>NW_024121765.1:13462231-13537231 GCF_016745375.1 Pimephales promelas | reverse complement strand
TTGTTTCAAAGCTATTTTGTCTTTATTTTGAGTCATATTGAGGTCCCATAGAAGTCCGCTGAGAAACTGGTTTAAGAACAGTACGAAAAATATCTATGAGCATGCGCAGTAGTCGTGACTTCGCCGCGGTGCATCGTGGGACTTGTAGTCGTTAGGTTCTTCCTGTTCTTTGACTGCGAGAGTGAGTCGAGTTCAGTTTCACTGTTTTGAATCAAGAATAAACTTCATAACCAACTGCCTGTAAGTACTGAATTTCTCCTCACGCGTTCATTAAAGCTGCTTATAACCAGGTTAATGTTTAAATACGGGTGTTAAGGCTGATTATATCGTGAGTTTGTAACTAGTGAAACAATAAGAAGATCGCGCTGATGAACTAGTGAAAACAGTATTAAACTGTTTGTGAGATTAATTTCGATCATGGAGAGTTTTTGTAGATGATGATCTTATGTTTACTCGTGTTCCTATAAGTTTTAATATGTCATAATGATGCTGAGTTCAAGTCATACCATATTTACCATAGATGTCACTTGACGTCAGAGACTAAGGACTTTGACGTTCTACTCGGAGCTACACTTGAATTATAGAATTATAACACGTTTCTAAGGGAACAATATATATATTGTATATATGTTCTCATAGAAACATATATATATATATATATATATATATATGTTAATTAATCACATTAATTAGTTAATTATTTATAGTTAAGTTAAATAATAATTATAATTATCCATGAAAGCATTTGAATGCTTTTGAAATCTGGTAATTACAACCTGGCGTAGTTGCGCGTCATTAATAAGCCTTGTGACGCGTCTGTCTGTAGATGTCTATGTACGATCCGTCCAGCGCCTCCAACAGGCCCATCACTGGAGTGGCCTGGGCGTCCAACACCTCCACCTGCCCCAGTCATTTCAGCCTGGTAACCATGACAACCACTCACACCTGTGGTCACATGGCATTATGATGTCACTAACCGTGTGCATGCATGTTTAGATCAGTCAGACGGAAGATGGAGGCTCCGCTAACTTCATCCGAGGGTTTGCGATGAAGTCGGGATACTTCCTGTGTTACACTAAGGTAAGAGGCATTAGAGGGTTAATTCACTCAAGGAATAAGCAATTAATTAATTCCCGTCTGCCTCCGTCTCGTAGGATGCGTCCGGTGGGATAGTCGTGGCAGATGTGCTGTTGTTGTCGGATAAAGAGGCGATTCCTCACGGTTACTGTTACATCCCAGAATACCTGGAGCCCAGTAAGACGGTTCACTGGACAGATCTGCTTCTGAAATCACCTACTGACATGCTGTGGAAGAGTAAACGTGTGTGTGTGTGTGTGTGTGTGCGCGCAGAAGCGTCTGTCGGGAAGAAGAAGCGCATCTGTGTGCGGGTGGTTCCAGTGGGCATGGTTACGATGGCGGTTCTAGATCTCAAACTGACGGCGAAGAACAAGGCCATGGTTCAGCAGTACACCTGCCTGGGGTGAGCACGCTACATGCTGGCTCGCCACTTCTCATATCAGACCCGTCATCATAAGTTTCTTATATCAGACGCTCTATTCAACCGTTAAAGGGATGTTCACCCAAAAATGAAAATTTGTGCATTTATCCATCATTAAATTGCTCCACATGGCTCTCCGGGGGTTAATAAAGGCCTTCTTGTGTAAAAAAAAAAATCGATATTTAAAACTAAAATAACCAGCTTCCGGCCAAGTGAACATACAGATAGGACTTAATTGTAAAGTGCGACTTTATTTTCATTTTTGGGTGCACTATCCCTTTAAGTGTTTGTTTGTGTGTGTGTGTGTGCGTCAGGGACATGAATGGCTTCGTGGTGTGGTGTCTGAAGGGCCCGATCTCCAGCCCGGGGCCTCAGGCCAAGCCTCGCAGTGTCAGTCTGGACCTGCGCAGTCTCTCGCTGGACGGAGCCGGACCCCCCCAGCCGCTCAAACCCAGGTACGGACCTCACGCCTCACCAACACACTCCAGTGTCTGGGAGATTTGACTGCTAAATCAGGCCGATGCAAATCAGCTGTGTGTCGAGAGCC
The DNA here is from genome assembly GCF_016745375.1 of Pimephales promelas. Next base: position 13,535,186 of record NW_024121765.1, on the reverse strand, counting down.
GCGTATTGAGCCAGTCGCCGCCTGCGCTCCGTCGCTGTACCGCATCTAGTGGTTCGTGTTTGCTCTTACTGTAGTCTCGTGCTGACACAACACCTGCAGCCTTACACTCTTCCTGCTGTGTTGCTATGAGGTTAACAGGCTGTTCAGGCTGGTTGCTAGGGCGTTGCTGTGTGGGTTTTAAGGTGTTTGGGATTGTGGTTAGGCATTTATGTGTTTTTTTGGGGGGTGTTAAGGCTAGTTGCTAGGGTGTTGCTATGTGGGTTTGATTGATTGGGTGTTGCTGTGCAGTTTCTAGGATGTTCAGGGTGGTTGCTAGGGTGTTGCTATGTGGGTTTTAGAGTGATAGATAGGGTGTTGCTAAGTAGTTTCTTGGATGTTCAGGGTGGTTGCCAGGGTGTTGCTATGTGGGTTTTAGGGTGATTGATAGGGTGTTGCTGTGTAGTTTCTAGGATGTTCAGGGTGGTTGCTAGGGTGTTGGTATGTGGGTTTTAGGGTGATTGATAGGGTGTTGCTGTGTAGTTTCTAGATAATTCAGGGTGGTTGCTAGGGTGTTGCTATGTGGGTTTTAGGGTGATTGATAGGGTGTCGCTGTGTAGTATCTAGATAATTCGGGGTGGTTGCTAGGGTGTTGCTATGTGGGTTTTAGGGTGATTGATAGGGTGTCGCTGTGTAGTTTCTAGATAATTGAGGGTGGTTGCTAGGGTGTTGCTATGTGGGTTTTAGGGTGATTGATAGGGTGTTGCTGTGTAGTTTCTATATGATTCAGGGTGGTTGCTAGGGTGTTGCTATGTGGGTTTTAGGGTGATTGATAGGGTGTTGCTGTGTAGTTTCTATATAATTCAGGGTAGTTGCTAGGGTGTTGCTATGTGGGTTTTAGGGTGATTGATAGGGTGTTGCTGTGTAGTTTCTAGATAATTCAGGGTGGTTGCTAGGGTGTTGCTATGTGGGTTTTAGGGTGATTGATAGGGTGTTGCTGTGTAGTTTCTAGATAATTCAGGGTGGTTGCTAGGGTGTTGCTATGTGGGTTTTAGGGTGATTGATAGGGTGTTGCTGTGTAGTTTCTAGATAATTCAGGGTGGTTGCTAAGGTGTTGCTTTGTGGGTTTTAGGGTGATTGATAGGGTGTTGCTGTGTTTTCTCCCTCTGACTGTCTGTCTCCATAGCAACCTTCCCGATGTCCCACCGAAAGTCACCCGTCGGCGCAGTAAGCTTGACGTGAGCAAGCCGACAGAGGGAGTGTATGAGAACGGTAACCATAGCAACATCTACGGTATCACAGGTACAGCGCCAGACAAACTTATTACATGATCCTTTCAATCTGTTTCCTGTATGTATATGTACTTATCATCATATACACTTCATGCATTATTAGATTTCCTAATCTAAAACACATGTGGTATGAGTAAAAGCACGTCACTCACTCTTGTGTGTTTGTTCTCTCAGCGATGGATGGTGTTCCTTTCACTCTACACCCCAAGTTTGAGTCTCAGTCAAACACAAAGGTCAGAGGTCACTGCATCACACATCTGGTCATCATGGCACAGTAAACCCTAAAAAAGTACAGGAAGTGAGTTTATAATGTGAGGAGAAAGAGTTGCTAGTTGTTACAGAGTTTAGCCTGGGGAATCCTGAAAAATATTATACATGCGTACATCTCATGCTTTCATTAACCAATCACAATCAAGTGACCAATAACAGCTGAACAGTGATGTGTGTGTGTGTGTGTGTGTGTGTGTGTCAGGTGTCTGTGATCACACTGAGTGACATCCGGATCAAATCAGTGCAGGACATTGAGAACGAGGTGAGACTTCAGTGCTTCAATCATTCTGATAATACATAATAATTGTATGATTGAAGCAGATGGTTTTAAAACACTGCAGAGATTTGTGTCTCCGGCTCTGCTGAGGACTTTTATCTTGAAGCCCATGTTAGTGTGTGTGGTTGAGCAGATGTTTCTCTGCAGTATAACTACACGTTTGCAGTGGAAGAGCAGGCGGCGAAGAGAATACGCCCGTCGGTGTCCTGAGCGCGTCCCTTCTGTCTTCATATCAGCGCTGATCGATGCAATCACACCGGGAAATGATGGTTCTTTCTGGTTTTATGATCATGTGTTTCTCACACTACTGGTTCTGGCTGGGTTTGTTAAACATGAAGGATTTTCTGCATGCAAACACACGTTATGTAGATGTGTTTGTGTATGTTACGGTTTCGTCTGCGAAACACTAACAGGCGAATCAAAGTGCATCTCGACAGAGATATGTTATATTATAAGGCCAGAATGTTTTGGGATTTTTGAGCTTTAGTTTAGTATTTAAACAGTGTATTTACACCTCTTTATGTGTAATGTGGGGACCAAAAATGCTCTTTTATTCTCTGAATCACTCTTTTGTCTTTGAATACTCTTACATATATCAAATGGTGCTCGGTGATATAGTCTTTTTACTTGCTCTGCTGAAATTCTGTCTATTTTGTGAAATTTTAATAAAAATTATTTATAAAATCAGACTTTGGCTGAATACACTTGCAGGTTTACATTTTCTGTACACATTTTACATGTTGAGACAACCCGAATATTTTTAGGTTTGGTAATACTGGTTTTCTACACACAAACGTTATTTTAAGGACTATGATAAAGACCGTGACCCCAGTAAATCAGTTCCTCAAACCATTAAAACCAACAACAACAATGTCATTATCATGTTGCTTTATCCAACATATCAATTGATTATAATTATAATTTTATATTATAGACGCATAATACATACATTTAAATGTATTGATTATGTGTCTATAATGTAAATGAAACAACTAAAGAACTTAATGCTACTATAAAGGGGTGGTTAAGGATTGTGGACATCGGGCCCAAGTTAGCCTGTGTGCCGTTCCAGTTGAATAGTTCGCATAGCCTGCCATTAAAACCAGTTTTACCCAGTCCACAGTTAGTACACCAAAAGCAAATACATTATAACGCCAGACTATCGATAGAAATGTCTTTTGAGAGAATAATGTTAAAAATCAAAGTACTCTTGCATATCAATGATCGCAGTACATTTACAGGAACTAGTTTCTCAGCTTTGCTACGAATCACAGACAAATCCCAGACGGTGAAGTGAAATACACACTTTTGTTTTGAAATGATGAATGCTGCTTCCGGCCGCTGGAAGTCGATCATTGGTTCGTTCACCCGTCAATCATGTGGCAGTTCCCCTCAGTGGGCGGAGTCTGTGCGGCCCGATACTGGAGTGGCCTGACGCTTTGCTTTCAGTCACACCTACACTGAACACTGCTGCAGGATGGATCGCGGATATTCTTCAGGTTAGCGATTTAATCTTTATTCACCGTATAAAAGCATGTTTCTGTGTTTAATGTAATCGTTTGTATGCTGGCATCATGTATTACTGTGTATTTGAGTAACAGTTCGATGATTCGCCGTGTGCGTGAAATGGCGCAGGTCAAAATGAAGTTTCGACTTTTTAATCATTCATATAGACCTTATTAATCAGTTATTTTCCTTTTGTGTAAGTATTTATACATAAATCACATTTTCGTCGATTGTTGTAAGTATCTACGTAAATCCCATTGTTATTGTCTGCTTGCGGAAGCACGAACGCGCTTTTCGAAAAAAAAAAACCCACAAACCATCATCGGATCACCACATTGGTCAAACTAGAAATCTTTATTTTTGCGCGAGTGATTTTGTGCTGCGAAGTGTTTTGCACGAGGCCCGATTGCTCGAGCGATACACTGCTGTTTGGCGTCTAAAATGGCGAATCGAAAGAGAAGAATCGCCATATTTTCTCCCCTCACGGTTATTAAAGAGACTGATGTCGGATCGGTGCGATGGGGGCGTTTTGTCGTAAAATGGCTGCCGTGTCCATGATGCGGCGATATTGTGCGATTAATCGGTTGATTGTTTTGATATCAGTGTTAATCTACGGGATTTACAGTTGTGACTGCCATCTTAAAGACCTCATGCTATTGTTCTTTTTTGTGGCTTTAAATTCATGTAGTGTAGCCTGCTTAAGTTCAACTCCATTCGCTTTCTCTCAGGAAAACAGCCAATTATAGCCAACCTCATCATGTATAAACTAAACGGTCAAATTTACATTTCTGTCCAATCAAATGTAACTTTGAGTGAATGCCCCTCCCCCTAATTACTCTGGACAGTGGCCTGGCCAAACTAGGCGTTCATGTTTGGTCTGATATTTATATGGATAAAAAATTGAGGCTTGTAATATAAAACAATAGATCATTTTATAACAGACACATTGCATGTCAATATCTTGCAATAAAATCTAGTAAAATTGTATTTAATGCTTTGTTTTATGATTTGTAGTTTTAAAATATAATGTGAGTACAATGTTGATTGAGATATAAGCCTGATGATCATATTTGATAATCATGATTTTTCTAATAAATGATGTCTGGATAATCAAGTAAATCTGCTTCAGTTCAGCTGAAATATTACCTACAATATCAATGCTATTCTTGTGTTTCCTTGATAAAATCAGATCAGATTTGACAGCGAAAGACACAAGCTTGAGCTGAAAGAGGACATTTGTACAATTATACAGACAAAAAAGAGTCTAAACTCAATCTGACACAGAAGCACTGGAGGAGATTGAGTGCAAATATCGTTTAGAGGCCTCAAATTCTTGCATCAATTATGATACAGTCGGGTTATCAACTTTTGAAAGAGCGACGACTTCTTTTAGTGTATGGATGCACAACACATCGGCCCCATATCGGTATTGGTCGACACACATTTTTAATATCATCTTTATCGGCACTATAAGAACATTTGGCTGATTAAAGCTGATCAATAATGTTTTATTCCCTCACTCTGAGACTCTTCAGATGCGACTGTTCAACATGATGGTTTTGAATAGCTTGAAATGCGACGTGCAGTCATATCGGCTACATAACATTATAATGAAATATAATAGGCCTATTTAATTGTGTGCTTTTAATGGTAAGACTTTATTTTTTGTAATCAGGTTTTCATAAATTACAAAATTAAGATTTATCTGCCAATACATCAGCTTTTAAAGGGTTATCGGCCTGAAAGTTCATATCTGTGCGTCGCTAGTACTTTGAGATGAGATGTGTGCGGTGCATTATGTTCACGTTTCTAATCTCGTCAGGATTCTCTGGATGGGGAGGATCAGGAGGAGGAGGAGGATCGTCCCGAGGTGAGACGCGCTTTACATTTATCCAGCAGAGTTGTGTGTGTGTGTGTGTGTGTAGGGCTGTCGCGATAACCGCAGTATTGTATTACCGCGCTACCGACAAGCCAACCGCAGGGGAATGCAAGCAACCGCGATAGTCATGTTTTCTTTCATTAGACTATATCCTCCTTGTTTTAAACTTCATGCATGTATATTGAATGTTAAATAAGTTAATAATGATAACAAGGCTCTTTATCGTGGTGATTTGAACAGACCGTAGCCTAAATAAGAGATCGACTGAGCGCCTGCGATTAGGCCTACCTGCATCAGTTTTTGAGGTCAAGTATATATTAGAGCCAGACTGATATATCGGCCGATATTAGGCGTTTTCTAAAATATCGGTATCGGCATTTATAATGGCCGATAAATGAATATTTCAAAAATAAAATAAAGACGGACGAATCTGATCACGCTTCAACCATGTCACGAGTGTTGTCAAAAGGTGCAAGTAAAGGCATAACCAAGCTGACATTGTAATTATAAGGTAGCTTATAACTAGGGTTGGGTATCGAGGATCGAGTATCGATTGGAACCGAGACTAACTTTTTGTTTTTCCCGGAATCGTTCAAAAGTTAAAATTTCGATTCCTAGTTTTGATATTCACAGTCCGCCGAGCGGAAGAAGAAACCGCTGAACAACACCAACGAAGAAGCGTCTACCGGAAGTGTTGGCATAACCGCGCGAGTCGAACATGAGTAGCTTACGTCGGCGATCCAAAGTGTGGCTTCACTTTTCTAAAAATAACGAAATCTCGGCAAAATGCAAAATTTGTGACTAAAGGAGTATTTGTGACAGAAGGAGTATCCATCAGAAAGGATTATTTCCTTCAGAAAGGCCGTTGGTTAGCGAGGTTAGCTAAACTTTTTTGACCCTGCCTCTTAAAAGAATCGTAATCGAGAATCGTCAGGAACCGGAATCAAAACAAGCGGAATCGGAATCAGAATCGTTCAAATTCAAACGATACCCAACCCTACTTATAACTATAAGGCAATGTAGGGACTAATTATTATTTTATTTATCAGAACTTTAATATATTTTGATGTTCCTCTGTTCTGTTGAGACAATAGAAACAAGTTTCTTTTTAAAATGCATTATCATATTATTTTCGTTAAAACTCATAAATAACTAATGTTAGGGAAATCTGTTAATATTTTGTTGTGCGTTTCTGAAATAATAATAATAATATCGGCCGATATATCGGATTTTAAAATCAAAAAATATTTGTGTCGTATCGGCCTTTAAAATCCTTTATCGGTCTGGCTCTAGTATATTCGTGAAAGCTTGCCGTGTCCAAGGAAAGCGAAATATTTGTCGTATCATCCTTTTAACATATGGGTATTTTCCATGAATGGCGTTAGCGGCAACAGAGTTAAAAAAAGTGAAAAGTGGAGCTCAGAGTAAAAAATAATGAACACCTGGGTTCATTACATCTATCTTTTAATGACTCCTGAATGACAGCCGTTTAGTTTCGGTTACATTGGTTACTGAAAATGTCCTCGTTTTTGTGCATGCTGACCAACGTTGTAAACGGTTATCGACAAATAAATGGCGCTAGTAGCGCATAGCCGTAGCTGTGTCTCCGTGTGGTCCTGTGGATGATCGTGCTCTGTTCTGGCTCAGGCTCGGGCAACTACGACCTGTACGGCTATAAGGACTCGATGTCGGGGGGGTTCGGGGGCAGCGGGGGGTACGGCTCCAGCGAGCGCATGAAGAGAGGTCTCTCGGGAGGATCTCTGCTGTCCTCCGGCGCCACCGCGGACGCCGTCATCGCCAAGATCAACCAGCGGCTGGACATGCTCACGCAGCTGGAGGGAGGCATGAAGAGCAGCACTCGGGAGAGGTACACACACACACGCCACCCTCATGCATGTCCACAGATGCAGGGGTTTGGCTTTTTATGCGTTTTACATAGCTCATGTCAATTATTTTCTCACGTAACACTAGTTTGTTTGATAATAATTGGTGATAATTTACTGTAAATTTGGACAAGACCCTGTCTAGATGTCGTCTTGTGGGCTAGTCAGGGTAGATGCCATATTGAGTGTTTTTGACTGTGTGGGAAAGACGTACTTGAACTGTTGCGGCACGTTTGCTCAGCAGAACGAAATGTTTCTTGATCATCAGATCCTCATATTAGAGTGATTTCTGAAGGATCATGTGACACTGAAGACTGGAGTAATGATGCTGAAAATCTCAGAAATAAACTACACCTTACCATATATTCACGTAAAAAACTATTTTTACTGTATTTTTGATCAAATAAACGCAGCTTTGGTAAGTAGAAGAGAATCTAGTGTACATCTTCCCCTCAGAAAGCGAAATGTGGCGTCTACCCTGAGGAAGTTGTTTGTTAATGATTATGCCCAGTCCTTGGTTAAAACACTTAAAGCAGTTGCCGTTCTTTTAAATGCTCTCCTGAAAAAAACCCATTTCATGTTCAGACGTCCCTCGCAGATCTAGCGTCCCAGATAATGCTAGCGACGCCCTCACAGACCCCAGAAGTCCAGAAAACAGCTGTTTTACATTGGAAAATATTTCACTGTTTCCACAGTTTTCTTGATCAAATGAGCACCGCCTTGGTGAGCAGAAGAGAACCTTGAACGCTATCTTAAATTTATCGTAAAGTTAAATATGGCCTCAACCCTGAGAAAGTGTTTGTTTTTTTGTAATGATTTGCTGTCTACAGTAATGCTCAGTTCTTGGTTAAGACACAGCTGCGATTTTTAAAAAAATGCCCTCCTGACCATTTGAACACACAGACACGTTTCATGTTCAGACGTCCAGATCTAGTGTCCCAGATAATGCTAACGACGCCCTCACAGACTCCCAGAAGTCCCTGCTGTCTCACTGTTTCCACCTCGTTGCCTTATATGTCCATCTGTGCAACCAGTCATTCTGAAGCTTTTCCACAGCCTTCCCACAATGCACCTGAGAAACAAACAACTGGGCTGTGGAAGGGTTTGAGTTCATGATGAAAATGCAGCCGATGGTCCCCCGCTTGACCTTTGCTCTGCGCCTCCCTCTGCAGGTTTGACCAATACGAGTCTTTCGACTCGCGCTCCGCCTCCCTCGGCCCCCGAGATCTCTACAGATCCGGTAGCTTTGGGTACAGCGACTCCCGGGGCGACATGATGGCCCAGCGCGGAGGCGTGGCCTTTGGGGTCATGGGTGGAGCTGGAGGGGGCGGGTCCGGCTTTGACGGATTCGGATCTGCCAAAATGCGGTCGAATCGAGACTCCGCCTTCTCGGGCTCCAACTGGGGGGCGGGGCAAAGATCCCCACGAAGGGGCGGAGCTTCAGGAGGGCGCGGCTACAGCCGCAGGCAGGACTCCTCCTCCGGAAGTGGGCGGGGCGGAGGCCAAGGCCACTCCCCCGCGGGGCGAGGAAAGCTGCCCTCGCTGCTGGCCAACCGCATGTACCCTGACAGCGGGGCCTTCCAGTCCCAGCGCGGGCCCCAGGACTTCCGGAGCTTCGGAGGGGGCCCGAGGGCCAACCGGCAGCGCGGCCGCAAGAGACCCCTGAACCGAGTAAGTACCTCCCACTCCCTGCGGGGGGCGGGGCTGACAGATCAGCAGAGCCAATCAAGCGCATTCATCCCACCAAACAAACAACCCCTGGAGGAGCTCCAGCCTGCCCCACATTTGACCTTTGACCTCTTACACTGGAGGATAATTATAAAGAGTCACATGATTACAGGGCGGTGGTAATGGGTGTGGTAAAGGGATAGTTCACGTTTAAAAAAAAAACGCTAGGTGTGTTCGACTTCGAAAGAGTTAAAAACCGAGACGTTCTGGTTCTCGAAACGACGTTTTTATCGTAGCGAAGATGTCAAATACACAACAGAAACGTGTTCAACTCTTGTGTTCTGCCCTTTTCGACTTCGACGAGGAGTAAAAAAAACTGAACGTGAAGTCAGGCACATTCTGCTTCTTGACAATTTTTTTTAATCTACGTTTTATGTACTTCCCCACGGGTCGCACTTGAACTATGAAATTTCAAAAAAAGTAACGTCGTTCCCTCACGGGTCAATCTGACCCCCTTAAGAATGAATGAAATCTTCAGTACACATACAACAACCTAAAATATAATGTTTACCTGTGGGCTGAACGCATACTAACACTAGGACCCAGCGGAACAGCTCATCTGCTCATGTAGACGTATTGGAGTCATGAAATAACGTTATATCATTTGTTTCCACAAGAGGTCGGCAAAGACGCACAATGTAAGATATTTAGAGCTGAATTTAAAGGGTTATGCATCAAATTTTGTTAAAGTTGAAATAATGTGTTTAAATTACTAATTTATTAATTATTCGTTGATCAAATCTAGTAATTTAATGGTAAATAAAAAATCTACAAAAAAAATTCAAATGAAATAAAATAAGCTTTCTGGAAAAAAAGTATAATTGAAGGGCTTTTTGCCCGTGACGGAAAAATGATGTACAGTAATAGTCAGAAAAGTATTATAACTATTTGAATGCCCAATAGTTGGGATGTGTTTTGATAAACGTGACGCCGTACACCAGCTCTCGAGTTGCGCTCGCGGTTGTTCGCTAGCAACAGTCACGTGCCAAAGTCGAACACACCTGTTGTAGATCCTCATCATTGACTCACCTTCATGACTACACACACACACGAGCTCAGATCTCATTTGCATATGTGATGATGTCACGCAGCAGGTGAAGTCGCAGCGCGACGGACAGAAGAAGCGGAAACAGACCCAGAGCCCCAACGACGAGCCCGAGTCCAAGATGGGCAAAACCGAGTCGGCGAGGGAGAGGAGGGCCACCGGTACGAGCACACCTTCTCCCATGATGCCTTCTGCTTCCCCTGTGCGTGTGCGTGTGTGTTCATAAGTGTGTTGTGTTTCAGAAGCCGCCACAGAGGAACACAGGCGGGAGTCGGAGGAGGCGAACGAAGCCGCCGCTAGTGTACGTTCATGTTTGTTTCAGTGGTGCGTGTCGTTTACCGCTCCAGAAACACCACTAACGTTTGTCTCTCTCTTCAGGACTCCAGGCCAGAGGACGCAGGAGAGGGCGCCGGTGAGTCTCCTGCTCCACAAATATAGATTCAGTGCCGCCATAAACAATATACATCAGCTCACATGCGGATCACTTGCTCACAATAATGCCTTGCCTTTCTCTCTCATTAGCAACATCCAATCAGGACGAGGGAGCTCAGGCCAAGGCGAAGCAGAGACTATCCCCTGCAACAAAATTCAGGAAGAGGAGGGGCTTCTTTGAAAGGTCAGGGGTCAAAGTGTCCGCTCACAGGTCAGGTTCTTTGCTGTCCGTGTGTGGTGTGTGTTCTGGGGTGTGTGAGGCTCACGCGTCTGTGCTCGCCCCCAGGGTGACGTTCGCCTGCTCCGTCTGCAAGTTTCGCTCCTTCTACAGCGAGGACATGAACGCCCACCTGGAGAGCAAGTTCCACAAGGACCACTTCCGCTTCCTGTCCAATCAGCTGTCGAAGCCCACCACCGACTTCCTGCAGGTGCGCTTCCCTCAACCCCCGCATCTTTCAGTTCTGCTTTGCCCGTGTTAGGAGGATCTGCCGTGTCATATTCATAACGGTGTTCTCAGTGAGGCAGATTCATGCTAATAAAAACATAACGCTTCATTATAATAAAAAATGTGCTTGTAATCGCCTTCAAATCCCAGATCCAGTAACTGTGTCCCAGTGGAGTTTTAAATGTCAGGTGGATCAACCTCATAGTTGGAACTCGTTTAGATTTATAGCTTTGCTTTTTCTAGCAGATTTAGGGTTCAACATGTTTTATATTATGTCAAATATTGTTCATAAGTCATGTGTTTTATAGGAGTATCTGAACAATAAGTTCAAGAAGACGGAGCAGCGAGTGAATCAGATGGAGAACCACAGCGCCACCATCTGTCAGGTGTTCAAAGAGCAGGATCTGACGCGAGGTACGTGTCCTCTCATGATGTCATTTCCTGTCGTGTAGTTCATTACGCTGTGTGTTCTCAGGTGACACTAAAACACTTATCCACTAGTGTAACCCAAGTTGTGGACATTAGGGAAATTAGATTTTGTTGCTTTAAAAAGTAAATGTCATTTAATTTAATAAAAGATGGTTGGTTTGGTTATTGCGCTCGTTTGCGCCCTCTTGTGGCCTTAATAATAACTCTCTTCCTCTAACATTGAAAATACTTAAGAAATAAATTCGAATTGATGTCATGATGTCACTTCCGGTGTAGATCTGGGCATGGAGCACTTCATGAAGAAGGTGGAGGCGGCTCACTGCGCGGCGTGTGACGTGTTCATCCCCATGCAGTATATGCTGATCCAGAAACACCTCAAGTCCTCCGACCACAACTACAACCGCAAGGTACGACCCGCATCAGATCGGTGTGTTGAGCTCCTGCGGAGGGGCTGGTCTGACCCGTGTGTGTGTGTGTGTGTGTGTGTGTAGGGCATGATGGAGCAGTCCAAGAGGGCCAGTCTGTCTGTGGCGCGCAGCATCCTCAACCACAAGGTCATCGGCAAGAAGCTGGAGAGCTACCTGAAGGTTCGTCTCGGCACTTCTCTCGTGTTTAGTCATCTGTGTTTTGATGATCAGTTTTACAGCCGTTTCCCCCGATATTTAAGCATTTTTCCTTATAAAGAGTGTTTTGTTTGTTACTTTACTTGTATTCTTCACTCCTTAGCATATTAAACACGTCTTCATTTAATTTGAACATATTCATTTAGATTTGTTTAATGGCTTCAGTATTTCATTGTTCTCGATTTGTCCATTTATTTTGCCTATTTTAAAATTGATTTTTGCTGTTGTGAAAGTAAAAAAAATAAGATGTTTGTTATTATTTTTTGCAAATTATTATAAAAAAAAAAAGACAAGTTACTCAACTATTGAGTGGGATTGCACCGATATGAGAATTTTAGCCGATAACAGATAATTCTGTATATTTAAAAGCCGATAATTGGGCGGTATATCTAAATCCAAGAGCCTGATTACAAAAACAAGTTTCACCATTTAAAAGTGCTAAATCAGTGTTCTCAGTGTAATCTTATGTAGCTGATATGATGATATTTAGTGATTCCAGTCATATTTCAAGTAATTTAAAATCATCGTCAACAGTCGAGTGTCTTATTTCGAGTGTCGGATCAACATTATTGATCGACACATTTTCTTACCGGGACGATAACGAGAGCATTAAAAATGAACATATATTGGCCGATACTGTTATATTGTGCATCCTTAATTATTGAGTTTAGCGTACTAATAACGTTAATAATCTTTTACATTGCAGCGTTTGGTGAGTTGTTCATCTGTGCTCCACACACTCGTCACTCTTAATAAACGTTCACAATGTTTGATTCGTTGGTTAACGAGTTTCGCTTTTTGATTCGCAGGGCGAAAACCCGTTCAACGGTAACCAGGAAGACCAGGATCCCGAGGACTCCATGGTGATGGAGGTGTCTGAGGGTGATGTCACCAATGAAAGCGTGAATGAGCCCAAACAGGAAGAGGAGGAGCCTCAGGCTGAGGAGGCGGAGCCTGTCGCGGAAGCCGTGGGAAACGGGGCGGGGCATGACGAGGAAATGAAGATGGAGATGGGCGGAGCCACAGAGGAGGAGGGTGTGGAGGCGGGTGAAGGAGAGGAGGGTGTGGAGGCGGGTGAAGGAGAGGAGGAGGAGGAGGGGGTGGAGGGAGTGGAGGTGGGCGAGGAGGAGGAGGCGGAGCTTGCCCTTAGCGCAGACGCAGAAGTGGCGGGAGATGCTAACGCTGCCGCCGCCGCCGCGCCCGTCGAGTAGCCGTCGACTAAACCGCTGATTAGCATTCGTTCGGAGAGTCGGTTCTACATCCTATCCTTTTGAACTTTATATGAAAACTGACCCTGGGTCAGGGCAGATCTCCCAGAGTGCACTCTGCAGCCTGAGGACCAATCAGAATAGAGCAGTCGTCTTGTGTTCATCCAATCACATGATTGCTCCGCCCCCTCTACGCCTGTGTCCCGTTTGGTCTGATTAGATGCGCGCGTGCGTCATGTGACTGTTGCTGTGCCTATCGAGATGTTTCAGTTTGTCACGTCTTTACACGCTGAAGTAAAACCTTTAATTTCCTTCTTTTTGTTTTGTTTTATTTGTTCATTTTTTTTTATTTGGTTTTATGGATGTGGCCTGTAGGAATTAAAGACTTTAATTTTCCAATTTCCACTCATTGTTTTTCTCTTGTGTTGAGGAAATAAATGTCTGTAAAGTGTTTTCTGAGTGAGTGTTTCTTCTTTCAGCTTGAGGAGTGTCTTTAACTGGGATTTGCTCTTTTGAAGTCGTTCTTTATTAAAAACGGCGTGTAAACAGAGATAAAACATTAATAAAAGGGACTGATGGAAGTTCAGTGTTTTTGTTGTATATACTGAATAAGACATCTGTTGTCCTCAGTGTCCTCCTGCTGTTGAGTCTATGGTGGCTTCGCTAGTGGTTCACTGATAGAGGACAGTCTGAACTATCAACATTGCAAATTTTAAGTCTGTAACTTTATCCCTCTAGCGCCACCACCTGTCCAAATTAACACTCGGGTTTATGTTAATCACTGTTGAACCATAAGCGATGGAAACAAATTATAAAACACATTTTCCCTTCTGATTCCTCAAGACGATTCGACTCGGCCCTGTACCGCCATTTTGAAAAGAAAAAAAATAAATACAGAGAACCTTCTTATTTGGTTCCCAACAAAATAACCAAATGGGAACCATATGCGAATGTTAGGGGTGTTTACTGGGTCCCTCGCTGCCCTCCATCTGAATTCCACACGTCATCATAATCACGTGACTGGAACCCAGCTATTGATAATAATATCGTGACAATAAATTTTGTTAGTTTTATTTTACAAATATTTTCCAGTGGTGGAATGTACCGAAATAAAGTATAAACTGGATAAATGCTTGTTGTGAGTGAGATATAATTGCACTAGCAGAACACTATAATAATATTGTTTAAAGCATAATTTCAAACTGCTATATGACGCTAATAGATTTAACAAATCAAAATTACCATTCATGACCTCTAATGCAAATATTAGCCATTAAAGACGTCAAAACTAATGGTGCTGCAAACAACTGTCTATTCTGGATCTATTGTGTATTTGGTCACGTGTATAATGGGTCATGAGCGTGCGCATATTTATTATAAAAATAATATGAATCCAGCTATAACCGTTCTTATAATGCAGTATGTTACTGCATTACACACACACACACTAGAGTCTGGCTTTATCACGAGTTCAGCAGATAAATGAAGGTTTTCAGCAGCAGAGGGAGCCCAACACACACACACACACACACGTCTGGTTTACTATCTTTGTGAGGAGGACTCTCATAGACGTACTGGTTTTTATACTGTACAAACTGTGTATTCTGTCCCCTTACACTAACCCAAGCTCTAAACCCACCTATCACACACACACACACGATTACATCTCTCTCTCACACACATTCACATCACACACACTGCGATTGCCGGTGTGTCTCATTTACATCGATGAGGCTCCAGTTTTTGCATGTGCGCGTGCGTGTGATGGTTGTGTTTTCAGGGTGAATGTGAGCGTGCGTGAGTGTCAGTGTTACTTACAGTACATTCTTTAGCGTGTGTGTGTGTGACACGGAGTGAATTACATCATTTCTCGTGGGTAGATGTGCTCACGGATCCAAAAACAACGTGTGTGTGTGTGTGTGTGTGTGTGTGTGTGTGGGTGGGTGGGTGGGGTGATATTTCAGCAGCCTCCTCAAATCTGTACCAGATGATAATCAGCTCCATACGACATCAACACACACACACACACACACACACACACACACACACACACACACACACACACACACACACACACACACACACACACACACACACACACAATAGTGTAGATAAAACAACAATAAAAAAAACTAAGTATGACGAACAGAAATATTTGTAAACGTCACCCGCTGCATCCAATCAGCTGCGTGCTCAGGGGCGCTTAGCCCCGCCCTCACCTCCATCCCCCCACCCCCAGCAGCGCACAGGTGAGTGAGCGCGCGCACAGCAGCGAAGGGAGCGCGCCTGATGATCCACAGCGGTCGAGACGAGTACGAGCCGAACCGCGCGCGACATGAGCCTCGAGCCGAACGGTCCAGTTTGAGTCGATCAGAACCAGAGCCGAGGAGCCCGTGAGTGTTGTGTGTTTTACTCTGACTGACTGACTGAGGTTTTACTGTGTGTTTTAACGAACTTTCCCGCACTTCTGGAGTTGTAGAGGGAGTGCTTCAGTTCCGCGGAGGGTTCGCCTTTGTTTAGCAGATTTACGACTCCGCTCTTATTAGATATAGAGAGTCTGTTTTGAGGAATAACTCGAGTGTTTATGAATATTGTGTGTTGTGTATAGCTGAAATATGCGACGCACCCACATCACACACACTCGGTGTTTGCTGGCTGTTTCACATTCATTAACGGTCAATGACGTGTAAGGATTTTCGACAGGGGAATTTTAAAATACGTAAAATAATTGCAGTTGTTCAAACTTTAAGGATGCTGTGAACACATAAATTCACATTATAATGATAAATTAAGCGATTTTAGTGGGTTTTTGTTCAATCTCTGAATTGTACATGATATTTTAAAACTTTACATAACAGAAAAATGACATGACTATTATTGTTTTTTGAAAAGTTAAATGAGTACATGTATGGGAGAGCTGGTAAAATGCCGTAGGCGTCTTGTCATTGACCCAGACTTATCAGACTGACTGATAAGTGGAGACCAATCATACTTAAGATCATAAAAACTGCTCAAACTGCTATATTTTAAAAGCTATTATTATAAAACTCATGAGCGTTGTATTAATTTGATTTAATTTGTATTAATTTGATAGATGGTCAAAACAATGTTCACATTTACTCAAGACACCTCAGGCGAAAATATTGTTTATTTTATGCTTTGGTAAATGTTTTGATTTTTTGTTAAATTTTGCTTCCAGACTAGTGGAGATAAAACAACCATATATATATATATAAATATATATTTAAGTGTTTATTGTATTGCACTTTTGTCTATTTGCATTTGTAGATTTCAGTTACATTGCGTTTTAACGGTCATTATCTCTAAATGAGTTTATCTCCACTTCAGCATTACTCACTTACACTAAAACTTACAGTTATATTCCTATCTATATATTAAAGGTTTTTACTGAGGGGTTTGTTCATATAACATTCACATGATTTTATACAACACGTTATTCCTTGAAACAAATGGTGGAAATGTATGATTTCTGTCTGTTGACAGTATTTTCTGATTTATGGAGTGATAAAAAGAGAAATCGGTAGAAACCTTCAACTCTAATATAACAACAAATTCAGACAATAATTTTCAAAAAGTTTATTTTCTGAAACTGCATATAAGTGAGTGCATATTAGCCTAATTTAAACCTAACATTTCAGAAAACTACAATAAATGCACTATAATAAATCTTTGGAAAGTTTATTAGTCAACATGAAATCAACATTACGAAATATTATAATGATATGTGCATAAATAATGATGTACATGGATTTATAATAAAATGGCAGCATCTTATAACAAATAAAAATGTTCAGTTTTGATGGTGACTTATTATAATTATAATTATGTTTATAGAAATATTTCTACTCAACATAAATGTATTCCAGTGTGTCCAACGTTTGGTTGATGCTGTTTAATATGCGTGCTCGTTTATTATTCATGAGTAAACGAAAGACTCGACACACTTTGAACACCAATGTAAAATATTAAAATAAAAACAAGATGAATGATTGGCAGTGAAAGGCAGCCTGAAAGGATCATGTAAGAGCTTTTATAACATACAGAAACTCAAGTGACGTGTGTGTGTGTGTGTGTGTGTGTGTGTGTGTGTGTGTAGTAGATCTGCTATAAACTCAGTTTTCAGGTGTTTTTCTCGTCTGAATTGTTTGTGGGTTCAACTGCACACATGTTAGTTTCTCTCTCTCTCTCTGTGTGTGTGTGTGTGTGTGTGAGACAGACGGAAACTATCACACTAGTACCTTTGCAGATTCTGCTGCAGTGTGAAATGACTTAAAGTTCACAGAGTGTGTGTGTGTGTGTGTGTGTGCGACAGGCTGCTGAGGGTGTGTCTTTCTCTAGTTACAAGTTCATTACTGTGTTGTTGTGATTCATTTTATCACTCACACACACAGATAACTGAAATCCTCCAGTGTGTTCGGTGTAAGTCTGTGTCTCTCTCTTTCTCACACGCACACACACACACACACACATACACACACAGATACAGTATCTGAAATCCTCCAGTGTGTGTGTGTGTCTCAGTTCTCCTTTCGTCTGCTCAGGAATGTTTTGCTTGGTTTTTATGGTTGATGATGAAACTTCCTCTGTTCTGTCATTCATGGTCCGGCTGAGCTGGAGTGTGTGTGTGTGTGTGTGTGTGTGTGTGTGTGTGTGTGTGCGTGACTGCAGAACATCACCATCATCGATAGCTCAGCTGATACCAGCATATCCATCGTTTTAGTGAACTTTCGTCATTTTATTATTTGTGTGTTTAAAATGTTGCTTTTAGGTGTAATTGACTTTTAATTAATTTCCAGTTAATACTTTTAGTGCTTCAACTTATTAAGTTTTAATTTTTATTTAGTTTTTCATTTTCAACTTTTATTTCAATGTGCAGAAATGCTTTTAATAGTTAATAGTTAGTTAACAACAACACTGTTATAGCTAAAATAACCTGGACATTTTTTTTGTTAAAGGGATAGTTCACCCAAACTGTAAACTCAACCCCATCTTCAGAACACAAATGAAGATATTTTTGATATGAATTATTATATATTAGATGTGTGTGATTTAATCTGAGCGCTGTATCACTCCTCCATAGGCTTCTTGAGTTTGAAACTTGCCGGCCCAGAAAGTTATTAAAGACATCGTTAAAATAGTGCGAGTGACTACAAGTTTATTATGAACTGTTGTTCACTGAACGTGGTTTCTAGTCTGTCACACTTTTGGAGCATTAATTGAAGAAATGCGTGTACACGTCGCCTCTGAACGTCTGTGTGAGATCGTGAGCGACTTCTGCGTGGTAAAGGTTAGCGTGTGTTTCCTGAGCCGACACACTGTTTCACACACCATGAGGAGGATGTTTGTCCTTGTGTGGGTTGAATCTTGGGTATGTGAGATGATAAGGGTTAGTTACGCCGGGGCAGATGATTGACAAGCGCGGCAGCCAATCAGCACGCGTCTGAGCGGATCTGGCTGTGATTGGCTGAGGTGCGGTCTCTCCATCGCAGTGGGAAATGTTTTTCTTGTTTTGAGCTGCGGTCGAGTTACTCCGACGCGAGTGTGTGAGATGGATGGATGATCTCTAGTGTGGTTTTGTGTTAAACATGTTTGTTTGTGGTATGTTGCGTTAGTTGTGTGTGACTTGGCTCAGTGATACTGTAATTTAAAAAAGATCAATCTTATTTCTCAGTCTTTTATTTTAATTAAAGATGTGTATATATCTTGTTTTTTTATGTGCAGGGCATTATTATAACATGTGCTGATTTTAAAAATGAAAAATAACTCGTATTACAGTAACAAAAACAATCAGTGACAATAACAAACTAGTGTTTGGCATGAAAATAATTTCACTGTTATAAATCCGTGTTTATTTTCTTTCAATACTAAATAATCTGTCATTAATGTGAAGAAAAAGATTTAGGCCTGTTTTTAAATTAAATTAATTTATGTCAATTACACGCACATATAAAAATGTGACCATTTTGAATTATAACTGGATGATTTTATTACAATATATATTTAAATATATATTGTAATAATTTATATATAAATATATATATATATATATATATATATATATATATATGTATATCACAAATAAAGGCTATTTTAATGAAATGTATTTTTTGTGCAAATTCTTATAAAAAAAAGATTTAGGACTGTTGTTTATGTACACTATATCAGTTTTATTGTACTGTCTTTAATTTATGCAGATTTAAATAAAGTAAAAATAAATAATTGTATTACAGTTTAATAATAAATGAAAAAAAAAAAAACTCATCAGTAAAACATCCAGATGCAAAATCTGCCTTAAAATGTGTTTATTTGTTATGAAAATGTTGCAAATGCTTATGGTTGTACAAACAGTTCTTCATGCAAATATAATTTGATATCTTTTCTTTTGTGGATCTGATCAGACTGAATCGTTGATTATTCTCTTCTTGTGTTTGCCACAGTAGATCGGATGCTTCAGACCGAAGGTTCGCATCTGCATGACTCCATTAGTGACCTCTGACACGCCAAGGCCCCGCCCCTTCAGATCCCAGCCAATCACATGTGCCGCTGTCTTCCGCGGCCCAATCGCTGTCCGCCACGATGGTTTGCTACGACAACATGAAAATAGAGTTCTTCTACAATCAAAGCATGAAGAACATCAGCGAAACGTGGAGGACGAAAGACATTGTTGTGGTTTCCCTGGGACTTCTGGTTTGTTTTTTTGTAATTTTCGCCAACATCATGGTCATGTTGGCCATCTTCATGAACCGCAGGTTTCATTATCCCATTTACTACCTGCTGGGAAACCTGGCGGCCGCGGATCTCTTCGCCGGCGTCTCCTACATGTACCTGATGTTCCACACCGGCCCGTGGACCATCAAGCTTAGCATAAATCAGTGGTTTGTCCGGCAGGTAAGGCGGTGGTTTGGGCGTGTCTGGGATTGGGGTTTAATGAGTAACTGGTTTAGTAATAGATTCAGACTCATCAAGCTGTTAATTGTTGAATATTCCTGAGTTAAGGACATCTGAAATCTTAAGTGAGGAATTCTGGGAGAAAATATGCTATCTTAGTTTTTATCAAAGTAATTTCCATTTTTCCCAAAAAATAAATAAATAAATAAACAAAGAAAATTAACTAAAAACCACCAAAATAAATATAAATTAGAGCCCGACCGATAAAAGATTTTGAAGGCCGATACCGATACAAATATTTTTGGGTTTTAAAATCCGATATATCGGCCGATATTTTATTTATTTATTTTAAACTGGACATGATAGTCACAAATGTTGTCATGCTTATTTGAGTTAAGAGAACTGATGCGGATGTTCTTTTAATTGTTATTCAAGCAGTATGTATCGTGACCAACTCAACGAGTGTAGAGCGCCCTCTGGTGGACAAACTATACAACTCCAACACTCGTGACATGGTTCAAGCGTGTCTCGTCCGTTTTTATTTTATTTTTGAAATGTTCATTTATCAGCCATTATAACCGCTAATACCGATAGTTTGGAAAATGCCTAATATCGGC
Organism: Pimephales promelas; assembly: GCF_016745375.1. The sequence continues at coordinate 13,514,667 of NW_024121765.1, read as the reverse complement.
CGATAATATCGGTCTGCCGATATATCGGTCTGGCTCTAATATAAATGTATAAAGAGAGCTCAATATCGTCACGATTCCTGTCTCTGATTTTAGTTATTTCCTGTTCCGTGCCATGTTTTGTAGTCCTTTGTAGTTTTTCTGTAACGATGAGGCTAGGATGAACCAGAGAGACAATCCAAATGCAAGCACTATTTTAATAAAATGAACATCCAGGGCAAACAAACATGGAGACAGCTACAAGCAACCACGCTTTAAATACACAGACAAACAAGCTAAACGAGATAACGAGGAGGCTGGGCTAATTAGACACACCTGGGGAGACTCATCAACAAGAAAAACTACAAAACAAGGAACAGGAAATAACTCAAATCCACACAAGATATGAAAAACACAAGAAAGGAATCGTGACAAATATCGTGCTCATGATGGGGAAGTGTAATGTGATTTAGTCTTTTCTAGTGTGAGTAGTGTCTAAAACAAGGAAAAGTGCACACCTGGATAATGCACATAATTCACCGAAAAACCACAGTGTGGAATGTTGGACTGGACTGTCACAGTTTTAATTATATAGAAGAAGAGAAGAGCCAATGCTGCAGGGAAACGTTCTCCTTAAAGTGTGTAGTACGGCATTTAGAAAGCAACTACTAAGGTCCTCTACAGTTATGTGTGTGTCGGTGTGGTCTAATATAGTTATCCTGCCGCTTCCAAGCTTTATAAGGGAAAAGATGCATTGGGACTGGCATTGTGAACTCAATTGGAGTGTGTCAGGACCTACTCATTGTCGTAATGTCGTTTTCCAGCGCTTTGTGTGAACACGGCTGGTCTTTTTCTTTGTGTCTCAGGGTTTGATCGACACCAGTCTGACGGCGTCGGTGATTAATCTGATGGCCATCGCGCTGGAGCGACACCAGACCATCTTCACCATGCAACTGCACAGTAAAATGACCAACCACAGGGTCGTGCTGCTCATCATCAGCATCTGGGTCATCGCCATAGTGATGGGTCTGGTGCCGACTTTTGGATGGAACTGCGTGTGCGACATTAGCGCGTGCTCCACCATGGCTCCGCTCTACAGTCGCGGGTACCTGGTGTTCTGGGCCGTGTTGAACCTGCTGATCTTCACGGTTATGGTGGCCATCTACACGCGCATCTTCATCTATGTGCGCCGCAAGAACCACCGCATGAGCCAGCACACCTCGCAGGTCAAACACAAGGAGACGGTGGTCAACCTCATGAAGACCGTCTTCTTGATCTTGGGTAAGACGGGTCCTCGTTTCTGACCGAATGTGATGCAACACGTTTTCTAACGTCCTCCGTCAAATTCATTGTCATTGTTTATCTATATATATTTATGTTTATCGTTATAATTGTAGTTATTTTATAGATCTGTTATAGTTATTGTTGTTTTATCATTATAACTGTAGTTCTATATAACTAGGGCTGTCGTTAACGCAAACCCATTTTAACGGCGTTAATTTTTTTTATCGCGCGATTAACGGTCTTTTTGTCCTAGCAAACTTCCATTTCGGCGTCTCGCGCTCGTCATCCACTCAAAGCCGGCTCGCAAGCCCAAACGTGTGTTTGCGGCGTGCCTGTTGTTTTGTTTACGGTCTAGCTAGATCCGCTTGCGCTTTGGTCGAAGAAGCAACAAAACGTCCTCGCGCGGCGCAAGCCATTGAAATGAAAGGGTTCAGAGCTAGGGTTGGGTATCGAGAATCGAGTATCGATTGGAACCGAGACTAACTTTTCGTTTTTCCCGGAATCGTTCAAAAGTTAAAATTTCGATTCCTAGTTTCGATATTCACAGTCCGCCGAGCGGAAGAAGAAACCGCTGAACAACACCAACGAAGAAGCGTCTACCGGAAGTGTTGGCATAACCGCGCGAGTCGAACATGAGTAGCTTACGTCGGCGGTCCAAAGTGTGGCTTCACTTTTCTAAAAATAACGAAATCTCGGCAAAATGCAAAATTTGTGACAAAAGGAGTATTTCCTTCAGAAAGGCCGTTGGTTAGCAAGGTTAGCAAACTTATTTGACCCCGCCTCTTAAAAGAATCGGAATCGAGAATCGTTAGGAACCGGAATCGAAACAAAGAATCGGAATCGTTCAAATTCAAACGATACCCAACCCTATTCAGAGCGCAGCGCGAGGATGTTTTGTGCCGCACACACTCGTTTCGGCTTGCGAGCCGGCCAAATAGTAGCGTTACGTTTCGAGTGGATGACGAGCGCGAGACGCCGAAATGGATGCCCTAAAATTCTGAATGGAAAGTTTACTTTTAAAAAGTTGCCAAATTGTCCCTGTGTGTGTTTTGTCGTTGTGAACTGAGCGATCATCATCGCAGCACTTCCAGTCTGAAACACCACTTGATGATGGCCAAGGAAACACACACACAGATGATGCGAATTCTCCACCCCCTCGTCAATATCAGGACCTCATCAGTATTTCCTTCACCCTTTTATTGATAGACAGTGTTACATTATGTGAGAGATTATTTATAAATGTTAGTGTGAAATTGAACACTATTCCAATGTTATTTTCGATACTAAAAAAAAAACATTCGCACTAAATAAGCCGATCCACTTTTCCATGTTGACAAGAGCATTAAAATGAGAAAAATTAATGCAACAAAAAGAAATCAAGAGACATTTAGAATAGATAAAAATGTGCAATTAAATATTTTAATCATTTGACAGCACTATATATAACCATATCTAGGGTTTACAAAGAATGGTGTGTAAAGGGAAAAACATCCAGTATGGGTCAGTCCTGTGGGCCAAAATGCCTTGTTGATGCGAGAGGTCAGAGGAGAATGGGCCGACTGATTCAAGCTGATAGGAGAGCAACTTTGACTGAATAACCACTCGTTACAACCGAGGTATGCAGACAACACACACAACCTTGAGGCGGATGGGCTACAACAGCAGAAGACCCCACCGGGGCCACAATCTGCAAGAGCTCACCAAAACTGGACAGTTGAAGACTGGAGAAATGTTGCCTGGTCTGATGAGTCTCGATTTCTGTTTAGTAGAGTCGTAAAGAGAATGAGAACATGGATCATCATGCCTTGTTCCCACTGTGCAGGCTGGTGGTGGTGGTGTAATGGTGTGTTTTCTTGGCACACTTTAGGCCCCTTAGTGCCAATTGGGCATCGTTTAAATGCCACGGCCAACCTGAGCATCGTTTCTGACCATGTCCATCCCTTTATGGCCACCATGTCCCCATCCTCTGATGGCTACTTCCAGCAGGATAATGCACCATGAATCATTTCAAATTGGTTTTTTTGAACATGACAATGAGTTGACTGTACTAAAATGGCCGCCACAGTCACCAGATCTCAACCCAACAATTGTAGTTATATAGTTCTGGTTATAACTGTGGTTATATAGTTCTGGTTATAAGTGTAGTTATATAGTTCTGGTTATAAATAGTTATATAGTTCTGGTTATAAGTGTAGTTATATAGTTCTGCTTATAAATAGTTATATAGTTCTGGTTATAAATAGTTATATAGTTCTGGTTATAAATAGTTATATCGTTCTGGTTATAACTGTGGTTATATAGTTCTGGTTATAACTGTGGTTATATAGTTCTGGTTATAAATAGTTATATAGTTCTGGTTATAACTGTGGTTATATAGTTCTGGTTATAACTGTAGTTATATAGTTCTGGTTATAAATAGTTATATAGTTCTGGTTATAACTGTAGTTATATAGTTCTGGTTATAAGTGTAGTTATATAGTTCTGGTTATAAATAGTTATATAGTTCTGGTTATAACTGTAGTTATATAGTTCTGGTTATAACTGTAGTTATATAGTTCTGGTTATAAGTGTAGTTATATAGTTCTGGTTATAACTGTAGTTATATAGTTCTGGTTATAACTGTAGTTATATAGTTCTGGTTATAACTGTAGTTATATAGTTCTGGTTATAACTGTGGTTATATAGTTCTGGTTATAAATAGTTATATAGTTCTGGTTATAACTGTAGTTATATAGTTCTGGTTATAACTGTAGTTATATAGTTCTGGTTATAACTGTAGTTATATAGTTCTGGTTATAACTGTAGTTATATAGTTCTGGTTATAACTGTGGTTATATAGTTCTGGTTATAAATAGTTATATAGTTCTGGTTATAACTGTAGTTATATAGTTCTGGTTATAAGTGTAGTTATATAGTTCTGGTTATAAATAGTTATATAGTTCTGGTTATAAGTGTAGTTATATAGTTCTGGTTATAAGTGTAGTTATATAGTTCTGGTTATAAATAGTTATATAGTTCTGGTTATAACTGTAGTTATATAGTTCTGGTTATAAATAGTTATATAGTTCTGGTTATAACCGTAGTTATATAGTTCTGGTTATAAATAGTTATATAGTTCTGTTATAACTGTAGTTATATAGTTCTGGTTATAAATAGTTATATAGTTCTGGTTCTTCAAGTCTTGGAGGCCTCAGGTTAGTAACCCTGAAAATGCTGCAGCTGCACATTAATTCGTAATCAGATAATGTGGTTTGTTTTGTATATCCTGCAGCACTTGTGGAGACACATTATCAGTGGTTTCATCGTGTTTTAGTTCGACCTTAGTTAGCACCCGCGGTCTGAGTGTGTTCAGTAAACTCCTCTTCTGGAGAATAACACACTGCAGATCTGGGGCAGGAAGGCCTGTGCGGGCTCGTCTAACCGGACCTGCGTGTTTTCATTATCTCTCCACACTTCACCCTCCCCGAGAGCGAGCGGCGAGTACGTGCATGTCCTGAGTCTGAGCGCATGTCACGCCCGCTCGCGCTCGCGTTCAGGGAATGTTGACACACACACACTCTGCCACACTTCCTGGAAACTCAAGCTATGTGAAGTCTTGGAAGGATCCCATAAACACACACACACACACACACACTTAAGGTGCTTCCTGAACGTACATCTGAGAACACTCGACTACAGGAAGTGTTGCATTAGCGTCTGAATGCTGCAGCGTTCATCCATAAAGCACATTCAAACATGGAGGGATTAGGCCTGATCATCTTTAGAGTGTTAAAGCAACAGTGTGGGTGGAAGTGATACAGGTTAAGCTTTAGTTTCACTTCACCATTCCTCCTCTGACCGTCCATTATCAAGTCAGCTTTATTTCTACAGCGCTTTGTTCAACACAGATGAGTTCAACGCAGCTTCACCGTGATGAGCAGGACAGGAACAGAATCAAGGACTTCATCAATTATAAGACTCGTGTCCGGCACACACTATATCCACATATCAAAAACTATTTCTGGTGTTTGAATAATTTTAGGTTTGACTGTAATCATTTGCCTGTAAAAATAAAAATAATGTAGTTCAGTTAAAGAACATGCACTACAATTAGCCAAAATGAGAGTTGCCGCGCAGATCAGCAGAGGCCGACTTCATGAATCATGTGATGAGACTGACGAGACGATGGTTTGGTCCCAAAGCGCATATTTAAGAGAGTTTGTGATTGTTCTGAATCTGATTCGTTGTTAAGAATAATAGTGAACCCACCATTCAAGCAATTGCCGCCCGAGCTAGCATTTTCAGTTCATTCCTGTGGAAGCCTTCAATTTCGAAATTGTAAAAAAGTTATTAATTTAGTTCATTTATGTATATAGCCATTCTGGAGTAAACCGTGATGTCATCATGGTGTCAATACAGGAGATCAACAATATTGTTGAATATTAAGTTATGTCCCCAGCTAAGCAAGCCAAGACTCCCGACTAGGGTTGGGTATCGTTTGAATTTGAACGATTCTGATTCCGATTCCTTGTTTCGATTCCGGTTCCTAACGATTCTCGATTTCGATTCTTTTAAGAGGCAGGGTCAAAAAAGTTTAGCTAACCTTGCTAACCAACGGTCTTTCTGAAGGAAATACTCCTTCTGTAAAAATACTCCTTTTGTCACAAATTTTGCATTTTGCCGAGATTTCGTTAATTTTTAGAAAAGTGAAGCCACACTTTGGACCGCCGACGTAAGCTACTCATGTCATGTCGCGGTTATGCCAACACTTCCGGTAGACGCTTCTTCGTTGGTGTTGTCCAGCGGTTTCTTCTTCCGCTCAGCGGACTGTGAATATCGAAACTAGGAATTGAAATTTTAACTTTTAAACGATTCCGGGAAAAACGAAAAGTTAGTCCCGGTTCCAATCGATACTCGATTCTCGATACCCAACCCTACTCCCGACACATCCCTCTACTGCATGTGTGTGACGCTCTGGTGCTCTTCCGCAGGTTGTTTCGTGGTGTGTTGGACGCCGGGCCTGGTTCTGCTTCTGCTGGACGGTCTCTGTGATCACTGCAACGTCCTGACGTACGAGAAGTTCTTCCTGGTGATGGCCGAGTGCAACTCCTTCATGAACCCCATCATCTACTCCTACCGCGACAAGGACATGCGCGACACCTTCAAACGCATCCTCTGCTACCCGTGCCGGTCGTCCCAGCGGACGGGCGAACACTCGGGCGTACGCTTCAACACGCTCGAGCAAGAGGTACTCTCCGAGAGCGACGGGGGCCACAACAACAGCGTCAAACCGCCACTCAAGCGCCCGCTTTAGCACCAGAACTCGCGCGCTACATCTGCGAGAGGCAGCCACGCACTGCGTGATGCTGTAAACATGCCAAAAATGATGTTCTTCTGTTGTAGTTTTGTCTTATTTTCCAGTACAAACATCAAATCATTTTTAAATCAAGATACGTTTAATAGAGAAGCAAAGTTCCTGAAGATATTAAGTCTGAAGTGAGTTTGTGCTTGAAATACAAAATATCGTCGGAAGCTTGTTCACGGCACTGAGTTTAAAAAATATAGAAGTAATTCTGACTTTTTATCTTGCAAAAAAGTGAGAATTGCGAGAAAAAAGTTTGAATTGCAAGTTAAAAAAAAACGATATTGCGAGAAAAATGTCAGAATTGTAGAGATAAACACAATTGTGAGAAAAAAGTTAAAATTGCGAGATAAAGTTAAAATTGCAAGATAAAAAGAATCGCTTTTGCGCGAAAAAAGTAAATTGTGAGATATAAACACAATTACGAGAAAAAAGTGAGAATCGCAATACAAATAAATCACTATTGCGAGAAAGTTAAAATTGCAAGATAAAAAAAGCGATATTGCGAGAAAAAAGTCAGAATTGTAAGATATAAACACAATTACAAGAAAAAAGTGAGAATCGCAATACAAAGAAATCGCTATTGCGAGAAAAAAGTCAGAATTGTAAGATATAAACACAATTACAAGAAAAAAGTGAGAATCGTAATACAAAGAAATCGCTATTGCGAGAAAAAAGTCAGAATTGTAAGATATAAACACAATTGCGAGACAAAAGTGAGAATCGCAATACAAAGAAATCGCTATTGCGAGAAAAAAGTGAGAATTGCAATATAAAAAGTGTGAGATATAAACTCACAATTGCGAGACAAAAGTGAGAATCGTAATACAAAGAAATCGCTATTGCGAGAAAAAGTTAAAATTGCAAGATAAAAAAATCGATATTGCGCAAAAAAAGTCAGAATTGTAAGATATAAACACAATTACAATAAAAAAGTGAGAATCGCAATACAAAGAAATCGCTATTGTGAGAAAAAAGTGAATCGCAATACAAAGAAATCGCTATTGCGAGAAAAAAGTGAATTGCAATATAAAAAAATCGATATTGCGAGAAAAAAAGTCAGAATTGTGAGATATAACCACATTGCGAGGAAAAAAAGTGAGAATTGCGAAAAAAGTGAAAATTACTTAATAAAAGTCTCATTTGCTAAAAATATTCGCAACTGTGAGAAAGTTTCAATTACGTTTTTATATTTTTTTTATTCCAAGCTTCCATAAATATCTGCCAACAGGGTCTGAGAAATGAACTTAAAGACAGAACGAGTGTATTTCTCTGACCTTTTGACAGATATTAGTTTTAAGCCAAAACTCTGTCATGATTTCTCCAGGAACATCTTGATTTAAGAGCGTTTAGATGTTTGAAATCAGTTTGTTGCAGTGAAAGATCTAGAAACATCGTAGTGTTTGTGTGTGTGTGTTCCTTGTAAAGGGCATTTTAGCTTCGCTTCTTGATTTGTACACTAACCGCTACACACACACACAGCTCGACTGCTGAGAGACGCAAATGTCATAACAGCCTGACTGCTACAGCTCGCATGCACACCGTCCGGCTCGCGTGTGTCCGTCCAGCTAGTGCTCGTGTCAACATTGTCAGAAAAAAAGGTACAAAAGCTGTGACTGGGGCGGTACTGCCCCAGTCACAGCTTTTGTACCTTTTTTTCTGAGAGTAAACCTGTGTTTGTGTAAGAGAGAGTGAGAGTGTGTGTCTAACGGCTCTTCTCTTGTGTGTGTGTGTGTGTGTGTGTCTAACGGCTCTTCTCTTGTGTGTGTGTGCAGAGGAGACGGCGTGTGCTGCAGGACTCGTGGGTCGTATGTAGACTTGCTTGCTTTTAAATCCTCTCGATCAGACTCTAATCACTCGATGTCTAACATCTGAACTCTGATTCACTCTGAGATTCTCCGTCACTAACACACTCACACACACACACACACACTAACCGCTCCGATGGTCATGTGATCTGAGTTGTACATGCGTCGCTCCTTCTGCACGCAGTCACTGAGCAGCTTGGGGTTTTCATCACTGTTTTTATCTTCTCAGTTCCAGTAAACCGTGTGTGTGTGTGTGTGTGTGTGTGTGTGTGTGTGTGTGTGTGTGTGTGTGTGTGTGTGTGTGTGTGGTTCTGGCTAGCAGATGTGCCGCGCTCACTGCTGCAGGCGTGTGTGTGTGTGTTAATCAAGTAAATATTTGCACATGTGTCACTGTCGCGTGCATAAAACATTGCACGCGAACACACACACACACACACACACACACACACACACACAGGTGGTTTTAATCGTGTTACTTCAGCTCTAGCACATGCTGTACTAACCAACCATTGCATGTTTCCCATCATGCATTTAAACACACTCAAAATGTCCCTGGTTTGTAAATGGGTGTTTTCAAGCTTTTGACGGTTGTATTGTACGTTGTGTGTGTGTGTGTGTGTGTGTGTGTGTGTGATCGGAGTCTCTCATCTGAGGGAATCTCATCACATCTCACACCTCTTCTGTTACAGCGTTATTAATATTACATGTGCATAACTAATGTTAATAGCTTTTGATCTTAAACATGTTTGTGAGTTCATGAGTGTCAGCCGTGTGTTCTTGATCCAATCATGTGTTTTTAATCGACCAATGAGACGCACACTCTGATATCTTGTTCTTGCGTTCTGATTGGCTGTTTGTGATTGATGTTTTGGATGATGATTATCCAGACACGCGCTGATGACAGTGGCGTGTGTGTGTGCTCGCTCTCGTCTGCGATGATGTCTGGTGATGTTAATAAAGGTGCTTCCAGAGCTTCTGTCTGTGATCTTCATGTTCAGCGCTTCGCCATTGCATTAATGAGATCTCCCCAAAGCGGACGCATGCGGAAACTGTTGTAGTGTGGACCGGGAAACCGGACGTGTTTGAAAACGATGGCGTAAGTTTAGATGTTTATAGCGGTATCCAGCCTGTCCTGCACACACACTCGCATCTGCTGAACACGAGCCGTGTCAGACGGACCGCCAGTGAGCCAGAAGAGTCCTGCCATAACGTGATGATTAATCCTTCGGTTGATTAGTTGTTCACCTAATTAAATACCTCGGGTTGTGTTTCTTCTAATAGGGTTGATAAATAAGCAGATCCAGCACTGTAAGCAGTCGAGCTCTCCTTCCATGAAATGCGAAATACCTCTAGTTTAGTTTTCAGTTACCAACTGTAATTCACTGGAGGAGCCAGGACATGTTTAAGATACCTCAGATTGTGTTCGTTTGACAGAAGAGTGTCATATACATCTAGTAAATCATGGGCTAATTTGAACTTTGGGGTGATCATGCCTTTAAAGGGTTCAACCCCGTAAGACCTTCGTTCATCTTCGCAACACAAATTAAGATATTTAAGATATTAAGATCGCTCCTGCATACTAGTCCATAGACTTCTTGAGGGAATGACTTGAAAAGTCATTAAAGACATCGTTAAAATAGTCCAAGTGACTACAGGGGCTCAATCTTAACTTTATCAAACGACGAGAACACTTTTGTGCGCAAAAATAAGGACTTTATTTCAACTATTGGTTTATTTCTCCCTCTGCGCGAGTCAGGTTACTAGTTTAATAGCGTAAGCTTCTGTTATTGTACGTCACACGCATCATCACACACATGACCAGCGTCGGCCAATAGTGAGCCTTCGTGTGACGTAGCTTTACGCAATCACACTACGTTAACTGACTACAGGCCCATGGAGAAGGAAGTGAATAGTTGAAATAAATTCGTTATTTTTGTTGTTTTTTTGCGCACAAAAAGTGTTCTCGTCGTTTGATAAAGTTAAGATTGAGCCCCTGTAGTCACTTGGACTATTTTAACGATGTCTTTAATGACTTTTCGAGTCATTCCCTCAAGAAGCCTATGGACTAGTATGCAGGAGCGATCTTAATATCTTAAATATCTTAATTTGTGTTGTGAAGATGAACGAAGGTCTTACGGGGTTGAACAACATGAGGGTGAGTAAATACTGACAGAATTTTTATTTTTGGCTGAACTAACCCTTTAATGTAGACGTAACATTGGGGTGCGTTTAGACCGGCGGATCGTCTCCGTTTGGTCCGAGAAGCGTCCCCGTCCTAAAGCAGTCTGGGAGGATTGATTGATTCTGGGATCTGTGGCTTTAAGCACGTCTTCGGTTGCCTTTCCTTCACGTCTGCTTGGGTGTGAGGTCATCTGTGTGGAAAGACTGCTTAACGGTGATTTGCAGCCAGTGTTTGTCGGCTCTTTGTGTCTCAGGCTCGCAGGGCTCGTGATGGAGGTGGAGGACCGGAGAACGGAGGACCGGTGAACGAAGGGAAGGTGGTGCTGAATGACGCAGAGAAGATGCTGGAAGACTCTGAGAGCTGAGCCACGATTGGCTGAACGAGCTGTCAATCAATCCCTCTCAGTGCGTTTCTCTGAGCATCAATGAAGAGACTGTGTGTGTGTGTGTGAGCTCAAACTGTGAATGAATTGAGTGTAAATATAGTTTTTATTTTATTAAAGTCTTACTGGTGGAGTTTATACATGGTTTTGTGTTTGATTAAACACACATTAATTGTGCATCAACGTTTGAGTTCACACAAAAACTGGTGTAATTGTAGTATTTTCGATGCCACAACAAAAACTAACACAAACATGCTCTTCTGTTTAACAATATTAATATTAGAACCAGAGCTGGGCAACAATTAACATCCAAAGTAAAACTGTGTGTAATTATTTTGTATATAAATACACACAGATACATTTTAGAAATAGTTGCTTGTATATACTGTCTATAAATAATTTATTTATATATTAATATTGTATATATAAATGACATTTTTCTTAAATGTATGCATGCAAGTGTGTGTATTTATTTATACACAGTACACACGTGTAATGCAAACAGTTTTATTTTGGATGTGATTAATTGCAATTAATCGTTGCCCCGCACTTATTAAAACAAATATTAACAGCCTAAATTATAACAATGGCATAAAGTCTTTAGATATTTCTCACTTAAATAAGCATTGTGTCATGTTTGAAACATTTTTAGCAATGTACTAAAGCATACTAGAAATATAACCATCCTAAATCGTTAGAATCATAGCAACATCTTAAAACATGTTAGCGGTGTGTTAAATCATGCTTAAAAAACGTGTTCAATTATGCTAACAATGTGCTAATTCGTTCTAGAAACGTGTTAACAACTAATTAAAACACCTTAGCAACAATATCTCTGTTTGTTTTTTTCTGATAGACTATTCAAACTTTAAAACTACTTTAAACTTCGAGCTTTTAAATCGAGTTCACTTCCTGGTTCTTCTCTTTTTTTTTTTTATTGAATTTCAAGAATTACAATTACAGTCAGGGGTACATTGAACAGACTAAATAATAATAATAATAAAAAAAACATGAAAAGACAAAACAGTGACAAACTTAAGTTAAACAAAAATGTGAAAATGTTTACATATAGATACACATTTTGCAGCTTTCTTATTTTTCAAACCCAGTATTTTTTGCAGATATTGTTGAGTTTCTGCTTTTTCCTGGTTCTTCTCAAGCCTGCATCAAAGTTTGCCTTGACGCGTCAGTTTGGCGCATTCCTCTATAAATGTAGGGTTGCGCTCTTTTATTGTCGAATCATTCTATAATTTAGATGAGTCAAGCTCTGAACATGGATTATTATGAAGTGATGAAACACGAAGGTCCGGTTGAGTCGGGTCATCTGGAGCTCGACTGGATCTGGGCGCAGGACCTGATGATGTCAGCGATGACGTGTTACACTCTTAAAGGGACACTCCACCCTTACCAACTTTTTTATAGGTAATGATCTCTAAGAATGGGTTTTTTTCAATGCTGATAATTGATTAGAGTAACTTTTTTGACATTTGGGTATAAAGTGTTTTATATGGTGTAAAAACGTCTTAGTGCTTCAGGTTGAACGGTGGCTACTGCAGTTGAATTTTCCTATTGGATGTTTGCGGTTCTTTGTGACGTACGCAGGTCATTGGTACGAGCTTCTATGATAGAAGGAATGGATGGATATTTCACTTGCCATTTCTGACTGGCTGTCGGCCATCTTGGTTTGGAGAAAACATATTCCACATACAAAGGCTGATGTGTCATCTAAGCCTCCACTAGTGACCTCTATACGTGAAAGGATTCATATTTGTTGAGAGAAAATATAATCGGAGCACTGTTTTTAATTGTCTTCATGATGTTGTTTTTAATTGATGAACGTTGAGAAAACGTTCTGGGAACAACATCCTCGGAATGCTGACAGACATTGCAAATGTTACGAATAACGTTCATTATATTACTGTTATCTGCTGAATGTTAACGTTATGGTCTCGGAATATATTCGAAAGAAAATCTCGAAGAATGTTATATTGTGAGTAAAAATAACCCAGACAGCAAACTGACATTGAATCAACGTGGAAATGACGTCTCTCATGATCTGGCATTGTTTTGCTCATCGAATTAACGTTGAACCAACGTCAGACGCGGCATTTTTCAAAACTAAATGAAAATCGAAAATTGGTTTGCTTTCATAACGTTGAAACAACGTTGATTACAAGTTGATTTTCCGTTAGTTTTGAAAGAATGACGCGTCTGACGTTGGTTCAACGTTAATTCGATGAGCAAAACAATGTCGAATCAACGTTGTTTCGGAGTCATGTTTCCACGTTGATTCAATGTCAGTTTGCAATCTGGGAAGGTCATTAGAATGTTGTATTAACATTAAAGTTCTAATCACGACAAGAAACATTTTAACGTCTTAGAAACTGCGCATCACAACGTTTTTTAGATCATAAATTTGTTAGCTGTGGAAGTAAACAAATCGTTGTGTTGATTCTTGGATCAAGAACGATTATTTCCTGGTGGAGAATCTCTTCTGCAGCTCTGACATCTTCCGGCCGTCGCCTAGCAACAGTTGCTTTGGAGACAGCGATGCTCTTCTGTTGTTGCCGAGCGGCAGCGCCAACACCTTCTTCTTCTCCTTCTTCTTCTTTTTCTGCTTCTCCTTCTTCTTCTTCTTCTTCTGCGGAGAGATCGCCCCCTGGAGCGCCTCCCAGGTCATGACGGGTCTCACGTCGGATCCAGATCCCGACTTACGGGTCTTTGAGGAGGATACACCCATTCCAGCCTGACTGAGAATACACACACACTTTTTTTAGTTTTTTGCGTTCAAATTAATATACCCTATGTATTATTATTGTAAATATTACGTCACTCTGAAACACTCTAAATTAGTACCCAGATAGCAAACTGACATTGAATCAACGTGGAAATATGACATCGAAACAACGTTGATCTGACATTGTTTTGCTCATCGAATTAACGTTGAACCAACGTCAGATGCGTCATTCTTTCAAAACTAACGGAAAATCAACTTGAAATCAACGCGTTGTTTCAACGTTATGAAAGCAAACCAATTTTCGATTTTCATTTAGCTTTGAAGAATGCCGCGTCTGACGTTGGTTCAGCGTTAATTCGATGAGCAAATCAACGTTGTTTCAATGTCATGAGAGACGTTGTTTCCACGTTGATTCAATGTCAGTTTGCTGTCTGGGTAATGAGTTTTATTCATCTGCAATTCGTCCAGGACGTTTCCTGTTAGATGTCACATGGAAAAAAAAATGATTGTGATTTTAACGGTAAAAGTCCGGTTAACAATTGGTTAATAGTTGGTTAACAGAAAGTTTCCGTACCATATATGGTGAATAACTGTGAATAATTTTACAGTAAAATACCGTTATGTTTACAGTTTTTGGACATGAAGAAGAAAAAGCCATTGGATAATATTAGGGCTTGGGCGCCGCGTTGCATTCTGGGACGTGGCGGCCATGTTGGAGGCTTCGCAAATGTAAACATAGGCTACCAGCAAATCGAATGAGGAGAAGCAGCTGAGTTGGGAGAAAGAAAATAAAAAAAGATGTTAAAATACCCAAAATGATGCGGAATTTACCGGGATACGTTTAATAGGGAAACCAGGGACCGGTATGTGGATAAAACGGCACTTTTAACGGGTTGGATCCATTTGAAATTTCCAACAAACAGTTGGAGCACAGTACGTTACGCTAACCGGACAAAGGTAAACTGCGCTCCACCTAGCTGCTAGTTTAGTGACTATCAACCATTCACACATGTAACATTCTTTTAACTATGTGTTTCAGACGTGTAGTTAGTAACGTTAGCTGTTTTAAGCACTTAAACTTAAGTTAGTAAGCAAAACAATGCTTAAAGCAAGAGGGTAACGGTTTAGCAACAGGACAACAGAGACTGACAGGTCCGATTAAAGGGCTAATGTTAATGTTATGAGAATATTAAAAAACGGGATATTTTACAGGAATATACTAAAACGGGAAGACAGCGGGAAAAGAGATCAAGTACGTGAGAAACCCGATAAAAAACGTGAGGGTTGACAGCTAACGTTATCTGTCCGGATTACCCTGTTCCCACTGTTTGCCGACTCTTTGTTGGAAATTTCATATGGATCCAAACCGTTAAAAGTGCCGGTTTAGTCCACATACCGGTCACTGGCTTCCCTATTTAACATATCCCGGTAAATTCCACAACCTTTTAGGGATTTTAACATCTTTTTTGTTTTATTTATCCCAACACTGCTGCTTCTCCTCGTTAGACTTGCTGTATGTTTACGTAAGCCTCCAACATGGCCGCCACGTCAGTAATGACGTCATGATGCCCAAGCCCTATTTACAGTGAAAAAACTTAAATTGACATCCTCACAATTCCCTGCGTGACACTTCACATTTGATATATTTTGCTGAAATAACTGTTTCTTCATAGTTTTTCCTAATCTGTTGCATGTTTTGAATGCCGTGTGTCACCATGATGGTGTTCAGTGTGTGTGTGTGTGTGATCTGTGAATCAGCGCTAAACAGATATTAGTTCTTCACTATGTCAGTAAATTAACATCAGATAATGAATCAGATAGATTTTTTTTACTGTAAATTTAAGTTGGGTCTGTTAAACGTATAAATAAATAAATATTGCTTCCGTAAACAGATGCAAGGCCACAGATGCTGTTTTTTTAACGTAAATATAATGGATTTTTTTCACAGTGTATAGACAAAATAAGATTTACAATTTAGCTATGTAAAACTGTCTTTTCTAAGATGTTTATCAGATGTTTTTACACGGCAGATTCTCCCAGATTATCCGATCTTTAGCAGATATCTTACACGCACCTGTGCTATCAATGTCAATGAGGAGCACAGACTGGAAAACTGTTCAGCGTTTCTTTACTGTTGGTGTGTGTGGCGTCCCGGTGTCCGTGTGTGTGTGTCCGAGTCCCTGAGTGAAGAGCGAATAACAGATCCCGAGACATCAGAGTCACAGCTAATGCATCTAAACTAGGGCTGAGAGTGCTCTGGTTTCAGTGTGTGTGTGTGTGTGTGTGTGTGTGTTTACTTCATCTGAAACGGGTTACTCTGCATTTCCAGCTGAACTCTCTCGTCTCATCGCTTCAGGCGAGTGTGTGTGTGTGTGTGTGTGTGTGATTGTGGACGGTCCCTGTAAACTCCTGAACTTACACGCACTGTTGATGTTCATTACATGTAGCTTAGCGCCCTCTGCTGGAGGAGTGTGTGTGTGTGAGGTGTTTCTGTGTGTTTCTTTCTTTCTTTCTTTCTTTCTTTCTTTCTTTCTTTCTTTCTTTCTTTCTTTCTTTCTTTCTTTCTTTCTTTCTTTCTTTCTTTCTTTCTTTCTTTCATACGCAAGAAAATGCTTGTTAAATGGTTGTCGACTGAGACTCTACGAAAGGGTTCATATTTCGCTTTCTTATGATGTATAACGCTGTTTTTATTGTCTGTGTGACGTTGAGAATGGTTGGTTTCATTTTCTTGTAATATTACAAATTACAGTTCGAAGAATGTCTGAGTTTGAATCACGCTAAGAAAACTGAGTCTTAGAAACATTGCGAATCATCTTTCTTTCTTTCATTCCTTCTTTCTCTCTCTCTTGGTTCTTCTGTAGCCCCGCCCTCTCGCGTGTGATTGGCCGCGGCGGGTTTGATTGACAGCTGCAGCAGGACACCTGACGCGCGCGGCGCACGGGGATGATGGGCGGCTCCGGGATGCGGTTCTCTCGGTGACACGGACATTAGACGGAAGAATGACACTGTAAGACTCGCGTTTTCGCTCGTCATTTGATGTCGTCTCCGGTAACGCGTCCTCGCGCCGCGTCGCGCATGATGGACGCGTCCGCGGTGAAGAAGAGCGCGCCGGTTCCGGACCTCTGCCCACTGGACCGGTACGACCCCACCCGAGCCAAGACCCGGGCCAGTGTGAGCTGGATCCTGAGCCGGGGCCCTGGAGGTAAACCTCAGTGTGTGTGTGTCTGTGTGTGTGTCTGTGTGTGTGTGTGTCCGCAGCATCAGCACCATCAGCATCCGCGCGCGCTCCCACAGCTGGTTTAACAGCGGCAGAGGGCCTGTGTGTGTGTGTGTGTGTGTGTGTGTGTGATGAGGGCGTCACCGCGGCTTTACGCGTGATTCAGCGGTTGACTAAAACTGTGATGAAGCAGCAGCTCTAACACACCTATGACACAATCGCCACGAACCCCAAATATCAACACACACACTGACACATGGAAATGTCTTTGTTTTGCACGTGCACGCGCGCTCGTAGCAGGAGTTTCAGAGCGTCATTGTCTGAAGCGGCCCGGTGCGTTTCGCGTGTCCATTTTCTGTAATGTATTTATTGTTAAAGAATGTCTTTAATGTGTGTTAACACTAACACAGCATATGTATTATTATTATTATACGTCACTCGGAAATACTCTAAACTGGTCAATCGCAGCATTCAGTTTTGAGTCTTCTGTCTTTGTAAAATCCTTCAGTCCGTCCTCCGGCATGATGAACACAGGGGTAATGACCAGAGCTCTGTCCAGAAACCCTGAGACTAACGCTTGACTGAAGACACTCGGATGTGGGTCAGGGGGAGTGAAGCTGTTAGTATAGACCACTGAACACACATATAATGTAAATATATGAAAATATTTTAGAATAAAAATACTTCAGTTGAAATTGATCAAAATTAAAACACCATATTCTGTTAAAAAATGTACAAATACAATAATTTTATTTTGAAAGAATATGAACAAAATACATGTGGGTTATTGGTTACACTGCAGCCTATCACTGTGCTGAACACTATAAGCCCTGAGTGTGTGTGTGTGTGTGTACATGTCAAGTCAAGTCTTCTTCATTCTACAGTGCATTTAACAACATAGATTACTCCACAGGAGATTACAGTCACAGAGTGTTTACAGCTGATCTAGAATAAAGTTACTGTCCAGATGAAGTTAGTTTTGATTGATTCACTTCCGTCACAACGATCACGACACCGCTCCACAGAAAACTCTCAAGTTGTCTCTACAGACACTTCAGGACTGCGGAGTCTAATGGGCCAGTGCAGGGTTGACAGAACCGGGCTAATATGGTCATACTTCCTGGTTCTGGTGAGAACTGGAGCGGCTGTGTTTTGGACCAGCTGGAGTTTGTTTATTAAGCGTGCGGGACAACCACCCAGTAGAGCATTACAGTCATCTAGTCATGAGGTCATGATGTGTGAGTGTGTGTCCTCAGACTCAGGATGTGGGTCAGTGTGTGTGTGTGTGTGTGTGTGTAAAGTCAAGTCACATTTATTTAGTATCTTTGACAGAAAAGGCAGGTTTGAGATTGGCCTGTAATTGACTAATTCTGTACGATCAAGTTGCGTTTTTTTTTAGCAATGAATGAATGAATGGAGTGTAGACGGTTGCAGAGTTTCAGTTTCTCCCTGATATTATCAATCTTATAAGTGAAGAAGGTCATAAAGTCGAAATGTCAGAAGTAAGCTTCTTTTCTAATTAATGTAGCCACTGTGTCTATTAAATACCTCGGGTTGTGTTTGTTTTCTTCTAATAGGGTTGAGAAATAAGCAGATCCAGCACTGTAAGCAGTCGAGCTCTCCTTCCATGAAATGCGAAATACCTCTAGTTTAGTTTTCTTCAAGTTGCGCTCCATGTTTCTGGCTGCCCTCTTAAGGGCCCGAGTGTGTGTGTGTGTGTGTGTAGAGAGTGCTCCCGCTGGGCTCGATCCGGCCGGAGGAGTGTGTCCCGCTGTAGAGCGCCTCCTGCTGTCCGCGGATCTGTACTGCAGTGTGTTCTCCTCATCCGCTCTGGCCGGCGTCACAGCGCCCCCTACAGGCCACGACTCTCTCCTGCAGCTGCTCGACCGCTACGGCCTGATCCCGCTACACACACATCGGCAGGAGCCGGTCACTGCCGCGCAGCTGAGTCACACACCCATCGACATGGTGAGTGAAACACACACTAGCTGTGTCCGAAATCGCTCACTCGTTCATTCACTAATTGTGGCTGCTTTACCCTCTGGGGCAAAAATGACAGAATTGTTTTTTTCATTGAAATGAAATGAATGTACTATATTTTAGTCCGATAATGTTTTTTATTTCATATTTTGTATTTTTAGAAGATTTTATGGTACTAAATTATATTTATGCTGTGTTCATAATCCGTTTATTTACTTTTTGAGCATAGACCTGAAAATTAAATATCCATCTTAAACTGTCGTATAGCTTGAATGCTTTAAAGCGACAGACTTAAGTTTGATCTATTTTTAAAGATGACGCTTGGCAGATTATTGCTGAAGTGAAAAAAAGTTTTACAAAGTGAACGTTAAAAAATGACAGAATTTTACGTTTATTGTTATGAAAAATGTGCACAAATACTATTTAAATTTTTTATATGAAACATATATTTTCAAAAACTCTTTCACTCTAAAACGGTAAGAAAATCAAAGCCAGAAATCTAAACAGGTTGTTGTTGGACATGGTGAGGGAACGACACACTGACTCACTGCGAGCGTGGGATTCGATTGGCTGACGGATGTGTGTCTGTTCTCTGATTGGTTGCAGGGGGCCCATCTGGCCGTGATTGATGCGCTGATGTCACTGAGCGCCATGGAAACAGTGGGTCGGGTCAAGATGTCGAAGGACACGGATCAGTTCGGGGCCGACAAGAGCTGGGAGAACGCTCTGCTCTTCTGGATCAACAAGGTTCCTAAAGCCACAAACACAAGTGGAGTGAAACCGGATTCAACTGTAGTGTGAACGCGGCTAATAGCATCTGAAAAGATTAAGGCTTGACAAAACGTTTTTGTTTACCTGTAAAATGCATTGCAGAACGTTCACTGAGAAACAAACACACCACAGAGTCAGAAGTGGAGTGAAACCGGATTTAATTACAGTGTGAACGTGGCTAATAGGATCTGAAAAGATTAATTTTATAGAACAGAAAGATAAAGGTTTGACAAAACTTGACAAAAAACTTATAAAGTGCCTTATAAAGCATAAACTTCTCTTCTGGATCAACAAGGTTCCTCCACCTAGAACCCTAAAGCCCGATCTAGAGTCACAAGTGGAGTGAAACCGGATTCAATTGCAGTGTGAACGCGGCTAAAAGCATCTGAAAAGATTAATTTTACAGATCAGAAAGATAAAACTTGACAAAAACTTATAAAGAAACTTAAACTGGACGCATTACAGGGAAACGACACAAATAAAACACCAGACAATAGCTGTGTTTCTATCCACCTGTTTTTATGTGACTTTTGGGATAGAAATATGCCGGACGGAAATGCCAAGATGCGCATAAATTAAAAATATTGCTTAAAAATCCTTTTATTGAGGTGGACATTTTTTAATCTGATAAAAGATGTGCATAAACTACGATGGAAACAAATTTACCAAACAAACCCATGTGACTTTGGCTCAGCGTCAGCTGTGATTGGATAACCGGAGTAGCCAGTGGACCAATGGCGTCGCAGCGTCTCTAAACTGCTTGATTTCTTGTGCAGGTCAATCAGAAGCTGCGGGAAAACGCTGATGTTGAAGAGAATCCGAAACCAAACACCTGTACTGACCTGCAGCCTGCTGTGAGTGAACACACACACACACACACACACACACTCAGTCTGTTACTGATGCTCGTCTCTCTCTCTGCAGTGTCCACAGCGCTGGTACTGGAAACTGGTTCCAGTGAGTATTACACCTCTGTCAGTCTCATCATGGATATTACATCAGTGTGTGTGTGTGTGTGTGTGTGTGTGTGCTGACGATGACGAACCCCACAGTAGTGCCTTACTCTGACTGACTGATGTGTACAGTAGCGTTCAGAACTCAGTTGATTGACATGTGTGCTCATAAAGATCCAGCCAATAGGAATCAGGGGGTGGGCATCCAGCTTTGTCCCCGCCCCCTTTTTACTTCTGTTTGTCATGTGACTGTGTGTGACTCTGGTTGCCGTAGCGACGACCCCTGGACATTGACCCGTGTGCTCTCTCTGCCATAACGCACCCAGCATGCCATCGCATTTTGTTTGAAGGAGTCGGGGAATAAACCTCCTGTGGTAACGTATCCGCCCGCCTCCTGTCTCCATCACACACACACACACACACACACTCTGCATGATGTCATCACTGTCCTGTCTCAGATCTCTGCAGGAAACACGTGCTTTTTGTAGTTTCACTCTTTGCTTTTGCACATAATTGAGTTTTTCTTCCAGTTATTTTTCCCACTGCTGGACTCTGGATGCGCTTCAACACACATATATTCACACACTTACATCAGTGATCGTTCTTCCTGTGTGTGTGTGTGTGTGTGTGTGAATCTCATGAAACCTGTCAACATTTCCCATTTTATTACTCATGTCTTTATTACTGTGAAGCTGCTTTGAATCCATTTAAAGTGCTGCATTTAGAGTAACACGGATTTGTGGGGAAAAATGTTACAATTCAAACCACCTTAATGTACAACATCATTAATGTGACCTAGACATGTTACATGAGATTATATGTGTTCTTGTTTCTGTTGTACACAGTAGCTGCCTCATGGTGGCTTTGCTTCAGTGTGTGTGTGTGTGTGTGTGTGTGAACAGCTCTCTGAGAGCGACTCTGCACGCTGACATTCACTCGATGATCTGAGTCACTGAAGGACTGATGAGTTCTGATGCACATTCAGTGATAGTGTTGTTGAGTCACTGAGTCAGAATAAAAGTGAATCTGATTCTGTATGTTTGTGTTGCTGTTTCCCTCCCTGCTTTCTTTAACAGTCTTAAATGGTCTGTCTTTTATCTTTTGAGCACTTCTGAGCCGTTTTCCTGCTCTCTGTGTATCATCTCAGATCCGTTACAGGAAAGATAAGGTTCAGTCTAAAGAGACTCCGGTGTTCGTGGTGGTGTCGGGAGTGAAGGATCTGTCCAACGGATGCGCCATCGCTGCTGCGCTTCACTTCTACTGCCCTCAGATTCTGCCTCTGGAGGGTAAAACACAGAAACCCTAAAGGAAACTCTGCAGATTTTTAGAAATGTAACTCACTTCTCTCTGCTTCTCTCTGTAGATGTGTGTTTGAAGGACACCATGTCCACGGCAGACAGTATGTACAATCTCCAGCTGATCAGACAGTTTTGTGAAAGTCACCTGAAGAGCTGCTGCCCCCTACAGGTGGAGGATTTACTGTATGCCCCGCCCACTTTACAGGTGAGATACGCCCGCCTACTTTATAGGTGTAACATGCCCTGCCCACTTTACACGTGAGATATGCCCCGCCTACTTTACAGGTCTAACATGCCCCACCCACTTTACAGGTGTAACATGCCCCGCCCACTTTAATGGTGAAATATGCTCCGCCTACTTTACAGGTGTAACATGCCCCACCCACTTTACAGGTGAAATATTCTCCGCCTACTTTACAGGTGTAACATGCCCCACCCACTTTAAAGGTGAAATAAGCTCCGCCTACTTTACAGGTGTAACTTGCCCCGCCCACTTTAAAGGTGAAATATGCTCCGCCTACTTTACAGGTGTAACATGCCCCACCCACTTTACAGGTGAAATATGCTCCGCCTACTTTACAGGTGTAACATGCCCCACCCACTTTAAAGGTGAAATAAGCTCCGCCTACTTTACAGGTGTAACATGCCCCACCCACTTTACAGGTGAAATATGCTCCGCCTATTTTACAGGTGTAACATGCCCCACCCACTTTACAGGTGAGATATGCTCCGCCTACTTTACAGGTGCAATATGGCAAAAATTGTGCTTGTTCATGGACAATTATTAAAGGTACTCAAGGCCGTGCTGTATGGGGAATAAGTCACAGAAGATGAGTCAGCCGTTACTTATTACCACACAATACAAATATTAAAGCTGAAATATGTAACCCTCATGAAGTAAAATCACCAAAAGCCTTTTTTTCCCGCCGTAAACGGCAACAGAAGTTACATACATTGTTTCGGCATCAGATCGCCGATCTTTATGAGTGAGTCAGTCAGTAGAGAAGCTAAGAGTGGTTGTGTAGTGATATATACTAGAACCGTTGGGTGAAGTGGTCGTAGTCGTGTTTTCTCGTGAATAAAACACAGCTATTGACCAATCAGAATCAAGGATTAGAATGAACCATTTTATAATTTGTAATAATGGTTAAAAAAAAACAATATGTAAGAATTTTCTCTTTGACCCCAAAGGTGAACATCATGTGCTTCCTTTCTGAGCTGTTCGCCGCCTTCGAAGTGGATAAACCAGATTTCGTCAAACCCACACACACACTGGACCTAACAGGTAGAAATAAACATACATAAACATACGAGCGGACACAAAAACACACAGATCCTACAGGAGTTCTGTCTTGTGTTACAGATGCATCTGATCTGGTTGACTGCACGAGTCCGATCAGTGGCAACAGGTAAGCGCTCCTATCAAAACACTCACATTATGTTAGCAGACTCTTTATGTTGAACTGCATCATGGGATCTGACGTTTTTCTTGTAGTGGCTCCCCTTCTTTCCTTCTGAAGCAGTCGCTCCTGCCTCAATCCCCCTCGGTGTCCGGTAAGAGCTTTCTGCAACCTGTGAGATTTGTGGTACTTGTAGATCTTGCTGTGTGTGGCATTGTCTTGTTTTAAGGGAATATTTGAAATGTGGAGTTTGTAATCTCAGTTTGGGTTTAGAGTAGACTACAGGGTATTTTCTTTTGCAAATGAACAGCCAGAACACATTAAAGGTTTTCTGTTTTCGGTTAAAACGGTGTCGTGTAAGCGGCCCCTGAGTTAATAACTAATAATCTTTACAACGGAAGTGAATCAATCAAAAACTAACATTAGCTGGACAATAACTTTATTCTAGAGCTGCTGCAAAGCCAAAACAATCTCTGTTACTTTTGTTTACTATTATCACCGTAAAGCTGCTTTGAAACAATCTGTATTGCTAAAAGTACTATATAAAGGAAGGTGACTTGACTTGTTGGATTTGTGGTTTGATATTTTAAATTATGCCCTTTGTGAACTAAATTATTAATTTTACATTTGTTGTTTTATAGAAGGACGGGGCTGGAGCAAAAAGCAAATTAGGTATGTCCCTCCTTCAGTTCCAGAAAGTACATCTTATCTAATTTTTATTATACAAATTCTACTCTTAATAATTCATTCATTAATTCAATTTATATAACTTTACCTTCATCAAGCACTATGAATCTTGAGTAATTTTCACTTTCTCTGTCTCAGCCGCCCCCTCTCGGCCGTATCCTTCAGCATCCCATTCCCACTGGACAGTGATGTTGATGTTGTAATGGGGAACCCTCTCTACCGTTCCGTCAGCACGGACAGCCTCACTAGGGTAACCGACCCTGGCTCTTACACGCCCCCTGAGGATCTGAGTAAGCTCATTGGTCAAGCTCCTCTAGGAGAGTTGCCTACCATAGAAGAAGGTTTACAAATCATTCATACTGGCCGGCCGGTACACAACGAGCCTCGTATGCGGCCAGAGGGGGCGCCGTCTGGCTTTTACCTCCACTCGCCTGAGGAGGGTGGAGCCAGACTGAGCAGCTCTGCCCCATGCCGGACTGGGATGATGCATCGACCAATGGGAGGATGGATTAATAGCAGCGGGAACCAAAAACGGCAACCTGTAGGTTCACAAGAACACAATGTAGGTTTAGAGTGTGACACACCTGAAAACTCCCCCAAAACCTCCTCCAGTCCAGCCAACGGACCCAAGAGTGGTCGCATGACAAACTTTGCTGAACGCAGGAAGATGATGCCAGAATCCCCAAGTAACTCCAGGTCCCAGGAGGTAGTGTCGTTGTGCAGCCCCGCAGAGATGAGCCCTGTTGGGGCAGTGGAAGCGCAGGAACTGGGAGCACGTCTAGAGGAGAAACGCAAAGCAATTGAAGCACAAAAGAGGCGGATTGAGGCCATCTTTACCAAGCACAGGCAGAGGCTGGGCAAAACGGCTTTCCTTCACCTCCAGAAGAAACAAGGGGAAGAAGTGGGAGACGACGGACAGTCCCTTACCCTTGATGAACGACTGACACAAATGGAGCAACAGCTTCAACGAGAGGAGGACAAAGAGAAGGAAGAGGAGAAGAGTAAACTGGAGGAGAATAAGACTGAAAAGGATGGGGAACAGAAGATGAACACCAGCGATGTAGTATCCCCGCCTAAACTGGAGAAGCAGGTGACCTTCTCTGTTGATACAAAAAAAGAGGTGGAGAAAGAGCCTCCTTTGGAGGAATATAATGAGGCAGTAGCTAAGCTAAGCTCCACCCTACAGAACTTACAAAGGGACATGCAGCTCCTTACAGAACAGCAGCAAAGGCTCATGGGAAAGAAACCTCTGAGTTCTCCGAAAAACACCTCTTCAAATAAGACAACTGCCTCCAGTAAGGCCTGGGTCATCCCAGCGGGTCCCAAATCCCCCCATCTTTCTAGAGACTCCACCCGTATCATCTCACCCTCTAGATCTCCTTCACGTTCTGCACAACCTTCGGACACGCCAAGATCCCCTAAAAGCTCAGCATCATCTGCTCCACGCAGATCCCATGGAGCTACTCCTAAGAGCCCCAAACGTCAACGTCCCTCCCGCCCCACAGAACTCGGCTTCCAGCCTCTCACACGTGTCCTAACACCCCCACGGAACGTGGACACGCTTCCCCATCTGCGGCGAGTCTCTCCGAGTCAGTGTCAGGTGCAGACTTGCTCCTCACTGCGATTCGGAGGTCCACGCACACCTCAGGACTCTCCGCTGCAATCTACTCTGCCTCAAGAGAGCACATCAGAATCAGGCTCCAGCGAGCATCACACCCCGATCTTCACCCTGGAGCTTGAGGCTGGACCTCCGTCCGCGCTCCCAGCTGAACTCTTAGGCGGGGGGAGCAGTTCGGGAGCCCCGTCAGAGTGCTCGTTTGAAAGCGACATGTTCCTGAGCAGCGCCCTGGTGAAAGACGAGACAGAGGGTGCGGGGACCGTGGGAGACGACACAGATCTGGAACAGGGTGCAGAAATATTCTCATCGGATTCCATGAGTGACCAGACGGAGAATGAGAGCAGGCTGGGACTCGATGTGTTCTTCAAGGTGTGTGTGAATGTCTGCATGTTGTTTGGTTAATGGTACGTGCCTGAGGTGTTTGTAACATGTGTATTTGTGGGCGTTCAGGAGGAGGGTCTCTCGGAGGAGGAGATGGCCCTGAAAAGGGCTCTGCTATTTGAGCGGCAGCAAAGACGAGCGCAAGAGATCAAGAAACGGCCAAGATACGGGCAAGATCCTGAGAACAGGTGAGAACACCCAAATATCAAACCTCTCATTCGGGACCTGCATTCGGGACTTACTTACCTCTGCTTCCTCTTACAGTCAACAGGTTTCTGTGGATGACCTGCGACCCTCTCAAACTCCACCGCTTTCACAGTCACTGCCCACCTCATACACCCCGCCCCCTCCTTCAAAGGCCACGCCCCCAGGAACACCCCTGCGTTGGGGAGCATTCACACGGGCAGAGTATGAAAGGCGCCACCAGCTGAAGATAATGTCTGATCTAGGGAAGGTTCTCAAACAGAAACCAGCTAAGCACAGTGGGAAAAAACAGCTCACACAAAAACCACACAACAACCATGAGGTTACTCACGCACGCTCGCCAGGGAAGAACAAAACAGGTAACCATTAACATCACAAGTATGTCACCAATCACATTTGCCTGTATGAGTGAAACTGCAACTCAACCAATCAATGGAGTTTGGGGCAGGACTCTCAAACTGTTCAGATAGGAGTAGTGTTTGAGAGTGCTGCTTTAAAGATTTCATTAGTATGCCCTAAAAAACAGTTGTTTTCTTTTAGTTGTAGCTAACCAGAAAAATGGCGGATCTCTACCAGCTGAAAAACCAGCAAGGTACGGTACACTGATGCTTAGCCATGCTCTTCTGCCTTCCAAACATCTCCGTCTGTACTTAAACACTTTCTCCTTCATCCAACAACTCAGTCGTTCAGAGTCACCCTCAAAAGTGATATCATCAGGGAAACCGGCCAATCTGAATGGAGAGAAAGACTGGGAGCAAGCCTCCTCTCCAGCCTCACTCCCAGAATACACAGGTTTGTTGTTTTTATGATCAGCTTCCACATTTGAAAATAATTACAACTAATGGAGGTTTGTGAAGTCACACTTGACAAGAACCAGTCAAGGCTAGTTTGAACTGTGTAAGATTTTAGATTAATAATGGGAATAAAAGTCTGGTCAATTGAAAGAAGTAGAACACAGTCAGAGCAAACTGAATGTAGTCTAGATGCTGTCTAATAATGTTTTTTAAGTATGCTGACTTTGACAAGCCAATTTATAATCATTTTAAATCATAATGGTTTAACTGCACTGTGTAGAACAGGTTTAAGTATGAAGACAAAGTGATTTGACCTAATTTGAGAAGATTTAATCAGTACCTTATTTGATGGCTGTCGTCTGACCTTGTGGTTTTCATTCACAGTCAGTTTTATCTTCTTTTCAGGTCCTAAATTATTCAAGGAACCCAGTTTTAAATCCAACAAGTTCATCGTTCACAACGCGCTCTCACGCTGCTGCCTCGCTGGCAAGGTCAACGAATCCCAGAAAAACAAGATTATAGAGGTGCGTCGCTGTTCATCTTTCTCCGCAATCGTGACTTTCACATTCTGACTGTCCGTTTTCTCCCTAGGAGATGGAGAAGAGCTCCGCCAGCCACTTTCTGATTCTCATGCGTGATTCCAACTGTCAGTTCCGCGCCATCTACACCCTCGACGGCCAATCGGAGGAGCTGCAACGACTATGTGGCGTCGGCCCGCGTGTCATATCCTCGTCGGCCGTGGAAGCCATTTATAAATACAGCTCTGACAGGAAACAGTTCAATACTCTTCCGTCTCGTACATTGAGTATGAGCGTCGACGCTTTCACTATCCCCGCCCATCTCTGGCACACTAAGAAACATGGCACGCCCAAAAAAGTAGCCACGCCCATCCATCAAAATAAACCACTCCCACTATAATAAAGACCTGTTCGCACCAGGAACAATAAATATAACATTATAAGCAATGTTGGGGAAAGTTACTTTGAGAAGTAATGCATTACAACATTGCGTTACGTCCTTAAAAAGTAACTAATTGCGTTACTTAGTTACTTTTAGAAAAGTAATGTTAAGTTACGTTAAAAACAAGCCCTGCCCAGGTGAAAAAAAAGTTACTTTTGCGTTACTTTTTTCCCCACCTGGGCTGGGCTTGTTTTTTTTTATAACAAAAATGTTATGACAAAACTTTCAGCTGTTATTCTGGAGAACAAAAAAATCTAGTCATTTTTGCTTATGGTTTAACGGAATCGTCAAAGGTCAGAAGCAAGTACATTAGTCAATAAAGTGAGATTAAATGTATAAACAGTTATGTTTTATTTAACATATTTAGTTATTGGAGGTTTGCATAGTATTCTGATTCTGCATTTCAATGATTGTATTCATTTTGAGGAATATGGAATTTTTTTTTGTGCAAGTGAGATACTAGAACTACAATAACCACCATGTTTACACACAACGCCTCTGCACTACGATTTGTCTCAGCATGGGAACAAGACCTGTCAGTCAATAAATGGGACTTTAAAAATAATGCGTTACTTTACTAGTTACTTGAAAAAGTAATCTGATTGCGTAACTCAAGTTACTCGAGTTACTCCCAACACTGATTATAAGCATATACTTAAATGGACATTAACTATAATGATAATTCTAATGACAACTATATTAGCGTCCACACTAATAGACGAAATCGTTCTGTTTATTATAAGCACGTTGCAGTTTTTTGGTCTGTCTCTTTAAAATGCTTTAAAGCAGGATGGATTCTGATTGGCTGTCAATGTTTTATCGTTCATCAGCTGTAAACATTCACTCTGAAAGTGATACATTTCCTCTGTGCCATTATCGTCAAGGTGTGGGCATCGTTATTCTCATGATTGTTTGAAACTTAATTGTTGGTGTGAACGATCCTTAAACCCCTCCGATAGACCCACTATAAGTGCCATTCCTCGAAATAAACACCTTACCAGCACTGAACACGAGTCTCTGTGATCACCGAAACATGTTTTTCTGACTCTGCATGAAGGTTTTCGCGCTCCTGCTTGCATGTGAACGTTCGGTTCGGTCCAGATATCTCTTGACGGTCACACCAACTGAGCACTTGAAGCATTTCTCTCTGGTTTCTATGCTCTTATATACAGACTTTTGAATCTCAGACTAGTGTAGTTTTAGTGAGAGTCGCTGCTGAGGGTTTTATCTCTTCTCCGACTGGCTGGATGATTTTAGAGATCTCCTGCTGCCAACACTTGTTCTCTTTTATATTATTACATCAGTCTCTCCTCGTGTGTGGAGTCAATCACTCTCCTGTCCAAAGACTGAGGCATCATGTGATCTGATGTCTGACTCTGTTGAACAGAGTCTCAGAGCTGAATGTGGATCAGTGGGTCACAGTCCTGAGAACCTGATCCTGGATCAGTATTAAAAAGCCATTAAACCTCCATCATAATCATACAGCGTCGGTGTGTGTGTTTGTGTGTGTGAGAGAGAAAGGCTGTTGGAAGGTTTTCTGAGTTTTGACATCATGTTTAACTGTGTGTTTTCCTGCTCTTTGATGATGATTCTGATGATTTTATGTGGTGATGAACATGTAGATCAATAAAATAATTTCTAACAATTCAACTCCACTGTTTTGTAAGTGACTGACAGCAAAGGAATGATTCCTGAACGCCACAGATATAATGTTTGAATCTGAACTATCTTGTTTTCTTGACTAGATTCCCACAATGCTGTGGTGCAGTAGGCCTGCTGTTATTGGTCCGTTTTTTATGTTTGATGTAATTTGATCTTTGAAAAAGGTGTTTTCCCACCCTTTTAGTCCACTTTGTACCCAGTGCTGATGGGAATCCTGACAGACGCGGTTCACACACTCTGAGCGTTCACACAGATTTGTTTAATCCTCAGAGCGATGATCATTTGCCTGTTTAATGAGCAGATCATGAAAAACAGAAGAACCTCCAGCATTAGCGCTCGAGGGTTTGTGGGAGTGACGTGGGACTCTATCTGTCGTGTATCATCTTTGCTGTTTGGTAAGTCCATGTTTTAGGCCAAGTCTTTGTTTTATGTTTGATCATGTTTGGGAAATAAAGCTGCCCGTGGGTTCTATCAACTGGCCTGAGGTGACTGGAGTTTTGAGGACTTTTCTCTCAGGTAGATTTTAATTCCACTGCTCTAAAGGGCATTTTCCAAAATGGTAACTATCTAATGCCGGATATCAACGTCCCAGTGACTCTTGAGGAATATATTGACTTTGCCCTTTTGTTGATCGGCTTGTTATTTTCATGAGGAGCCCCACAATCCCATGCCAAGAAGTCTCATGCCAAGATGGCCGTCGTTCCCCAGAGTCTTGTCCCAAGAAGGCCACCATTTGAGAGTCTTATCCCAAGATGGCCACCATTTCAGAGTCTCATCCCAAGATGGCCACCATTCCAGAGTCTCATCCCAAGATGGCCACCATTCCAGAGTCTCATCCCAAGATGGCCACCATTCCAGAATCTCATCCCAAGATGGCCACCATTCCAGAGTCTCATCCCAAGATGGCCACCATTCCAGAGTCTCATCCCAAGATGGCCACCATTCCAGAGTCTCATCCCAAGATGGCCACCATTTCAGAGTCTCATGCCAAGATGGCCGTCGTTCCCCAGAGTCTCATGCCAAGATAGCCACCATTCCAGAGTCTCGTCCCAAGATGGCCACCATTCCAGAGTCTCATCCCAAGATGGCCACCATTCCAGAGTCTCGTCCCAAGATGGCCACCATTCCAGAGTCTCATCCCAAGATGGCCACCATTCCAGAGTCTCATGCCAAGATAGCCACCATTCCAGAGTCTCGTCCCAAGATGGCCACCATTCCAGAGTCTCGTCCCAAGATGGCCACCATTCCAGAGTCTCGTCCCAAGATGGCCACCATTCCAGAGTCTCGTCCCAAGATGGCCACCATTCCAGAGTCTCATCCCAAGATGGCCACCATTCCAGAGTCTCGTCCCAAGATGGCCACCATTTCAGAGTCTCGTCCCAAGATGGCCACCATTTCAGAGTCTCATGCCAAGATGGCCGTCGTTCCCCAGAGTCTCATGCCAAGATGGCCGTCGTTCCCCAGAGTCTCATCCCAAGATGGCCACCATTCCAGAGTCTCGTCCCAAGATGGCCACCATTTCAGAGTCTCGTCCCAAGATGGCCACCATTTCAGAGTCTCATGCCAAGATGGCCGTCGTTCCCCAGAGTCTCATGCCAAGATGGCCACCATTCCAGAGTCTCGTCCTAAGATGGCCACCATTTCAGAGTCTCTTGCCAAGATGGCCGTCATTCCCTAGAGTCTTGTCCCAAGAAGGCTACCATTTAAGAGTCTTATCCCAAGATGGCCACCATTCCAGAGTCTCGTCCCAAGATGGCCACCATTCCAGAGTCTCGTCCCAAGATGGCCACCATTTCAGAGTCTCATCCCAAGCTGGGCGCTGTTCCAGAATCTCGTCCCAAGATGGCCACCATTTCAGAGTCTCGTCCCAAGAATACCAACATTTCAGAGTCTCATGCCAAGATGGCCGTCGTTCCCCAGAGTTTCGTCCCAAGAAGGCCACCATTACAGAGTCTCATCCCAAGACGGCCGCCATTCTAGAGTCTTTTGGCAATATTGCCGCCTTTCCAGAGCCCTTTGGCAAAAGGGCCGCCACGCCTGAGTCAGTTACGGAGGACGCAGCGTTGACAATTGTGGCCGTGGCTACCTTGTGTGTGTGTGTGGGCCAAGCATGCATCCACTCCTGACCCTGATCAGTGACCAGAGGGAGCTCCAGCCTGTGAGCCCGCTCAGCACAAGAACATTTTGTTTGGGTGCCATACACCCGTACCACCCGTACTGGCCTAGCCAAGCTCCTTGGGCGGGGCTGCAGAGGCCAATCTGCCATGGCCCCCTGCTTTCTTGCTATGTCTAGTTTTGATTTTTTTGAGCGTCAGGAGCCCCCTATAGACTTGGGGATCTGTAATTTCTAGTTTTGGTTGATTGTTTCATGTTTCTGGTCACTGTCTTGTCATGTGATTTCCTTGCCATCATGTCTAGTGCTTCCCTTGTCTAATGTGTCATGTTATTAATAGTTCATTATTTCATTGTGCACAGGTGTGTCTTGTTCAGTCATTAGTCTTGTGTGTATTTAAGCCCTCATGTTTGCCATGTGTCAAGTATTGTTACCTGTAACCACTGTTTGGTAAGTCCATGATTTTCAAGCCATGAAAAAATCCAAGCCAAGTCTTTGTTTTATGTTTGATCATGTTTGGGAAATAAAGCTGCTCTTGGGTTCTATTGACTGACCTGCAGTGGACTGTACACTGTAACAGTACCATAAGACATTTGGCATTACTGGGAACCACAAATATTCCTCCATTGCATTATTATATATTCTATTTAACATTATATAGTATTTTAATATAGTACTGGCACTTAAACTCTGAAAACATTTAGAGTGAACTATACACAATAAATATTGTCACTATGCACGATACATTTTGTATTGTGATAAATATACATTGTACACAATATATTTTTACACCCATACTACCTGCGCATTCTTGAGCTCTTCCTCAGAGATGTTTCTTCACTTTTCTCATGTCATCAAAGAACTCTTTTAACATTTGCATGATATTATTTCTGGGAACCGTTCTGTCCCCAGGGGGCCGCTGTCATTGAGGGAGTGGCGCACATGAAGACCAGCTATAAACCATGGGCTTCACACCATCCTGCACTACACACACCTCTCCCATCATAGGTGTATCATCTGGATCATCACCGTCTTGCGTCTGTTCACCGTCAACATGTCCTTCAGCAGAACTCAGCACTTCTCAGGCAGGTCTCTCTCCACTAGCCGCTCAATGGCTCCGGTTAGTTTCTCCAGCTTCAGAAGTCAGTCGGCTGGGTTAGGGTTTGGATCCGGCTCTGGATCGGGCTACGGGTCCGGTGCCGGTTCAGGGTTTGGGTCTGGTTTTGGGTCTGGGTCAGGATTTGGGGTGGGTGGAGGTTCTCTCTCGGGGGGTTTGAGGACGGTTGGAGGCTCTCTCTCGGCCGTAAGTGGAGGTCACGCTGGGGCCAGTTTCAGGGCCGCCTCGGGCTCTTTCTCAGAAGCCGTGTCCAACGTTATCAATGACAAACAGCAGCTGCAGGCTCTGAACGATCGTCTCGCGACGTACCTGGAGAAGGTGAAGCGCCTGGAGACCACGAACCTGGAGCTCAACGAGAAGCTCCGTGCGTTCACCGTCAACCGAGTCCAGAGCAGCGTCAACCTGGAGCCCTACGAGATGCAGATCAAACCACTGCGGGAGAAGGTGTGTCTCTTTTTTAGGCTTACATGCAATATTACCAATGAATTATAGCTTTACAAAACAAGTAATGACAATACATTGAAATATGCAGTATAACAATAGTGGTAACACTTACAATGAACACCGGGATTTTAATTAACTAACATTAATAAAGATTGATAAATATTGTAACAGTGCTCATTGTTATTTCATGTTAGTTAATACATTTACTAATGTTAACTAAGGAGCCTTTTTGTAAAGTGTTGCCACAATAGCAAATAGTGATAAAATAGTATTAAAACAAGGTGCTAAGTGTGTGATAATTTCTGCTGGATATCTTGTTTTCTCCTCCAGCTTCTGGTTCTCCTTCAGGAGCACACGCGCATCGCTTTAGTCATGGACAACACCAAACTGGCTGCTGATGATTTCAGAATGAAGTGAGTTTGAGCTGGTAATGCAGCATCAGCTGCTCAGTTTAGTTTCTGACTGGATGAGTCGCATTTAAAGTCGATTTCAGTCACTGTAAAGCACATAACAAAGATCTATTCACACCGAGAACAAGAACGATAACTATATTAGTGTCCACACTAATGCACGATAACTATAACTAGAACTATAACGATAACTATATTAGTGTCCAAACCAATTCACAATAACTATAGCGATAACTATATTAGTGTCCACACCAATTCACGATAACTATATTAGTGTCCACACCAATTCACGATAACTATAGCGATAACTATATTAGTGTCCAAACCAATTCACGATAACTATAGCGATAACTATAACGATAACTATATTAGTGTCCAAACCAATTCACGATAACTATAGCGATAACTATAGCGATAACTATATTAGTGTCCACACCAATTCACGATAACTATAGCGATAACTATATTAGTGTCCACACCAATTCACGATAACTATAGCGATAACTATATTAGTGTCCAAACCAATTCACGATAACTATAACAAGAACTATAGCGATAACTATATTAGTGTCCACACCAATGTACGATAACGAGAACTATAACGATAACTATATTAGTGTCCATACCAATTTACAATAACTATAGCGATAACTGTAACTATATTAGTGTCCACACCAATTCACGATGACTATAGAGATCACTGTAACGATAACTATATTACTGTCCGCACTAATTCACGATAACTATAGCGATAACTATAACTATATTAGTGCCAACACCAATTCACGATAACTATAGTGATAACTATAACTATATTCGTGTCCATACCAATTCACGATAACTATAGCGATAACTATATTAGTGTCCATACCAATTTACGATAACTATAGCGATAACTGTAACAATAACTATATTAGTGTCCACACCAATTCACGATAACTATAGCGATAACTATAACTATATTAGTGTCCATACCAATTCACGATAACTATAGCGATAACTATAACTACATTAGTGTCCATACCAATTCACGATAACTATAGCAATAACTATAACGATAACTATATTAGTGTCTAAACCAATTCACGATAACTATAACGATAACTATATTAGTGTCCAAACCAATTCACGATAACTATAGCGATAACTATAACGATAACTATATTAGTGTCTAAACCAATTCACGATAACTATAGCAATAACTATAACTATATTAGTGTCCACACCAATTCACGATAACTATAGCGATAACTATAACGATAACTATATTAGTGTTCAAAGCAATTCACGATAACTATAGTGATAACTATAACGATAACTATATTAGTGTCCAAACCAATTCACTATAACTATAGCAATAACTATAACAATAACTATATTAGTGTTCAAACCAATTCACGATAACTATAGCGATAACTATAACGATAACTATATTAGTGTCCACACCAATTCACGATAACTATAGCAATAACTATAACAATAACTATATTAGTGTTCAAACCAATTCACGATAACTATAGCGATAACTATAACAATAACTATATTAGTGTCTAAACCAATTCACGATAACTATAGCGATAACTATAACGATAACTATATTAGTGTTCAAACCAATTCACGATAACTATAGCGATAACTATAACAATAACTATATTAGTGTCTAAACCAATTCACGATAACTATAGCGATAACTATAACAATAACTATATTAGTGTCTAAACCAATTCACGATAACTATAGCGATAACTATAACAATAACTATATTAGTGTCTAAACCAATTCACGATAACTATAGCGATAACTATAACGATAACTATATTAGTATCCAAACCAATTCACGATAACTATAGCGATAACTATAACAATAACTATATTAGTGTCTAAACCAATTCACGATAACTATAGCGATAACTATAACAATAACTATATTAGTGTCTAAACCAATTCACGATAACTATAGCGATAACTATAACAATAACTATATTAGTGTCTAAACCAATTCACGATAACTATAGCGATAACTATAACGATAACTATATTAGTATCCAAACCAATTCACGATAACTATAGCAATAACGATAACTATATTAGTGTCCACACCAATTCACGATAACTATAGCGATAATAACTATAACGATAACTATATTAGTGTTCAAACCAATTCACGATAACTATAGCGATAACTATAACAATAACTATATTAGTGTCTAAACCAATTCACGATAACTATAGCGATAACTATAACGATAACTATATTAGTATCCAAACCAATTCACGATAACTATAGCAATAACTATAACGATAACTATATTAGTGTCCACACCAACGCAGGATAACATTCTGTTTGCCGTAAGCTCTTGTAAGCTGATGTTTATGATCCTTTGCCCGTGAGCGCAGGTTCGAGACGGAGCTGTCCATGCGTCAGTCTGTGGAGGGAGACATCGCAGGTCTGAAGGCGCTGAAGAAAGAGTACGAGTCCACCAACAGTGCGTTGCTGCAGGAGATCACGGGCCTGACGAAGGAGTGCGCCGCTCTCAGAAAACTCCAGCACGAGGTGAGGAAACACACGCAAGCGCAGTTCTTTGGGTGTCTTCGCACTGATAAGAAGAATTGTTTAATGAATACAATAAATTACTCAAATAAATTATATTATTTATTATAATAGGTTATACTACTGTATTGTTATATACTGTATTATAAATTAGCATAATAATTTCTATTACCTTACTATATATATAATTTATTTTTACACAAGATTTTTTTTATTTTATAGGGTTAATTTATACATATATATGTATACTATACATCATTTATAATAAATATACTGATATTATATTATATATTTGAAATATATATTAGTTTTTATTGTAATGTAATTGTATATATTTAAATCATTGGCAAGTTGTAGTTAGGACAAAAATGTGTTTACAAGTACAACAGGATTCTGTTTTAGCAGAAAAGAACACTTGTTTTTAAAATTTAGAATTGTAACATTTAGCTTAGCTTGTTAGGGTTAGAAGTGCACTAGCATGTAGACGAACTGAAACATGAACTAAACTCAATTCCAGGCATCTTTAAAGAACTGTTGTCTAGTCTCCTTTATTTATACAGCGCTTTAGGCGCTTGTTTCAGAGCAGCTTTACAGAGAGAACAGGAAAATAGAGAATAGCGTCTCAGTCCAGCTGAAGTCAGCTCAAGTGAAGTAAAGAGCTGATGACCTTTGCCCTGTGGTTCAGGAGATGATGTCACTGCGAGGTCAGATGGTCGGCACGGTGACGGTGGATGTGAAGCAGGTCGAGAGCACGGATCTGTCCCGAGTGCTGGCCGAGATCCGCTCAGAGTACGAGATGCTCATCGAGAAGAACCGCAGAGAGCTGGAGAGCTGGTACACCAGACAGGTACACACACACACACACACACACACATGAGAGCTCGGTGTGTTTTACTGATGCTGATGCTGTGGTGCAGGTGGAGAAGAAGCAGGAGGAGGCGACGCTGATCACTGAGACGACCATCAGCGGAAGTTCAGAGGTCACAGTCAAACGCAAACAAACCCTGATCCTGCAGACACAGCTGGAGTCCTCACTGATGGAGGTACACACACACACACACACACAAACCAGACCCAGTGGCCAATCTGATCATCTCCCTGTGCTAAGTTTAAAATATGATTCCAAAATGATGTCATAAAACATCTTTATTGTGAAGTGCTGTGTGTGAAGGATGGCCTTCTGTTGTTGTGTGCGTCTGCAGAAGGCGAGTGTGGAGCAGCGTCTGGTGGAGCTGCAGGCGCAGTATCAGGCGCAGATCTTCTCGCTCAGTCAGCTGGCCGGCGGCCTGGAGGGGGAGCTGTCGTCCGTGCGCGAGAGTGCGATGCAGCAGAGCCGCGACTATCAGCTGCTGCTGAGCACCAAAGTGCAGCTGGAGCGCGAGATCAGCACCTATAAAGCCCTGCTAGAGGGCGCCGGAGAGTTCACCGGCCTCGGCGCATCAGTTCCTGCGGGAGCCGCGGGTGAGGAGTGCTGCACAACACTCAGATTCATCATCATCAGATCAAATGTTGGAATCAGGAGAACAAACTTATGACATAAGTCGAAATTGACAACAAAAAATATCTAAATTATGAGACGAAATGTTGGATTTATGACAACAAACTTTAATGACAAAAATGTCATAATTATGACAAGTCGAAAAATTATGACAAAAGTTGAAATTGACAACTTAGAATTATGACAAACTTAAATAACTAAAAGTCATAATTATGAAATGAAATGTTGACAAAAAGCAAAAATGACTTAGTATAAAATAATTTTGACTTTGTCATAGTTATGACTTGAAATGAAATGTTGGAATTGACAAATAAAAAATACTAAAAAGTCATAATTATGACAAAAAGTAAAAATAATTTTAATTATGAGATGAAATGTTATAATTATGACAAAAAACTTTAAATGACTGATTAATTATGATATCGAAATTGCATACTAAGTCATAACATACTAAGTCATTAAATGTTGTAATTATGACAAAAAAGTTAAACGACTTAGTCATAATTATGACATAACTCTAAAAAATGACAAAAGTCGAAATTGACAAAAAAATATGACACCGTATTTAACTTTTTTGTCAAAATTCTAACATTTCATTTCACAATTATGACTCAGTATGTCATAATGTTTTATTTTTGTTATATAATTATAATTACGACACAAAAGACGAAATTACGACAAGCTGAAATTGACAAAGAACTTAATTATTAATTATCTAAATTACTAAATCATAATTATGAGATGAAAAATTGCAATATAAATTAAAACTATAAGTTGAAATTGACAAAAAAACGTGTAAAATTTCTGAGTTAAAACGTAATAACTGACATAAAAAGTCGAAACTGACACGCATAATTTTAAGTACGTCAAAATCATGACTAAAGTCGTAATGCGATAAGCATTACGCTTATTATTAATGTGATAAGCATGCGGAAGTCGATAAGCTTGATTTAAAAAATCGAAATTATGATGGGCACTTGAAAATACTGTGAATAATTCTAGGTATTTTTTTTCCTAAATTGTTGAGATTTTTAGAACGTTTCTTTTCCATCATCCATGTAAACAAAACAGGCGGTGGAACGTTCGAAAAGTAATGACGTTTTTAGTTTTCGCTATGATGTTTATCAAATAACACCAAATTAAAGACTCGTGTTCATTTGTACTTCAATCTGTTTGAAAAAGTTGTTTACTTTGTGTATTGTTTCATTGCATTTAAATGTTCAAAGTTTTTAAGCTTTTGCAATTATCATGATATGAAAATGTAATTCATTACATCCTTTTAAAAAGTCTTGGCTCGTGTTAATCACTACTGTCATTGGTTTGATGTGCAGCGAGTGGAATCGCTGTCAGCTGGTCGAGCAAGACGACAGTGGGCGGAGCTATAGCTGATACAGAGCTGTCAGTGGGTGGAGCTATAGCCGATACAGAGCTGTCAGTGGGCGGAGCTATAGCCTATACAGAGCTTACAGAGCTGTCAGTGGGCGGAGCTATAGCCGATACAGAGCTGTCAGTGGGCGGAGCTACAGCCGATGTAGTGGCTTCAGTGGGCGGAGCTACAGCTGACGTAGTGGCTTCAGTGGGAGGAGCTACAGCCGATGTAGTGGCTTCAGTGGGCGGAGCTACAGCGGATGTAGTGGCTTCAGTGGGCGGAGCTACAGCAGCTGAGGTATGATCGTTTATATCAGAGCCTGAAAATGTCTTATAAACTGCATGAAATCATACTCTTCCGTGCGTCTCCTACAATATTCACAACGCTGATGTAACTACATGTGTCTGACTGACACTAATTAAAGTAGTTTTTCATGTCAGTAAATGTCAAGTATAAAGAATTCTGCAGTTACTACAGGCCAGTGTTGTTATACCATCTTTGATACTGTTATAGTTTCGGTGATGTTTTGAATGAGCTTTTTATTTTTACATTTGGCCACCAGGTAAAATAAAATGTTTCAATATTTAGTTTGTTTAAAGATGCTGTGTTTAACTACTAAAACATAAAAATACCATAGCATGTTTCCGCAATATGCAAAAAACCGCCCCGTTTCTCTGAAATTATTTTACTGTGAAATGTGTTTCCAGGCTGGAATCTTTGTTTTTGTTTGGTCTGTGATACCGCACGTTGCCAATTTGCCCGTTTTCATTGTCCATTGCGCTCGTTCCCGGTGCACGTGCTCAAACTGGCGACCCGTGTGAGCGCTGTCGAGTCCGTGGAGGCGGGAGAAACCACCATCTCAGATATTTTGAATTGGACTGCAGTACCTATTTCAACCACTAGTCATTCTTACAGTCTGCACCTTTAATATTTTCTGTAATGTAATCAGATTACTTTTTTTCCAAGTCGTGTGTAAATTAATGCATTACTTAGGCATTTCCAACACAAATCTTTAGTATGTTGAGAATGAAGCGTCTACGGTTGTACAGATGCCATAAAAGAGAAAGAATTGTGTGTGATTTCACTGATGAGATCTTTAATCCAGTCCATCTGTGTGGTTTTGCAGATTTAAAGTCCACCGGAGGGTCATCGTGGTCTGAGTGATGTCATCGCCGCTCAACCAATCCAAACCCGATGTGTGTTTAATGCTGCGTAACTCTGTCCAGCATCAATAAACTCAAACCCCTTAAACCTCTCAGTGTTTCTGTGATCACATTCATAAAAACTGTTTGATTTGGTTCACACTTTCAATAGTCATACAATACAAACACAAAGATGTCCGCCGTTATTCGGTTTATTAGCCGTCGATGAGCACAAACACTAAAGCACACATTATCGAGCTGAAGCAGGTTATTGCACTGAAATAAGAGCGTTTGAGGACGTCTGTTGTCCTGCGAGGTTCATCTGCCTCCTGCGAGAGTAAAGAAAGGGGATTCAGTTCATATCGAGTGAAACTCCAGTCAGATGTGTCTCAGGAAGTTTGTGTTACCCGTTCAGTGTGTGTGAGTCGAGTTCGATCCGCAGACCGGCTCTCCTTCAGCCACGTACCACACCTCATTATGCCTGTTCAACAGCTTCAGAGGACTGACACACACACACACACACACACACACACACACACACACACACACACACAACAATTGTAATAAATAAATAAGGTTTGATTAGGTTATTTTCCAAATCTGTGAAGCTGCTGAGAATCAATCTGTATCGTATAAAGTGCTGTAGAGATGAACTGAAAAGTTGAGCAAATACTGTATTTCCTTGGAATAATAGTACAGAACAAAACCAGGAACCAATAAAGTGTGTGTGTGTTTGTGAACCTGTCATAATAATAATAATATATTTATTGTCCACCAGGGTGGAAAATTGTTGGAAATAGCCCATAGACCTGTCAAATGTGTGTGTGTTGAGACCTGTCGTAGCCCACGGCGTAGTGGTGTGTGTGGTTGAAGTGCGCGTGGGCTCTGGTCAACGCTCGGCTCAGCAGGTGTGTGTGGAGTCGTGACGTGATCGACAGCATCCAGCCGCCGTAACTCCTCACGTACACGTCCATGTCGGGCATCTCCGTGAAGTACAGCTGAGAAAACACCACACACACACACTGACATCACACACAATGACATCACACACACTGACATCACATGACATGCTGCTTCTTTGTTGGAAACTTTAGGATTAAAAATAATCTAACTAAAGTTAAATGTAGTCTTTCAGGTCATCTAAACTCATAAGACTTTCATTCATGTTTAGAAACAAATAAAGATATTTTTAATGTTCGCTCATCATTTCTGTCCGTTTATTGAAAGACATAAAAGTGATCCGTACGATTCAGTTTCGGAAGCGTGAGAACCAATGACGTTTGTGACACATGCACTTTTGAGCTCGCGTTGAACATTAAAGATGTGCTTTATGTGTTTATATGTGAAAAAAACTGCTAAATTGAAATAGTTTATAATATAAAGTAAAGTGGCTGATAGTGTCTCTCACTTTTTACCCAGCCGTCCAATCACAGTGGAGAAGGGGCGGGACAAATACAACCCTGACCAACCGCCACATTCTGCTTGTAGATGACAACAAGATGCGTAATAACGAGACAAAATAATTTAAAACAAGAGCCAGACTAAATATTCTGCATTGTATCGACATTTGAATATAGAAATAACACAGAAAATTCTTTGAGAAATGAGATAACTAGTGACACTTTCATCCCAGATAGCAAACTGACATTGAATCAACGTGGAAACAACGTTGATTCGACATTGTTTTGCTCATCGAATTAACGTTGAACCAACGTCAGACGCGTCATTCTTTCAAAACTAACGGAAAATCAACTTGAAATCAACGCGTTGTTTCAACGTTATGAAAGCAAACCAATTTTCGATTTTCATTTAGCTTTGAAGAATGCCGCGTCTGACGTTGGTTCAACGTTAATTCGATGAGCAAAATCAACGTTGTTTCGATGTCACGAGAGACATCGTTTCCACGTTGATTCAATGTCAGTTTGCTGTCTGGGTTGGATATTTCGTCAAAGACTACATCTGGAGAGATCCAGTCGATCAACAGCCCTAATGCTTCTCCGTCCTGTAGCTCGTCATTTCATTCTCTAACGTTAGGCAGTTTTGATTTATATGCCGTTTAATTTAGATGACCACGTTATTTTACATAAGCGATCTCATATGTAAGCAGATGCATGTTTCTGCTTCTGATCAGGAGAGTCAGTACTCTTTCAGGAGAAGTGTACTAGCGCCCCCTACCGTATAACAGTGAAAACACAGAAAATCCTTCAATGGCGGGGAAAGAGTTAACTAGTTTGTTCACATGAGTTTTAATGCTGTGCTAAACACCACACATACATCTGCAGCATTTAACTAAATGTATTATTGTAATAAATATTTCAGTGTTATTTTCCATGTCGCTTCATGGGTGGAGCCTCTGGACGTCACCTTCTCATTGGTGGGAGTGGGCGGACGCTCCTGATAGGCTGACGGCAACAGGAAGCTGAGCGTGTAGATCGCCGGTTCCCACATCTTCACTTCCTCAGGAACTTCAACAAGCACCGGAGCCGTCATCTCAAACGTCACACCTACACACACACACACACACACACACAGAGCTGTGTCAGTCGCTTCACCTGACAGCACGTTTATGATATGAACGTTCTCACAGACCCTCTTTATTGGCTCCAGAGATGTAATGATAGAGGCGTCTGAAGGCCATGGCGGCTCCAACGCCGAGGAAATACGCCTCCGCGTCCGTGGA
Source organism: Pimephales promelas (assembly GCF_016745375.1). Next base: position 13,471,708 of record NW_024121765.1, on the reverse strand, counting down.
GATCCAGCGCGAGGACGAGTAGCGCCGCACCTACACACACACACACACACACACATACTTATCAGATTCAGATTTAACCAAAGTACCTTTAGCCTTCATCTTTCTAACCCTTTTATTTCATTTTGATAATATTTTTTTTTCCATTTCTTGGAAGTTATCTTGTTTGGGATATCTTGGGAGTTTTTGAGCTTTTTGAACTTTTTTGAGTTGAAACGAATTTTTGAGTTTCGATATCTCAGTTCTGGAAGGGGCTGGAGCCTCCATTTTTGCACTCAGGTCTAAGTCTCATGGCCCTCTATCAGAATCCAGAGTTTTGGGAAGATTAGAGAAACTTAATTTTTCGCCCGAAAAAAAAAAACGTAAGGGGTACCACTGTCGTTTTTTTTTTCGGGCCGAATTTTTGAGTTTTGATATCTCAGCTCTGGAAGGGGCTAGAGCCTCCATTTTTGCACTCAGGTCTAAGTCTCATGGCCCTCTATCAGAATCCAGAGTTTTGGGAAGATTGGAGAAACTTAATTTTTCGCCCGAAAAAAAAAACGTAAGGGGTACCACTGTCGTTTTTTTTTCGGGCCGAATTTTTGAGTTTCGATATCTCAGCTCTGGAAGGGGCTAGAGCCTCCATTTTTGCACTCAGGTCTAAGTCTCATGGCCCTCTATCAGAATCCAGAGTTTTGGGAAGATTGGAGAAACTTAATTTTTCGCCCGAAAAAAAAAACGTAAGGGGTACCACTGTCGTTTTTTTTTTCGGGCCGAATTTTTGAGTTTCGATATCTCAGCTCTGGAAGGGGCTAGAGCCTCCATTTTTGCACTCAGGTCTAAGTCTCATGGCCCTCTATCAGAATCCAGAGTTTTGGGAAGATTGGAGAAACTTAATTTTTCGCCCGAAAAAAAAAAACGTAAGGGGTACCACTGTCGTTTTTTTTTCGGGCCGAATTTTTGAGTTTCGATATCTCAGCTCTGGAAGGGGCTAGAGCCTCCATTTTTGCACTCAGGTCTAAGTCTCATGGCCCTCTATCAGAATCCAGAGTTTTGGGAAGATTGGAGAAACTTAATTTTTCGCCCGAAAAAAAAAACGTAAGGGGTACCACTGTCGTTTTTTTTTCGGGCCGAATTTTTGAGTTTCGATATCTCAGCTCTGGAAGGGGCTAGAGCCTCCATTTTTGCACTCAGGTCTAAGTCTCATGGCCCTCTATCAGAATCCAGAGTTTTGGGAAGATTGGAGAAACTTAATTTTTCGCCCAAAAAAAAAAAACGTAAGGGGTACCACTGTCGTTTTTTTTTCGGGCCGAATTTTTGAGTTTCGATATCTCAGCTCTGGAAGGGGCTAGAGCCTCCATTTTTGCACTCAGGTCTAAGTCTCATGGCCCTCTATCAGAATCCAGAGTTTTGGGAAGATTGGAGAAACTTAATTTTTCGCCCGAAAAAAAAAAACGTAAGGGGTACCACTGTCGTTTTTTTTTTCGGGCCGAATTTTTGAGTTTCGATATCTCAGCTCTGGAAGGGGCTAGAGCCTCCATTTTTGCACTCAGGTCTAAGTCTCATGGCCCTCTATCAGAATCCAGAGTTTTGGGAAGATTGGAGAAACTTAATTTTTCGCCCGAAAAAAAAAACGTAAGGGGTACCACTGTCGTTTTTTTTTCGGGCCGAATTTTTGAGTTTCGATATCTCAGCTCTGGAAGGGGCTAGAGCCTCCATTTTTGCACTCAGGTCTAAGTCTCATGGCCCTCTATCAGAATCCAGAGTTTTGGGAAGATTGGAGAAACTTAATTTTTCGCCCGAAAAAAAAAAAACGTAAGGGGTACCACTGTCGTTTTTTTTTCGGGCCGAATTTTTGAGTTTCGATATCTCAGCTCTGGAAGGGGCTAGAGCCTCCATTTTTGCACTCAGGTCTAAGTCTCATGGCCCTCTATCAGAATCCAGAGTTTTGGGAAGATTGGAGAAACTTAATTTTTCGCCCGAAAAAAAAAACGTAAGGGGTACCACTGTCGTTTTTTTTTCGGGCCGAATTTTTGAGTTTCGATATCTCAGCTCTGGAAGGGGCTAGAGCCTCCATTTTTGCACTCAGGTCTAAGTCTCATGGCCCTCTATCAGAATCCAGAGTTTTGGGAAGATTGGAGAAACTTAATTTTTCGCCCGAAAAAAAAAACGTAAGGGGTACCACTGTCGTTTTTTTTTCGGGCCGAATTTTTGAGTTTCGATATCTCAGCTCTGGAAGGGGCTAGAGCCTCCATTTTTGCACTCAGGTCTAAGTCTCATGGCCCTCTATCAGAATCCAGAGTTTTGGGAAGATTGGAGAAACTTAATTTTTCGCCCGAAAAAAAAAAACGTAAGGGGTACCACTGTCGTTTTTTTTTCGGGCCGAATTTTTGAGTTTCGATATCTCAGCTCTGGAAGGGGCTAGAGCCTCCATTTTTGCACTCAGGTCTAAGTCTCATGGCCCTCTATCAGAATCCAGAGTTTTGGGAAGATTGGAGAAACTTAATTTTTCGCCCGAAAAAAAAAACGTAAGGGGTACCACTGTCGTTTTTTTTTCGGGCCGAATTTTTGAGTTTCGATATCTCAGCTCTGGAAGGGGCTAGAGCCTCCATTTTTGCACTCAGGTCTAAGTCTCATGGCCCTCTATCAGAATCCAGAGTTTTGGGAAGATTGGAGAAACTTAATTTTTCGCCCGAAAAAAAAAAACGTAAGGGGTACCACTGTCGTTTTTTTTTCGGGCCGAATTTTTGAGTTTCGATATCTCAGCTCTGGAAGGGGCTAGAGCCTCCATTTTTGCACTCAGGTCTAAGTCTCATGGCCCTCTATCAGAATCCAGAGTTTTGGGAAGATTGGAGAAACTTAATTTTTCGCCCGAAAAAAAAAAACGTAAGGGGTACCACTGTCGTTTTTTTTTCGGGCCGAATTTTTGAGTTTCGATATCTCAGCTCTGGAAGGGGCTAGAGCCTCCATTTTTGCACTCAGGTCTAAGTCTCATGGCCCTCTATCAGAATCCAGAGTTTTGGGAAGATTGGAGAAACTTAATTTTTCGCCCGAAAAAAAAAAACGTAAGGGGTACCACTGTCGTTTTTTTTTTCGGGCCGAATTTTTGAGTTTCGATATCTCAGCTCTGGAAGGGGCTAGAGCCTCCATTTTTGCACTCAGGTCTAAGTCTCATGGCCCTCTATCAGAATCCAGAGTTTTGGGAAGATTGGAGAAACTTAATTTTTCGCCCGAAAAAAAAAAACGTAAGGGGTACCACTGTCGTTTTTTTTTCGGGCCGAATTTTTGAGTTTCGATATCTCAGCTCTGGAAGGGGCTAGAGCCTCCATTTTTGCACTCAGGTCTAAGTCTCATGGCCCTCTATCAGAATCCAGAGTTTTGGGAAGATTGGAGAAACTTAATTTTTCGCCCCAAAAAAAAAAAACGTAAGGGGTACCACTGTCGTTTTTTTTTCGGGCCGAATTTTTGAGTTTCGATATCTCAGCTCTGGAAGGGGCTAGAGCCTCCATTTTTGCACTCAGGTCTAAGTCTCATGGCCCTCTATCAGAATCCAGAGTTTTGGGAAGATTGGAGAAACTTAATTTTTCGCCCGAAAAAAAAAACGTAAGGGGTACCACTGTCGTTTTTTTTTCGGGCCGAATTTTTGAGTTTCGATATCTCAGCTCTGGAAGGGGCTAGAGCCTCCATTTTTGCACTCAGGTCTAAGTCTCATGGCCCTCTATCAGAATCCAGAGTTTTGGGAAGATTGGAGAAACTTAATTTTTCGCCCGAAAAAAAAAACGTAAGGGGTACCACTGTCGTTTTTTTTTCGGGCCGAATTTTTGAGTTTCGATATCTCAGCTCTGGAAGGGGCTAGAGCCTCCATTTTTGCACTCAGGTCTAAGTCTCATGGCCCTCTATCAGAATCCAGAGTTTTGGGAAGATTGGAGAAACTTAATTTTTCGCCCGAAAAAAAAAAACGTAAGGGGTACCACTGTCGTTTTTTTTTTCGGGCCGAATTTTTGAGTTTCGATATCTCAGCTCTGGAAGGGGCTAGAGCCTCCATTTTTGCACTCAGGTCTAAGTCTCATGGCCCTCTATCAGAATCCAGAGTTTTGGGAAGATTGGAGAAACTTAATTTTTCGCCCGAAAAAAAAAAACGTAAGGGGTACCACTGTCGTTTTTTTTTTCGGGCCGAATTTTTGAGTTTCGATATCTCAGCTCTGGAAGGGGCTAGAGCCTCCATTTTTGCACTCAGGTCTAAGTCTCATGGCCCTCTATCAGAATCCAGAGTTTTGGGAAGATTGGAGAAACTTAATTTTTCGCCCGAAAAAAAAAACGTAAGGGGTACCACTGTCGTTTTTTTTTTCGGGCCGAATTTTTGAGTTTCGATATCTCAGCTCTGGAAGGGGCTAGAGCCTCCATTTTTGCACTCAGGTCTAAGTCTCATGGCCCTCTATCAGAATCCAGAGTTTTGGGAAGATTGGAGAAACTTAATTTTTCGCCCGAAAAAAAAAAACGTAAGGGGTACCACTGTCGTTTTTTTTTTCGGGCCGAATTTTTGAGTTTCGATATCTCAGCTCTGGAAGGGGCTAGAGCCTCCATTTTTGCACTCAGGTCTAAGTCTCATGGCCCTCTATCAGAATCCAGAGTTTTGGGAAGATTGGAGAAACTTAATTTTTCGCCCGAAAAAAAAAACGTAAGGGGTACCACTGTCGTTTTTTTTTCGGGCCGAATTTTTGAGTTTCGATATCTCAGCTCTGGAAGGGGCTAGAGCCTCCATTTTTGCACTCAGGTCTAAGTCTCATGGCCCTCTATCAGAATCCAGAGTTTTGGGAAGATTGGAGAAACTTAATTTTTCGCCCGAAAAAAAAAACGTAAGGGGTACCACTGTCGTTTTTTTTTTCGGGCCGAATTTTTGAGTTTCGATATCTCAGCTCTGGAAGGGGCTAGAGCCTCCATTTTTGCACTCAGGTCTAAGTCTCATGGCCCTCTATCAGAATCCAGAGTTTTGGGAAGATTGGAGAAACTTAATTTTTCGCCCGAAAAAAAAAAACGTAAGGGGTACCACTGTCGTTTTTTTTTCGGGCCGAATTTTTGAGTTTCGATATCTCAGCTCTGGAAGGGGCTAGAGCCTCCATTTTTGCACTCAGGTCTAAGTCTCATGGCCCTCTATCAGAATCCAGAGTTTTGGGAAGATTGGAGAAACTTAATTTTTCGCCCGAAAAAAAAAAACGTAAGGGGTACCACTGTCGTTTTTTTTTTCGGGCCGAATTTTTGAGTTTCGATATCTCAGCTCTGGAAGGGGCTAGAGCCTCCATTTTTGCACTCAGGTCTAAGTCTCATGGCCCTCTATCAGAATCCAGAGTTTTGGGAAGATTGGAGAAACTTAATTTTTCGCCCGAAAAAAAAAAACGTAAGGGGTACCACTGTCGTTTTTTTTTTCGGGCCGAATTTTTGAGTTTCGATATCTCAGCTCTGGAAGGGGCTAGAGCCTCCATTTTTGCACTCAGGTCTAAGTCTCATGGCCCTCTATCAGAATCCAGAGTTTTGGGAAGATTGGAGAAACTTAATTTTTCGCCCGAAAAAAAAAACGTAAGGGGTACCACTGTCGTTTTTTTTTCGGGCCGAATTTTTGAGTTTCGATATCTCAGCTCTGGAAGGGGCTAGAGCCTCCATTTTTGCACTCAGGTCTAAGTCTCATGGCCCTCTATCAGAATCCAGAGTTTTGGGAAGATTGGAGAAACTTAATTTTTCGCCCAAAAAAAAAAAAACGTAAGGGGTACCACTGTCGTTTTTTTTTCGGGCCGAATTTTTGAGTTTCGATATCTCAGCTCTGGAAGGGGCTAGAGCCTCCATTTTTGCACTCAGGTCTAAGTCTCATGGCCCTCTATCAGAATCCAGAGTTTTGGGAAGATTGGAGAAACTTAATTTTTCGCCCGAAAAAAAAAACGTAAGGGGTACCACTGTCGTTTTTTTTTCGGGCCGAATTTTTGAGTTTCGATATCTCAGCTCTGGAAGGGGCTAGAGCCTCCATTTTTGCACTCAGGTCTAAGTCTCATGGCCCTCTATCAGAATCCAGAGTTTTGGGAAGATTGGAGAAACTTAATTTTTCGCCCGAAAAAAAAAACGTAAGGGGTACCACTGTCGTTTTTTTTTTCGGGCCGAATTTTTGAGTTTCGATATCTCAGCTCTGGAAGGGGCTAGAGCCTCCATTTTTGCACTCAGGTCTAAGTCTCATGGCCCTCTATCAGAATCCAGAGTTTTGGGAAGATTGGAGAAACTTAATTTTTCGCCCGAAAAAAAAAAACGTAAGGGGTACCACTGTCGTTTTTTTTTCGGGCCGAATTTTTGAGTTTCGATATCTCAGCTCTGGAAGGGGCTAGAGCCTCCATTTTTGCACTCAGGTCTAAGTCTCATGGCCCTCTATCAGAATCCAGAGTTTTGGGAAGATTGGAGAAACTTAATTTTTCGCCCGAAAAAAAAAAAACGTAAGGGGTACCACTGTCGTTTTTTTTTTCGGGCCGAATTTTTGAGTTTCGATATCTCAGCTCTGGAAGGGGCTAGAGCCTCCATTTTTGCACTCAGGTCTAAGTCTCATGGCCCTCTATCAGAATCCAGAGTTTTGGGAAGATTGGAGAAACTTAATTTTTCGCCCGAAAAAAAAAAACGTAAGGGGTACCACTGTCGTTTTTTTTTTCGGGCCGAATTTTTGAGTTTCGATATCTCAGCTCTGGAAGGGGCTAGAGCCTCCATTTTTGCACTCAGGTCTAAGTCTCATGGCCCTCTATCAGAATCCAGAGTTTTGGGAAGATTGGAGAAACTTAATTTTTCGCCCAAAAAAAAAAAACGTAAGGGGTACCACTGTCGTTTTTTTTTTCGGGCCGAATTTTTGAGTTTCGATATCTCAGCTCTGGAAGGGGCTAGAGCCTCCATTTTTGCACTCAGGTCTAAGTCTCATGGCCCTCTATCAGAATCCAGAGTTTTGGGAAGATTGGAGAAACTTAATTTTTCGCCCGAAAAAAAAAAACGTAAGGGGTACCACTGTCGTTTTTTTTTCGGGCCGAATTTTTGAGTTTCGATATCTCAGCTCTGGAAGGGGCTAGAGCCTCCATTTTTGCACTCAGGTCTAAGTCTCATGGCCCTCTATCAGAATCCAGAGTTTTGGGAAGATTGGAGAAACTTAATTTTTCGCCCGAAAAAAAAAACGTAAGGGGTACCACTGTCGTTTTTTTTTTCGGGCCGAATTTTTGAGTTTCGATATCTCAGCTCTGGAAGGGGCTAGAGCCTCCATTTTTGCACTCAGGTCTAAGTCTCATGGCCCTCTATCAGAATCCAGAGTTTTGGGAAGATTGGAGAAACTTAATTTTTCGCCCGAAAAAAAAAAAACGTAAGGGGTACCACTGTCGTTTTTTTTTCGGGCCGAATTTTTGAGTTTCGATATCTCAGCTCTGGAAGGGGCTAGAGCCTCCATTTTTGCACTCAGGTCTAAGTCTCATGGCCCTCTATCAGAATCCAGAGTTTTGGGAAGATTGGAGAAACTTAATTTTTCGCCCAAAAAAAAAAAACGTAAGGGGTACCACTGTCGTTTTTTTTTTCGGGCCGAATTTTTGAGTTTCGATATCTCAGCTCTGGAAGGGGCTAGAGCCTCCATTTTTGCACTCAGGTCTAAGTCTCATGGCCCTCTATCAGAATCCAGAGTTTTGGGAAGATTGGAGAAACTTAATTTTTCGCCCAAAAAAAAAAAAACGTAAGGGGTACCACTGTCGTTTTTTTTTCGGGCCGAATTTTTGAGTTTCGATATCTCAGCTCTGGAAGGGGCTAGAGCCTCCATTTTTGCACTCAGGTCTAAGTCTCATGGCCCTCTATCAGAATCCAGAGTTTTGGGAAGATTGGAGAAACTTAATTTTTCGCCCAAAAAAAAAAAACGTAAGGGGTACCACTGTCGTTTTTTTTTTCGGGCCGAATTTTTGAGTTTCGATATCTCAGCTCTGGAAGGGGCTAGAGCCTCCATTTTTGCACTCAGGTCTAAGTCTCATGGCCCTCTATCAGAATCCAGAGTTTTGGGAAGATTGGAGAAACTTAATTTTTCGCCCGAAAAAAAAAAACGTAAGGGGTACCACTGTCGTTTTTTTTTTCGGGCCGAATTTTTGAGTTTCGATATCTCAGCTCTGGAAGGGGCTAGAGCCTCCATTTTTGCACTCAGGTCTAAGTCTCATGGCCCTCTATCAGAATCCAGAGTTTTGGGAAGATTGGAGAAACTTAATTTTTCGCCCGAAAAAAAAAAACGTAAGGGGTACCACTGTCGTTTTTTTTTTCGGGCCGAATTTTTGAGTTTCGATATCTCAGCTCTGGAAGGGGCTAGAGCCTCCATTTTTGCACTCAGGTCTAAGTCTCATGGCCCTCTATCAGAATCCAGAGTTTTGGGAAGATTGGAGAAACTTAATTTTTCGCCCGAAAAAAAAAAACGTAAGGGGTACCACTGTCGTTTTTTTTTCGGGCCGAATTTTTGAGTTTCGATATCTCAGCTCTGGAAGGGGCTAGAGCCTCCATTTTTGCACTCAGGTCTAAGTCTCATGGCCCTCTATCAGAATCCAGAGTTTTGGGAAGATTGGAGAAACTTAATTTTTCGCCCAAAAAAAAAACGTAAGGGGTACCACTGTCGTTTTTTTTTCGGGCCGAATTTTTGAGTTTCGATATCTCAGCTCTGGAAGGGGCTAGAGCCTCCATTTTTGCACTCAGGTCTAAGTCTCATGGCCCTCTATCAGAATCCAGAGTTTTGAGAAGATTGGAGAAACTTAATTTTTCGCCCAAAAAAAAAAACGTAAGGGGTACCACTGTCGTTTTTTTTTTCGGGCCGAATTTTTGAGTTTCGATATCTCAGCTCTGGAAGGGGCTAGAGCCTCCATTTTTGCACTCAGGTCTAAGTCTCATGGCCCTCTATCAGAATCCAGAGTTTTGGGAAGATTGGAGAAACTTAATTTTTCGCCCAAAAAAAAAAAACGTAAGGGGTACCACTGTCGTTTTTTTTTCGGGCCGAATTTTTGAGTTTCGATATCTCAGCTCTGGAAGGGGCTAGAGCCTCCATTTTTGCACTCAGGTCTAAGTCTCATGGCCCTCTATCAGAATCCAGAGTTTTGGGAAGATTGGAGAAACTTAATTTTTCGCCCAAAAAAAAAACGTAAGGGGTACCACTGTCGTTTTTTTTTCGGGCCGAATTTTTGAGTTTCGATATCTCAGCTCTGGAAGGGGCTAGAGCCTCCATTTTTGCACTCAGGTCTAAGTCTCATGGCCCTCTATCAGAATCCAGAGTTTTGGGAAGATTGGAGAAACTTAATTTTTCGCCCCAAAAAAAAAACGTAAGGGGTACCACTGTCGTTTTTTTTTTTCGGGCCGAATTTTTGAGTTTCGATATCTCAGCTCTGGAAGGGGCTAGAGCCTCCATTTTTGCACTCAGGTCTAAGTCTCATGGCCCTCTATCAGAATCCAGAGTTTTAAGAAGATTGGAGAAACTTAATTTTT
>NW_024121765.1:13349850-13461731 GCF_016745375.1 Pimephales promelas | reverse complement strand
TCCAATCTTTCCCAAAAACTCTGGATTCTGATAGAGGCCATGAGACTTAGACCTGAGTGCAAAAATGAGGCTCTAGCCCCTTCCAGAGCTGAGATATCGAAACTCAAAAATTCGCCCGAAAAAAAAAACGACAGTGTACCCCTTACGTTTTTTTTTGGGCGAAAAATTAAGTTCTCCAATCTTCCCAAACTCTGGATTCTGATAGAGGGCCATGAGACTTAGACCTGAGTGCAAAAATGGAGGCTCTAGCCCCTCCAGAGCTGAGATATCGAAACTCAAAAATTCGCCCCGAAAAAAAAAACGACAGTGGTACCCCTTACGTTTTTTTTTTCGGGCGAAAAATTAAGTTCTCCAATCTTCCCAAAACTCTGGATTCTGATAGAGGGCCATGAGACTTAGACCTGAGTGCAAAAATGGAGGCTCTAGCCCCTTCCAGAGCTGAGATATCGAAACTCAAAAATTCGGCCCGAAAAAAAAACGACAGTGGTACCCCTTACGTTTTTTTTTTTGGGCGAAAAATTAAGTTTCTCCAATCTTCCAAAAACTCTGGATTCTGATAGAGGGCCATGAGACTTAGACCTGAGTGCAAAAATGGAGGCTCTAGCCCCTTCCAGAGCTGAGATATCGAAACTCAAAAAATTCGGCCCGAAAAAAAACGACAGTGGTACCCCTTACGTTTTTTTTTTTTCGGGCGAAAAATTAAGTTTCTCCAATCTTCCCAAAACTCTGGATTCTGATAGAGGGCCATGAGACTTAGACCTGAGTGCAAAAATGGAGGCTCTAGCCCCTTCCAGAGCTGAGATATCGAAACTCAAAAATTCGGCCCGAAAAAAAAACGACAGGTACCCTTACGTTTTTTTTTTTTTGGGCGAAAAATTAAGTTTCTCCAATCTTCCCAAAACTCTGGATTCTGATAGAGGCCATGAGACTTAGACCTGAGTGCAAAAATGGAGGCTCTAGCCCCTTCCAGAGCTGAGATATCGAAACTCAAAAATTCGGCCCGAAAAAAAAACGACAGTGGTACCCCTTACGTTTTTTTTTTTGGGCGAAAAATTAAGTTTCTCCAATCTTCCCAAACTCTGGATTCTGATAGAGGGCCATGAGACTTAGACCTGAGTGCAAAAATGGAGGCTCTAGCCCCTTCCAGAGCTGAGATATCGAAACTCAAAAATTCGGCCCGAAAAAAAAACGACAGTGGTACCCCTTACGTTTTTTTTTTCGGGCGAAAAATTAAGTTTCTCCAATCTTCCCAAAACTCTGGATTCTGATAGAGGGCCATGAGACTTAGACCTGAGTGCAAAAATGGAGGCTCTAGCCCCTTCCAGAGCTGAGATATCGAAACTCAAAAATTCGGCCCGAAAAAAAAAACGACAGTGGTACCCCTTACGTTTTTTTTTTTGGGCGAAAAATTAAGTTTCTCCAATCTTCCCAAAACTCTGGATTCTGATAGAGGGCCATGAGACTTAGACCTGAGTGCAAAAATGGAGGCTCTAGCCCCTTCCAGAGCTGAGATATCGAAACTCAAAAATTCGGCCCGAAAAAAAAACGACAGTGGTACCCTTTACGTTTTTTTTTTGGCGAAAAATTAAGTTTCTCCAATCTTCCCAAAACTCTGGATTCTGATAGAGGGCCATGAGACTTAGACCTGAGTGCAAAAATGGAGGCTCTAGCCCCTTCCAGAGCTGAGATATCGAAACTCAAAAATTCGGCCCGAAAAAAAAACGACAGTGGTACCCCTTACGTTTTTTTTTGGGGCGAAAAATTAAGTTTCTCCAATCTTCCCAAAACTCTGGATTCTGATAGAGGGCCATGAGACTTAGACCTGAGTGCAAAAATGGAGGCTCTAGCCCCTTCCAGAGCTGAGATATCGAAACTCAAAAATTCGGCCCGAAAAAAAAAACGACAGTGGTACCCCTTACGTTTTTTTTTTTTCGGGCGAAAAATTAAGTTTCTCCAATCTTCCCAAAACTCTGGATTCTGATAGAGGGCCATGAGACTTAGACCTGAGTGCAAAAATGGAGGCTCTAGCCCCTTCCAGAGCTGAGATATCGAAACTCAAAAATTCGGCCCGAAAAAAAAAACGACAGTGGTACCCCTTACGTTTTTTTTTTTTCGGGCGAAAAATTAAGTTTCTCCAATCTTCCCAAAACTCTGGATTCTGATAGAGGGCCATGAGACTTAGACCTGAGTGCAAAAATGGAGGCTCTAGCCCCTTCCAGAGCTGAGATATCGAAACTCAAAAATTCGGCCCGAAAAAAAAACGACAGTGGTACCCCTTACGTTTTTTTTTTTGGGCGAAAAATTAAGTTTCTCCAATCTTCCAAAACTCTGGATTCTGATAGAGGGCCATGAGACTTAGACCTGAGTGCAAAAATGGAGGCTCTAGCCCCTTCCAGAGCTGAGATATCGAAACTCAAAAATTCGGCCCGAAAAAAAAAACGACAGTGGTACCCCTTACGTTTTTTTTTTTTCGGGCGAAAAATTAAGTTTCTCCAATCTTCCAAAACTCTGGATTCTGATAGAGGGCCATGAGACTTAGACCTGAGTGCAAAAATGGAGGCTCTAGCCCCTTCCAGAGCTGAGATATCGAAACTCAAAAATTCGGCCCGAAAAAAAAAACGACAGTGGTACCCCTTACGTTTTTTTTTTTCGGGCGAAAAATTAAGTTTCTCCAATCTTCCAAAACTCTGGATTCTGATAGAGGGCCATGAGACTTAGACCTGAGTGCAAAAATGGAGGCTCTAGCCCCTTCCAGAGCTGAGATATCGAAACTCAAAAATTCGGCCCGAAAAAAAAACGACAGTGGTACCCCTTACGTTTTTTTTTTTCGGGCGAAAAATTAAGTTTCTCCAATCTTCCCAAAACTCTGGATTCTGATAGAGGGCCATGAGACTTAGACCTGAGTGCAAAAATGGAGGCTCTAGCCCCTTCCAGAGCTGAGATATCGAAACTCAAAAATTCGGCCCGAAAAAAAAAACGACAGTGGTACCCCTTACGTTTTTTTTTTCGGGCGAAAAATTAAGTTTCTCCAATCTTCCCAAAACTCTGGATTCTGATAGAGGGCCATGAGACTTAGACCTGAGTGCAAAAATGGAGGCTCTAGCCCCTTCCAGAGCTGAGATATCGAAACTCAAAAATTCGGCCCGAAAAAAAAACGACAGTGGTACCCCTTACGTTTTTTTTTTCGGGCGAAAAATTAAGTTTCTCCAATCTTCCCAAAACTCTGGATTCTGATAGAGGGCCATGAGACTTAGACCTGAGTGCAAAAATGGAGGCTCTAGCCCCTTCCAGAGCTGAGATATCGAAACTCAAAAATTCGGCCCGAAAAAAAAAACGACAGTGGTACCCCTTACGTTTTTTTTTTGGGGCGAAAAATTAAGTTTCTCCAATCTTCCCAAAACTCTGGATTCTGATAGAGGGCCATGAGACTTAGACCTGAGTGCAAAAATGGAGGCTCTAGCCCCTTCCAGAGCTGAGATATCGAAACTCAAAAATTCGGCCCGAAAAAAAAAACGACAGTGGTACCCCTTACGTTTTTTTTTTTTCGGGCGAAAAATTAAGTTTCTCCAATCTTCCCAAAACTCTGGATTCTGATAGAGGGCCATGAGACTTAGACCTGAGTGCAAAAATGGAGGCTCTAGCCCCTTCCAGAGCTGAGATATCGAAACTCAAAAATTCGGCCCGAAAAAAAAACGACAGTGGTACCCCTTACGTTTTTTTTTTTGGGCGAAAAATTAAGTTTCTCCAATCTTCCCAAAACTCTGGATTCTGATAGAGGGCCATGAGACTTAGACCTGAGTGCAAAAATGGAGGCTCTAGCCCCTTCCAGAGCTGAGATATCGAAACTCAAAAATTCGGCCCGAAAAAAAAAACGACAGTGGTACCCCTTACGTTTTTTTTTTTTCGGCGAAAAATTAAGTTTCTCCAATCTTCCCAAAACTCTGGATTCTGATAGAGGGCCATGAGACTTAGACCTGAGTGCAAAAATGGAGGCTCTAGCCCCTTCCAGAGCTGAGATATCGAAACTCAAAAATTCGGCCCGAAAAAAAAACGACAGTGGTACCCCTTACGTTTTTTTTTTTCGGGCGAAAAATTAAGTTTCTCCAATCTTCCCAAAACTCTGGATTCTGATAGAGGGCCATGAGACTTAGACCTGAGTGCAAAAATGGAGGCTCTAGCCCCTTCCAGAGCTGAGATATCGAAACTCAAAAATTCGGCCCGAAAAAAAAAACGACAGTGGTACCCCTTACGTTTTTTTTTTTTCGGGCGAAAAATTAAGTTTCTCCAATCTTCCCAAAACTCTGGATTCTGATAGAGGGCCATGAGACTTAGACCTGAGTGCAAAAATGGAGGCTCTAGCCCCTTCCAGAGCTGAGATATCGAAACTCAAAAATTCGGCCCGAAAAAAAAAACGACAGTGGTACCCCTTACGTTTTTTTTTTTCGGGCGAAAAATTAAGTTTCTCCAATCTTCCAAAAACTCTGGATTCTGATAGAGGGCCATGAGACTTAGACCTGAGTGCAAAAATGGAGGCTCTAGCCCCTTCCAGAGCTGAGATATCGAAACTCAAAAATTCGGCCCGAAAAAAAAACGACAGTGGTACCCCTTACGTTTTTTTTTTTGGGCGAAAAATTAAGTTTCTCCAATCTTCCCAAAACTCTGGATTCTGATAGAGGGCCATGAGACTTAGACCTGAGTGCAAAAATGGAGGCTCTAGCCCCTTCCAGAGCTGAGATATCGAAACTCAAAAATTGGCCCGAAAAAAAAACGACAGTGGTACCCCTTACGTTTTTTTTTGGGGCGAAAAATTAAGTTTCTCCAATCTTCCCAAAACTCTGGATTCTGATAGAGGGCCATGAGACTTAGACCTGAGTGCAAAAATGGAGGCTCTAGCCCCTTCCAGAGCTGAGATATCGAAACTCAAAAATTCGGCCCGAAAAAAAAAACGACAGTGGTACCCCTTACGTTTTTTTTTTTCGGGCGAAAAATTAAGTTTCTCCAATCTTCCAAAACTCTGGATTCTGATAGAGGGCCATGAGACTTAGACCTGAGTGCAAAAATGGAGGCTCTAGCCCCTTCCAGAGCTGAGATATCGAAACTCAAAAATTCGGCCCGAAAAAAAAACGACAGTGGTACCCCTTACGTTGTTTTTTTTCGGGCGAAAAAATAAGTTTCTCCAATCTTCCCAAAACTCTGGATTCTGATAGAGGGCCATGAGACTTAGACCTGAGTGCAAAAATGGAGGCTCTAGCCCCTTCCAGAGCTGAGATATCGAAACTCAAAAATTCGGAAGGCTCTGGAAGGGTCTAGAGACTCCATTTTTGCACTCAGGTTTAAGTCTCATGGCCCTCTATCAGAATCCAGAGTTTCAAGAAGATCAGAGAAACTCAAAATTTTGACCCCCCAAAAAAACGAAAGGGGTAACACTGTCGTTTTTTTGGTGCGAAAAATTAAGTTTCTCTGATCTTCTCAAAACTCTTTATTCTGATAGAGGGCCATGAGACTTAGACCTGGGGGCGTCGTCGGCCGGTCACTCAAAAATTTCGGGGGGCCGGCGCGCTCGTCCGCCAACCCACGTCCGTTTGCCTATATATGAATCGAAATACAGTGACTTGCTGGCAACCATCCTGCCAGTACTGTAAAAATACAAGAAAACACAGGATGCACACAGGAAATGACTCTAACATGAATGCATTGATTGATTCCTAGGTTTATTTTGTTATGAATAAACAAATGTGCAATATAAAGGAAAAACCTTACGATTAAAGTTGTAATGTTATAATGTTCAAGGTTTTGTTCTAAAAAAAGAAAGATGCACAACAGAAAATGACTCTAATATGACCAGATCGATTGATTCGAATATATTTAGTTTGTTACAAACAATGTGCAATCTGTAAAATAAAAACCTCAAAATTATAGTTGAAATGGTATACTGCTGTAATTTTTTTGACCTTGAGAAAAAGCTTAAAATGTAGACCAACAAATTTTATGTTTATGTTTATGTTTTTATGTTTTCATTTATAGAAACCTCATGAACTGGGAAAATTTACTTTTATATTTTTCAGAAACTTGAAACATAATTCAGGTCTGAGGGGATTAACATTTGCCAAATATATAACTTTTTTTGTTATAAAAAACAAAAAAAAGGAAGCCTAGACCACGTGAGAAAAAGTAACACGAGAGTAATGTAACATTATTTTTCTTAAAAAGTACCTTTATTAGTTACTTTGTATGAGAGTAACGCAATATTGTAATGCATTAATTTTAAAGGTAACTTTCCCCGGCCCTGTTGATTCTCTTGTGTTTGATTGAACTGGTGAGTCTGACCTCGTACTCGTCCGTCCTGCAGACCAGCTGGAACTGAAGACACTCGTTAGACGCGGTGCAGAGACTGTTGGACGAGTTACTGGGGCTGCGGGAGACACAGGGCACGGGTCAGCCAGCGCAGGGTTAATAACAGGGGTGGAACAATATATCGTGTGCAATAAATGCAACAATATGTATTGTTCTAGGGGTGGGCGATATGACCAAAACGATATGACTAATTTTATTTCACGGTAACGATATATTTCACGATATAGTTATTTATATAGTTATTCTAAAAAAAAAAAAAAAAAAAATCGACAAAAAGGGCTTTGTATAATAAATAAACCCAAATACTTTAGAAATGAAAAGTATGTCACCTTGTTTTATTTTTATTTTATTTGGTAAATTATTTATTTGGTAAACTATTTTTATATCAAAATATAGTAAAAAACAACAACAAAACACTCATAAACGTTTAGATGAACTTCCCACAACAGATATTAAAAACAACTCATAGGTGCGCATTTCAACTTTAAATAGTAATTTTTCAATCTCATGCATTGCTTTAATTCATCAATCAGTTTATAATATAATTGTAATATATATAATATAATTATAATATTATTTTACCACATGTGTGTGCTTATTATACTGCGTTTTTAACGGAGAAGGGTAGGCCTATCACAACCGGAGACTGCACTGTTGTTTTAACGGGCTTGTTTTGCTCTTTTTGTTATATCTGGCAACCTGTCAGTTCAGAAGTGACAAGAAGGAGAGCAGCAATATGAAAACCAAACCGCAGCTACTGTTAGTGTTGACTAAGTAGTTTAAATTATAACAGTGCGTCGAACACCGCGCGCTCCCTCTCAGTGCATGTGCACGCGATCTCCACAGGTGGCCTCCCCGCTCCCCTAGGCCTATCCGAATATTACAACTGTTCTTCCACCACCTTTAAGAGGTCAGCAGCCAAACGGGTGTCGGCGCCTGATAAGGCAGAAAATTCTCCCAGACGTTCCAACAACGTACTGTTCTATCACCTACATACACATAGCCTAATAATCTTCGGAAATACCTTTTCTCTGTTCACGCTCCACTTTAACTGCTAAATGATTTAATGCTCGTATTAGCTCTGCCGCAGCAATTTTTTTCAACAGCTCAAAACACGTAAATATAGCCATATGCTGTGTTTACCTGTTGTTGCCGAGGCCCGCCTTGATGCAGTGATTGACAGGCCAGGAGGGGGCGTGGTCGGCTCGGATTGCATTTTCAATGTGCACATTGAATTTTGCTACATCCATTGCAGGGCATTTCGTGAAAATGCAATCACGAGTGTCTTGACTGTGAGTGTAAATGCAATTAATAAAAATAGCATTTGAATGATCATTTTGCCACAGTTTTTGCTTGAACATGTTACACATATCTAATCATTTCTGTAATGCATTTTCATTTTAATTTTGCCACTTAAAAAGCGTTTCAATTATGCATATTAAAACTAGTGTATGAAATTGCAAATGTAAATTATGTCATTTCATTTTCATTTTCATTTTGCACCAAACGTTGCTAGAATGGTAATGTAAAATGTAAATTTAAATACAAAATGCAATGCCATTTTACATATTGCATTGTCATTTTGCATATTACATTTCAAATTGAATAATGCTACACATAAGCTTCCATACGAATCAAAGGAAGATTTTATCAACTGGTTCAGTAGGCAATTGTTTGGAGTTAAAATATATATATATATAACTCGCGCTGCATATTTAGAAATTTTGCCTCAGAAACAGGATTATTCGTTTAAACAAGCAGGATGTTCATTCATGCTGAATGCGATTTTCATGTTTAAAAAGTAACTATACATAAGGATAACTATACATTATTTAAGGTTATTTCTCGTAATGATATTGATATAGCCTATGAAATGTTGTTATCAAGTAACTTCATGCTTTCCCCGTTGCGAACGTGAACGTGCACTCGTCTAAACGGTAGCCTGGGTGCTGCTGCTCTGCTCAAGTTAATGGCTGCCTTTTCCCCGAACATATCACGTTAACAACAATCCTTTAGAAAATGTAATTCCTTTGTGGATCCTCTTGATCTGCTTTCTCCATGTGTCTTTGACAAATCTCAGCGTCAGTCTCATGCGCGCTGCACGGAAGTTAACCACGCCCCCTTATTTGCATTTCGTGGTACACGGAATAAAAAAATCTGTTACTGACATTTTCTATCGCGGTAATATCGCCATATCGCCCAGCCCTCACCAAAATCAAAATTACTGTATAAGAACACATTCTAATTTGCAAAGTTTTAGTGTCAGTTCTACATTAACTACACGGTGACATGAGGGAATGATTAATAATGATGAGGAATATCTGACCCTATGCTGACGGCCAGTGACTCCAGCGACAGCAGCGACAGCAGCGACAGAACACACACAATCCTGTAAACACACACAATACTCACATCGATTTTGATGTATATTATTGACATTGCAATACTATTACTAACATGTGTGACTTTATGATATTGTGAAGAATGAGTTTGGACCCCATTGACTTTCATTGCATGGACAAAAAACTGTAAACATGTTATTTTGTGTTTTACAGAACAAAGAAACACAAACAGGTTTAGCGAGTAAATGATGACGGGACGATCAACTAACTAAAATAAAATGTTAACATAAATATTAAAATATTATTTAAATAATAACTAAAAATATATTAATTATTAAATTATAAAAAATATTTGGAACATAAAAAGAATTACTAAATGAAAAATATTATATAAATATTAAAATAAAAAGTGACATTTTTAAATACATTTAAAAAGTACAAAGAATAATATATAGCCTATATATATATATATATATATATATATATATATATATATATATATATATATATATAAATTCATTCAAAATATTATATAATATTATTTAAATTCATTTTATTTTATTTCATTTTAAACATTAAAATAAATACTATATATAGTATTTATTTTAATATTTTAATTCATTTTATTTCATTTTATATATATATATATATATATATATATATATATATATATATATATATAAACATTAAAATAAATACTAACAAAAACAAATACAATTTTACTTATATAAAACTATTTGGAAATGTTTCTCCAATCTGAATATTAGTAAATGTCCTTAAGTGAAATAAGTAAGTGAGATAAGTGAAAGTTTCATAGAATTTCATATTATTTAATGCTTACATTTTCTCGTCAAGTTCAATATTTCATCAATAACTTGCCAAACCCTTGTGAGTGCAACAGAAAAAAAACAGCAAAATCACAGGTTAGATTTGTTTCTAACAATGTGAGATTAAAAGAATAACTGAAATCGACTGATCTCACCAGAATGTGCATCTTTACAAACTGTGTTTACAGTTTCTGTGAGGCGTTTGAAATACGTAACAATTAATGACCTGTAATATGAACGAACGACCATTTCTAAAAAAAAAAGTGAATAAATCATGCGTCGATAAGACGTAATTCAGACATAAAAAATTTATCAGATGAAAAGTCAAAATCGTGTAAAAAAAGGGAATTATGGCATAATAAAGTATAACACACAAAAATAATTATGATTATGAGATATAATGTCAAATCATTTGTTTTCATTTCATTGCCAAAAGCAATTTTCTATTTATTTTGAGCAGGAATGGCTTCCATTATGACTAAAACACTAATATGAATAAACAATTATTTAGTCATTACTAATAATTAAAGTAGGCCTAATATATATATCAAAAAAGAAAACTGAAAAATGAGAGAAAATGCTGTATCATAAATAGAGTCTCTGAGCCAAGAATAGAAACTTTCAGCTGATCCTCGTTTACACACTCTCTCTCTCTCTCAGACACACACACACACACACCGCACTGCGGAGAAACTTAAACCCGAAACGCCCTCATCGATCACACACATCCCTGTCATAAAACATTTATTTAACTATTTTATTCCTCAATGCAAATATGAATATTACAAAAAATATTAATATTAATCTGCAACATTACCAAGTCCCGATAACTCAGTCCATCCATCCCCTAATTTAAGGCGGATGCAGTAAAAACTTTTAAGATTTCAGGCATTCATCAAAACTGCCCATTCAAGCTCATGCATTACAGCAATCCTCACATATTTAACATCCACGCATTTTTGTAACAAAACCAAATTCCCATATTATTTTATACTCACATTGTGGTTTATTTGAAAGCGCGAGATGAAACTGGGCGGATGACATCAGCACCGGAGCGCGTGCACGATCATCTGCGAGACGCGTGCGCTGGAGCACGAGACGTGAGAGGCGCGCGCTGCGGAAGCGCTAAACAAACTCTTTCCTCACACATTCACAAATCAAAGAAACGAGTCGACAATTAAGTTATTTGATTTATTTTAAACTCGAACACAATTCACATGATAAACCAGCAAATAAATCAAGCAGGAAAAGTTTATTTCTCAGTTTTTGGAAATATTAGCCAGACTAAAAGCGTTGAAGGAGGGAGTAAAAACTGGAGTGAAGTTCTCACGTCTGAACCGAACTACAGCGTCATATTATAATGACTGAAGTTTCGCGCGCTTTCAGTGCTGACCGTTGGTTTTGGCGGCAACGCTGCAGTGTAACGTGTCTAGTCCTTCATTTATAACAGGATTCATTTCAATCATAGAGTAGATGGAGTCATCAGAAAAATATATCACAACCAACTCCAAAGAAGCAAAAGAAAGACAAATCATTACTGGTGCCAATCGTTATCACATCTGATAAAATTCTCAGGAGTTCATCCAGGACAGAATATAAATGTTAACAGTCCTAGACTCCGGTGAAACACACATTAAATATATTTATATAACGGCCACAAAACCACCTATTCCATCTGTCTGAGGAAAAAGAAACACTGGTTTCATTCAGATTACGTTTCAGCGTAACTGATGGTGTCTAGGTAACAAACCTGTTTTATGAACAACAACCACAACCTCCAGCCGTCTAATAAAAAAAAAGCAACAACAACAAAAGAATAAACATGATATACAAACAGTAGCATCAATTCAGAAAAAAACACACACCATCAAACAGCTTCGGTTAAATAATAGGAAATTAAAGAAGGCTAAAATCAAATTAATTGAGCACATCCAGTATAATGATTGTAAATCTTTGGAATGAAAGAAAAAAACAAATTAACGGACAGAGCAGTGACCATATCATTACTGTAAACCAAAGCGAAAGATTGGGTCCGTCACCGCCGCCCCAGAGTCCGTATGGGAAAATCAGCTCGTTCGCTCACGGAAACTGACGGAAGTCGCGTCAGGTGCGCTTTATTCTCACACGCTTCTCCCATCCCGTCTTTATTTCACTTGCATAGCGAGTCTGTGGTTTCCCTGGAAGGGGAGGAGCTTAAAGTCCAGGCTCCGCCCTCTTCAAAATGAAACTCACAACGCAACCTCTCTCTGTCTCTCTCGGCCGTTAGACGTTTTCTTCACCTTGTGGATGCCTTCCAGCGCTCCTGATTCTGTTACACTGTGTGCGGAGAGCAGAAGAAACATCACACACTGAACTTCTGACACACACACAGAGAGAGAGAGAGAGAGAGAGAGAGAGACCTACACTTCATCCATCTCCAGATCCTCCTCGTCCTGAGGCAGCTGGAGATACGGGTTATTAGACGCAGGACGGAACTTGAATCCCGTCAAGACGAAGAAGATCAGAGTAGAAACCTCCACTAAAAACTGCAAAATAAATTAATTTACACAGATTATTTATAAAAAAATTTTTTTACTTCATTGGAATGGTGCGAAACTTGGTTAAAGTTTTGGCACTTGCTGTGTGAACACACAAAAATCACGGACATGACTCAAACAGATTAAATGATCCTGTATTAAATATTCACACTTGAGCTGCTCGCGGTCAGAAACGAGCACAGTGGAAGTGAATGAGAGTTTCCTCTAGTGGAAGCGTTCGGTACTGCAGCCGAACACACTCTCACTGAACGCTCCTTTATAGAGATCAAGCTCACATTTTTAGCAACTTTTTTAGAATTATGGCTTTGATTTTATATTTGAAAATGTATATTTCACATAAAAATTTAAAATAGTATTTTTGCGTAAATTTCAGCAACTTTTCACTTCAGCAATAATCTATGCTCTATGCTCAAAAAATGGATAAATGGATTATAAATAAAGTGTAAATATAATTTAGTACCATAAAATCCCCATGGTCATGTTTGACCGTCACACACAGCACAAAGCGAAAATTGTTGCCGCAGTAAAAATACAATGGAGGCTTGTTTCCGCCACGGGATTAAAAACACGGAGTATTCCCGAGTATTACCTCCTGACACCACTGCCACTGGAACGGCACCGTGACCTTCAGCAGGATCGCGATGATGCGAGTGAAGTAGATATAACACACAATCTGAGGACAGACACAAAACGCCGTCACTGATCTGAATAAAGCTCCAGTAGATGCGAGTGGAAGAAACGGCTCACCATCACATAATAATGTCTGAAGAGCTTCAACTTCTCCAGGTTCATGGCAGCTGCAAGACAACAAACACACACAAGCATTGTGTATTTACAAACAAACATTCATACACAAACAAGAACAATGAGAACTTAAAAACCAATACCGTTTATAACAATAATTAACTGTACTGATGATTATACTCATATCTGTGCCAATAACTATAATGATACTTAATAACTATACCGATAACAATACTGATTATTATACTGGTAACTATAACGATAACTGTACTGATAAAACACACACACACACACCTTTGCCATCTGTGTTGGAAGCCTCCTGCAGATGCCGGATGGACCTGTTGGACACACAACGATAAAACCCGTCAGATAACACAGAACAGGAGCAGATCACGAGCCTCACACACACACACACACACACCAGACGACGGGGAACAGGACGGCTCCGCAGCAGATCAGATCCACCAGGAACAGGATCTCCCTCCACAGGGCGTATTCGCTCGCCCCCTCCTCCGTCTCCTCGATGATGATGTATGACACGTTAGCCAGAACCTGCAGCACAACATCAACATCAGTGTCTGACAACAGATCGGAAACACACACTCGCTCTCACACTAGTAGTCCAGTCATTTTAAGCCAAAATGGGGGTCAACCTTGAACAAATTTCAACACAGGGCTCCAGACTAACTTTTTTTACTAGGAGCGCTGTTGCCCCTGACTGAAAATTTTAGGAGCGCAAGCTGAAAATTTAGGGGCACACCTTAAATCAGCTTGCAATGCAATTATTCAAATTTCCCCCAAAATAACTGTAATACTGACAAATTCTTTAATAATAAATAGACTTAACATTATGATATGCTGTTTTGTTTTAAGTTCACAGGGTTTCAGACTCAAAGTTGAGGGCAGCATCACCTCAAATGAGAACTCACAGCGAGTTCTACAAAAAAAAATAATCTGGTAGCACTGGTGCTGACAATAAATCACTAAGCTTAATTTAGGGTGTAGATGAAATTAACTTTAGTTATTATCATTTATAATTTCTTAATATTAATTAATAAAAGTAGTGAAAATATGTATATGGAGTGAAAATAGCCAATAAACATCCTACTGTTTACAATGGTATTATTTTTTTTTTTAAGTGTTTAAATAAGAGTTTTCCAACATCTCAAAATTTTTCTTTTTAGGACAATCTTTAAAGGATGAACAAAAAATGTGTTGGTAATCACATAAAAAATACAAAAAAATAAAACATTTATATATGATATTATTGAAGTGCTGGGAAAAGATGTGTAGGCTACTTGTAACCATTTGATTTTCTTACACATTATCATATTTATGGTTAGAGTTAACTTACTACATTAGCCTAAATCCATGGTTCTGTTAGGCTGAATTGTGGACTGAAAGCCTTCTATAAGTGTTTCTCCTGGTTTCCACGTCAGCGCTGTTTGATCTGATATGGTTTATAACAGAACTCTGCGCCGAATCGGAGTGTTTCTCACTGGATCTCGTGGTGTTGATGTTATTAATTCTGAGGCGAATTCAATGGATTTCTTCACTGGATCTCCTATTAACAGTCTTGCGTGAGCGAGATCGGCCCGCGACTGGCAAGTTCGGGGCTTTATTTTACCGTCAATGGTTCGGATCGCTGCTGCTGCTCCACGGTCCTATGAGTGGCGTATTTTCGTTTCACTTTCATTTTGTTTGCATTCGTTGCTAGGTAACGACTAACGAGTCGATAGATCGCTGATTGCTCAGACGCACATCAGGTTGTGATATTTGTCTCCGTCTCCTTCCCACAGACGTTTACGCGCGCTATTCGTGTCAAGGATTCATTGACGCGCCCCTTCCACGCTTTACCATGCGTTTAACGTGCGGCAAATTTACTGGTCGCGCATGTGCGACTGGATGTAAAATTCAGTCGCACACTCTCAAATTTTGGTCGCAAAATGCGACCATTTGGTCGCAGTCTGGAGCCCTGCAACAGAAGCAAACTCAACTGATTTTGTATCCTCAATATGTCCTGAGTAAGGAAAAAAAAAAGCCTTGAAGAATCCCATTAGGGGAACGTTTCGAAAAAGACCCAAATATATCCCATTCATACGCATATTCATTCTTTTTCTCACGTGAATAGGGTAACATTTTTAACCTTTAGATATCATCATGAAAATCACTGAGTTGATTACTTACATCAAGACAAACAAAAAATGTATTACAAGTTTTTTTTGCAATTGTTTGTTAACATAATCTAATCACATATGAGCTAATTTGCATAATTACCCAAACAGATCTAAACATTGGGAATAGCAGGTGAAAATATTATTTTTTTTAATCTTGTTGACATATAACAGTAAAAGACTTAATGTAAAGGTCTGAAAGGAACACATTGAGGCTACCCATGAACATTAATACAGGAAGAAGTGCTTTAGAAACCAGCCTTTATTAATTATTATGGCAGAGATGGGGTTTGGGGTTGGGTCAGTGTTTAGACTGTTACTGGGGGAAGAACAGGAGACATGGGTAAGGAGAATGAAAGGTAGGTGAAATAAAAAGTGTCTGGATCAAAAAATCGAATTACGTACACAATGCCCTCAATGCCCAAACCCCATCTCTGCCATAATCATTAATAAAGGCTGGTTTCAAAGTACTTTTTTCTGTATTAATGTTCATGGGTAGCCTCAATGTGTTCCTTTCAGACCTTAACATTAAGCCTTTTACTGTTATATGTCAACAAGATTTAAAAAAAAAACATGTTCACCTGCTATACCCAATGTTTAGATCTGTTTGGGTAATTATGCAAATTAGCTAATACATAATTATATTATGCACATATATATTGTTAAACAATTTCGAAAAACTTGTAATACATTTTTTGTTTGTCTTGATGTAAGTAATCAACTCAGTGATTTTCATGATGATATCTAAAGGTTAAAAATGTTACCCTATTCACGTGAGAAAAAGAATGAATATGCGTATGAATGGGATATATTTGGGTCTTTTTCGAAACGTTCCCCTAATGGGATTCTTCAAGGCTTTTTTTTTCCTTACTCGGGACATATTGAGGATACAAAATCAGTTGAGTTTGCTTCTGTTGCAATTTGTTCAACCTTTTCTCATAAAATGACTGGACTATAGCTCAAACTCTCACCTGCAGAGGAATGACGATCATGAAGATCTTCTTCTCTTTGTCTGAAAGGATGTATTTGACGAAGGCGAAGCCAGTGCCGATGAGAGCCAGAGTGATGAACAGAAGAGCGCCCTTCAGCCTGACACACACACACCACATGACATGACATTCAACATGCGTTATGAGAACAGAAGGGAAGTGTGTGTGTGTGAGATACGCACAGGTGAGTGATGTAGTACATGACGGCCCAGCCTTCGATAGGATGACCCTCAGAGTTGATGAAGTGATAGTTGATCTGGAGGAAGACAAACGTTATTTATATCGCTGTTGTATCATTTATAAATCACAGTAATAACCAAGTTGAAGTACCAAAATAACAAAAAAAGACTAAATTAAGAGTTGCAAATAAGAGTGTTTACTCACACTGTGGAACAGCAGAGACACGGCTTTAGTGTAGGCCAGAGCTGCCATCAGCCAGTGGATCTTAAACACGCTGTACCTGTCACACACACACACACACACATCATAAACACCACAGCGTTTACTCACAGTGACAGATGCAGTGCGGTGAATGTGTGTGTGTACCTGTACTTGAGCAGTGTGTATGTCCACACCACCGCGGCGGTGAAGAAGATCGCTGCCATGCAGATGTAGAGACGCGGCAGAGGAATATCAGACGCCGACAGATAACCTCTGGGGTTCTTCTCTGTGATCTCCACCTGACACACACACACACACGCGTTTGGTTAGCTATACATGTGAAGACCCCCATCAAACACACACACACACACACACACTCACGTGTAGAGAATAAGGACTCGGCTTCCTCTGCCTCATGTTGTTGCAGTTCTGGAAGTCCAGGTTGTAAAGGCCTTGAGATTGCGAGCTCATGATGAGACGAAACTGAGACAGAGAGAAAGCATAGTGTCATCAGTGTGTGTGTGAGAGAGTGAGTGTGTGAGTGTGTTGTAAGACGTTTCTCACGCTGAAGTTGTAGGAATCTCCGTGTTGTTCCAGTTCCAGCGTCTTCCCGTTCAAACTCTCCACCTGATTCACACACACACAACAGTTTAAACAAGGTTTTAGAAATCAAATGTTTTGAGAAGTGCACAAATAAAATGAATCTGAGCAGAGCGATGTCAGTATAGCGGGGTACGGACCGGTTTGCTAGCGGTGCTCACAGGAGCTTTGGACTGATCCGGGGACGTTTCCTTCTGTTTCCCGGCTTCATCTTCACTCTTCTCTTCCTTGTGCTCCCCGACCGACTCTCCTCTCCTCCTCCTCACTGAGACACAGACGTCAACACCGTCACACACACACACACTCTCTTTCCCTCTCTCTCAAGCACACACACACACACACACACGTGTTTTACCTTTTCCTCCTCCAGTCTTCAGTCTGGACTCCAGCACAAAGTCAGAGTGTCCGAAGTGTTTCACAGCCACACTGAACACAAACACAATCATCATCAATACCACAAACACACAATCATAATCACAAACAATATCAAAATCACAAACTCAATCAGAAGTTTTGTTCATGAAGTTCAGCGATTAGTAAGATTTCTCTCAACTTTTGTAACTATATTTATAATGTAATATATATAATGTATTAAATAATTTATAATTTTTTTATTTTCTATTATTAAGTTCAGTGTTATTCTACATTTGATTACAGTTTCTGCACCTGGAAATCTTGAAACACTGTTTATTTCAATCGTATATTTCTTCGGTTTTATCTATTTGTCGCGAGTGCCAATCTTTTATTTGTTCTTTTTTTAATCACTGAGTGTTTACATGTCTTTAATAATGCTGGAAGTGTGTATAAGTTGTTTGTGGTGTTTTAAACTTCAGGCAAACGCTCCAGTGTAAGTGTTCTTCGGTCGGTTCATGATATTCACATACAATTACATGTTTAACAATAAGACTAAATGTGAATGAAATCATTTTAAAATTTAAACAATAGCCAACCCAACCCAACTCAGAATGCGACTTGTGTTTTTTAACGGTATCTGTGCGTGTGTGTGTGTGTGTGTGTGTGAAACAGATGAAGTACCTGTGATTCTCTGTGTCGATGATGAAGAGGATGAGCTCATCTTCACTCTTTTCTCTCTGCAACATGCACTCCTCCACTTCCTCAGCCTGAAGATCGACACACACACCGTCAGAAACACGAGGACGACCCACATACACAGACAGAGAGAGAGAGAGGGGTGTGTGTGTGTGTGTGTATGAGATACTCACAGTGTAGGTCAGGATCCCGGTCACTCGAGACCGAGCCAAACTAAAGCCCACCTGAAACACACACACTTCATGATGAGTGGCGACCACAGTAACGAAGCACACGTCACACGAGCATAACCGCGTGAACTATTGTTAGGGATTATTACCTTAGCTAACGAACTCGATACCCAGCCCTAAAAAGCTCTTAATTCCACATATACTACAAACTGGTTAGTGTATTCTTCACTAGGGACTGTACCAATGCAACAATAATAAAACAATGCATTGACTAGACCTGGGCAAAAGAGAAAAGAAAAATCAATTTTGATTTTTCCCCATATTTATTTCTCCATCACCCAAAAGCCAGTGTTAGTTCTCCTCCACTGGTCACAGGCCTGAGTTACAGCTCATGTTGTGTTCTGTGTTAATGTACCTAAAATAAAAAGAGTCTAATATACAGGTTTGTGGCTCGTAGTAAAGAACACACACTCACCGGAGCCTTGTTGCCGCCGTTCATCTTGGGGAGGTTCAGAGACACCAGGTGCACGTCCAGAGTCCCGTTGGCGAAATACCCGAACGTGTTCAGGTGGACCACAAACCGCGTCTCATTCTGAGGGAGAGATCATTGTATGAATAACATATTACATAAGATGTTGACATATCAGATATGTGAAAAAGCTTAAATAAAAGAGATAAATGATTATAAACAAGCTAAACAAATAAAGCAAATCATTAAATAGATTAAATAAATGTATAATTTTATATAATAACATAAGAATAAACATCAGATATTTGAAACAAATGCTCAAGCAAAAGAGATGAATGATAAAAAAGCTAAATTAGTTTAGTTTAGTTTTAGTTTAGGTAAATCATTAAATAAGTCAAATGGATTAATAAATTCGTGGTTTTATGATAAATACATCATTACATAATATATATGAAACAAAAGATAAAATAAAAGAGATAAATAATAAAAAACAAAGCAAAATACATGAGGAAAATCGTTTAATAGGTCAATACTTTAATAATACATCGTTCGACCCGATGAAACCCCAGATATGTGTCAGAAACGCTCGAAGGAGGTGAATAAATTAGATTAGTGAGATAATTATGCATAAACAAGTGTGAGAGACCTTGAGTTTGAGCTGGTGGATCCTCGCGCCGCTCTCCGACACCGTCAGGGCTAACATCACGAGCACGCACGCGCCACCGCCGCGATACATCATCACACACTGCCTGTCAATCACTGCGCTGTCAAATATCAATCTGTCCGTCAAAAGATTGACATTTACGGTTTGTTTCCAAACTCTTTCCAGCTACAGCTTCACTTCCGGGACGCGTGAGAGCATACACGTCACCACCGACCGCGGCCGCGCGCATTCCTGCACTCTGGCGCCCTTTCTGGCGGGAGGACGCGCTCATCACAGGTTGACCGTTGCTATTATTATAGTGAATTTACATCGAAAATATTGGTGTTTAACGCATGCTTTGCGTTATACTACACAAATAGCACAAATGCTTGTGTGTTGTAAAGTTATGGTCACATATAGTTTCTCATGGAAATTTCGCGGGCGAAATCCAGTAATTTCGAGAAGAATCCGCGCGATTTCGAGGTCGCAAATTTTTCATTGGTCAAAAAAAGTCGGTCACGCAAAATAGCCGTGTTCAACAACAACTGAATCTGATATGTGAGTTGTGCTTCATACTGACTATATATATATATAGCATGTGTTTATGAGAGATACTTTATTAAACATATTAAAGTAATAACACAGCAATGTGTAATTAACAAACCAATCCCAAACTCCCCGTTTGTGTTGTGCCTTGTGTTGATCAGTCACTCTTTATATCTTACTCTCCTCCTTTGTGTTACAGAAGAAATGTATATGGCAAAACACTTGATTCTATAGACACATAGCGTGCGTTAATGAGCTAGCGCGCCACCTGTTTCTTTTATTATTTATTAAATTGTTTTTTGGCTTTATTTTGACAGGATAGTGAAGCAGCAGGAAAGTACAGCATCAACGCACCTCTGACAGAACGGCAATTTAATCGAGTTCAATGATCATGAAACTTTGTTGAGTCACTCGCACCTTCAACTGACCTTTTATCAGTAAGAGCATCTGTCCTTTCAGTCACTCTTGCATTTCACAATGTTGAAATACTTACTAGTGATAAGCTACATGGTTAGCAGAATACTTGTAAATTGAGTTCTTCTGTAAATATAACAATGATAAATATCTGTGCCACATACCAAAATAAATGCCTAAAAATCCAGCAATCCGACTTTACATCTATTACATATTTTCATGGAGATTTCTGAGACCATGTGACAGTAAACCCAGACAGGAACGTCTCCTGCTGGATAGGTGGTGTAAATCCCAGACTGTTTCTCCTGAGTTGTAGACGTCAGACTCAGAACAGTCGACCGGCTCGAATCCATCAGGAACAGACACAACAGAGGCCGTGAAAACAGAGATCAGAGCCGCGACAAACACCGTCATCTGGAGAGACACGACTGATCAAGATCCTCACTTATAATCAGTTCACTCTGAAATTACAATAAAAGTAAAAACAGTCGCTGTAAATGTGAATGAACTTACCGCCATCGTCTCAGAGTCTTCACTGCAGATTATAATCAAGGTTTTATTTTTAAATCTGGAAGAAATCAAACCCAAAAAAAATCATCATATTGTTGTTTGTGGTCATTGTTCTGAATTCCACTGTTGTAGAAATGTCAAAGGTAAAAGATGGAGAATGAGACAGTAACTCACCGTGTGTGTTGTGCCTTGTGTTGATCAGTCATCTTTATATCTGTTATATTTTTATGCTCCTCCTTTGTGTTACAAAAGAAAATTGCTTTTTGTTTTTATTTAGAAAGGATTTCTATAAATCGATGAATCACTTGCATCATCAACTGACTCAATCAGTAAGAGCATATGTCATGTCAGTCACTCTTACACTGCACAATGGTGAAATACGAAATGTGGATAAGTTACATGGTTAGCAGGCTTGAAATGCAAAGTCATACAGTCAGTTTCCAAAAACTATGCAAAAATGTCCATCCTTAAAGGGGGTGAAATGCTATTTAATAGTGAGTTTTTTACACTGTTGAAGAGTTGGATTCCCTTGCTAAACATGGGCAAAGTTTTAAAAATTAAGTTGTACTTTTGATTGAGTATTTCTGTTCTCAAAATGCTCCTTCCTGGTTGTCACAAGTTTCGGAAAGTTGTTTTCGAGTATGGGCGCGTATGACGTCAGATGCGCCGCGGCCGGAATTTCCTTATACGGTCCTGAGGGCACTTCTCTCGGAAGGGCGCGCGCGCAGCTGTAGAGCAATACGGCTATGCCCATCTGTGCATTGGCTGTGCTGCAATATGTCACCAAAGAAGTGTGTTTTCGGTTGCCAAGGCAAGAAAACCCTGCACAGATTCCCAAAGATCAAGCGTTAAGGGACCAGTGGATGGAGGTTGTTTTTCCAGAACATCAACACAGTTGTGCAAGTGTTCTTGTTTGTTCCATTTCAAGGGTGATTTTTTTATAAACACGGCCCAGTTTGATGCCGGATTTGCTAATCGTTTAGTTCTCAAGCATGGAGCAGTCCCAACACTAAAGGTTAACGGTCTTACGTTGAAACCGCAGGCGGTGAGTAGAACTGCGTCCAATGTCTGTGTGTCTATTGGCGTGTTAAGCACAGCAGGTACTTTAGATGTTGTTTGGCTGTAGTACATGAGTAATAACAGCCAGATGAACAAATAGAAAAGGTGATCTAATGGTGTTGTTTATGTTTTAACATTATCATTATTTCACAATCATTTGACCTGAATCACTGAACTCACGTCGAGTCCAGCCTAGGTTTACCTTGTACAGTATAACATTTTTATGATTTTACAAGGTAATCCATAGAATTTTATTAACGTGACTCAAATACAATAAAAAAGTGAATCTCAACAATGGTGACAATAATAGTGCATGTTGTAGTGCATTCTAGGTGCCACCAATCAAAACTCATTCATGGCTCCCATCATGCATTGGTGGATGAATAAATAATGAGCTTATGATCAGAGGTGATCTGTTTGTCACCATTGTTGTGATTCATACGATAATTCTTAATGTCTGTGTGTGCCTCCATGAAATAATTTCTGAAATTATCTTATTAATGTTTTGATCATTTGGAAATGCTAAAAATATGATGCTGTCCAAGGCCAATGATGCTATAATTACTGAAGTAAACCTTCAGAAACTGGGCTCTATGTGAATTCAGTGTTTCAGGTCAAATGATTGTGAAATATTGATTATGTTAAAACACAACCAACACCATCAGATCACCTTTTCTATTTGTTCATTTGGCTATTATAATTCACGTAGAACAGCCAAACAACATCTAAAGTTAACAATTTAAGGGTCAAGAGCCCAACTAAAACACACACTGATCTCTATAATGGTGACTTAAAAAAATTCTTCTTCAGTGATTCTGCTTGTTATCATCAGGTGTCTTCAATGATGGCAATAAAAGAAAATAGTTCTCAATTCATCTTTGACGCCAGTCTGTTATTCCGATATTTTTGTTTAGAAATGTGTACATTTTACTCATTTTAAATGGTTCCTTTTTAAGTAATTTGTTTGGTTAATTCTCTCTCAATTCTAATTCAATTTTATTGATTAGATTAACATATTCAGTCTTATTCATTTTTACAGTGCATCTTCCTCTCCTGTGTCTTTTCTTACCATAACACACACATTATGTAATCACATTACTTTTTGGATTTTAATACAAATTATATTCTAATTACACAAAATCATGTATTTACATTAAAAAAGTTAAGTATTTTCAAGAACAACAGTCACAGTAATGAATTGTAGCTGAAATACAGCTAGTGATGCATAAGGCCAACTATAATGATCATATGACTGCCTTAATCATTTTTATACTAGATTTGATAGACTGAATTGTGACACTCCCTCAAAACTTTGTCTTAATACTGAGGACTGTGCGCTTCAGGTCACACAAGAACAGGTTCGGAAGGTTTTTGATAAGCTTAATCCCCGTAAGTCAATTGGACCTGATGGGGTATCGCCAAAAGTTTTGAAGGTCTGTGCCGAACAACTGGCAGGTGTGTACACAGATATCTTCAATATGTCTCTTACACAGGGAGTGGTACCACACCTATTTAAGTCGTCGACTATTATACCAGTCCCCAAGAAGGTAGACACATCTACCCTGAATGATTTCAGGCCAGTCGCATTGACTTCAGTCCCCATGAAGTGTCTAGAGAAACTTGTACTAAGACACATTAACTCTGTGGTTCCGGACAATATTGACCCTTCACAGTTCGCTTATTGCCCTAACAGGTCAGTGGACGATGCAGTGGCCATGGCTCTGCATCTCTCTCTTCAACATCTGGATCGGAGTGGAACCTATGTAAGAATGCTTTTCTTGGATTATAGTTCTGCTTTTAACACGATCCGACCTGGAAAGCTAATCAAGAAGCTGGTCCACCTTGGGGTCCCAACCACCACCTGTAATTGGGTTTTGGATTTTCTTACGAACAGACAACAAAGAGTTAGGATGGGAAGTAATATCTCAACTGAGCTCACTTTAAGCACAGGAACACCACAGGGCTGTTGTCTTAGCCCAAAGCTCTTTACTCTATACACACATGATTGCGGTACTGACCGGAACAACACTGCTATAATTAAATATGCTGATGACACAACTGTCGTGGGCCTGATTAAAGGTGGGGATGAGACTGGTTACAGGGAGCTGATTGATAATATTCTGGCATATGGGAGGACAATGATCTCATTCTGAATATAGATAAAACAAAAGAATTGATCATGGACTTTAGGAAGAAATCTATCCTACAGCCATTGATAATCAAGGGGACTGAGGTGGAAAGAGTTGAGAGTCATAAGTTCCTAGGCCTGCGAGTGTCTTCAAATTTGAGTTGGACCATAAACACTGCTGTCACAGTGAAGAAGGCCCAACAGAGGCTTTATTTTATCAGGCTGCTAAGGAAGGCAGGACTCAGCCGTAACCCACTTATCCAGGCCTATAGAGGACTTGTGGAAAGCATCCTAACAAATGGTATCATTGTCTGGTTTGGAAGCACCACCCAAGCAGAAAGGAGAGCTCTCCAGAGGGTAATAACGACAGCGGAGAAGATCATTGGATCGGACCTTCCTTCTATGGACACTTTATTCACACAACGCTGCAGGAAGAGAGCTAAGAACATTCTAAAGGACACACACCACCCTGCACACTCTATGTTTAAACCTAAACACTCAATATACAACTTGAGATATAATAGACCGGACAGTATTATTTCACACAGGGTGCGGTTCTATAACAGCTTCTTTCCAGCTACTGTGAGACTGATGGCGAAGGACATGGCAGAAGGAACGAATGTGTCTGCCTCATTTTTGTAAAATGACAGGTGTTATTTATTATAGTAAGAGTATAGATAAGGGTAAGAGTATATTTATTATAGATAAGACTTATTATAGTAAGTTTGTTTTTAAATATTTATATTATGTAGTATCTTGGGACAGTGCAATATTCTTTTTGTTTAGCGTGGAGCAATCTTAAATGTAATTTTAAAATAACAATTGTAGGGGTGGGGGGTTACTTAACATGGGATTAAGATGCTCGTCGTTGACGTTGAACGTATTTTTTAAGTCTTGATCTCTTAAAGTCCATTGTGTGTGCTGTGTAGTTTGTTAGCTGTTTTTAATGTTTATCTTTTATGTTTGATTCAACGAGCTCTGCTACAAAAATTCCTATGCACCTGTATAGCTGTACCGGTACAAATGGCAAATAAAGCTTAACTAACTAAAGCTTAACTAACTAAAAAATAATGGACAGATGATTAATCAGAATTTTATCCCAATCTAAAAATACTTGGAAATGTAACTGTAAACTCATTCTTTTACAGTTGTTTTACACATGTAAACTCAAGCTTCCATACTTCGGAGCTCCGTCTAATACACTATTTATATTGTTTATGTGATCAGTTCTCAAAAATCTTCATTGCAATCTTTACATTGTTTTTGGGTTAAGCACTGGACAGAAAGCAGTTTGTAAAACTTTCATTTTGATTTATCTTGAAATATGGACAGAAATGACACACATACAGGAGGTGTCACGCTGAACCACACGGGAGGCAGATAATCCATGAGCAGTAGTTCAATTAGTATAAGGGCAATCCAAACTCGTAGTCAATCATGCCGGGTCAATCCAAAAGAAGCCGTCAAAACAAATAAACAAAGCAGGAACTAGGAACAAACACAGACACAAAATAAGGAATCCGTACTGAAACAGACAGGGTATTTATATACACAATCTAACAAGGTAATGAGAAACAGCTGATGAGTGACAGACAGAATGCTGGGAATTGAAGTCAACTGTTAAGGACACTGTGCGAACGAGGACCTCTAGTGACAAACAAGGGAAACACAACCAGACACTGTGACAGGAGGCCTACCTTGTGAAAAAAATTTCTCTTCACATTTTTTCTTGCAACCGTACGCTAAAATGCTTTCAATGACTTTATTTCTAACATTAATCAGCACTCCATAGTATTTAAAGACAAAGAAAAAAAGACAAATGTATTAAAACGAAAACAACTGAAATATCCCCCTGATTTCAGCCAGAATACCACAGTATTTAGACTCTATGACCTTTGATCTTTACCTCAGGTGCTTCATATTTCTCCAGCTCATCTTTGAGATGTTTCTACACATTGATTCGGAGTAGATCTGTGGGAATATCCCGAAGTGTGTTCAGCAACAGAATCAAATGCCTTGGATAGATCTACAAATAAAGCAGCGCAATGCTGTTTTCTCTCTAAGGCACAAATAAGATCATTTATTGCCTCCATAGCAGCAGTAATGGTACTGTGGCTAGATCTAACACCAAATTGAAAATTGTTTAAAATATTATTATCAAATGAGAACTGTTTTACCTGTAAATTTAGCTGATTCAAGGGTCTTTGCCAGTATTGAGAGTTTGGAGATTTGATAACTATTTAGCTCTGAGGGGTCTCCACCTTCAACACGCGTCTTCAGTTGGGCTTCTCCAGGTGTCAAGCATCCGGATGATGAGGACCCCGCCTCACAAGGTAAACCTTTATGAGTGATTGACAGATAATACAGCCAATCAGTGACGGCCTGCGGAAGTGAAAGTAAGAGACCAAAAAGAGAAACATAAACCCTCGAGAAAACACTACACTGTAAAAAATATTTTCAAGATTTGTTATCACAACATATTTTCTTTTGTCAAATCAACTTTAGAATAATTTATTTAGTTGAGATAACTTATAATTTTGAGTTTCTGATGGTTAAATTAATCTCCTTCATTGTATTAACTCACTTTTTCCAGTTCAATCAACTTAAAATTTTAAGGCAACCAGGTTACTTACTTTTTTAAGTTAAACAACAATATTTTTTACAGTGTTGGCCTTAGTTCACTCTCCTAGGCATAGGCTTGGATCAGCTGATGGGTCAGCTGTCAAACCACTAACATTCTCCTGTTTGACGGGGACGTGGCATTGCTGATGGGTCGGAAGTCAGACTGCTCGCTACCCTTTCCCAGAGGTTAATGCTTAATTATGCCTTTAATTATGGAGCAAGAACCCTCACACACATTTCTGCAGTTTTATTATCAAATAATCCCCGTCTCAACCTCCTCATGACAGAACATTAAACGGTAACATGTCTCGGCTTTTCTTGTCTTGCTCTAAAAGACATTTTCTCTTTCCATGCAGTTACACGCAAGCAAGGTATGCTGGGAACTGAAAATACAGAAGGTAAAATCTTCTGTGTGGGAAAAATGGGAGAGAAAAGTCTGAAGAACAATGTGTTTGACTCTTGAGTCATAGCAGTCAGCTGATCTTCCAGAACGACAAACATCAATCTATGTTGAATCAACAAGATACAATCTTTTGTTTAATTAAAGGACATGCTGCAGGAAGAAACCAGCATTTGTATTTCCCCCTCGTTAATCATTTGTTTTTTTAGGGAAAATATATGGTCCACGTATGCAGTATGACTTATCATAAAAAAAAGGAATTATTTTTACATTTTGCAAAAACAAATTCAAGTTATAGCAGCAAGCAGACATAACGGGGCCTGAGCAACGCTTACACCAATCGCATATGTAGCGCTATGGTGGTTTAAAATGGAAATAGCAGAATTACTGACAATGTAAGAAAAAATTGCTTGTAACTTGTAAATGTAATTTCTATATGGTAAACTGTTAAGTACAGATATATGTTACAGATCCTTTTCTAATTTTCTGCCCCAAACCATATTTTGTTAAATACATAAATTTCAAAACACACTAAAACCTTTTTATACATATACTAATTATAAAAACCCGACTCAAAATTACATCCTTCTTTCAAAACATTAGCACTAGTTTTCTATCCAACAGTAGTCAATCATTGCACAACCCACATAGCAACATTGTTTCGGCCCAGACCCGGCCCACATCTGGCACTTGTGGGATGCGGTTCTAGCCCACATGCAGCGTGGAATGACGGCCCTTGGGTGGCCCACTCCTGTTTGCCAGATCTGGGCCACAAGCAGAAGTCTGACAATCACCTTTTCTCGTTGTTCATTTGGATGTGTTATCTATTTTTGTGTATTTTTATGACCTGTGTCTTGTCTCAGTCTGTCCTTCTGTCAGTGTAAGACAAATTCCTCATATGTGTAAAACATACTTGACAATGAAGCTCATTTTGATTCTGATAAGACTGCAATATGATCTCATTTGAATATGTTCACAGGGGATTGTGTGTTTAGTATTGAATATCAAAAACCAGATCATAGATAAATATAGAGCTTTGTTGTAAGATAAAACTCAATCAATATTTTATGTCCTGAAGAAAATGACATTGGAACATTTGATGTAATGGATCTGTCATAGTGTGTGGCTGTTCTTTTGTAAATTTGGCTGAATTACATGTAACATGACTTCCAGTTGTTGGCTCCATGAGGAAGGATTCTTGGAAACCAAACATTGCAACACCCTCTCCAGATCCTGGTTGGCTCTCTCGGTTTGGCTATTGCTCTGGGGATGAAACCCTGAGGACAGACTAACCGTCGCTCCCGGTAATTTACAAAACTCTCGCCAAAATTTGGACATAAACTGGGGTCCCCTGTTGGAGACCACCTCCATCGGGAGGTCATGTAAGCGAAAGACGTGGTCAGTGTGTGAATTTGTGAATATACATAAAAATATATCAATCAATCAAAATTGCTTATGGAGTGCTTTTAATACAAGAACGTTAATGTTAAATTTTTATATCAGATAGAGCCGGCCAGAGCGCTGCATAATAAGTAGCCCACGCTGTTCCCTTGGATGGTGGGGGCAAAAGCCGGCTTATCCAGTATGGATATACACATACACAATGACATGGCCCTACTACATGCTAGAATCTCAGAAAAACAAGCTGATTTCAACCTCAAAATGTACGCTTATAAACATGCCAATATTGCCATCTCAAACATGGAGAGGCTTCTACGTGATCTCAACTAACAGATTCTGCAAAAAAATGAAAAAACGCTTCTTTCTCATTTTGCTAGAAAGTTGTGCTGCCGACTTGTGTCACTGGTTTCTGTGACATACACTCACCGGCCACTTTATTAGGTACCCCATGCTAGTAACGGGTTGGACCCCCTTTTGCCTTCAG
Organism: Pimephales promelas; assembly: GCF_016745375.1. Next base: position 13,432,887 of record NW_024121765.1, on the reverse strand, counting down.
AACTGCCTCAATTCTTCGTGGCATAGATTCAACAAGGTACTGGAAGCATTCCTCAGGGAGTTTGGTCCATATTGACATGATGGCATCACACAGTTGCCGCAGATTTGTCGGCTGCACATCCATGATGCGAATCTCCCGTTCCACCACATCCCAAAGATGCTCTATTGGATTGAGATCTGGTGACTGTGGAGGCCATTTGAGTACAGCGAACTCATTGTCATGTTCAAGAAACCAGTCTGAGATGATTCCAGCTTTATGACATGGCGCATTATCCTGCTGAAAGTAGCCATCAGAAGTTGGGTACATTGTGGTCATAAAGGGATGGACATGGTCAGCAACAATACTCAGGTAGGCTGTGGCGTTGCAACGATGCTCAATTGGTACCAAGGGGCCCAAAGAGTGCCAAGAAAATATTCCCCACACCATGACACCACCACCACCAGCCTGAACCGTTGATACAAGGCAGGATGGATCCATGCTTTCATGTTGTAGACGCCAAATTCTGACCCTACCATCCGAATGTCGCAGCAGAAATCGAGACTCATCAGACCAGCCAACGTTTTTCCAATCTTCTATTGTCCAATTTCGATGAGCTTGTGCAAATTGTAGCCTCAGTTTCCTGTTCTTAGCTGAAAGGAGTGGCACCCGGTGTGATCTTCTGCTGCTGTAGCCCATCTGCCTCAAAGTCCGACGTACTGTGCGTTCAGAGATGCTCTTCTGCCCACCTTGGTTGTAACGGGTGGTTATTTGAGTCACTGTTGCCCTTCTATCAGCTCGAACCAGTCTGGCCATTCTCCTCTGACCTCTGGCATCAACAAGGCATTTCCGCCCACAGAACTGCCGCTCACTGGATGTTTTTTCTTTTTCTGACCATTCTCTGTAAACCCTAGAGATGGTTGTGCGTGAAAATCCCAGTAGATTAGCAGTTTCTGAAATACTCAGACCAGCCCTTCTGGCACCAACAATCATGCCACGTTCAAAGTCACTCAAACCACCTTTCTTCCCCATACTGATGCTCGGTTTGAACTGCAGGAGATTGTCTTGACCATGTCTACATGCCTAAATGCACTGAGTTGCCGCCATGTGATTGGCTGCTTAGAAATTAAGTGTTAACGAGCAGTTGGACAGGTGTACCTAATAAAGTGGCCGGTGAGTGTATGTTACAGATCCTTTTCTAATTTTCTCCCCAAAACCAAATACATTTCAAAACGCTAAAAATCTTTTTAGACATATACAAACTCTATAAAAACACCAACAGAATTTAATCATTCTGTCAAAATATTAAAACTAGTTTTCTATCCAACAATATAGTCAATCATACACAATGACAGCAAAAACAACATGACATCATGACTTTGCGTAAACATATACGCCAATTTCGAGTCAAGTGGCGTGTTATCTCGACGCATTTTGAGCTATCCACGTGTATGCGTGTATGTCTACGCCATTAACGTCCGCGTCATTCCGCGTGTCTGTACACTCCGTCAAATGTCCGACCAAAACAAAGCAAAATGTAGATCTACATCTGGGGAGCGATCTTTTTTTTTCCTAGGATGGTAAGGGAACAGTCATAAATGCCATTAACCCCAGTGATGGTTAAGTTTAGGGACGGGGTTGAGGTAAGTCATATATTTATGTAACGTTAAGTCAACAGCGTTCATAAACACGCTGAAAAGCGATTATGCGTCTTGATAGCACGCCAAAAATGGAAATACGAATTGACACGTCATACACACGCTACTTCATGAGATCAGTCTGGCAAAAATACTAACAGTTGATGCAGGCTGATCTCATGAAGTAGTGTGTGTATGACGTGTCAATTCGTATTTCCATTTTTGGCGTGCTATCAAGACGCATAATCGCTTTTCAGCGTGTTTATGAACGCTGTTGACTTAACGTTACATAAATATATGACTTACCTCAACCCCGTCCCTAAACTTAACCATCACTGGGGTTAATGGCATTTATGACTGTTCCCTTACCATCCTAGGAAAAAAAAAGATCGCTCCCCAGATGTAGATCTACATTTTGCTTTGTTTTGGTCGGACATTTGACGGAGTGTACAGACACGCGGAATGACGCGGACGTTAATGGCGTAGACATACATCCATACACGCGGAGAGCTCAAAATGCGTCGAGATAACACGCCACTTGACTCGAAATTGGTGTGTATGTTTACGAAAAAGTCATGATAGCAGGAAAGTTGTTTGGTCTGATGAGATTTATAAGTGTACCGAGTTGCATATTAATTCATGCAAGCGTGTTTGATACATGGATCAAGTTTTCAAACCCTGTTCAAGGGGGCGCTGTCGAGCCCCCCTGCAACGCCCGGGTACCAGCTTCAGCCCGGCCCTGATGGCCACGGGTTCTGACCTTTGTGCAAAGTTTCAAGAGTTATTTCAAGTGCCCGAATAGTTGTAAGAAAAATAATAATAGAAAAAAAAGAATTCTAAGGAAAACAATAGGGTCTTCGCCTTTTCGAAGCTTGGGCCCTAATAATAATATGGAGCCAAGCACCGAAGGCACTGCAAGCACAGCAAACTACACAGGGAACATTTGTGAAATAAGGCACATTATGAGAGAGACATCCAAATGATATTTAATCATGATGGAATTAATCCAAACTCAAACTAAGGTATACACTAAATGACCCAGATTCAGTATATTTACTGAATAGATCAAATGCAATTTTGTCTCACTAAATGTACAGTTCGCATCAAGGATGACAGATGCCTTTTTTATTTGCATTCAAAAAGGATATGTTCGTAAAGTAAATTTCTTCTGTAACGCAGAGGAGGAGTCTGAGAATCTGACAGATATATAAAGGGTGTGTGTCAGACTGAACAACACAAACGGTGAGTTACTGTTTAATTCTTCATTTACCTCATTTAAATAAAATTGTCTGTGATTTTTGTCTAGATAAAGCAGATCTACTGTGATCTACTGAGGAGAAACTGAGAAGATGGCTGTAAGTTCATCAACAACTCTTCATTTCTAGAGAGGGTTTTCAGTGTGATGTTCATCTCTTTCTCTCTGTCTCGTGTAGCTGATGGTGTTTTTGGCAGTTCTTCTCTCTGTTGTTCTGGTGAGCGGCTGCAGTCAGGATGGAGACATGCCGGCCGACTGTTCTGACCTTTATAAAGCAGGACAAAAGCTCAGTGGGATTTACACCATCTATCCAGCAGGAGACGTTTCTGTCTGGGTTTACTGTCACATGGTCTCAGATGGGAAAGCCGAAGACAACGGAGGATGGACGGTACGAATGTGACTTTAGATCAGCAAACACACATCAGAACACACATTATGAATGATATATTCTTTATAAACCCATCACAGGTGTTTCAGAGGAGAATGGACGGCAGTGTGAATTTCTATCGGCCGTGGAGTCAGTACAAGAGAGGATTCGGGGCAACCGAGGGCGAATACTGGCTGGGTAAGATCTCACAGTGTGTGTCCGTTTGTGTGGATCATCATGTGTTTGGTTGAACGTGTGTGTGTGTGTGAACAGGGCTGGAGAACATGTACCAGCTGACGCGTAACAGAAAGTACATGCTGAGAGTGGATCTGGAGGACTTTGAAGGAAGGAAGGGTTTTGCTCTGTACTCGTCCTTCTCTGTGGATTGTGAAACTGACGGGTATAAACTGCACGTTTCAGGATTCACTGACGGAGGAGCAGGTAGGACACTTTTTACACACACAGTTGAGTAAATGTGCACCTGATGTCTTCAATGATGCTCTTCTTCTCTACAGGCGACTCTTTATCTGGCCATAATGGACAGAAGTTCTCCACCTTTGACAAAGACCAAGACACGTCAGATGTTGCTAACTGTGCCAAACAGTATCTCGGGGCATTTTGGTACACAGACTGTCACTCTACAAACCCCAACGGTGTGTATTTATGGGGGGAAGATCCCACGATTTACGCCATTGGAAATGTTTGGTCAACCTGGAAGAATTACGCTGTCGGAATGAAATCCATCAGCATGAAGATCAGACGTGTGTATTAGACATTACAGAGTTTCCCAGAAACAAACAACAAAACAATCAAATTATGGTTTTGGATTTCCTTTCCTCTGTTAATTGTGAAACTTGTTAAATCATGTTATGTATGGTAACTTGGGATACACAGTATGACTGTTGTTGTGTGTACTCTCGTCAATTATTATTTGTATTTTTTTGGGTGACTTTTTTAAATCTACAACTGAAACAAATCAACAATAAACTTCAATAAACTCTAGCAATGAAAAGTATTATGTGTTGGTGTGGATTTCTCTTCACAATATACCTCAGAAACAGTAAACGAGAAATTCAGCTGTTCATAAACTGATATACTTTTCCTATAAATACAATCCTAAAAAAAGAATGTGTAAGTTTTTCTTAACACAGATATCCCTGTTTATTTGTCAGCAAAAGTCTGTTTTAGATCCAGTGGAATTTTGCAGACACATTCTCACTCAGTGCGCGAGTGGACTTAGGCTTATTAAATTAGCCTATACCCAGCTAACTAAAATTTGTTCCAAGTACATTTGGAAGTTACAAGTTATAAACATTTTTTTAATGTTCTCCATCAAATCAAAGCGTCCAGTTTTTAAAAGTTTCTTGATCATGCAAGCGTTAAGGAAATGCAGTACGTAGCAGAGTCATCCGACGCCAGGCCGAACACCCGTAAGTACGCCCAGTGGTTGACCCCTATGCTGGGGTCAATACCGGCAGAGCCCACTCCGCCAAGGGAAAGACACGGGTTTGTCGACAGGGAAGCCTAACATGGAAGGATACACACATGGGATTATCTAGATGGCCATATGTTGTGTTCCCTACGTTGATCCCATATTTGTATTCTTTCATTGTACGGCTCCTCTATTGGCGAGCACGTGTCTTTCTCTTGGCAGATTCAAGCCGCTCTGCCGGTACTGATCTCGCTTTAACTCTTCGGTTCAGTTCAGACGTGAAGTCTCCGTTCCCCCCTTAAGGGAACTATTACATACATTATCAAGACGTTCTCCAATCATGTGAGAGTTTCAAATCTGTTTTTAGAGACTTAAAGAGTTACAGTATTTTTTTACCTGGATACACACCATGCAGACTGATCTCATGAAGTAGTGCGTGTATGACACGGCAATTCGTATTTCCATTTTTGGCGTGCTATCAAGACGCATAATCGCCTTTCAGCGTGTTTATGAACGCCGTTGACTTAACGGTATATAAATATATGACTTACCTTAACCCCATCCCTAAACTTAACCGTCACTGGGGTTAATGGCATTTATGACTGGAGATTTGACTGCGTGTTCAGACACGCGGAATCACGCGGACGTTAATGGCGTAGACATACACGCGGATAGCTCAAAATGCGTAGAGATAACACGCCACCTGACTCGAAAGTGGCGTATATGTTTACGCAAAAGTCATGATGTCATGTTGCACCATGACTGAATCAATATGCTTCGATCGTGCATGATAAGTAGTGTTGAAAGATGGACATATTTCTATTTTGAGAAGTGTCAGGTCAGAATCTATCTCCGAGTCTGCATTCACTAGGACACTATTGAAGCTTTACAGAGTGAAGACTCGTGTACATAGTAAGTTAAAGAAAGGTTTTAATGCAAACACACTTTTCAAAGAGATATTAACACATGATTAAATGTTGTAAAATGCCCAATGTTCCCCTTCAGAAGCACTCTGACGTCTCTAAGACACACGTTTGATCTTCATGCTGATGGATTTCATACTGACAGCGTAATTCTTCCAGGTTGACCAAACAACACCAATGGCGTGATGGGAGTCGTCTTCTCCCCATAAGTACACACCGTTGGGGTTTGAGTTATGACAGGCTGCGTACCAAAATCCCCCGAGAAACTCTTTGGCACAGTTCTTCGCATAGGTATCTTGATCTTTGTCAAAGGTGGAGAACTTCTGATCATTATGGCCAGATAAAGAGTCGCCTGTAGAGAAGAAGAGCATCATTGAGGACAGTTACTCAACTGGAACGTCACAAATTAATATTCATGAGGATGAATGAAAGTGTCCAACCAGCTCCTCCGTCAGTGAATCCTGAAACATGCAGCTGATATCCCACACATTCACAATCCACAGAGAAGGACGAGTACAGAGCAAAACCCTTCCTTCCTTCAAAGTCCTCCATATCCACTCTCAGCATGTACTTTCTGTTACGCGTCAGCTGGTACATGTTCTCCAGCCCTGTTCACACACACACACGTTCAACCAAACACATGATGATCCACACAAACGGACACACACTGTGAGATCTTACCCAGCCAGTATTCGCCCTCGGTTGCCCCGAATCCTCTCTTGTACTGACGCCACGGCCGATAGAAATTCACACTGCCGTCCATTCTCCTCTGAATCACCTGGGATGGGTTTATATACAATATATGATTCATAATGTGTGTTCTGATGTGTGTTTGCTGATCTAAAGTCTCATTCGTACCGTCCATCCTCCGTTGTCTTCATCTTTCCCATCTGAGGTCATGTGACAGTAAACCCAGACAGGAACGTCTCCTGCTGGATAGATGGTGTAAATCCCACTGACTGTTTCTCCTGAGTTATAGACGTCAGAACAGTCGAATGGCATGAATTTACAATCACTGCCCAATACAACAGGGAGAAGAACCGCCCAAAACACCTTCATCTACACGAGACAGAAAGAAAGAGATGAACATCAAACTGAAATCAAGGTGGAACTGTCTCTAAAATGTGATTGACACAAGAAAACCAATGAACTTACCGCCGTCTACTCAATCTCTCCTCAGCAGTTTCACAGCAAAGATGAATTTATCTAAAAATGTGTTAAAAATTGTAAGAACTTTTGTCTATGTTAAATGTCGGAGAATTAAACAGTTACTCACCGTTTGGGTTCTTCAGTCTTTGAGGCACAAACAGTCCTTAAATATCTGATTTCTGAGCTCCTCCTCTGAGTCAAAGTCCGCTTGTGGCAATCTTGGAAAAATCCTCTGGCAGCTGTTTCACGTTTAGGAAACATCCGAAATGTCACGACACGGCGATTCCCTGACCATATGTGAAGTACTCGTCGGATTTCAAAGATGTGTATGATCATTAATTTTACTGCTATAAAAATAAGACCACTGAAAAACTCAAATGACAACAAACATGAGATATCAAATCACTTTAATTCACACAGAACATAGATGTGTGTTTAGAGCGACAGATCGACATGTGCTTAGAAGCAGTTTTGTGTTTGTATGAAGCGGACTTAATGAATAAGCAAGCTGACATTCAGAACAATCTACGTGTTTTATGTAGAATACATACAAATATCATTTACGTCTGAGTTTGTCGAGAGATTGAAATCACCATTTTTGAAGAGTGCGCATGTGCGAATGAGCTCGTGTATGTATGAACGAGCCTGATTGAATCTGAAACTGAAGAAATAGTCTGTAATTTATAGCAAAAGATCTAGCATTAACTCAACCTCTAACAGGAGTTAATTACTCCACCATGAGCGCGACATCATAAATCAACATGCTTGTTGAAAGACCACTTTGCAGCAATATGGTTTTGGGTGGGGCTTTCAAACGATTAATCGCATGCAAAATAAAAGATTGTGTTTACATAATATATGTGGGTGCACTGTGTATAATTATTTTAAATATATAAATACACACACATGCTTGTATATTTAAGAAATGTTTTCATGTATATACAAAAATAGTATTTTTTTTAAATAAATTTTTTTTTCTTAAATATACATGCATGTTTGTGTATTTTTATATATACAAAATAATTATACAAAGTGCACCCACATATATTATGTAAACGCAAACTGTTATTTTGGACGCGATTAATCGCAATTAATCGTTTGTCAGCCCTAGTTTTGGGAAATAGTAGTGGATTTCTTCAACGATGCATTGTGCTAATGTGGTGAAGCAGCGATTCTTTAAAAAGACCATTTTAATAAAATAATATAAACTTCTGAATGTCCAGAGAAGCTTTGGAGAGCAAACCAGTAACTTACCGTCTGTGTTTCCCGGTTGGAGACGATTCGCTCTCCTTCAAATATCTCCTCCTCAGTGTCAAAATACATTTGAAGCAATGTTAGAAAAAACATTTCTTCCAACATCGTATCCAAAATGGTGAAAGCATGGAAATTCCCAGTTCCTGTTAATGATTTATAAACCATCGGTATGCACAAATACATCCAGTAAATCGTGCAGTTCACCAACAGAACATGAAGAACGTTCCTCAATAACTAATTTACCAGCTTTCCACAAATACTCAAAGCACACAAACAAAAGATCACAGATTAACTGAGTTAGGCCCAAACAGGCCTGTGACCTGAAGAGGTCAAACACACATGAGTCAGTTTTATTGGAAGGGGATTTACTAGGTGAAAGACCACAGAAACACTCCAACATGACATTTCAGATCAAGTTCATTCGAATGTTGAATATAATCACAGGCGATGAGGACCTTTCATTCCTACACACTTCCATTTTTATTTTCATAATCACTGATTTGGACACTTACCTTGGTTGCTCTTCTACAGGGAAGCACGTTGGAGTATTTTGCAGTGTTCGGAAAATATTTTGCATGTTTTGAACCTATAATTGTACAGGCTGCTTTATAATCTCAGACGGGCGAAGAATCGGTAAAAAAAAACCCAAACAACATGCTACCGGCTTTTATCGCATCCCATTATATAAAGTACAAGGCGATTGGATGAAGCCCAAAGTCTTGAGAATATCTGATTTTCAAGCTCCTCTGTTTGTGGAAAAAAGAGAAGAACCGCCAAGATGGAGAGAGAGAGATCACACTGACATCAAGGTGGAACCGTCTCTAATAATGTGATTGACACAATGAATGAAACCAATGAACTTACTGTCGTCTTTTCAATCTCTCCTCAGCAGTTCGGTTTATCTAAACATAATTAAAAGAAGGATTTACTAAGACAACTTCATATAAAATTAATTCTGGATGTATAATGTAAATGCTGAAGAATAACTCACCGTGTGTGTTCTTCAGTCACTAAAACACTCGAGGCTCCTCCGCGGTCATCCAAAACATGAACATTTCAATTCTTGGTTGTTTTTTTACCCTCCTTTTTAAAATATTTTATGCTAATACGTAATATTTAAGCGGTATTTATAATCCATTTATTCACTTTTTAAGCATAGACCTGAACATTTCCAAATTCCAACTGTCGTAAATCTTGAATGCTTTAAAGCACAGACTTAAAAACACTTGGCAGATTATTGCTGAAGTGAAAAAAGTTTTTAAAAAGTTAACTTAAAATTTAGAATTGTAGGTGTTATGAAAAACACAATTTTTTTTAAATTTTAATACAAAATATATATTTTCAATATATATTACAAGAAAACCAAAACCATAAATCTAAACGAGCCGTGTCCCAAATTTGGGTTCGATTTCTCAACAACAAAACACGTTTCAGTGAGAGTGTGTTCGGCTGCAGTACCAAACGCTTCCACTAGAGCAAACAAGTCTCACTCATTTCCAATGAGAGCACAAGTGTCCATGTTTTTTGTGTTCACATAGCAAGTGCTAAACTACGGAGTCGGAGGCGTATTTACGGAGGCATAAGTTAATTATCTCAGAATTACGAGTTAATTTTTAATAAGAAAAAAAGTTTATCTGAATGTCAGTATTCTGTTTTCTGAATTAACGAGTTAATTTTTCATGAGAAAAAAAGTTTTTGCTGTTTTTCTGAATTAAAGAGTTAATTTTTCATGAGAAAAAAAAGTTTTGCTCTGTTTTGCTGAATTAACGAGTTAATTTTTAATTAGAAAAAAAATTTTGCTCTGTTTTTCTGAATTAACGACTTAATTTTTCATGGAATTTTTTTTGCTGTTTTTTTAAATTAATGAGTTAATTTTTCATGATAAAAAAAGTTTTTGCTCTGTTTTTCTGAATTAACGAGTTTTAACGAGAAATTAACTCACTAATTCAGAAAAACAGAGCAAAAACTTTTTTCTCATGAAAAATTAACTCGTAATTCTGAGATAATTAACTTGTTAATTCAGAAAAACAGAGTAGATTTTTTTTCTTCAAGTGAATGCAATACGCCTCCCTCCGTACTAAACCCTTTACCAAGTTTTGTGAAGTAAAAAAAAATTCAGTCAAAAATGACTGATGAGCACCAGAGGGTTTAATAAAACATCCGTACATATTGACACATGGTGCTATACGACAACATAATCTTGAAATCACAAGCATATTATTAAACGCATGGATTCCAGCTAAAGAACACTAATGATCTTTTCTCAAGAACTTCTGCACACACTCAGATCAAAAAAATCCCAAATACTACTACTAATAATAAAACAGTGGATTTGACCTTAAAAGGCCCTGTGACCTCAAGGGTCACTCCCTACACTCACGCTGATATCATATAGAAAGACAACTTCGCAAACACGAGGATCTGCAGGAATAACACTCACATCACAACAAACATGAGCCATGTTATATTGCATAATAGAGTGATTCCCAGCAGGCTCCAGGCCAATACATGCCCTACTGCAGGAGGATTTAAAACAACAACATGCTCACAAACAGCAGTTTATAGCATTTTACAGACCATGATATTTTCTGAAACATCTTGAGATTTCAAGTTAGTATTTAATACTTTAATGGCTAATATTCAATGGTGCAGTGTGTAATATTTAGGAGGAAACATAACTGCGTTCAGTGGTGTATAAAGACTTTACTAAATGAACCGTTGTTAATAATTTTAGAATGTCCACCTACATCCACGTTTCTACGGTGGCCCTGAGCGGACACACACACGTTTCGTCACGATGTTGTTCTTCATGATCAGAATCTCAAAGTTGAGTAAACCTAATCTCTTAATTTACCTTTGTAAAGAAACTCATTGTTTAACTGGCGACTCTCTGCTGTCTCAGACGACGACATCACTTCCTGTCAGCCAGTGTAACTTCTGTTGAGTGCAGTTCACAACCTCACCACTAGATGCTGCTAAACGTACACACTGCACCTTTAATAATTACTGACACGCAGGTAAAACAAATAAAACAGTTCATCTTTTAATAAGCATTTTGATTGTTTTGGAAACTCCTCTTTATGAAAAGATCATTCCTCATGCTTTGAAATGAAACAGGAGCATTTTCTTTAGTGACATGGTCAATTTTATTGGTCATAGTTTGGACATCCGATCATCTGCTGTCCGAGGCGAGAGCTAGCCGAGCTTCGGGACAGCAGATCATGCGAGCGGTTAGCCGATGCGGGAACGCCGGGATTCGAGACGCATCTGTAACATGTAAGATCACGGAAACACCGGATGGATTTAACGTGCAGCTTTGACAGAGCCAAGCGAGGTTTTTCAGGAAAACAGATTAAGATAAGGAATCCTGGGATAGATGTGTGTGTGTGTGTGTGTGTGTGTGTGTGTTATCTGCGGGTGAATGAGCGAAGGCATGCCGGTTATCCGGTTCTCAGGATGATGTGAACTCCGGAGTCGGTGAACACGGGGCCGCTCATGTCTCCGACCTTCAGTGCGAACGACACGTCCTCAAAGGGCTTCTGCATTTGACCTGACACACACACACACACACACACACACACACACACATATAAGACAGGACACAATGGATAAATGTCACGCTGAAAACTGTATTAATATTCGATAGGGATGCACCAATATGAACATTTTGCCCGCTGCTGATAATTCTTTATATTCGATAACCGATATATTGGCTGATAAATCTAAATACAAACTTCTATATACTTTTTGAGAGCCTGATCATTAAAATCCACGTCCCAAACACACAATCATAATGTTCTCATTGGAATGTCATGTAGCCAATATTACACGTGTTACACTTTACTGTATTTTCCTTTTATTTATGAAGTGATTTCAGTCGTATTTCAAGCTATTCAGCCATCATGTTGAACAGTCGCATCTGAAGAGTTTCAGCTGGAGGAAATAATTCATTATTGATATATAGCTTTAATATATCGGACACACTTTATTATCAGGCCGATAACGAGAACATTAAAAGGTTTCCCTTTATTCTGATGGTTCGTTTAACACATTCAGTTGACTATAAGTAACGTTGCACCTACATCTCATTATAGTATAGTGTTCAGTATTAGTGGAGTGTTAGTAGATTATGTGTAGAGTTAGAGTAGTAGAGTATTAGTAGTGTAAAGTATTAGTAGATTATGTGTAGAGTTAGCGTATTAGTAGAGAATTTGTAGTGTAGAGTATTAGTAGATTATGTGTAGAGTTAAAGGAACACTCCGACTTTTTGGGACTTTAGCCTATTCACCTTACCCCCCAGAGTTAGATAAGTCCATACATACCTTTTTCATCTCCGTGCGTGCTATAAGTCTGTTTGACGCACCCACCGCTAGCCTAGCTTAGCACAAAGACTGGATGTGAATGGTTGCAGCTTTCATACTAATCCAAATGAGTAGCAAAATAACGCAAACGTTTTCCTATTTACATGTTGTGATTTGTATAGTCACAGAGTGTGCAAATATCAAGGCCATATGAGACACAGACATCTTTTGACCGTATAAATACTATATTTTCTGAAGGGGAAGCACTGATACTTGGGCAGAGTGATAACAATCACCTAAAACGCACCGTGACGAGGAGCAGAGAGTTCGCTTCGCTCAGCGTTGGAATAAAGAGTCAGCAATTACTAACGTTAGATAGAAAAGCATAGTTTATCATGGGTGTTTGCTTTATTGTATGAGCTGTGACAATAAACAGGGGAGACCAGGTAATACAGTACTATGTTTCATTGATTTCCAACCAAAAACGCACCCAGATTTATAAATATCACATGAATAAATAATTATTATTACAGGAATCAATATATTTTAAATGCAATTTGAACCAAATGTATTCAACAGTAGCCTATATAATATACAGTATTGCATTACTATAGGATAGAATAAGGGGAAAGTAATAGCACAAATTGTTTTTGCACAATGAATATCGTACCCTTTTGCACGCTCAAGTTCGTTATTTCCATGGTTATTTCAAATTTAGGCTATTAGGTGCGCCGCGCGCAGGGTGCAAGTTCAACGCGGTGAACGCGCTCGTTTTTTCCCCAAGCGCGTCCGCACCGCATCAAGATAAAAACATATTCATACCCTAATCATATAATAGTGTCACTAACGTTACATTAGATCTGGCTGATAATGGCACTGTTACAGTAGGTCATCTAAAAACATAACGGAACACTTACCTCAGCCGCAGGTGATCCACTTGTCCTGTCTGTGCTATCGATGGGATGGCCGTATCCTTCAGCACATTATGGTCCGTGAGGCAAATTCCATTTTTCAAAATAGTCGTCCTCATTGAAATGTACCGAGCAAACATAATGTCCCTTGATAATCTTAGGTGTGTTTGGATAAATATCCAGAGTAAGTTAGCCATTTCTTCATCCAGTCACCGTTTTTAGTTGGAATTCTGTGAAACATGGTATTACCTCCCCTGTTTACAGTCGCAGCTATTTACAATAGAGCGAAAACCCATGACTCTAAACTACGCTTTTACTATTTATAAATTGCTGACTCTATTACCCAAACACCGAGCGAACTCTCCGCTCCTCACCACGGCGTGTCTCCGGTGATGCGGTTATTACGCCGTCAAAGTAGCAGTGCTTCGCCTTCAGAGAATAGTTCCCAGGTTTTATACGGTTAAAAGATGTCTGTGTCTCATTTGAATTTGTTATTTGTACATTATGTGACTATACAAATCACAACATGTAAATAGAAAAACGTTTGCGTTATTTTGCCACTCATTTGGATTAGTATGAAAGCTGCAACCAGTCACATCGAGTCTTTGTGCTAAGCTAGGCTAGCGGTGGGTGCGTCAAACAGACTTATAGCACGCACGGAGATGAAAAAGGTATGTATGGACTTATCTAACTCTGGGGGGTAAGGTGAATAGGCTAAAGTCCCAAAAAGTCGGAGTGTTCCTTTAACGTATTAGAGTATTAGTAATATAGAGTATTAGTAGAGTATTAGTAGTGTTAGTAGATTATGTGTAGAGTTAGAGTATTAGTAGAGTATTAGTAGTGTAGAGTATTAGTAGATCATGTGTAGAGTTAGAGTATTAGTAGAGTATTAGTAGTGAAGAGTATTAGTAGTGTAGAGTATTAGTAGATTATGTGTAGAGTTAGACTATTAGTAGAGAATTAGTAGTGTAGAGTAGAGTATTAGTAGAGTATTAGTAATATAGAGTATTAGTAGTGTTAGTAGATTATGTGTAGAGTTACAGTATTAGTAGAGTATTAGTAGTGTAGAGTATTAGTAGAGTATTAGAAGTGTAGAGTATTAGTAGTGTAGAGTATTAGAAGTGTAGAGTATTAGTAGAGTATTAGTAGTGTAGAGTATTAGTAGTGTAGAGTATTAGAAGTGTAGAGTATTAGTAGATTATGTGTAGAGTTAGAGTATTAGTAGTGTAGAGTATTAGTAGAGTATTAGAAGTGTAGAGTATTTGTAGAGTATTAGTAGATTATGTGTAGAGTTAGAGTATTAGTAGAGTATTAGAAGTGTAGAGTATTTGTAGAGTATTATTAGTTGTTGTGGAAAATTTTAATATTGACTTATATGAATATAAATGTATAATATAATATGAAAATATTGTTTAACACATTCAGTTGACTATTAGTAGCGTTGCACCTACATCTCATTATAGTATTAATAGTGTAGAGTATTAATAGTGTAGAGTATTAGTAGTGTAGAGTATTAGTAGTGTAGAGTATTAGTAAAGTATGAGTAGAGTTAGAGTAGAGTTAGAGTATGAGTAGAGTATTAGAAGTGTAGAGTATGAATAGAGTTAGAGTATTAGTAAAGTATGAGTAGAGTTAGAGTATTAGTAGAGTATGAGTAGAGTAGTTAGAGTATGAGTAGAGTAGAGTTAGAGTATTAGTAAAGTATGAGTAGAGTTAGAGTATTCGTAGACTGTTCGGGTTGGCGTTAGAATAAGTTGACATGTAGTTGCAAAGTTACTTAGTCAACAGGAAGTTCAAAAGGGACCATTAAAATAAAGTGTTCTCCGTTAAAAACGAGTGTGTGGCGATAGTGATATGGCGGCTGATATATTGAGCATCCCGAATCTCCTCGCTGAGCCTCACCCCTGCCGAATACGCCCAGGTCTCCTCCGTTCCTCGCTGAGCTGCAGTCGCTGAACTGAGACGCCAGACTCTCAAACTCCTCCTCTCCAGATTTGATCTGTTCAATGTACTCTACACACACACACACACACACGAGAGAGAGAAAACATGACAGCGTTTGTTGTATTTTGACTGAGCTTCGAGTCGTTTATGATAAGCAACTTCCATTTTTATCAGTAATTTCTCATGCCAGAAGTGGCGATTTTGTTCACTTGAACACTTGCGATGGAAACAGTGCTTTATTTGCAAATGTTTCAAGCGATATTTTAATTTTTCCTCACAAGTTATGTTCATACGCACACACACACACACACTCTGGGACGTCAGAGACTTACTTTACCCCTTTAAACCCCCCAGCTGCCACTGCTAGCGTGCTAGTGTGCTAGCGTATCTTACTGTGGATGAGCTGCAGCGCCTCGTCTTTGCCGCGCGTGATGTTCTCCTCTCTCCAGGAGGAGGGCCGGCGCGACTGGTTGTGTTTGACCAGCAGGTGTGAGCACCGGACCTTCTCCAGCTCGCCGGCGCCGTCCGCCCCTGACCCGCTGGGGCGCTCCCACTGACTCGCGTTCGTGATGTGGTTGAAGTAATACACCCGACCTGCGCCACACACAGACAACATTACATTTACATTTATGTTTTATCCAAAGCGACTGAGGGTCTGTTGACACGACACCGTTTTCAACCTTAAAATGTAAAACTGCGTTTTAGCCACTTGTTTCCACGACAACAGCGTTTTGGGCGCCTGACAACACAATGTTTTGAAAACGGTCTCCGTGTAAACAACACAAACACGAATCTCGGCAGACGATGACGTCAGGCACACGTGCGTTACGTGTTCAGTCTACCGTGTTTCGTCGCCATCTACTGGCCTGGCTGCAGAATACAACGCTTTTAATCGTTTTCGCGGATCCGTGTGAATGGGAATTGTCTATACGCGGAAACTCAAAGCTTCTCCGTTTGAAGCATATCTATGTCGTGTAAATTTGTGCTTACATTGCATTTCAACTTACAGTACCTTTACATTGTTATCAGTTCTTGCTTTCCCAGGGATTGAACCCATGACCTTGGCGTTGCAAGCGCCAACGCTCTACTGTTTTATTCTTGTGATTAAGCTTAGTAAGAAAAGTTAAATTTCACATCGTATTAGAGTGATTTCTGAAGGACCATGTTCTGAAGGACACTAAAGACTGCAGTAATGATACTAAAAATTCAGTTTTGATCACAGGAATAAATTATATTTTAACATATAGCCACTTAGAAAACAGCTAATCTACATTATTACAATAATTTACTGTTTTACTGGATTTTTTTTATCAAAGAAATGCCGCTTTGGTGAGCAGAAGAGACTCTTCTTTATTTATACAGCCATATTACAGCAGTGTTTCAGAGCAGCTTTACGGAGATAACAGGAGAGAGTTTGTTTCCAGAAGAGAACAGCGTCACAGTCCCGCTTAAGTCAGTTCACCGATGCTTCATTTCTGTTGTAAAAAAGTTATTATTTAGTTCATTTATATGTTGCAGCTCTGCAGAAAACATAAATTTTTTTTTTTATTCCAAACTTTTTATTCATAGTGTGTGTATATATAAATAAAATTATTTATATATTAAATTAATCTTATGCATCTGAATGAGTGCTGTAATATTACTGTATTGTTGCAATGCTCATTGTTTTCTACCCTTTTTCTGGACTAATTTGTATAGTGGAAGCTTTAAGATCAACCACAAAAAAGACAAATCAGTCATTTATGTCCATATTTCTTATTATTTGGAAAGTGAAATAATGATTTAACAGACAGAATTAACCCTTTCATTGAGATAATCGAGATGACAGGCTTAGTGGACATTATTCCGCGTACGATTGATTTTATTCAATATTGAATAAAGCAAATTTACACACAAATTATCTATTGGCAAAGCTAACGCCATTACCCTTCAGATGGCTAAATATCAGTCTGGCCCAGGTTTAGTTCAAATATTAAATGTTTAGAAATCCAAATGTTTTTATATTTGGATATTCAGTGTGTGATGCTTCAACTCATCAGCTTTTAAACACTGAACATCTCCGAATCACTCGCTCGTGTTTAAATCAGAATTCAGTCAGGGTTGGTTGGGTTTGGTTTGGTTTAGCATCGGCTCTCGTGCTCGGTTGTTTTTGGCGGTTCGGTGTCGATTAGCATTAGCATACGCACTGCTCTCACGCGCCCAAGCACTGATTCGGTTCCGGGTTTACATGAGAACACGGGCCGCCACGACTGACCTGAACTCCGGCTCATGCGCTTCTCCCACCCGGACGGCAGCTTCTCATCGTCGGACATGATTTGACAATGGTGTCGGTTCGGTTCGGCTTGAGTCTGGTCTGATGTAGCGCCGCTGCAGTGACCGGGACTGGCCGACAGGGGGCGACAGAGAGATAACACTGGGAAACAACCGCGCTCAGTAGCACCTCAATGCAGTACATGAGATCCACGGGGCGGAGTCGCATCAAGATCTTTGTCCAATGGGTGGAGATGTGTAGGATTAGGGTTGGGTTTAGGGATCAGGGGGCGGAGTTGTGTAGGTTTAGGTGTATGTAAGGTGGGAGGAGTTGGACCTGGATCCGACTCCTCCCCGTGGATTTCATATTCTGCAGCTCACACCACCAGTTTCAAATGAGTTTCAAATCATTCAAAAACAATAAAAATTCTGAAACTATGTTTCTCTCTGTCAACTATCTTAATATATTTTTCTTTGTGTAAGTCTCAATGGAATGTACTTGGTTGATTGCTCCTGTTATGTCATAAAATAAAATAAAAAATAAAAAAGCTTGTTTCTTTTTTCATGAATGCAAGAAAACACAATAACAATAAGGCAATGCAAAATCACATAAAATCCCTAACGAACAGAGCACCACTCTGTAAGAATGAAGCAAATTAATAACAAGAAAGCAAGACAGACAACGATGACATAAAAAGTCAAAATTATGACATGGAAGATTCAAAATTATGAAATGAAAAGAAAACAAATAACTGGTACCTGATGACCAATAACGTTAAATTCGAAATTGACTTACAAGGTCGAAATTTGACTTAGACGTAATTATGTTAACTTATAAGAAGTCGAAATCATGACATACAAGTGTCTTGCTGGTAGGATTAGGTGGTGTATTTTGTGTTATCGTGAGTTTCTAGTGTTTTATTTTGCTATTATTCGAATTATGGATTGGATATTTCCATAGACAAGCTATTTCTCAAACGAAAAAAAAGGCATTCACGACACCACCACGACACCACATTGATCAGCGGCGATTTCCATGGTGACCTCATCCTTCCAAGCCCCTCTTGGACTGTGGTTGGTGAAACCGGCTGTCAGTCAAGCGCGCGTGCCTCTGATTGGCCAGTCGTGAGCGGATGTTTTCACGGCGTTGGTTTACGGCAAACGCTCGTCAGTGCGAGAAAAACGCGTCTGATTTTCTGCGGGAACAAACGACAGTGAAATCAGGTAGAAATCGACAGATTTCATCCGTTTCGGTTTTTATTTACACGCGTATCCAATGTTACTGTTTATGAATACATCATAGGATGTAATGCGTTATTGTGTAGATGCTGCTGGATGAGCTAAATCAACACTGATAGCTTAAGTAACGTTACATCTCAGAGACGTCTATTTAATGTCTGCATTACATCTGCAAGAAGAGCGTTACTCATCTGCCACACTGTTAAGTTAATGTTAATGATATACAGGGCAACATTTGAGCAATCTTGCCGTTACTTGGGCTCTTTCACATTAAAATGGGCAGGTCGTGGACCTGTGTTTGTAAAACTGCCTTTTCTAAGATGTTTATCAGATATTTTCCACACACACACACACCTGTGCTCTCTGAGAGAACACACAATGAGATCAACATAATAACAATTAAGTGACCACCACTGATACTAAATCAGTATTAGTTATATTGCAGTAGTAATGATGATATGATTATATAAAGAGATGACATTTTCTTACTAAATATATATATAGAGTACATCATGATAACGGTAATGACGGCAGTGAATGTGATGATGTAATGTGATTATGATGATGTAATATGATGATGATGTGATGTCTGTTTCAGAGATGATCGAGGTGGTGTGTAACGACCGTTTGGGGAAGAAGGTTCGAGTCAAATGCAAGTATCCTTTGAAACGCTGTGTGAAAGTCCCAGTGTGTGTGTGTGTTATGCTCTTAACCGTGTGTGTCAGTCAGGAGGACACGATCGGGGACCTGAAGAAGCTGATCGCGGCTCAGACCGGCACACGCTGGGACAAGATCGTGCTCAAGAAATGGTGAGAACATCGAGTGTAAGTCGTGGAGAAATAAAGCAGTCAGACGTGATTATAATGATGTGTGTGTGTGTGTGTGTGCAGGTACACCATATTCAAGGACCATGTGTCTCTGGGAGACTGTATCCTTCACACACTTCGCTGGGTTTGGTCATTTCCACTGTTGAATGTATATCACACCAGTCGCGCTTTAGCTCATGCGCTCACACACACAGTCTTTATTCACGTTAGTAAGATTAATGAAAGCTGTAGAAATCATGAACTAATGAAGTTACTACAAATGAAACCATAGTGTATCATATGTGAATCTGTTATTGATCTTTAGTGTGTGTATGAAACATTATCTGTGCATAATATGTCAAATAATTCATTTCTTTGACCGATCATCAGATGAAATCCACGACGGCATGAACCTGGAGCTGTATTACCAGTAGAACACACACACACACACACACACATCATGTCTCGACCTGTTCAGTTGAATTGTTTTGATATTATTTGGAAATAAACTCATATTTATGTATGATCACGTCTCAGTGTTTGTGTTTTCCAACATGTTTAATGAGCTCATTATTACACACACTGAAATATCATGAAGCACACGAGTCGCTCGTCTGGACAACACGACTGTCCCTGGATGACGTCACAGGTGAACGCGTCGATCATTCAGCCGGTCTGGAGGGGAACGGTCAGTGTGACGTGACGGAGCTGTTGATTGGCCAGCAGGGATCTGGAGGTTTTGATTGGTCAGCAGTAATCTGAATGCTCCTCCTCCACGTAATTAGCAGGAAACAAGCCCACCTGTAGAGGAACGCTAGCGTTACTCAACCACCGACATTTATTCTGAGAACAGGTGTGTGAATGTGTGTGTCGTACTCTGCCGTACACCTCTCCTCGCCACCAGCCGTTGTGAGCTTTCTTGGAGATGATTTTGACGGTGTCTCCTTCCCGCAGAGAGAGTTCAGTGCGGTCCCGCGCCGAGAAATCGTAGCGCACTTTGGCGGTGCCGTGGTAGCGCTCGCTCGGCCCTGTGGACACACACACACACACACACACATGATTCAGTGTTAGCGGCTCGTACCTGTGCTGTGTGTGTGTGTGTGTGTGTGTGTGTGAAGGCTGTGGTCGTACCTGTGCTGTGTGTGTTGCTTTGCACCGGTGCTGCGCTCTGCTCCGGCTGCTTGTACGGCGTCTGAAGTCTGGAGTCCACATCTTTAAAACACTCTCTCAGGGAGTTCTCCTGATAGTACTGCACCAGCTCCTGACACACACACACACACACACACATCAACACAAACGATCAACTCAACATTACAAAACCTGTGTGACCCGCTACACAGAGAACCATAACTATAGACCATTTCACAAGATGTAAACAACACTGGTCCAGAAGCACTTCCTGTTTCAGTTCGTAACTGTTTTCTTTATTTCAGATGTAAAGAAAACATCTTAAAGATGTTTGTTTAACTTGATTCAGTTTTAAATGTTCTGTTGGTTGTATTTTATCCCAGCTTTTATGTAGTGTTAAAAAACTGAAACAGGAAGTGCTTCTGGACCAGTGTTGTTTACATCTTGTGAAATGGTCTATAATTATAAAGTTATTTCATCTTTCTAACAGAATAGCAAAGTCCACCTCACAACTATTACAATAACTGTAAAAATAACTAATTATAATAGTCACGGTAACAATAACTGCAGCGGAAACAATAACTATCAGTAACTAACAATATCTGTAATGGTAACAATAGTGGCAACAATAACTAACATAACAATAAAAGTAACAATAACTGCAACGGTAACGATAATTGTAATGGTAACAGTAATAATCAATTACCGTAACGGTAACAATAACTGCAACGGTAACAGTAACTGTAACAATAGCTGTAACGTAACAGTAAATCAATAACGGTAAGAATAATTATAATGGTAACAATAACTGTAACGGTAACAATAACTAACAGTACCAATAACTGTAACGGTAACAATAACTGTAATGGTAACTAACTGTAACGGTAACTAACTATAACGGTAACAATAACTGTAACAGTAACAATAACGGTAACAATAACTAACAGTAACAACTGTAACGGTAACAATAACTGTAACGGTAACTAACTATAACGGTAACTAACTGTAACGGTAACAATAACTAACAGTAACAACTGTAACGGTAACAATAACTGTAACGGTAACTAACTGTAACGGTAACAATAACTGTAACGGTAACAATAACTAACAGTAACAACTGTAACGGTAACAATAACTGTAACGGTAACTAACTGTAACGGTAACAATAACTGTAACGGTAACAATAACTAACAGTAACAACTGTAACGGTAACAATAACTGTAACGGTAACTAACTGTAACGGTAACAATAACTGTAACGGTAACAATAACTGTAACGTAACTAACTGTAACGGTAACAATAACTGTAACGGTGACAATAACGGTAACAATAACTAACAGTAACAACTGTAACGGTAACAATAACTGTAACGGTAACTAACTATAACGGTAATTAACTGCAATGGTAACAATAACGGTAACAATAACTAACAGTAACAACTGTAACGGTAACAATAACTGTAACGGTAACTAACTATAACGGTAACTAACTGTAACGTAACAATAACTGTAACAGTAACAATAACGGTAACAATAACTAACAGTAACAACTGTAACGGTAACAATAACTGTAACGGTAACTAACTATAACGGTAACTAACTGTAACGGTAACAATAACTGTAATGGTAACGGTAACTAACTGTAACGGTAACAATAACTGTAATGGTAACAATAACTGTAACGGTAACAATAATGGTAACAATAACTTTTAACATAACAATATCGATCAATAATGATAACGGTAACAAGAACTGTAACAGTAACAATAACTATGAGGATAACTAACAATAAAATAAAGTGTGAAGTCTGTATTTGATAACTAACAATAACCAATGATAACTACAGCATTAACAATAATGGTAATGATAACTATAACAGTAACTGTAGCAATAACAGTAATATTAGCAGTAACAAAAACTGTAACTGTAAGCATAATGGTAAAAATAACTGTAACAATAACTATAAACATAACCGTATCAATAACTGTAATAATAACTATAAACATAACCGTATCAATAACTATAAACATAACCGTATCAATAACTATAAACATAACCGTATCAATAACTGTAATAATAACCGTATCAATAACTATAAACATAACCGTATCAATAACTGTAATAATAACCGTATCAATAACTATAAACATAACCGTATCAATAACTATAAACATAACCGTATCAATAACTGTAATAATAACTATAAACATAACCGTAATAATAACTATAAACATAACCGTATCAATAACTATAAACATAACCGTATCAATAACTGTAATAATAACCGTATCAATAACTGTAATAATAACTATAAACATAACCGTATCAATAACTGTAATAACTATAAACATAACCGTGACATTTTGATAAGCACTCTACGTCCACAGCACAGCACTACACTGACACAGAGAAACATTAATGTAAGAATCACTCTCAGAAGTATGTTTTCCAGCTGATCAACGATACCAACAGTGTGTGTGTGTGTGTGTGAGTGTGTGTGTGTGTGTGTGTGTTCACTTACGAACAGCCCCTTGAAGGCTTTCTTCTCGTTGATTCTGTAGAGGCCCTCTGCATACGTGACCTTTATGTGTCGCGTGTCCATGTTGAACCTGAGACAGAGACAGAGAGGCGTGTCACTGGAGCGCTTTGATTGACAGCTGTCAGTCAGCGTGTTTGACGTGTTCACAGTACTTGAGGCTGATGGCGTATTCTCCAGCGTCTTTCTGTCGCACCAGAAACGTCCCGTCAGAGCGAGAGTTCAGGAGAGTTTTAGCACCGGCCCGGTCCATGTTCCCAGCAAACCTGAAACACACACACACACACACACACACACACACACACACACACACGATGAGTGAAACGGTGAGACCTCTGTTGTTAAAGGAAGGAGTGAATAAAGATGAAGTGTGTGTTTACCAGGGCAGTGCTGTCAGGTCTGGAGGAATCGCCTGCGGAGACACAACACACTCTCGAGTCACTAGAAGAAACGCTTGTGTAGACGTGGAGTAACATCGCAACAATTTTTATATTAATGACAAGAATCTAATCAAAGAAACTTTGGGGAATAACCTTTTATTTATTGGCAAGTTTTATATCCATAAATGTAAATATACCAAAAATAAACCCCGCTTTTAACATCTTCAAACAACAATCGACTGAATTGATTTCAATGTCTGTGAATAAAAAAGCAATAAAAACAAGTTTAATATTCTTTCATAATTAGCTTTTATTCTTTTTTGTTTTTTTCTTTTTCTTTCTTTTTCATCTCTTGGCAAATAATTTTCAATAGATAAATCAGGCTTATAATATTTCTTAGTGACTATTGAATTATAACTTGTTTATTGTCTAAAAGTTTTTGTTAAGAAAAAAAAAGAAACGAGTTTCTAGGAATTGTCAAGCAGATTTTGTATATATATATATATATATATATAAATATATATGTGTGTGTGTGTGTGTGTAAATATATATTATTATATTATTATATACATTATATCTTTCAGTAGAGTCCAAATACAAGAATATTTACATCTAATTTAATTTTTAAACCTGGAAATAACCAGAACAATGTGTCTGTCACTAATCGTATGCTGACATTATCAAAACCAAGCTCATTTAAATAAAAAGGGGAATAAAAATAAAAGTGTGTGTGTGTTTCTCACCGGTACGAACGGCTGCACTTTACTGCAGGGAAACCAGCCGACCTCGCCGATGGTCAGATTCCTGCCCTGAAACGAGACCAAAAGAAATCCCAGATTACCAGCAGAAGAGCCACCGAGGACACGAGAACTGCAGACGCACTGGTTTCTCTTCTGCATTACCAGAACTGAGCGAAACTCGTGTGTGTCCTGCTGTGGCCGCACACACACACACACACACACACACATTTGATTTCTTTATTTGAATCTGCCAATCAAATTTCTTACGGAAAGGATTGAGATATTCTCAGAGATAACACAGCTTTGACATTCGAGAGTCCATAAAGCATCGCTTTATTACTGTGTGGATGCTCATCTTTGGATGTGGGCGGGGCTATAACCTGTCCCTCACATGAGATCAGCCAATAGCAAACCACAGCCATCCAATCAATTCCTCACAGACACAATCAAGCCCCGCCCACATGTGTTCCTGTCGCAGAAGCGTTTCACTCGATATATGACACAAACAAGCGGCAACCCCCGGTCCCTTAACCTGCAGTTCCTCCTCTGGCCACTAGAGGCGCTGCAGGAGACACTCTCTCCCATAGACACGCATGTTAAAATGGCCAACTGTACAGCACAAAAACACACGTGCTAACAGTGGTTTTGGTCTATATCGCTAATGTTGTCCTTCATGACGACTGTGACGGGGGTGAATATTTTTATAACTCATCCGTTCTGCATAATTAAGGGCGTGGCCACTTGAGTGACAGGTGGATTGAGCTGATGTCACTACTAGCCGTTTGTCTGCTGTGTGTCACTACGCACAGTGTTTTATACAGTCTATGGTCACATCCAGGGTTTGAAATGAACTTTTTCACTCACTGGTCAGTTTGGCTACTACATAGAGAGTTAATCTGGTTTATTTCTTCTTCTTTTTTGGCTAGTAGTAGAAAGAAAATGAATAAAGTTACTACAGGAAAAAAAGGAGGATGTTGGGAAATGATGTCTTTTCTGTAAAACAAATACTTAATCTTTGCTATCGCTTCAGTGCAAATGAACAAATGCGCGTTATTTGTGGCGTAGTGACGTGTGTGTTCAAGTAAGGCCCGAAATCAGCCGATTCTGTGAAATACGCTGTATTTAATATATATATGATGACTCACAAACTTACACCCAGATAGCAAAAGTCTATTTGATGTGATTTATAGAGTGTTTGCTCATCTGCAATAGGACGTTTCCTGTCAGATGTCAAATAGACGTTTATAAGATGTCATCTATTTGACATCTGACAGGAAACGTCCTCAGCAAACACTCTATAAAATACGTCATCCAGATGTAAACACGCATCAAATAGACTTGTGCTATCTGGGTACGAACTTCCCCAGCAAAGCGAGTAAACACAACGTGTAACGCCACACTGGCTCGTGATTTGACAGCGGTACCCGCCACAGTTTTCGGGTCGGCGGGTGTTAGTTTGAAAGCCTGGTCTCAGCAGTCTGAGTGTGAAGCCCGCTAGCGAAGGCTAGTCCTCACCTCCCACCACTGCAGGTCGACCTCCGCGCGCGTCAGCTCCACCACGTCCCCCACAGACAGCGGCAGCGGCTGCCCGAACGCCACCGGCGGCGGCGGGAGACCGTAGTAGTCCAGGCACACCTCCATCTTAGGCAGACCTGGGGGACGACAGGGTGAGCACGTGTGTGTGTGTGTGCGTATGTGTGTGTGTGTCTGACGGCCGCTTTACCTGGTTTAGCCGGTCTTTGAGGCGTTACTCTCATCGTCTTACCCTGGAAACACAGGAAAACACACTTCAACACTCACAAACATGACCTGACACTCATTCTGATGATTATACGACACTTCAACAGCAACATGACTGACTTCAGGAGTACCGAATATGCATATTATATTATATTACATTACATTATATTATACTATATTCAATCATATTATATTAAAAATAAAGATGGGAAATAAAAAATTATATACATCAGTACATTATATTACATTATATTGTTGAAGGAACATAAAAGCTATAGGGTTTTACATATTTAATTCATTTTAAAACAGGCATTCGTATATTATATTATATGTTATTAAAGATTAAAAGTTGTAGAAAAAATAAAAGTTGTGAAAAAGAATAAATAACACCATATTCTCAAACTCAACTATATTAGAATAGGTATTTGCATGATATATATTTAAAACATGTTATATTATATTATATTATATTATCAGCATATTAACGATGTTTAAATGTTCAGATGTTGATATTTAAGTGTGTGTAACGTCCAGTTTATAACAGAATGGGGGCAGAAATAAAATATAGAGCAAGAAAGTGTCCAACAGTTGAGTTTCAGTGTCTCAAACCTTCTTCAGCGTTCCAGATTCTGTGGAGTGAAAGAGAAGCACATGTGAGATTGAGTGAAGAAATATCATCCTCATCATCATCATCATCATCATAGTCTCAGTGTCTCTCGCTCAGTGTCTCTCACCTGAGTTTCGTCCACACGCAGGCACTCGGCCTAGACACTCTTTATGAGCGGCCATCTTACAGCGATAGCAGCGGTAGCCCTGATAGAAGATGCCCCTGATACACACACACACACACACACACACACTGTCTGATGAAACATGACTCAGAACTTCCTCTGGCTCTAAAACAAGCTTTGACTGAAACTGAGCAGTAAACTAGCGCTGTTGCTGCTAACACACACTATAGCTAAGCTAACTGAACCATCATGTGTATACACACTGTGTGAGAAACTTACACTAAATTACAAATGCTGCCTTGGCAACTACCTGAGTTTGAAATACTAAAATTACTAAAGGTGTTGGAAAAATTAAATATAAAAACGAATAAAAAAAAACCTCGTCAAAATTAAAATTAACTACTTAATATAAAATAAAGAATAAGAAACTATAAGTATTAAAAATATATTTTCGTTAACGCAAATACTAAAAAATTAAATAAAATAAATTATAAAACTAAACATTTTATAGAAATCATTTTAAAAATCTAATAATTATTAAAAATGAATGAGGGAAAACTGAACTAAAACTAAATTAAAAATCAAAAACTATAAGAAATTAAAAAAAAAACATTTTTGCTAACTGAAACAAAACTAAAATAAATTAAACATAAAATTAAAAAGTAAATTTGATTTAATTTTTTTATTTTTCTGCTAAATTTACAATGAAATAACAAAAAAAAAGAGTAGGTTGAAGCCGAGGCTTAAATCAAAACGTTTTTTTAAACATCTGATAAAAATGACAAATATTTGTATAAAAATATGAACTATAAAAAAATAAGCTAAAATTAAACTTGTTACTAATATTGAAAATTACTATTTTTGTTAACTCAAATAAAAAACTAAAAAAAACTAAAATATGAAATTAAATAGAACTAAAACAGAAAACAGAACTACTAAAAATACTTGAAAATGAAAAATAAAAATATAAAACATTCTTTGCCTTAAGCAACTTAACGACATGATATGAACGTTTGCCAGGCAGTTTGAGTGTAAGCGAACGGGCTGACTCGTGCGCACTGATGCATGCTGGGAAACGTGTGTGTGACGGATGTTCACCTGAGGAGCATCTGACAGGCTTTACATGAGGTGGTGTCTTCAAAACAGTGCATCTGGAAGTCATGACCGTTAGCAGAGCTGTTCTCCGGACACATGTTCGACCTGCGCACACACACACACACACACTCATCACTACTGGAATCAGACACACTACAGAAGAACATCACATGACTTGGGCCATTGATGGACTCACAGCGCCATCTCAAACTGCTCCAGCCACTTCTTCTTCAGCTCACGCGTCTTAAAGTACAGATCGTAGCCGCCTTGCCCGTACACGTCCAACAGGATGAACGTGTGTGTCCACTGTAGAAACACAGCAGCGTTAAACACAGCCGAGCGTGGAGATCTGCTGAAACACCGCGAGACGAGACTCAGACCTTCTTGCTGTCCTTCTCTCCTGACGCTTCGTCTCTCAGCTGATAGTTCTGAAGCTCGATCAGTTCCTTCAGCTCCATACTCTCCCCACTGCGCTTCTTACACACCAGCAGAGCCTTATCGAAGAGGAACGCGTACCTGAACACACACACGTTACACACCAGCAGAGCCTTTTCGAAGAGGAACGCGTACCTGAACACACACACACACACACCTGTCCTGTCTGGATTTCTTCTCTGGGGTGCAGATCTTGCATTCTCCATCTATTTTGGGACGGCCGAATAACGCAAGAGACTGAGTCTGAACACACACACACACACACAGAGAGAGAGAGTTAGTCAGAGTTCAGAGCTGAAGTGATGGTCCTCGAGCGCTTCTGTACCATGTTCTCGATGCACAGCTGAAACGTTGTGATTTGACGGATGATCTCATTGTCTCTCTTCACCTCGTTTACACACTGAGCCAGATCCTGCACACACACACACACGTTCTTTTTTCAATAGAAAGTATCTGTTAAACAATATCTAAATATGAGTTTTTAAGGTTAAGACTCACACACACACAGACACACACTCACCCTCATGGCATCCAGTGCAGTGCGTAAGTTTTCCTTGTCTTGTTGGTCCACTGTATGTTTTATAAGCTCCTGAGGGAAACATTTGTCATCAAATGTCTGAAAATAAGAGCAACATGAGGATGTGTGTGTGTGTGTGTGTTTTACCTGCAGCAGCAGATGATACTTCAGGACTCTCTGCATGGGAACCATAAGCAGATCTCGCAGGGAAAACCTGCCGCTGTTGGCCCTCATCGAACACTCCTGACAAACACACACACACGCTCAGTAAAACCTCTGATGCGGGTTGTCTCAGTTCTAGGAAAGGCGCTAGTGTTTATATCAGATCAGAATGTGTCTGTGGTCAGTGTGTATTTCTGACCTCCAGTTTCATCTTCACATCTTCTCTGGCGCTGGTGATCTTGTCCAGGTGTTTGGTGGCGGACTCCACCTGACTGCAGTAACGGCCGTATAGCAGAAGCCTGACACACAGTTCGAGGTCAGTAACATGTACAGATTTCATTTGTTTTTATTTCAGTTTTAGTTATTTTAGAAAATGAGAAATTAAATTTTTTTTTACAAAAAACTTAATTTGAGTTATTTTGATGTTTTTCCCCTCTATTTCTAAAAACTTATTGTATATTTTTATTTTAGTTTTACTTTTTTTAGTACTACAGGTTAAATTAAAGGAAAATAGAGCACAAATTATACATTATTTACAATTTCCCTTTAAAGTTTTAGTAATTTTGTTGCATTTTTTAATCTTTTTTTATTAGTTATTTTAAATCTTTTTTTATGAGAAATTAAATATTTTTTAAAAAAAAAACTTAATTTGGGTTGTTTTGATGGTTTTTTCCTCTATTTTTAAAAATGTATTTTTAAAAAAATGTTTATTTATTGTAAATTTTTTATTTTAGTTTTACTTTTTTAGTAATAGATGTTAAATTAAGAGCACAAATTATACATTTTTACAATTTCCCTTTTAAGTTTTAGTAATTTGTCGCATTTTTTGTCTTTTTTTTACCCTGACACACAGTTTTCATTTACATTCAAGGTCAGTAACATGTACAGATTTCATTTGTTTTTATTTCAGATTTAGTTATTTTAGAAAATGAGAAATTAAATATTTTAAAATAGTTCTTTTTTAACTTAGAGTTATTTTGATGTTTTTTCCTTTATTTTTTAAAAATGTGTTTTTAAAAAATGTCTATTTATTGTATTTTTTTATTTTAGTTTTACTTTTTTAGAACTAAAGGTTAAATTAAAGGAAAATAGAGCACAAATTATACATTTTTTACATTAAGTTTTAGTAATTTTGTTGCATTTTATATCTTTTTTATTAGTTATTTTAAATCTTTTTTATGAATCAAGTCCCCCTGTGGTAAGAATCCAGTGTCTAATGTTGTTTCCATGTTTATGTGGTGCTTTTAATATGCTTTAAAACAAACCATGTGTAAATTCATAAGTCGACAGCATTGCTGAGTATTTTCTCCAAAATAAGGTTTGAAATCGCTGGTGGTTCTGACGTCACAAACGACCTTCAGATCAACGTGTGATCGTCAACCAGTGGATCTCATAGCTGAGTGAGTGAGTGGAGGCGGGGCTCATTTGCATATTGATAGAAGCGTGTATGCTAAAGGAGGGCTGGAGACACGGGGCTCGGCATCTTGACTCGTTTCACTTTTAGGCGAGCCAACCAGGAGCAGAACTTTCGCAATGAGAAATCAGCGCAATTAATGCATTCAATCCTCTCAAGAGCTGAACGCGTTCCGCTCCCAGTCTGTGTGTGTATGTGTGTGTGTGTAAATACAGAAATTTGTATAATTATGAGGACACTTCCTGAGTCCTCGTATTTCAAATGGTTTTAAAAACAAACTAAACAGTATTTTATTAAAAATTTTAAAATACGTAAAGTTTTCTGTGATGGGTAGGTTTAGGGGTAAGGTAAGTGTGTGTGCGATGGGTAGATCTAGGGTTACTGTGTGTGTGTGTGGTACCTCTCCTTGTAGTCAATGAAGATCTGATAGAGGTTTTCGGCTCCTAAGTGCAGTATAGACTCCTGCACCTCGTGATGGAGAGAGCGATGGGTCTTGGCCAGATCCTGTGAGAGATTGCTCAGGGGATTATTATTATGACGATTATTGCTCAGGGGATGAGCAGACGAACCACACACACAGATCAGCTCATGGTGGAGAGACTCACATTAATATTAATGAAGATGTTCTCCACGTCCACTGGCTGAAGGAAAGGCTGCAGTGGTTTCAGAAAGTGCTGTGGACACACAAACAAACACACATCTGAGCGACTGCATGTGTGTGTGAGATAAGCGTGTGTGTTCGTGGTTACAGACCCTGCCGAGGAACCTCTTTCGCTTTCATGCTCACTGACACGTTCCTCTCACGATTAGATGTGAGCGTGAGAGAGTCAGTAAACCACAGCACCTGCACATCACACCGGCCCAATGGACAGAGTGTGTGAGCCCTCAGAGAGACGCTTCTCATGTGTGTGAGTTTGTGTGTGAGTGTTTGTGTATGATTGTTTACCTGAAGTATTGATTCCAGTGTGCTTGTGTATTTCTCCTCAGTCTGTCTGATTTCCTGAAGACAGCAACTCCTCTTGTCCACTTCAACTTTCTGCTGCTGTGACAGACAGATAATTCATTCTGTAGTTCTTCAGTGTGTGTGTGTGTGTGTGTGTATGTGTGTGTGTGTGTGTCTCACTGTTTCTGGTTCCTCTGTCCTCATCAGATCTTCATAAATATCATCTCCTTCATTCTCATCTTCCTCCACACAGTCATACAGATCATCATCTTCCTCCACCGTATCACTGAGAGACAATCATTTATGTATTTCTATCACAGCTAAAGCCAAGGTCACACTAGACTTTCAAAATGCGCAATTTATTCGCAGACTGCAAAGTGTCTTTTTTTATAAACATGAATTCAACATTAAACAAATAGCAATACACTCAAAATGCAAAAAAATATACATTTGCATGCGTTTGGATGGAAGTCAATGGAATGAAAAGTGCAGTGAACACTGTGTCAATGTTCTCTCAGTTACGAATATCACATTAGCATGTTTTGACATGTAACACAATAAAGGACATCCCTGGATATTCTTAAAGGCTAATTTCTTTGCACATATGTGTGTGTAAACTCACTCGATCTGGTCTGAGAGACCCGTGTAGATGTCATCATCTCCAACACACGCTTCATCTGGAAACGGCCTGCAATGAACATCACAACATCACAACAGAGACAAACACACCATACATGAACATTCTTCTCAACATCTGCTTTAGTGCTACAAAGAGGCAGTCAGACGGGTCTGTGTGTGTGTGTGTGTGTGTACTAAGTGGACTCAGACTGGCAGGGCTCCAGCTGGTAAAGCTCTTCTCCACATCAGTGGTGATGGGCAGCCTTGCTGTGTGTGTGTTAGCGATGCTTTATGGACCCTCGAATGTCAAAGCTGTGTTATCTCTGAGAATATCTGAATCCTTTCCACAAGAAATTTGATTGGTGGATTCAAATAAAGAAATAAAATAAGTGTGTGTGTGTGTGTGTGTGTGTGTGTGTGTGTGTGAGTGTGTTACCGGAATCCTCTCTGCAAGGCCAGCGGCGTTTGCGACAGGACGGACAGAGTGTCAATCACCTGGATTGATAGATGGATGGATAGATAGATAGATAGATAGATTTTCATTAGTGTGACATCATTGTCAACAAAGTGACATCATCACATGAATCACACTTCATCCGTACCTTTGCAAAGTCCCGAACGTCAAACAGTTCAAAGGCCTCGAAAAGCTCATTTTTCTTCAAACCAAATTTCTCCTGACAGGCACACAGGAACGTCCTGATGTTCTTCAGACACAAGAACTACAAACACAATTCATCAATATATCAATCAGACAGACACACAGAGAGAGAGAGAGAGAGAGAGAGAGAGAGAGAGAGAGAGAGAGAGAGAGAGAGAAATAGATAGATAGATAGATAGATAGATAGATAGATAGATAGATAGATAGATAGATAGATAGATAGATTAGTAACAATAAAACCAATGAGACAAATACAGAAATAGTGATCTACAATGTACTTCCTGAGTCACAGCTTTGAGCGGCGAGTATGAGTGTGGTGTGTGTGTGTGTGTGTCTGTGTGTACAGGAGGAAGTTAAGTTGAGAATAAGGAAGTGTAATGAAACTGCTGTACATGAAACAACTGCTGTAAACTCATCAGCAACACACACACACACAATAATCTTTTTGCGATCTGTGTGTGTGTGACACTAGAGGTTACCATTAAACACTGACCAGTTACCACTGCATTAGCCATAATTCACATTCACTTTGTGAATCCTAAACCCTTAACTCTCTCTCACACACACACACACACACACACACACACACAAGCTGATTTGCCATTAAGATTAGGAGCTGCTCTGGTGATTGTCATCAAATGATTTCCATATCACACAGATACGGTCTATCCCCTCTCTCTCTCTCTCTCTCTCTCTCTCTCTCACACACACACACACACACACACACATACCTGTGACATCTGTGGCCGCAGGTTGATCTGGCGCAGGTTGACCGACTGGGGCAGCAGGTTATTGAGCAGCTGACAGAGTAAAACCCCATCTCTCAGTGCATGGGCCAGATCACACACCTGTCACACACACACACACACACACACACAGTCAAATCAAATCCAGGCTCAATGATATTCACAAAACTGATCCAGTTGAACAGTTGAAACAACTTGAACAGTTGTTTACAGTCACTCGGACCCGTTTCTCAATTATCGGGCCAGTTCACACAGCATCAGTGTGTGTGTGTGTGTGTGTGTGTGTGATAAACTCATCGCACCGCGACCACGGCATCAGTGTGTGTGTGATAACTGAGTGAACACAGCATCAGTGTGTGCAGTGGAGATCCTCCTTCTCTCCCAGGGGGACCAGTCGCTCGAGGCCCACACACAGAGGTATTTGGTCTTAGTACCCCATGTTCATTATGATGACACCATCCTCTGTGTTTTTCAGATGGACCTCGGGAACTTCAAGGCTTTTGTCGAGTGAGTGCTGTGGCATAATGGGTCTCCTTACACCATTGGACACTGCGACAGTCCTGCCGAGTCTTCACCGCTGGTTCCGTCCAGTCCTGCCAAATCTTCGCCACTGGTCCCGTCCACTCCATAGCCTTCACCGCTGGTCCCGTCCAGTCCTGCCGAGTCTTCGCCGCTGGTCCCGTCCAGTCCATAGCCTTTACTGCTGGTCCCGTCCAGTCCTGCCGAGTCTTCACCGCTGGTCCCGTCCAGTCCTTAGCCTTCACTGCTGGTCCCGTCCAGTCCTGCCGAGTCTTTGGCACTGGTCCCGTCTAGTCCTTAGTCTTCACCGCTGGTTCCGTCCAGTCCTGCCAAATCTTCGCCGCTGGTCCCGTCCAGTCCATAGCCTTTACTGCTGGTCCCGTCCAGTCCTGCCGAGTCTTCGCCGCTGGTCCCGTCCAGTCCTTAGCCTTCACTGCTGGTCCTGTCCAGTCCTGCCGAGTCTTCACCGCTGGTCCCGTCCAGTCTTTAGCCTTCACTGCTGGTCCCGTCCAGTCCTGCCGAGTCTTCGGCACTGGTCCCGTCTAGTCCTTAGCCTTCACCGCTGGTCCCGTCCAGTCCTGCCGAGTCTTTGCCGCTGGTCCCGTCCAGTCCTGCCGAGTCTTCACCGCTGGTCCCGTCCAGCCCATAGCCTTCACCGCTGGTCCCGTCCAGTCCTGCCGAGTCTTTGCCGCTGGTCCCGTCCAGTCCTACCGAGTCTTTACCGCTGGTCCCGTCCAGTCCTGCCGAGTCTTCGCCGCTGGTCCCGTCCAGCCCATAGCCTTCACCGCTGGTCCCGTCCAGTCCTGCCGAGTCTTTGCCACTGGTCCCGTCCAGTCCTACCGAGTCTTCACCGCTGGTCCCGTCCAGTCCTACCGAGTCTTCACCGCTGGTCCCGTCCAGTCCTACGGAGTCTTCACTGCTGGTCCAGTCCAGTCCTGCCGAGTCTTCGCCGCTGGTCCCGTCCAGTCCTGCCGAGTCTTCACCGCTGGTCCCGTCCAGTCCTACGGAGTCTTCACTGCTGGTCCAGTCCAGTCCTGCCGAGTCTTCGCCGCTGGTCCCGTCCAGTCCTGCCGAGTCCTCACCGCTGGTCCCGTCCAGTCCTACGGAGTCTTCACTGCTGGTCCAGTCCAGTCCTGCCGAGTCTTTACCGCTGGTCCCGTCCAGTCCTACCGAGTCTTTACCGCTGGTCCCGTCCAGTCCTACTGAGTCTTCACCGCTGGTCTAGTCCAGTCCTTAACCTTCACCGCTGGTCCGTTCCAGCTCCGAGCTTGTCTCGGTCCCCGAGGACATTCCTGAGCCTGTCACTCTCCCCCAGAAAATGTGTGTGGGGGGGCAGGGAGACAGGACTCCGCCGTGGCCGCCCAAAGGGGCGTCTCTGGGCAAGGGAAAGGCTTTAATCTGGCCTCCTGCGCTACCTGATCCGCCAGCACATCCTGCTCCGGTTTGGCCTCGCCCCCGTCAGCCTCCAGGGCGAAGACCCCCCCCCCGGCCCTTTTGATGCTCTATGCCGCGAGGTCGCGCCTTATTGGGCGGAGGCGTAATCTTAAATGTGTGTCCTGTGTTTGCCCCGTTCTTTGTGTATTTGGTTCAGTCCTGTTCCCATTTTCCCGCTTGTTACTGTTTAGTTCATTTGCCCCAGCTGTACCTTGTTTCCCCAATCTGTGTATTTAAACCCCGTGTTCTCCCTCACTCCTGGTCGGTTATTGTTTGTGTATGGTGCATTAGTCCAGTCCTAAGAGTTTTGTCATTAAAGACTATCATTATTATCATCAGTGAACACAGCATCAGTGTGTGTGTGATAAACTGAGGATCATTCATCACTGCTTTGCATCTTTCAAATTACATGCAATTTCATTCATTTAGATGCAAAAACCACCAAAACTCGGATCCTAGCGGCCAGTTTGCATGTTGGCGTTATGGTTAACGTTCTGGAAGGTTCTCAACATTCGAACAAACGTCCGTTCAAAGTTATCTGGTCTTTAATCATTTAATTCATCATTTACAAATAGCATGTTTTTTCTGAAATGTTTAAATGTGTAATGTTTGCAGAATAATACAATTTTTAAAAACATTTTTTAAACGTTTTAAAACGGGACATTTTGACCGTTCTGAGACCAAATATAAAATAATATCAAAAACATTGCAAAAAAATTATTTTTTATCCATAGCATTTTCGTCTTGTTTATATATATATATATATATATATATATATATATATATATATATATATATATATATATATATAGAGAGAGAGAGAGAGAGAGATAAACTCAAAACAAGACACATTTACAAAAATATAATCTTGTTTTCTCTTTTAAATTGAGTTTTTTCTGACCCAAGACTTGATATCTCCAGTCATCTTGTTTCTTCTCCAGTTTAGATATTTGTAATGGAAAACAAGACAGAAACATAATTTTTCTATTTCATTACCATCTCTAGGAAACGGTAAAGTTGTGAATACCGTGGAGCTGTGGCGTAGATGTGTGTGTTATAATAACTGGTGTAACTGTGGTGTTTTAGGCCGGTGTTCTGGAAGAATGCTTCGAATGAAGTGTGTCAGAGCATGCTGGAGTTATAACAGCTGAAAGTTGCTTTAAGAGTTTCGAAAGTGCTGACAAACGTGTTTCCAGCTGTAAAACATAATCTTGTTTGTGTTTTTAATTGAGTTTTTCCTGACCCATGACTTAATATCTTCTCCAGTAAAGTGTCTTGATTAAAGCACGTTCAGTAACACTTTAGAATACGGTTCCTTCGTTAATGAAGAACTACACAAGAACCAACGAGTAACACAATATTAACAATCTAGTAACTAGCACTAGCAAGAAACTCTGATTAACAAACTAGTAGCGCACAGACGAAATTGCATTGGGACTTGACTATTAACTCATCAATAACTACTGTTTCTTTAATGCTTCCCAGAAAACTTGTGAAAATGTGTCATTACTAATCAATGCAGGACAAATGACTAGCACTACATATACACAAGGTGTTTAAGTTATCAATATGGGTCAGAGTGGACTTATGATTTGGGAAAGCTGTTAATAATTGGTGTATGCTGTATATCTATCAATTTATCTCTGTCTAATTATGTCTTTTAACGTATGAACTAGCTAGTGTTGCTACATGACCTAGTCATGATATGTGCAACCAAACGCAAAGGTCACTTGGAGCGTTTGACATTTTAGGTGAACTTTTAAATAGCAAACTTTTAGAAAATGTCTTTAGAAGTATGTAGTAACACACACTTGAGTCATTACTAGTTAGTTCCCATGATTCTTACAGTGTTTACTAATGAAAAGCCAATAAAGTGTAGAATCTTCTAATCACACACACATGAGCTAGGAGACATAAGTCTGCTCTGATCCCATATTGATAACGTAAACACCTTGCGTATTGTTTACAGCAGTTCAGATGGTAATATTGATCAGTTTTGCATGAGTTATGAAACGTTTTCACTAGTTCTCTGGGAAGCATGTAAGAAATAGCAATTATTGATGAGTTAAAAGTGAAGTTTCACTTTCATCTGTGTGCTATTACTTACTAGTTTGTTAATCAGAGTTAGCTAGTGCTAGTTACTAGACTGTAAATAGTGTGTTACTCGTTGGTTCTTGTGTATTCATTAAGTGTTACCGAACGTTTAGATATTTGTGCTGGAAAACGAGACTGAAACATCATTTTTTCGATTATTACCATCTCTAGGAAAAGGGGAAGTTAGGAATAATTCGCTTTGGGCAACACTGAATAATACAGTAATCTGCTGCGTTCATACAGTAATGCCGTACTGAAATATCTACAAATATGAAATGCTCTCAAAATCACATGGTTTTCTTACTCAGCATTTCCCTGTACTAATATATAAATAAATCTCAAATCAAGATACATTTACAAAAACATGATGTTTCTCTCTGGGATCGTTTAGTTTCGCAAACGCGTCTCGGTTTAAGGATGTTTCGATATCTGTGCTGGAAAGACAGAAACACTGAGGAAGAACGTCATTTTCATTACCGTCTCTAGAAAACGTGAGAGATCTGAATAATTGAAACGTGTGTGTGGGCGGCGTGATCGCAGCCGGTGTGTGTACGAGCTGAGGTGTGTAAGAAACAGGTAAACACTCACCTGTGCGCTGTCCCAGGTGACCCTGTGGTTCTCAGGAAGCACTCGGCACTGGATCAGCCATCCGGCGCACTGTCTCCACAGCTCCATCTCCACACACACACACACACACACAATCCGGTGACCTTCAGTGACCTAAACCCTTCCTAACGCATCCATGATCCAGCGTTAAACTCCACACACCCCACACCAGCGAATCAGTGATCAGCACAGCAGCGTGTGTGTGTGTGTGTGTTCATTAATGAAGTATCTCTCTCTTTTTCTCAGTTGACCTGTGTGGTGTTCCCGCTTGTTGTCCAGCGATGTCTCTCGCTCTCTCTCTCTTCTGTCGTCTCTCGTCTCTGCAACTGCACAGAGAGGAAGCCTTTCAACTGCACAACTTCCTCTTTCCTCTATGTCACACACATATACACACTATATCTCACACACACTCTCTCTCTCACACACACACACACACACATATACACACTCTATCTCACTCACACACATATACACACACATACACACATTGTCTTTCTCTCTCTCTCTCACATACACACTTGACTTGCAAAATTTTGGTTTTATATATATGCATGTGCTGCTGCTAGAATGAGTATGTGTGTGTGGTTTCTCTGTATGAGTGTGTGTGTGTCACTAACCGCAGTGTGTGCAGTCAGAGAGCAGCAGCACTGTCTGCTGTTGTGTGGAAATGCAAACTCTCGGGCCGGTGTTCGTACAGTACAATAACAGTGTTGGAGCGGACACTCGTTCACATGCGATCCTCGTCTGATCGTCCACATACAACAGATCCGACACTCAGAATATCTACAGGGACCCGACGACCAGAACATCTGTGAGCGTGAATACACCGAACTAACACGAGCATGCTGGGAAACGACCTGCTGACGTCACACTGACGTGTACTTCTGTTATAAAACCGGTTTTATTCTTCCTCAGTGTCATCTAGTTTTCCAGTAGCACTTTTAAATCAAAAGATACATTTACTCCCGAAGCAGTTATGAAATATGTCTTAAAATATGTTTTGAAACAAGGAAAAACATCCACTATTCGGGTTATAAACTTGATTCAAATGGAAAACAGGATTATTTTTCTGCCCCTCTGACAGGTTTTTTTTTTTTTTTAAGAATAACTTGCTTCATTTTGTGTGAGAACAATAATATCTTGCCGAATGAGGACTTCTGTAACTGGGCCTCCATGTTTGTGATTATCAATCTTTCTTGTATTTAGAAGTTCTAATCAGTTTTTTGTTGATTATCTCCTTTTCTGTTTACATCTTAATTTACTAAATAAAGCCCCATTCATTGTATTAAACACTTATTTCATAAGGCAAATCATATTTGGACACATCCGAAACCGTATAGATATTTTTTTAGTGGCGTGAAGTAATTAGCCTATTGTATTGTAGTAGCCTAAACCTAATTTCCGACACTGCATTCTCGATTATCTTCACTGTCTCTTACAGTATGATTAATATTCAAGAGAACAAACTCAATAATATCTGTAGAGTGATGTTATCCACCAAATGATTAGCGTAAGAGCTAGAGAAGAGCGGCGCCGCCATTTTAAACCCGAGACTTCCGGTGTCATTTACATCCAGTTTGCAGTCCGTTGTTGTTATGCAGTTGTATATTGCAAACTGGAATTTGTTGTCATGTTATTTTTATTAATTGCTGTAACCATTAACACACCGCTTTGAAAACATTTTGTTTTCATTTCTGAATTAAATATTGTCCTAAGTTCTTCTAGTCAATCAGAAAGACTCTCCATTCAAAACAAACAACTAGCATTCGCGTTGCAAAATAATGTGTACAAACCAGACTGTGGTATAAACATCCTCATTTTACCCGTTCCAGGTGTTGTGTGTGTGTGTGTGTGTGTGTGTGTGTGTGTGTGTGTGTGAGAGAGAGAATGTAATTTGTCGCCATCTGCTGGTGTGTTCAGCTACAGACTGACAGATTGGGGCACTGACTGAACAATGTTGCATTTGATTTCTGATTATTATTATTTTTATTTTTTTGCACGATAAAAAATTAGAATCAGAATTAAATAAAAGCCCCACTGAATTATGATCATTCATGCACCCTTATCACGCGATGTACAGTCCCTCGGGTTTATTACATTCGGTTCGTAGGAGTGAAACCCACTAGCTTGAGTAGAATCACGTTCGACCAGTTACAGAAACGTTACCTGATAATTTGTCATAAAACCATCGGCTGAGACGATCTAGAGTTATCCTGAGAATCACTGAATGTGTCTCAACCTGCAACTTCACATGGAGATCCCTGCACTGTGATTGGCTGAGAGAGAGAGGACGCTGCTGCAGCAGCCAATCAGAACACAGCCCCTCGGGTTCCTCAGAGAGAGAGAGAGATGTGGTCGAGAGAGTTCGAATACAACAAACCGAGATTAAGACAATTAATGACTAAACCATAAACACTGAGAGGCAACTGAAGAACGGATAAGAGAAAATAAGAACAGAACAGGAGTTCTGCCGCACACAGGTAAGAATTAAATTAAATTAACATCTGCTAAAAGTACATTTGCTGCACCAGACTGACATGAATTTTGAAACCCCAGAAGTTTTCAAAATGTGGTCTTTAAACTCCTAAAAAATTACTTTATTTTATTATTTAAAGAGCCCAGAAACCAAAATACTGATCTGAAGGATCTGTAATGAAACACAAGAGCTGCTATTTAATCTAATATCCAGAAAACACGCTTTCAAAAATTCATAAATGACTACATATTAAATAATAACTATGACATGTCAAAATTATTACATGAAAAAGTCGAAATTATAACATAAAAAGTTGAAATGATGATGTACCAAGTCATAATAACATTAAATCACAATTAAGAGATAAAAAAAAACTAAATTATGACATTATAAGTGGGAAACTGTATACAAAGTCGAAAGACACCTTTCTGTCATAATTATAAATGTATGCGATAACAAAAAGTAATTTATGAGATATAAATTACTTTTTGTTATTCCATAAATTCGTTTTTAATTTTAAATCGTTTGTCATCTCATAAATATGACTTTTGGTGTTATCTATATGATTTTTCTGTCATCTCAAAAAGGACTTTTTGTTTTTACATTACTTTTAACGTAATTATTACTTTTTTGTTATCTCATAAATATGACTTTTATTTAATAATATTAAATTCTCATTTTGAATTATGTTGTCTCATAATTATGACTTGTGTTATTTCACGATTTTATAATCTCATAAATATGAATTATATCATCTCATAATTATGATGTGTTATCTCATAAATAACTTTTTATGTCATCCCATGAATATTCATTTTTGTCATCTCATAAATATAAATGAGTTATCTAATAAATATAACTTAGTATGTAATTTTTTTCCTTTTTCTGTGAATAATGGTCACGTGAGATGGACAACCGCTCGATCGCGCGCTGGCTGAGGAACATCGGACTCCCTCAGTACACCAGCGCTCTGGAGAAGCAGTGCTACGGCCTCGAGGTACACACACACACACACACACACACACACTCAAGGTATACAAGGTATACACACACACATTTCACACAGTCTTGTTTCATTATTACACACACAGTTTGTCTTAATTAAGAAACTACGTGGAATATTTGTACTTTTAGCTGTGTGTGTGTGTGTGTGTGTGTGTGTGTGTGTGTGCAGGGTCTTCTATCTGTAAAAGAGGATGATCTCAGACTGATGGGAGTCGAAGATCCAGAACACAGAACAACCATCCTAATGCAACTACAGACACAACAGCCTGAGAAAGGTGAACACACACACACACACACACACACACACACACACACACACACAGTTCCTCCAGTACCGTTAATAGACTGTTTGTTCAAAGTTAACTGGTCTTTACATTTTTAAATGTTACTACTAGTTGTTTTAGAACGTTAAGAGAACATTCAAAGCAACATTCCAATAATGTTCGAAGAATGATACAATGTTCTCTTAAAGGGATAGTTGGAAAAATGTAAATTAGCCAAGATTCACTGTCCCTCAACTCACCCTGTGTATGACACTCTTCTCTCAGACAAACACAATCTGAGGTATATTAATAAATACTCTGACGCTTCCAAGCTTTATAATGACAGTGAAGGGCTGTTTCTGTTTTCAAGTCCATTCGTTTGGCCGGAAGCTATGATGATAGATGCACTTTTATGATGGACAGATGCACTTTTATGATGGATAGATGCACTTTTATGATGGACAGATGCACTTTTATGATGAACAGATGCACTTTTATGAAGGATAGATGCACTTTTATGATGGACAGATGCACTTTTATGATGAACAGATGCACTTTTATGATGGACAGATGCACTTTTATGATGGATAGATGCACTTTTATGATGGACAGATGCACTTTTATGATGAACAGATGCACTTTTATGAAGGATAGATGCACTTTTATGATGGACAGATGCACTTTTATGATGAACAGATGCACTTTTATGATGGATAGATGCACTTTTAAGGACTTCAAAACAGAAACTGTCATCCACTGCCATTATAAAGCTTAGAAGAGCCTTTAACGTTCACATTTTTAAAGTGTTCAGAGCATATTAGTGTCGGTTGTAATGGTAGATATGGTGCTTCTCCTCAGAGAATATCTCCACCGGCACGATGAGCCGGAAAAACACTCTGGCATCACCGATTGACCTGGTCAGATCCACGGACTTCTTCCGGCACAGCATCGCGCCGAAACTGCGTCGCCGTGACAACCGAGTCTCCGCCTCCTGCCTCCAGCTCCACCCTGAAGACCACGCCCCCTCCAGCAAACTCAAGCTCAGGTTCTTCATCCACTCATTTATTGATCTTTTCTGAGGTGAAACCAAACAAATGGAGGTAATTTAGATTTGATGACCAACTTATTGGTCAAATTACCATATCAAATCTTATAAAGAAAAGGTCATTATACTTTTACCCTCAGTGAAAATGTTTAACAAGCATAAGCCACAAGTGTTTTTTTGTGAGTTTTGTTGTACACATCTATTATTTCAATGCGATCTATATGGGATGATATCTGGTAGAAATGCCTTTTTGCTGAATTGTTTTGTTTACATTTTGCTGAAAATTCTTAATTGTAACCACTTTGACAATAAGGTTCATTAGTTAACTACCTTATTAACATGAACTGAGAATGAGCAGTACTTCTACAGAATGTATTAATCATTATTAATTGAATAATACATTATTACAATCAAAGGTTGTATTTGTTAATATTAGTTAATGCACCGTGAACCAACAATGATCAGCTGGATTATTATTAGATGATAAAGATTAACTAATAGGCCTAACAAATGTATTGCTCATTGTTAGATCATGTTAGTTTATATATTAACTCTAATTCTAGCTAATGAACCTTATTGTGAAGTGTTACCGAAAAAAATAAATAATGTGACTAGATACTTTAACTTAAGCTATGTCTTAAAAATAATACACTCACACACTGAGAAATATTGCAGTAAACTCTGTGACCACATGCCCCGGTTTCACTTACGACATAAATAATAGGTTTACTTCGCAACACTTCCCCGTGAGCGCGCACACCGAGTGTCTTGCGCAATAACGCGCGCGTCTGGTTAAACTCAGCGAAACGGGGCGTCGTCGGATCAAGCTTACACAGGTTTCACCCTCTCTGCCCCGGGGATCGAGCATGTCGGACGGGTTGCGGGTTTTCAGGGCCTCTGGCGCCGCCACACAGGTGAGTGCGCGCGGAATGCGAGGAATGTGCGAGAGATAGCGGCGCGCGCGGGAGGAGCGGAGCGTGTGTGAACTCGTCAGCTGTGAGAGAGGGATCTGCAGGAGGAGAAGAAGAGGAAGAAGAAGACTCGGATTATGATCTCTCTCTCGATGAGAAACTCCACTATAGGAATAGTTTTTGTTTTCCAGGTAAGTGTTCCCGCACAGACTGTTAATGATTATCCTGGTCGGTGTTTGCGATGGGAAGGGCAGAGCTGATATATAGACCTTTGATATTTATGTATGCATGTGTGTGTGTGTTGCTAAAACAGAATTTGTTGCGCTCTGGTCGATTTGAAACACTTTATTAAAGTAAGTTGTCATCGACACCAGATGTTCTGCATTAGTTAGTTTGATGCGGGTTTGGAAAACTTGAGATTTCACATAGAATCTAGAGATGGTACTTTATAGGGTAAACTACATAATGTAAACTTCAATATATTATTATTAATGTATTTTGATTTAGTACTGAATGATTCAACTAGGGGAACCATATGCATATGCAACAGTGTTTATGGTTTTCCAAACCACATTAAAGTACATTTCTAAAATAAATCATGGTAATACATTGTAATACCGAAATTTATTTGTTGCTGTGATTAGGGAATAGCACTGCAAAAATGTTCTTTCTTATTTTCTAATCATTAAAAATCTAAACATTCTTAAATCAAGATATGTTTACTGGAGAAACAAAATGACTTAGTGTCGTCTTAAAATATGTGAACACTGAAAAAGTGTCGTTTTGTGAAAAAATGATAAAAAATGAAGTGAGTTTAAGCTGAAAACAAGAACAAATGTGGCAATGGGCTCTGAAAAACTTCATTTAAAGGGAAATCAAGATTATTTGTCTGACAGTATTAAACAGTATTTTTTTTTTTTTACAGTATTTGTTTTCAGAAAGCAAGACTTAATATCAAAAGTAAATGTATCTTGATTTCACAATTTAGATATTTGTCCTGGGACATTAAAATGTTAGTTTTAGTTTAGTTTTTTGGGAGTTTGACTGCACTGACCTTGAGCCCATAACATCCGT
This sequence comes from Pimephales promelas, assembly GCF_016745375.1. The sequence continues at coordinate 13,388,174 of NW_024121765.1, read as the reverse complement.
TTCCATGGCAACTGATCCCAGGACATTCCCTGATGTCCACAGGACACAATGCAGCGGGAAGGAAACGCCATTAAAGTGTTATGTAAAAACACACCTCTCCATGTCAGTGATCTGCAGCGCTTTACCTTGCGGTTCTCAGACGTCTTTACTGTAACGGTGAAGTTATCAAACCCTAAGCAGAGTTTATCGTAGCTTCGGTCTGTTAGCAAATCAGCAGAAGGAGGGTGTGGTGGACGGACACAGAGCATTGTGAGTGCATGTCCTAATATATGTCTGTACATGTGTTTTTATGCGTGTTTTGAGCTTTGTTTTATGTGCAAAGTTCTAAAAGTTGAACTAGTAGATATACCGATACTTTCTCAAGTTGATTAAACACAGAATAATAAGACAAATTTTATATTACAAGTTCTGAAATGTTGTTTCTAATCAAATATGCTCTAATTTGCATACGTTTCCAGCACATAAATCTGATCATTGGGTAAAGCCAGGTTAAAAATTGTTGTTTGATTTTGTTGACACGGTAGAGCTAAATGTTTTTACCAAGGGGATTTTGGATTTCTCTCTTTATCACTCCATAAATCAGAAAATACTATCGTCAGAGAGAGAAAAAACACATTTTCACCATGTTTTTAGGAATAAAGTGTTAAATATATATATGGCGAATGATATATGAACAAACCCCTTGGTAAAAAGCTTTAGAATATAGATTGGAATAAAACTGTAAGTTTTGGTGTGTATAAGTGATGCTGAAGTGGAGATAAAACTCATTAAAGATGTGTATTGTAATTGAAATCTACAGACGCAAATAGATGAAATGCTATAAAATAAACACTTGAATGTGTTTCTCGGACGTTTTCTTTCTATTATTCTAAACGAAGACCTGATAGGGAAGAAAAACACACCTCTAAATAGACCAGTGGATGACTAAACAATGCTTTTGCCTGTAGTCTAGAATAAATAAAAAAATCTAAATATACGATTTTATTCAAGTCAAAACTTTTGCGACAGAATCGACTTCCATTAAAGTGGATAAAAAGGTTGTATAAAAGTGCATTAATGTAAAAAAGTTAAATATTACAAATTACACTGACTTTTTTTTAATCTGTTGTGCTCTATTTTGCAGCAGGAGGAAGAGTGTGTCGGCCTTCATCAGTCAGGTGAGCGTGTTGCACAGGTCCCGCCACACACACACACACTGGTGTTCAGTGCTTCACTGTGTTACTGTGCTGTTTCTGCAGGTGTTCTCGGGGCTGAAGGACATGGACTCCCTGAAGAAAGAGCTGGAGGAGGAGCTGAAACTTAGCACTGAAGATCTGAGGGGTCACGCCTGGTATCACGGACAGCTGCCGCGCGAGGTGTGTGTGTGTGTGTGTGTGCGCGCGCGCGCGCCAAACCCTAAACCACTTGCGCTCATGTCATCCACAAAGCTCTTTTTCTAGGATACACCGATATGGAAATTATGGTCGATACCGATAATTCTTTATATTTGAAAGCTGATAACCGATATATTGGCCGACACATTTTAATCAAAATTTTGATATAATTTTTGAGAGCCTGATTAGAAAAACAAAATCCACGTCCCAAACACAGAATTATGTCCTTTTTAAAATCGGCCACATTTTCTTAACAAGCCGATACCGATAACTTTGAAAAATGAACCGACGTCAAGCGATATGGTGGCCGATTTTTAAGCGATATATCTTATTCATATGAAATGTTCATAACGGACACGACAGAATTATAAAAACGGACAGAATTATAAAAGTAGATCATGCCTTATTCCAAGTCTTCCGTATTCTTCTGTGTGTGTGTTTTGTGTTTACATCAAAACAACAGAAAATACATTTGAAACAGATTTCTTTTTTGCATGAACTATTTCTTTAGGTTTTCAATATTTTATTCCCAAATATGATTCGATGGAGAGACACATATTGAAATTTAAAAGGCATCTATGTAGTTTCTTCTATAAAAATCCAATTTATACAATGAAAAAATATTATTATACAAATATTTAGTTTATGTTAAGTTACCTTGTTTTTTTCTATATATTTTATTGTTTATTTATGTATTTTTATTCACTCATTTATTCACTTATTTGGTTTAATATGATTTGTATTTATTTATTAATATTTCTGTTTATTTACTAATTTATTCAATTATTTAATTTAACATATATTTATTTTATAATTTGTTTATCTTCATATTTTATTTTTTAAATTATTCACTTATTTGGTTTAATCATTTTTTAATTTATTTACTTATATTTTTGTTTATTTATCAATTTATTAACTTATTTATTAAAATGTATTTATTTATTTGTTAGTCCTAATTATTTATCTATTTATTTAATAATTTAATTATGTATTTACCACAGATTTTTTTTAAAAACATTCTCTATTCGCAATACAATAAAAATCTACAAAAGTAAACCAAGTTTGTTTATATTGTGCAATGCTGTTGTACTGTAAACTACTGGCATGCAATCCAGCAAAGCTCATTATTTGTTGATATCTGTGCATTTATTTGTTTATTAAGCATGTGTGTGTGTCTGTGTGTGTGTGTGTGTGTAGGCTGCGGAGAAGCTGTTCTCTAGAGACGGAGAGTTTCTGGTGCGCGACTCGAGCTCCAGTCCCGGTGAATATGTCCTGAGCTGCATGTGGAAAAATCAACCCATGCACTTCAAAATCATACGTGTCGTTCTGCGACCCAAACAGGTACAGTATCCGTCTCAGCATCCGCCGTGTGAACGAGCGTTCAGAGACTGACGTGTGTGTGTGTGTAGGGGTACACCAGAGAGCTGTTTCAGTTTGAGAACGATCAGTTCGATAACATACCAGCGTTAATTCGGTTTCACGTCGGCGGGCGGCATCCCATCTCGCATTCCGCAGGCACCATCATCTTTCAGCCAATCACACGCACTCTGCCTCTACGCATCATCAGCGAGCGGCAGGCGGCGAAGTCATCAAGCTCTGCCCATCTGTCACGAGGTCAGAGCAAGAGGCGGAGTCTGAGTTCCTCTCAGAGAGACATGCTGCAGGTCAACAGCAACAACCTGCTCAGGTACACACACACACACACAAACACACACATTGTCCGTTTATATTTTGATTGTATTTATACAAATTAATTTGGTGTGATTATTAGGCATTTCTTTGTTTAAAAAGATACAAACATTGAAATGCAACTCAAAGATGTTTTATTTTTCTATGATAATGATGCTGGATTTATATAAAAAAATAGTTTAAAATTGTTTATCCACACATGTGAATATTCATGAAAAACTACTTTTACTCATTTTAAACCAGAAATAGGTGACTAACTTTATACTTTAACAGCATCAAAATAAAGCAAAAGAAGTACTGCAAAGCCTTAAAGAGATAGTTCACCCAAAAATGAAAATAAGCCTGATTTACTCACCCTCGAGTCATCCTAGATGACCATCAAAGTGCATCTGTCCATCATAAAAGTGCATCTGTCCATCAAAAAAGTGCATCTGTCCATCATAAAAGTGCATCTGTCCATCATAAAAGTTCATCTATCCATCATAAAAGTGCATCTGTCCATCATAAAAGTGCATCTGTCCATCATCAAAGTGCATCCGTCCATCATAAAAGTGCATCTATCCATCATAAAAGTGCATCTGTCCATCATAAAAGTTCATCTATCCATCATAAAAGTGCATCTGTCCATCATAAAAGTGCATCTGTCCATCATAAAAATGCATCTATCATCATAAAAGTGCATCTATCATCATAAAAGTGCATCTGTCCATCATAAAAGTGCATCTGTCCATCATAAAAGTTCATCTATCCATCATAAAAGTGCATCTGTCCATCATAAAAGTGCATCTGTCCATCATAAAAGTGCATCTATCATCATAAAAGTGCATCTATCATCATAAAAGTGCATCTATCCATCATAAAAGTGCATCTGTCCATCATAAAAGTGCATCTATCATCATAAAAGTGCATCTGTCCATCATAAAAGTGCATCTGTCCATCATAAAAGTGCATCTGTCCATCATAAAAGTGCATCTATCATCATAAAAGTGCATCTATCCATCATAAAAGTGCATCTGTCCATCATAAAAGTGCATCTGTCCATCATAAAAGTGCATCTATCATCATAAAAGTGCATCTGTCCATCATAAAAGTGCACAGATTTGCAGGATGTTGTAGTAAAACAGGAACGGTGTCAGAATCAGAAACAATACCTGTCTAGCACGCTGTGTGTATAGTTGTCATATTAACGGTGTATTGTGTGTGTGTGTTAGGAGCGGCAGTCAGCCTGCTAATATGGAGACAGTGGGGAGACCCTTTCTACAGTCTGCACAATCTGACAGCAACCTGCGCACAGGTACACACACACACACACACACACACACAATGAACATTCTTAACAACTGATCTGGGATCTGATTACTACACAGATTGAATTGTCCATGTTCCTCAGGTGTTCCTCAGTGCAGCGCGTCACATGACTCTAGCCCCGCCCCCGTGTCCCCGGTGTTCCGCACAGGAAGTGAGCCTGTCCTCTGCCCAGCCACTTCCTGTCAGTCTCCTCTGGGTGCGTCTCCTCTGGTGGGCTCTGACGGACAGCTCCACTGCCGAGCGCCGCCCAAACCCCTGCGCATCTCCATCATGTTCCCCCCGACCCAGAGCGACCCCGAACCCGACACCGGCGACATCTACGGAGAACTGGTGCCGCAGGTCAGAGGTCATAAGCGCGAGACTATATCATATATCAGTGAGGATAGAAAACATATCAGACGAGAGGAAAAATTAGGTTTATCTCGCAAAAGTTTAACATTATCCTTAGAAAATTTGCGTTCGCTCCTCATACTATTGCAGTTTCTTAGGGAAACATAAAAGTTTTGTGTAAGAATGCAAAGTTTTTAGGGTGCAACAATGTTTTTTTTCCATCACCGTGTCACTTAGCATTTTTATTTATATTACATTTGCGTATATTAAGGAGTGGAAATGGCTAATCAGACAAAAAGTGCTCCTCCGCCGCCATCTACTGGTTAAAGTCTTTTAAAGTGTTTTTAAGATAACATTAGACTCCATGTATGATGGTAATGAACTGACCTTTGACCCCGCAGGTCCCGGTCACCATGCTGCCGAAAGGTCACGCGGCGCGGCTCCGCGCTCAGGAGAAGTGGACGAGTCGCGCGCGCCTGACCGAGACTAGCTTCGGGTTCCTGGAGGCGCAGAAGCTGGAGGAGCAGCCACTCACACACACACTCGGAGACGAGGACGAGCGCGACTGGTGTTTCCAGCGGCCGCAGACGGAGACGAGCTCCTGCTTTCGTCTGGAGGAGTTTCGTTCGCTTCTGCTGCCCGAGAACAACCGCCCGCTGGACCAGAGCGTCCTAATGAGGGTCAAAGAGCTGCTCACACACACCGACGCCAGAGCCACCGCGCTGCACATGCTCAGCGTCAACTGCCAGGTACACACACACTGGGTTATTATCACCCAACCGAATAACGCATAATTTATGAATAATATAGAAGTGACCTGAGCTGCGTTTCCCAAAAGCATCGTAAGCCTAAGTTGATCGTACAGACCATTGGTGGCAATTGTTCTACGATCAACTTACGATGCTTTTGGGAAACGCAGCCCTGGTCGGTGGGACACGCTCATATTTGCAAGGGTTTACAGAGCTTTTATTGATAATATTTCCACTATGGCTCAGGTGGCGCGTGTCACAGGTGTGACGCCGGAGCAGAAGAGCATCATGGGAGTTGACAGCGGACTGGAGCTCGTCACGCTGCCACACGGAGGCCAGCTCAGACGGGACCTTCTGGAGAGGTGTGTGTGTGTGTGTGTAACGCATTACAATATTGCGTTACTCCCTTAATAAGTAACTAATTGTGTTACTTAGTTTCTTTGTTAGAGTAGTAATGCGTAATGTTTTTGCGTTCCTTCTTTTTCACCTGGGCTGGGCTTGTTTTTTATAGCAAAACAAGTTTGGGCAAAAGACCCTTTAACAGCTAAAGTAAATATAACAATAATAATCCTCATGCTGAAGGAAATGCAGATTGACTCCTGAACAGTAGAGGCTCAAACACCTTTCTGCTGTTATTGTGGAGAACAGATGCAGGAGAAAGCTCAACACGGACACACGGTATTCTTTTACTGTGACTTTTTTTACGCGGTTCGGCCGTTCGTCCACACGGAAACGCAGGACACTGTCTTGTCTCATCATGAGGACAGGAGAGCTGTCAGTCAATAAATGTGAACAAGTAACTCAGATATTTTGTTGCAGAATTTGAAAGTAAAGTGTTACTTTACTAGTTACTTGAAAAAGTAATCTGATTACATAAGTCAGCTGTAATGTGTTCCCGGGCACTAGTGCCGTGTGCTGACGCCCCCGCTGCGCTCCCACAGGCACCACTGTCTGGCTCTGGGTGTGGCGGTGGATCTGCTGGGCTGTACTGGGACGCTGGTCCAGCGGGCGATGGTGCTGAGCAGGATCATCACGCTGGCAAAGGAGCTGCGCAACACCACGCGGGACCTGTACGCCTTCTCCGCCGTCATGAAGGCGCTCGAGCTGCCGCAGGTACACATGTCATACTACACTTCATACTGTACACGTCATGCTATAGTGACCGCAATTCTAACCTCAAAATTAGGATTAGACATAAAATAATATCATATATCAAAGTATCAAAGTAAAAATCAGCATGTTAAAAGCAAAAATGCTATGAAATCCACATCATATTTAGTGAGAAAGGGACATGCTAAAGCAAAACAGGCACTATTTTAGGAATCAGCCCCTAAAATGAGTGAGAATAAAGTACTGTATTCAGCAGACATGATGTTGCGCGCTGTAATTGTGTTGTTAGTAATGTAAATGTTGTCCTTCAGGTGGTCAGGTTGGAGAATACGTGGCGAGCGCTGAGGCGTAATCACACCGAGAGCGCCGTGACCTTCGAAAAAAGCCTGAAGCCCTTCATGAAGTCCCTGAATGAGGGCGAGGGTGAGTGTGTTTGTCTGAGTGTGAGTGAGTTTACAGCAAGTGTGTGTGAGTGAGTTTACAGTGAGTGTGTGTGAGTCTGAGTGAGTTTAAAGCGAGTTTCTGTGAGTCTGAGTAAGTTTACAGTGAGTCTGAGTGAGTTTACAGCGAGTGTGTGTGAGTAAGTTTACAGCAAGTGTGTGTGAGTCTGAGTACGTTTATAGAGAGTTAGTGAGTTTACAGCAAGTATGTGTCTGAGTGAGTTTACAGTGAGTCTAAAGTTTACAGCGAGTGTGTGGGAGTCTGAGTGAGTTTACAGTGAGTCTAAGTGAGTTTACAGAGTCTAAGTGAGTTTACAGTGAGTCTAAGTGAGTTTACAGTAAGTCTGAGTGAGTTTACAGCAAGTCTGAGTGAGTTTACAGTAAGTCTGAGTGAGTTTACAGCAAGACTGAGTGAGTTTACAGTGAGTCTGAGTGAGTTTACAGCAAGTCTGAGTGAGTTTACAGCAAGTCTGAGTGAGTATGTGTGAGTCTGAGTGAGTTTACAGAAAGTCTGAGTGAGTTTACAGAAAGTCTGAGTGAGTTTACAGTGAATCAGAGTGAGTTTACAGTTTGTCTGAGTGAGTTTACAGCAAGTCTGAGTGAGTTTACAGTGAGTCTGAGTGAGTTTAGAGTGAGTCTAAGTCAGTTTACAGCAAGTCTGAGTGAGTTTACAGTGAGTCTGAGTAAGTTTACAGCAAGTCTGAGTGAGTTTACAGTGAGTCTAAGTGAGTTTACAGAGTCTAAGTGAGTTTACAGTGAGTCTAAGTGAGTTTACAGTAAGTCTGAGTGAGTTTACAGCAAGTCTGAGTGAGTTTACAGTAAGTCTGAGTGAGTTTACAGCAAGACTGAGTGAGTTTACAGTGAGTCTGAGTGAGTTTACAGCAAGTCTGAGTGAGTTTACAGCAAGTCTGAGTGAGTATGTGTGAGTCTGAGTGAGTTTACAGCAAGTCTGAGTGAGTTTACAGTGAGTCTGAGTGAGTTAACAGTGAGTCTACATGAGTTTACAGTGAGTCAGAGTGAGTTTACAGCAAGTCTGAGTGAGTTTACAGTGAGTATGTGTGAGTCTGAGTGAGTTTACAGTGAGTCTGAGTGAGTTTACAGTGAGTCTGAGTGAGTTTTAAGCGAGTCTGAAGGATTTCACAGCGAGTGTGTGCGAGACTGAGTGAGTTGGAGTGTGTTTACAGCGTGTGTGTGTGTGTGTGTGTGTGTACAGACTGCATGGGCTCGGAGCCGGTGTCTCTACCACACATGGTGCCGCTGCTGAGGCTGATGGAGGGCGAGGACAGTGTTGAATCCACAGACAGAGGCTGTCAGCTGCTCTACAACCTGCTACAGTCGGCTCGCAACGCCACACTACACGCTAGTGACTGCACACGCTACGCACATGGCCTGCTGTCAGGTACACACACACACAGACTACACGCTACACTCACGGCCTGCTGTCAGGTACACACACACACAACATGCTAGTGACTGCACACGCCACGCAAACTCTTTTCAAGGACCTCTTCGTAAATTTGTCTGTTTTCAAGGGTTTTCTAGGCCTTGAATTTCAAAATGTCAAATTCAAGCACTTGTACAAACCCTGTTTATAGCCAAAATAACATTATTAGAAGTCGTAGCAACATTGAAAAAAAATTGTCAGAACAGGATAAACACACATGCACATGTGATAGACTGTGAGGATCTGATTGGACGGCTGACCTGTCTCTCTTCCCCCAGCCGGATGGGAGCCGATCCCGGAGCTCCTGGAGGTGTTTCAGACGGAGTTCTCCCTGCGCCTCTTCTGGGGTCAGACGGGTGCGCAGGCCGGGCACAAGGAGCGTTGCGCCAAGTTTGACCGCATCCTCACGGTTCTGTCCAACAAACTGGAGCCGGACAGAGGATCTGAGGTCTGAGCAGCTCGAGGGATCGAGAACCGACACCGTGTCCAGTTCACACACGAATCATCATTTACTGGCCCTTAAAGGTGCAGTGTGTACGTTTAGCGGCATCTAGTGGGACTGCATCCAACAGAAGTTACACTGGCCGACAGGAAGTTATGTCGTCTGAGACAGCATAGAGCTGCCTGTTAAACAATGAGTTTCTTTACAAAGAAAGGTTTACTTAATTATTCAGTAAAACGATGTTATTGTGAATATTATTGTTGTTGTTAGTCAATGTGTCAGTGTTTTATCCGCTGACTTTAGCAGCTTCTTTTCATGAAGAACAACACACACACGACGCGTGTGTCCACTCAGGGCCACCGTAGAAACGTAGATGTAAGAGGACCCGCAGTGTGTGTAGACCAAGCGGGAACATTCTAATCTGAAAGATGAAGCCTACCCGGAAGTGCGAAAAACTGCAATACATCTCAGATCCACTAGAGGCCGGTCCCAAAAGGGAGCAAATATCCATAGACGTCATGTTAAAATATCCGTTTTCACAGCATAAATTCATGTTTTTACAGTTTGGTCCCATGGACTTTTATTGTATTTTTGGATAGGTTCAGAGTGCCTGACAACTGTGAGGGGGGTGAATTTTTTTTAACTCGTTAGTTTAGATCATATTTAGATATAAAATGTATGACAAATAAGGGCGGTTAACTTTGATTGACAGCTGATAACGGGCTGCGCCGAGTGAATTTGACGTCTCGGCCATGATCTGACAACACATCATACCATCTCTGTATCCTTTCTGAAACTTTTGTATTTTGTATTTCCCAAAATTTTCCAGTATGGCGCCGCCCATCCCCCCATAAACAGCCTCAAACCCGTTCTTCAGAGAGTCTATGGGTGACGTCACAGACGCTTTGTCCATATTTTTTAGTCTATGGTGTAGACAGAAATGCTCATTCTAATAAACACAATGGTTCATCATGTAAGGTCTTTATACACCACTGAACACATAGTTATGTTTATATGATATTGCATTTCTGTCAACATATCCCCCTAAACATTACACACTGCACCTTTAAGTTGTTCCAAACCTGTATGAATTTGTTTTTTCTGCTGAACACAAACGATTCTTTGAAGAATATGGATAACCAAACAGTTGATATTATGGGGGAAAAATACTATTGAAGTCAATATTTGGTTTCCGACATTCTTCAAAATGTTTGGGTGGAGTGTCTCTAATATCCCTGTCATTAATTAAATATTCAGATTACAATAAATGTTAAAAAAGACAAGACTGAAGCACAAAAGTACTTTCAGACATCCGAACATGTGACTTTTCCCAAATAGGGGAATACTTTTTTTAAAAGTTTTTTTTTACATTGAAAATATTGCAGATTTCAGCTTTGTTTACACATTATATTGTGATGCATTTGAGATCTTGATGATGATGATGTTTCAAAACTGTGATTTTGTTCACGCTTGAGTGAAATATGCCAAATATGCCCAATTTCAGAGGCAGTTTATTTTTGAAAGAATATATTTTAGTTTCTTAATGAATTAAAATGGAAATGTATACATCGAACCAAGTCTGCTTTAGTTTCCGATCAACATAAAACAGGATTCACAACCCTTTACTTTAAATCGAGTGGGGTAAGAACAGTATTCAAAAATGTTACAGAATAAAAGTTAACATTTTGATGTATTCACATGTTCTTCATGAATTCATACTACACCCAAGGGTCGACAAAATGATAATTATTGATGTTATGTGTCGCCAGCAGGGGGAGACACACAAGACACACACACCTGTATTTGTACCAAAACAGAACTCTACTCAACGACTTACCGTAATTCTGATCCGATGTCTGTACACACTCACAGAAGTACCAAACACATCATGATAGATCCATGTTTTAAAAGAGTTGCGTTTGACTTTAAAATCTAAATGTTGAATACTAAATGGGCCCATTCACATAAACAACGATTGATATAAAAAAAATAGTAATCGCTCTAAATGCCATTCTTAAAATAGGTCGATAACTAACAATATAATTTAAAATCACTCTCATTGTTAAAGAATATCAGAGTCCACAACTATAACTATAACGACACAGAGGAACGATAACGTTGGAATCACCTCAGAACCATTTCCCCAGCTGATGTACGTTAAAAACACTGACAGCCAATCAGAATCCATCCTGCTTGAAAGACCGCGAGCATTTAAAGAGACAGGCGACGCTAACTACTTTTTCACAGTAGACTATTTACATAAAATGGATTACAAAGTTACTGAAACTATCATTATTGTTATTGTAAACCGGATCAATTTTAAAAATTAAATAAAATAGTGAAATAATAATTATAATGATAAAGATCTGAGGAATGAACTTTCAATCCATCAGCCAATCAGAATCCTCCAACTGCAGTTAGTTAAAGTATGTTGGTGTGCTAATAGTAACAGTTATCATCATGTTTGGTGTGAACAGCCTTTAATTCAGCAGTATAACATACAGAAGCAAAGTCGAACGTCTGAACACACACGACTGGATTCATGTAAAACACACACACTTCAACAAACACAATAAGCATAATCTTTAAAAACACAAATGCACAGAATTCACCAGCAGAAGCATATAACATACTGAGAGTAAAGCTAGCATAACACAGGAGTGTATGGAGTGAGTGTCACATGACTGATCAGATGATCTGTATGTATGAGGCCGGCACGTATCCCACATCTCCACTGGCTCTCTGAACTCTGACCCAGCCGTCACCGTGATCCTCGTCCATCAGACTCAGCTGCTCGCCCGCCCGCATGCACACGGCTCCCTCGCTGCTGCCTGCACACACACACACACACACGCACACAAACGCGCGCTCAGGCAGAGGCTCATGGGAAGGAATTTGCTGCTGTATTAGAAACTCTCACTAGTTTTCTGTAGTTTCATGCCAAGAAAACACAATATTTAGTGTTATAAACGTAAAGAAAAAAAATCATGCTTTTGTAAATGATAATTATGCCAAATTATTACATCCCAAGTCATATTTATGAGATGAAGTCGAAATTACGACTTAAATTAAAATTATTACATACTAAGTCCTAATTATGAAATAGTGTAATTATTTTGGCTTTTCAAATCCTATTTATTAGATGTAGTTAAAATTATTGCTTTAAATGTCAAGACAAAGTTAAAATTATAACATAAAAAAGTTATAAATGAGATGAAAAGTATCACGTAAAACCACAATTATGACAAAGTTTGAAACACAGTCATATTTATGATAAATATAGAAATTGGCATATTACGTCATAATTATGACATTATTATTAGATGTAAACTAAAACAACTTAACTTTAAACTACAATTATGACAAATTGGAAATGGCCACACTAAGAGATATTTCTGAGATGAACGGTGGAACTGAAGACGTGTGTGTGTGTGTGATGATGAAGAACAGCAGAAGCTCACCATCAAAGTCATAGAGCGCTGTACACTGGCCCATGGGGAAGTCCACCTCGAACTCGTCCTCAAAACCACATTCATAGATGTTCTCTGACGGAGACGTGCTGGACTCACTCAGCACAGCCAGATACTCCGCACTACACACACACACACACACACACACACACACACACACACACACACACACACACACACACACACCTTAGTCAAAACTGCAAACAACTTCTGGAGTTTCTCATGTGCTGAAAGACTCTCTCTCTCTCTCACTCTCTCTCTCTCTCTCTCTCTCTCACTCACTCTCTCTCTCTCTCACTCTCTCTCTCTCTCTCTCTCTCTCACTCACTCTCTCTCTCACTCACTCTCTCTCTCACTCACTCTCACACTCACCAGGCTGTCCCTCCACCGGCTTCAGTCAGCTGACCCTGAGGAACACACACGTGTTTAACACAGCTGCAGAATCAATGATCACACTTAATCAAATATGAGATCAATTCAGCTGCAAAAACACAATAGTCACAATTCAGCGCAGATTCTGTCCTGGTCTGATAGTGTCCGTGTGTGTGTGTGTGTGTGTGTGTGTACCTGGTATTTGCTGATCTCTCCTTTGAGTCTGACGATGTTGACAGCAGTTTCTATGATCTGAGGCTGAAGGCTGGATGGATCGCCGAGCTGCGAGTTCTGCTCATAAACACCCTTCATCTTCATCAGAGCCTCGCTGACGGACACACACACACACACACACACACAGTTAAAAGGATCAGTTAAAGAGTCCAAGCTCAAAAACGCTTTAATTTTCTCACAACAATCATTGCATCATCAGCTCTTTCCTCGAAACAGCGTCTCCTTGACATGAACAACACGACCCAAACTCTGTCGCAGATACACTACAGAGGGCGGGGCTAAGAGACGCTGCTCAGCCAATCAACACCAGACCGTTATTTCGCCACCGGGTCATCATGTCGGATGTAAACATGTCGTTCTTGTGCCACCAGGTTGTCGTGTCGTTCTTGCGCCACTGGGTTATCATGTCGCATGTAAGCTTGTCGTTCTTCCGCCGCCGGGTCATCGTGTCACATGAGTGTCATTCTTGCGCCCCGCGGGTTATCGCGTCGCATGTAAACGTGTCGTTCTTGCACCACTGGGTTATCGTGTCGAATGTAAGCGTGTCGTTCTTCCGCCGCCGGGTTATCGCGTCACATGTAAGTGTGTAGCAGTAAACGAACCTCTGCTCTGTCTCTTTCTGCAGCTCTTTCTGTACGTCCTCCATCTTCTCCTGCAAACGCCTGCGTCTCTGGTCTGGAGGAAGACGAGAGAAGTCCTCCGGCGAAGACGGCTACACACACACACCACGATTCAGCACATAAAACATTCTTATAATGTATTTTTAATATAGGTTAGTCTTACATAAACCCCTCCCACACACAGCATAAAGCTGTCAGTCTAATCAGTCCAGCCAAACTGTCAATCATATGGACTTTTTCCAGATTTTTTTCATACATTTGTTATAATGTTAATATTTCTGGAACTAATGATTATATTTTCAATATTTCGATGCATTATTATGTGTGGCTCAAGTTATAATTCACCTTTCCTCACTCCTTTACTCCTCAAATAGTTTTTCCAGCTTAAAGTGCCATAAAACGTAACCTTTACTCCACATGAAATATGAACTCATTTCAACCGTGCGGTTACTGAAGAAAAGCCCTTGTTTTGTGCATTAGAAATGAAGCATGAGATCATTGTTAATAATGCTGAAATCAAATCAAACCACAGAGAACAAAACAAGATGATCCTTCACTGCACCTCAATCACTGTAAATGTCTTTGAGTATAAAAGTAAAGGTCATGCAGGGAATAAAGCTCACCGTACCATGTTTTTATCAGATGGAGACGTCACCTGGAAATCCAAACACACACAAACATAAGTATTCATAATATATATATATATATATACAGTTAAACTAAACTTATTCAGACAGCTTCAACGTTTCCCACATTATCAGTTTATTCTCTATAGTTTAGCTAATGGTGATAAATATGAGCAGAACTCAGTTCTCAGATCAGTGGATATTTGACTGGTTTTGTCCGTCCTTCTGTTGGACTCTCACACATGAATTATGTTGAATATCTGTTAAATTTAACTACACAATTAGATAATACCAGTTTAGCTCAACCAGTGACCAAGTAATGCTTCATGTTGTTCAGTGTGTGTGTAAAAAGAGCATTAGCAATTACAGAAAACACACTTCAGTAAAACATCAGCTCAAAGTGGAGGAGTCATTATTGCACCCAGATGTTATAAATCTTACTGTAGTCACTGAAGAATATTTGGGTAAAATATCACAGTTTATTTTGCTCTCCTCAATTATAAATGAACTATAGTGTCCTGCAAACTCTAGTGAAAAATATCAAATTATATCTGAATAATCTTTGGTTTGACTGTATATGAATATAAAGCTGGAGAGATGCAGAGTTAGACTGGTGAAAATCAGACATATCATCTGGGTTGTGTGTGTGTGTGTGTGTGTGTGTGTGTGAGGGGGGGCTGTACCTGTTTTTTCTTGAACAGTTGTTTGATGCGCACCTTCGGCAGGTGTGGTGTGTTGTCAGTCCCGACAGGTTTGATTGCCTGACTGTAATCCTCAAACTCCACGTCAGCAGGGGGCGCTGCGCCAGATCTGTGCTGCTCGATGAGCACCAGAGTCTCCTACACACACACACACACACACACACACAGTCGTGGAGTTTCAGGATATACACTGCTCTGTGTAATTCAGTCACTAATTTGAAGGAAAGTGTTTGTTTTTCATGAGACTTTGTGATTTCCTACTTTTGATTGACTGGCTAATTAGACAACAAGTGCTCCAACAAGACAAGTGCTCACCTCCAGGTTAAAGTATTATTAACATTTTTCTTACATAAATGTGTTCGCCATTTCTCCTACATCTTTTAACTTTTAGTTTCCCAGATCATCACATTAGACAATATTTAGAGCTTCGAAGAGCTATAAAAAGTGTGAAGCACACTGACAGTACTTGAATTTCACTCAGAAAGTTGAACGAACCCTGAGATGAATAATGTAGAAAATATTCAACTATTTCTGCCACAATACCATGGTTACAGTGAGTGTAACTACATTAAATCCACACCAGGGCGACCTCTGACTACATTCACTCGCACCGGCAGGAAAAAACGGTTCACTGTTCAATGGCTCACGTCACATCAGACCCCTGCCAGGGTTCGGGAACTTCCTCCAGGCCGAGTGAAGTTAGAAATCCAGTGTTAGTCACTGAGTTACGGAGTGAGGGAGTGATTTAGGGAGGGAGTGAGTTAGGGGGAGTGACTTAGGGAGTGAGTCAGTGACATAGGGAGTGAGTTAGGGAGTGACTTAGGGAGTGTCTTAGGGACTGACTTAGGGACTGACTTAAGGACTGACTTAGGGACTGACTTAAGGAGTGAGTCAGTGACTTGGGGAATGAGTTAGGGAGTGACTTAGGGAGTGAGTTAGGGAGTGCCTTAGGGAGTGACCTAGGGACTGACTTAGGGAGTGACTTAGTGAGTGACTTGGGGAATGAGTCAGTGACTTGGGGAGTGACTTAGGGAGTGAGTCAGTGACTTAGGGAATGAGTTAGGGAGTGACTTAGGGAGTGACCTAGGGACTGACTTAGGGACTGACTTAGGGACTGACTTAGGGACTGACCTAGGGACTGACCTAGGGAGTGAGTCAGTGACTTGGGGAATGAGTTAGGGAGTGAGTCAGTGACTTGGGGATTGAGTTAGGGAGTGACTTAGGGAATGAGTCAGTGACTTAGGGAGTGACTTAGGGAGTGCCTTAGGGAGTGACCTAGGGACTGACTTAGGGAGTGACTTAGTGAGTGACTTGGGGAATGAGTTAGGGAGTGACTTAGGGAGTGAGTCAGTGACTTAGGGAGTGAGTCAGTGACTTAGGGAGTGACTTAGGGAGTGAGTCAGTGACTTGGGGATTGAGTTAGGGAGTGACTTAGGGAATGAGTCAGTGACTTAGGGAGTGACTTAGGGAGTGCCTTAGGGAGTGACCTAGGGACTGACTTAGGGAGTGACTTAGTGAGTGACTTGGGGAATGAGTTAGGGAGTGACTTAGGGAGTGAGTCAGTGACTTAGGGAGTGAGTCAGTGACTTAGGGAGTGACTTAGTGAGTGACTTGGGGAATGAGTTAGGGAGTGACTTAGGGAGTGAGTCAGTGACTTAGGGAGTGAGTCAGTGACTTAGGGAGTGAGTCAGTGACTTGGGGATTGAGTTAGGGAGTGACTTAGGGAATAAGTTAGGGAATGACTTAGGGAGTGACTTAGGGAGTGAGTGAGTGAGTGAGTGAGAGAGTGAGTGAGCGAGTGAGCGTTTGTACCCACTTGTTTCTCATCGATGTTCCTCCCGGTGCTGCTGATCGTGTCCAGACACTTGTTGATGTTGGGCAGGACCTTCTTCTCGGCCTCGGAGAGCTGCACGTAGCCGTCGGCCAGCAGCCGGATGCGCCGCTCCTCCAGTTCCTGCAGCTTCTGTCGACGACACACACACGAAGGGTTTAATATTCGGTGCGCGGCGATGCTCTCGATCAAACCACACAGCAACACACCTTAAACGCGGAGGGAATCTCTGAGTGGTAGAGGTTGCTCTGCTCCTTGTTGTATCTCTGGAGTTGTGAAGCGTATTCGTTCTTACTCTCGTCCGCGATGTGGACGCGACTGTGTGATTGCTGTTTGGCCTAAAACACACACACACACACACACACACACGATGCATCATCAAACCCAGAGCACAGGTCGTATGCAGTGTGTGCGGTGTTTGCATGTACCCTGTCCACTTCTGCTTTAGTCGAGTTGGTGTCCTGCTGCACTCTCTCTGTTTGCTGAATAGCCTTCTCTGCCTCTCTCCATTCCTTCTCAAAACGCCTCTTACTCTGGTTAGAAGAAATCAATCAATCAATCAATCAGTCAATCAATCAATCAATCAATCAGTCAATCATGAATGTAATCTGGCGCAGGGATGCATGTGTTTATGTTTTTCTGAACGGAGGCTGCTTTACAGTTTTAATCATTAAAGATAATAGATTTATATAAATACATTTTTTTAAATGAAATTACCACTCAAATAAAATACATTTTCATGACCAAAATAAAGTAGAATTTAAAAAAGTGCATAGATTAATTTTAGTATGAAATACTGTCAATGTTTTAAATCTTTTTTGTGTCCTTTGGTTTTTTAATAATTTTTTTTAATAGTTTACTAAAGTTTTTTTGTCCGTCAAAAAACTATTTTTGTTAAAGAAAATGAAAGACAATTAGCTAAAATTGAAACAAAACTATTTTTATAATTAAAAAACAAACTAAACTAGACTAAAATAAACAATATAGCTGCAAGCAGCGACGATGGGCCCAAGCCCTGGTGGCTTTAGGGAAACTGTGCATTTAACGCGGGAACATAATCTGCGCATCTCACACACACTTGCTCCCTCACACACACACACACACACACACACACACTCACTCCCTCACATACACACGCTCCTTCACACACTCGCTAGCTCACTCACACACTTGCTCACTCACTCACTCACTCACACACTTGCTCACTCACACCCGCTAGCTCACTTGCTCGCTCACTCACTCACTCGCTCACACACTTGCTCACTCACACCCGCTAGCTCACTTGCTCGCTCACTCACTCACTCGCTCACACACTTGCTCACTCACACCCGCTAGCTCACTCGCTCACTCACTCACTCGCTCACACACTTGCTCACTCACACCCGCTAGCTCACTTGCTCACTCACTCACTCGCTCACACACTTGCTCACTCACACCCGCTAGCTCACTTGCTCACTCACTCACTCACTCACACACTTGCTCACTCACACCCGCTAGCTCACTCACACACACCCCCGCTAGCTCACTTGCTCGCTCACTCACTCACTCGCTCACACACTCGTTAGCTCACTCACACACCCGCTAGCTCACTCACACACTTGCTCGCTCACTCACTCACACCCGCTAGCTCACTTGCAAACTCACTCACACACTCGCTCACTCACTCACACCCGCTAGCTCACTTGCTCGCTCGCTCGCTCACTCGCTCACTCGCTCACTCACTCACTCACTCACTTGCTACCTCACTTGCTCACTCACTCACACCCCCGCTAGCTCACTTGCTCGCTCACTCACTCACTCGCTCACACACTCGTTAGCTCACTCACACACCCGCTAGCTCACTCACACACTTGCTCGCTCACTCACTCACACCCGCTAGCTCACTTGCAAACTCACTCACACACTCGCTCACTCACTCACACCCGCTAGCTCACTTGCTCGCTCGCTCGCTCGCTCACTCGCTCACTCGCTCACTCACTCGCTACCTCACTTGCTCGTTCACTCACTCACTCACACACCCACTAGCTCACTCACACACTTGCTCCTTCACTCACTCACTCACTCACACACTCGCTCGCTCACACATTTACTCACCATCTCCAGCTGTTTGAAGGTGGTCTCCAGGTTCTGCTGAGCCTTCTTAACTTCACAGAAATGCTACAACAGGAGACGAGTGTCACAGTGAGGAGGATCATGACAGGGATATTGTGCAGTGAGTGTGTGTGTGATGCGTGTGTGTGAGGTCTGGCTCACGTTCTTGCGCTCGAGTCGCAGCTCCTGCAGGTTTCTGCTGAGCTCCGCACAGATGGACACCGTCATGCTCTCGGACAGCTGCTCTCTGTGAGCCGCGTACTCGCTCAGCTCGTTCAGCAACGCCTGAAACGCCTGCTGACTGCTCAACCTGCACACACACCGCCAACAACACGCCTTTACCGTAGGGCTGGCAGATAAACGTGAGTTTCGAATATTTGTCGAATTTAAAAGCTACACATTTGAATGCAAAAACCATGAATTAGAATTTTTGATGTGTGTCGAGAGCCGCGAGATATGATGATAACTTGCACGTTTTTTTTTTCTAAACTTATCCAGTATCTGCGTGTAAACTGTACTTTTCCTCTAACATTCAGTTTTGCCTTTAGAATTCGAATATATTTCGAATTTCGCTAATATTTCTGTGTTTACTTCACGCTTACATCATCAAAGAGACTAACATTGCATTCAAGATACGCATTAACACATCATGCATTCTCTGGGAATCGAACCGGCATTGCTAGCACTGTTCGACTCTCAGGAATGCTGATCGTCAGTGTTTAATCGAGACGCTTCACTCACTTTGTGTCCTGATCTTCTTTGATGCCTCGTCTGGAATATTTCTTACAGAGACTCCTTCAGGGAAACACACATAAAGCAGGTTACACCAGCAAGAACACAAGATAACTGTACATTGTTAACACACATGGAATAATTAGCATAATAATAACTTATTTCCAAACGCTGTCGCCACCCTTATATGGAAAAACTAAACGCTCTCTGTTGATTTGACCAATGAAATGATGCAGAAACGAGTTTCAAAGGTGATGATGTTGCACAACTTGAGTGAACTAATTAATATTCATGAGCCAATGCTCTCTATATAAGGGCGGTCTGTGGAAAATTTAAAAGAAAACGGTGTAAAAAAAATTGATTAAACTAAATAAATATGTTGATACATTGACTAAAATAAATTACAAATATTTAGATAAAAAAATAATGCATCTGATATCACAGTGATAAAGTGAGGAAAAAGCTAAATAAATTAACTTAATAGACACAAAATATTTTCCAAAAAAAAATATAAATTGGGTCTTATTCATGAAAATAACGTTATCTCCCCTCGCAGGATGATGATATTGGGGTTTCTGATCTAGGGTAAAACACAAGCTCTTGCCTGAGCTGTTTGGCGTAATTCTGCTCAACCTCGGCTCTCTCTTTGACAAACTTCAAGTATCGGTCCAGCAGATCCAGTCCGCTCTGAGTGTGTCGCTCGATCACGTCATGCTGGTCCTGCAAACACACACGATACACACCACAGAGCCATGGATTCACAGTGCATTGTTATTCGCCTCTGGTGTGTAAGATATCTGGTCTCAGAATAGGTGTGGTATGTGTGTGTTGCTCTTTCTCCCACAAACTAGCTAGACTGGTCAATCTGCTTCTCGCTAGTTGTGACAGTACGACCTGAGGAGTCACGAGACACATTTAACACACTTATTTAACTAATATTATATACTACCCCATATGAAAACACAATATCTGATTAATTTATTAATATTGCATCTTCTTTTAAAATAATAATGGGTGTAGTGTACTTATATTTAAACCCAAAATGCTTAAATACACACACACACACACTTTATAAGTATGAGTTCTTATCTAGGATTTCATCACTCATATGCTGTTCTTTTGTTCCTGAACTCATTTCAAAGCAATCAGATGAGAAACTGTGTGTGTGATCTCTTCTGCTGTCCTGAGACATCTAAACCAGTTTAACCAGTACTAAACCACACACCAGCGCTAAAGCGAATCACAGTCCAGCGGTCACGTGAGTGACTCAATACATAATACAAATGAACATTAACATAAATTAAACAACATTTGTATTTCCTTTACGGACGTTTAACATATTTTATTTAAGTTTCCCAGTTGCAGTCTAATGCGTTCTGTGGGGTTTTTTACCCTACAGATTATCAACAAAAAAAAATCGGCGACATTTTTTTTTATTTCAAATAAAAGATTTGATACGTTCACATGTGCAGCATTTTTTGTCTAACGTTACCGTTTTTAAACCCAAAAACGAGCTCTATGTTATATCGTTATTATAGTCACGTTTATATTATGTTTGTCAGTGATTCTAGACAAGTAACGTTAAACTACATTTTTTTATAGTGAAAAAGTTAATCATTACTTTCTGCCCTTCAAAATGTCTGCATCTGAATCAATGAACGACTCAACCATGTATTTCTATCTGCAGTAAGTGATTAAATGAACTTACCCACAGATCTGATCCCCAATCCATGATCTCAGATCAGACGCGAAACTCCGACAGGAAGTTGTTTTAACTCAAAATACTTTCAGAAATACGAGTATTGCTGATCACGAGACCTATATTCCCATGAAACACGGTTCTCGTCTTTCTTTACCAGGTAAAGCGATCCTCGCAGTAGTTTCTCTCACGGATCTGTGGCGAGTGAGTTTCACTTCAGTACACCTGAGTGAGTGAGTTTACAGGTGTTTGTTCACAGGTGTATGCTTGTGGTTTTCAGTCGCTGGACATCTTATAAATAAACACCGTTTATAACTCCGTTGAGAAATAAGAAACAAAACACAGGTAAAATCACAGGTAAAATGGAAGAACTTTATGATCCGAGGAGAAAAAGTGAAGATATTGAAGTTTGTGCCACACTGACATCCGCTGGATAAAAATATCCTTACAAACGGTGGTCGCTGATTAGAGAAGGGTGAACGGTGAACCAATCACAGTCAGTTGGTGACGGAACGGACCAATCACAGTCAGTTGGTGACGGAACGGACCAATCACGGTCTTTCTTAATAACAATTATTTACAATACTTCTGAGCACGAGGTAAAAACGATATAAATACTGCTCGTTTTCTCGCACAAACCGCTCGTTTTTTCGTGTCTTAGGCCATTAGTGTGTACTTACATTTACGAGTCATTAAATCATGTTTAATTTGGACTTCTCTGTGCTGCTCTTTGATCTGCATTAACTGGCAGACAACAACGGTTTGACTGAAAAATGTCAAAATTGAAAATACTGTGTGGAAACAAAGACACCTACATCTTGGATGCCCTTGAGGTAAGTTAAAACATTCCAAAAATTAATTTCAAAGTGAATTATCCCTTTGAACGATTCCAGATGATGAATAGTCTTATCAAGTGAAACGATCGCTCATTGCTCATTTAAAATAAAAGTTTGAGTTTTATAAGCTCAAATGCTCGCCTTGCACTGTTTATAAAAATGAACGAATTGAACTTGGTCTCAGTTTAAACAACATAGTGTCAAGTTTTGATCTCATTAAGAAAAGGGTTGTTAGAAAAAAAAATCATATTAACCAAGTTAATATAAATGAATAACAAATCTGTATTATTGATGGAACGCTCTTGTAAATGTAAATGCATTTAAGTACCTGGGTCTGTGTCTACATACTGAGCAATCATTCAACGATCATATTGAAGCTAGAAAGTTAAACAATGTTTGTGTCAGTGGTACTGTTCAATTGATTGCTTTACAATAGAAAGCGTACTGCACAGCAACTCCTATTACTGCTAATTGATTATGCAGATAATGTTTATCACACATCAAGTGTTACTTCTCTTAAAGATTTTTTATTTAATTCTATGTAGATTTGTCTTATTCATGACACATCACTGCACGCATATGAAAAATTGCACTGACTCCAACCTAAAGAAGGTTTCACTTGTATATGAATACATCGTGATTGGAAGAAGAGCATTTTATTTTAAAACTCCCATGAACTGGAATAACCTTCCATTGTCATTGAAATATACATCTTTACATTAATTTGAATTGCCACTATTTTTATACCTAAAGACACCATGTACATGTTTTAATAGAGGCATGTATATTGTAGTACATTAAAATGTTTCACACATCTAAAGTATACAGAAATAATAATCTTATAAACACATTGATTTAGCTTAACTACATGCACAATAAATTCCATGTATTTGTATTTTCACAATGCATATTGTTTGAAAGCAGCTTTACAGATTACATAATACATCTCTACACTACATCATTGATGCCATGTGATGCATTATACAGTAGTGGGATGTCAGTCATATAAAAATAACTTATAATAACTTTCCAAGTGTGTTCCAGTAGCATGTGCACAACTGAAACTGATGAATGCTCACGGACATCTTCCGCAGTGCTTTAATGTTATGACAACACACACATTTAATTACATAGAATTGAACAGTTTGTATGTCTGATCTTCTTTTCGAGCATTATTTATTGATTTTTCATATTTTCAGAGTCATTGAGCACTGTTGATCTCAGTTGCCTTTTTTCTTTATGTTTCCACCAATCACTAAAATCTTTGAATCTCACGAAAAGCTTTACGATATTTGTCAATATTAGTAAGTAACCACATTAGTTAACACGAGAAGGTTTCGTCTTTGGCCTCGAATACCAGTAATATTATTGTTTATCAGTTTAACTGTACAATTAAGTTTGTACACATTTTTTGTTCTGTAGGAGAATGATATTACTAAAGCTCAGCAGAAAACACTCGGCTCTGATGAGACCCAAATTCATTTCACATCAATCTTTGTGGTGGCAAGAGAGAGTGAATATTTTTAATATTCATTGTTTGCTTCTGTCTTTGTAGTCGAGGGAAAGAGAAATTGTCCAGTGAGTTCAACCAAAATCACATTAACACACATTCTGTGGAGCATTACAGACAAGACGAAGATCGTTTGTTTTAAAGTATGGTGCAGAATTTCTCCCAGAATCCCTCTTCCCTGCGTAGGTTCTCTGAGGGGTTTTGTGTAGATGTTAAGAGTCCCTGTGTTTCAGGAGGCTCACTGTCGTCTGAATCGCTGGATGGTATAGTGACCGCAGTGGAATCCTGACTCTCTGTGTTTGTAGTTGCAGGTCTGTTATCGATGGTTGGTGGTGAGACGGGCTGTGCATATTTCATCTTCTCCAGAAACGTATCTAAACTCATCTCCCTGATGATCATGAGAAGGCCTCTGGAGATCCGGTGAGTGGCGTTTGGGTCGTAGTTTGAGCGGTCGTGGTGTTGAGTCACATAAACTCTTTCCAACTCCCAACCGTTGAGACTGACGATGACGCGGTCCGTGTTGCTGTCGAGCTGGTTTGAAGAGTAGTCTTCTGAGACGTATTTAGGAAGGTCTTTAGCTTTTGGGTATTTTTTTGTGTTCAGATTTCCAACCACATAGTAAGGGTGATATTCATCTGGAAGAAGTTTATTACCATAATTTCTTTTCTCAAATGAGTGAAAACCGAAATATCCGTCGGCTGGTTCATATTCACAGAGCATGACGTTGTCATCGCCCAAAGAAACACAGTCTTTGGCGAACCAGTAGAGGAGCTTGAGTCCGTGTCTGGGCCAGGGTCGGCCGAACCCAGAGTCTCTCAGCTGGGATAATTCATTTAATGTTTCCACCATCGTCCTGGACCTTAGCAGGAGACAGGAATATGGGTGAACACACTCACGCTAAAGTTGACCAAAAAGAGGAAATTGATCTTAATGCTTTTATTTTTAAAAAATGAGGAAAACTCCAACCAATTTTCTTTGTGAATGAATAATGTATCTTAAATAAACAATTGTTCTTCCTTAAAATACAGGGTGCATAAGTCACCATAAGACATAAGACACCCTCAAGGTCCATAAGACACCCTCAAGGTCATTTGTCCTCGAGGAGGGGTCGTTACTCCACCGTTTTTTTTTTTTTTTTTTTTTTTTTTTCGAAAAACTGGAAAACTGGTTAAAGAGAAAATATCTGACCAGTGGTCTCCGAAAACAAAGGACCTTGCTTGCAAATTAACATGTGAACAACTCTTACACACACACACCCCTGAGTACCTTATCTACATTTTCTCTCTCTCTCTCTCTCTCTCTCTCTCTCTCTCTCTCTCTCTCTCTCTCTCTCTCTCTCTCTCTCTCTCAGTAACACTTAAAACTCACACAAGAATTTATATGGTTTTAATGTGAACTATTAAGGATTGTTTAGTATCATTTTAAAGGTCTCAGGGTGACTGGTACAAATGTCCCATTCCCAAAAAAGTCAATCAAAAGGTAATAAGGTTCTTAAGAATATAGAAATATCTCTCTATAGTTTATAAATAAACTGTTATATTTGATTATTCTAACAGACTTTGACTTTATTTTCATTACAGCTGAAATAGTCAAACATTAACGTGTATTTAACGATGCACAGATGTCATTGATAAACCTTTCATTTTGTGGAGTCAGATGAAACGAGTTAACACATAAGATAAAATGTATTGCATTTAATTAAGTCCCTTCGAACGCCGCCTTTGGATCGATACAATTGTCATTCCAAACCTGCAGTCTTGGATCACAAAATAATAAATGTCCAACTACTGTAAAATCATCATCTGAAAGGCGTCATTCTTACATAATCAGAACAATGATAACATGGTGACGACCAGTTTGACAGGTTTCTTTACATTTTTTTTTTACAATAGTAAAATGAGAAAAACGTAGATTTAAAAAAATCTAACATAAGTTTACTTTTTACGTTTAACTAATTAAGTACAATTAAATATAGACACTTTTTACTTTCAAGTATGTTTTTGGCTGTGAGTAAATTGACATCTCCCAATTGTTTTGTAGATTATTTAAAAGACCATGGAAATGTATAAATCAACTGGCCTAACAAAGCATACACTCCAACATTACAGTATTTATCTAGAAATCAATATAAAGATGATTATTAATCGGATTCTGTTTCTTTAAGAGCGTTTTCTCTTAGTATTTCAGTGTAAATAATAATATTAAATAATAAGTCCAGTTGTACTGTGTGACCATGTTGACTAGTCAAAAAGTTCTTCTAGTGTAATAAATAATCTTGTTTAAAATACCATTAGTATTTCTTTCAAAAATGAAAATTAGATCATACCTCTTTAAAACTGGTATGTATTAAACCTTCCTGTTGTAGAAGAACAGATAAGCAGGAAGACTCGCTCACTATCTGAGTGTTACGCCCTCTCTAGGCGTATCTGTTTCGCTTTCTCTGTGTGTGTTATTTTGCAGGATCCATTATTTGCATTTGCTCCAGCCAATCACGCACTGACTTGTAGACTTGTCTTTGCTCTGCTTGTGGCTTTTGTTGTAAAGCTTTTCAGTGTTTTATTTATTTATTTGTATTATTCTTTTTTACTATGTTAGTTATATACAATTATGTCAGATAAAAATGTATCATGTCAATTTTCATAATCAGCTCAAGGATAATCAATACAAGAACATCAAATGCTCTGGAATACAGAGATAAATGCAAACCCAACATTTTAAGAAATACTTCTGAGTTACACATCGCCCTTTGCTGTATTTCAAGACAGAACCTCTTTCACATGTGTGGACGTTTGCATTCAGAGGCAAATAGTAGGTTAATTTTCTCAGTATTGTAAAACAATAATATTTAGTGCAAATGATTATATTTATTAAAATTATTAAATGGATGTCACTTAGGGACAATAAAGATACATTACATTAATCATTCAGAGTGCTGAAAGACAAATGACTATCGAGCTGTAGTGTCTCTCTAGTCCAGCAGGAGGCGGAAGTGCGTCATTTGTCTCTGCGTGCGAGGTTTGAGCAGCTCATCATTTCATCCTTCAGCTCAATCAAACCACAGTTGTGTTAGCTTCTCACTTAATGCACATCTCAAATTAATCCAGCAGCAAAACATGCTAACTAATCAATATAACCTGAGTAATGCTGAGTAATGAGGCTAAAATCAACAGGTTGTTCTTTGTTTATCTATTTTTGTCAGGTTTCAGTGTGTGTGACTGATGGGACAGAAGCTCAGGATTCAGTCTGGAGATCCAGAGAAGCACAGGACTCAGAGCTCAGCCTCACTTTACTGTGTTATACTGACGCTCAGGATCATGGATCCGCTGATCAAACCTCTGACTGTAACGCTGGAGAACTGCAGATGAAGATGTGCTCCGTCAAACTGGAGGACTGCAGGAACCTGATAGAGAGACGAGGAGAAGAAACCACAGCAGAGGAACAACAACAACAACAGAGCCATGAAGATGATGGAGATCAGAATAATGATGGAGATCAGAATAATGATGAGGATGATGAAGAGTTTATTCCTGACTCTCAGATCCACTGATAAATTTGTCCTAGACCACGTGCAATGCCACGCTCTCAAGTTTAAGGGGGATCATACTGATAGACAGATACTGAATTTATAAATAAAATAAAAGTGAATGATTCACTAATTCTATTTGAGTACAATTAAAATTAGACATTTTATTACCCTTTTGTTCCTTTCAGATGTGAATGGCGGTTCATCTTCTGATGAAGAAACAGTCTCTACATCAAAAGATCAGCTGAAGGTCAAGAGTTTCTCCTGCGAAACCTGTGGGAAAACATTGAGCTCACAGGGACATTTAGCGAGACATGAGAGAAAACACACAGAACAGAAAGATTTGACATGCAAGAGATGCAACATCAGCTTTCCTACCTTAGAAGAGAAGAGACTTCATTCAAAAGAGCACCGAGTGAAGAAGGAGTTTCACTGCGAACAGTGCGGGAAGGACTTTTTCACCACTGCATCTAGTATAAGAGCTCATATGAAGACACACAGCGACAAGACTTTCCACTGCAGCGAGTGCGACAAGTATTTCACCACCAAAGGGAATCTTGATGCTCATAAGCGAATCCACACGGGTGAAAGGCCGTACAAGTGCCCTCACTGCGATAGAGGATTCACGAATGGATCCCATCTGAAGAAGCATGTGCGCGTTCACACCAACGAGAGGCCGTATCAGTGCAGCGAATGTGGGAAAACCTTCTCAAACTCAAGTTCTCTAAAGTCACACCAGAAAATACACTCTGAGGAGAAACCATATCAGTGTTCACACTGCGATAAACGATTCCGTCACAAATCTCATTTGATTTGCCATGAGAGGACTCACACCGGAGAGAAACCGTATCACTGTAGCGTTTGTGGGAAGAGTTTCAGTATGACAAAAGCAGGTTAAGACGGAAGGGATTGAGTGGGAAAGAAAACTCTAGAGAAACACGCTAAAGAACAAACTGCTCCTGAATCATTGTGAATCATTTCCCACCAGAGGAACTTCTTCGTAGTTACTTTAAGAGTTGGTGGAAATATGGACTTGGTGTGTTCGTACTGCAGGGTACGAGAGAAAGAAAACACGTGTGTCGGTATGTTGGATCTGTGCATTAGGTCCTAAAGTGACGGCAGCCTAATATTCCTGATCCTGTCGGTCAGTAATGTTCATCAAACGACTGAAGACAAACTCACTGCTCTTGAATGATTACTTTGTTATTTTACATTTTGATTACTTTAATAGATAAAACAAAGCAATTACAAAACTTAGATTTCAGTCACATGACGCAATGTTCTCTGTGTGGTTTAAACGTCTCGCACCATTGCAGTTTGCTCTTATTAAAACAAATAGCAAGCTAAACAGTCTGTGGTAAAGAACCGCATGAATTTTTTATTTTTTTTATTTTTATTTAACCTTTATTTTACCAGGTAGGCCGATTGAGAACAAATTCTCATTTACAATGGCGACCTGGCCAAGATAAGGTGAAAAAAGTGCAAAACAACAAAAAATTACACAATAAATACACAGGGCACAAAAGACAGACTAAAAAAAACACAATAAGACAATACAGGGTCAAGAAAAAGGTACATATAACTCTATTGGGTAACCAAAATTAAAACACTCAAATGTTTTTATGATAAAAAGGTATAAATAAATAAAATCATCTCTGACAATAGTGCAGCTGAAAGAGGTCCATTGTACCATTGTACAATTTCCCAGGAGCACTAGAGTGCAGCTGCAGATGATGGTCCGTTTTTAAAGTATGGTGCAGAATCTTTTGCAGAATCCCTTCTTCTTGGGAAAGTTCGCTGAGTGCTGTCGTGTAGACGTGTCATCATCTATTTGGATTGTGGTGTCATTGTTCTCATTGTGTGCTGGATCACTGCATGATATAGTGGCCACAGTGAATTCTGGATTGACTTTGCTTGTAGTTTGAGGCCTGTAATTGGTGACAGGTTTTGGTAAAGAAACGGTCTTCCCGTTGTCATTTATCTGGATTTTGGTGTCATTGTTTTGTGTTGCTGGATCACTGGATGATGGAGGAATTGCTGTACTTGTAGTTTGAGGCCTGTAATTGGTGACAGGTTTTGGTAAAGAAACGGTCTTCCCGTTGTCATTTATATGGATTTTGGTGTCATTGTTTTGTGTTGCTGGATCACTGGATGATGGAGGAATTGCTGTACTTGTAGTTTGAGGCCTGTAATTGGTGACGGGTGTTGGTATGTACGTGTAATTACCAGTTTTCTTGTCCTCATATCTCTCATGCTCACTGTCATCTGAATCACTGGATGATGGAGTGACCGCTGTGAAATTTGGTCTGACTGTGTTTGTAGTTGGAGGTCTGTAATTGAAGACCGGTGTTGGTAAGAAAGGCTGTATATATGTATCATAATCCATCTCCTCCAGAAACGTATCTAAACTCATCCTCCTGATGATCATGAGAAGGCCTCTGGAGATCCGGTAAGTGGCGTTTGGGTCGTAGTTTGAGCGGTCGTGGTGTTGAGTCACATAAACTTGATGAAACCACTCCTCCTCGTAGAGACTGACGATGACGCGGTCCGTGTTGCTGTTGTGCTGGTCAGTAGAGTTGTCTTCTGAGACGTATTCAGGGAGTTCTTCAGCTCCTGGTGAGTTTAGATTTCCAACCACATAGTAAGGGAAATACATCTGTGGGAGAAGTTGATCCCCATATTCGTCATATCTGTTCTCAAAATAGTGAAAACCGAAATCTCCGTCGGCTGGTTCACATTCGGAGAGCATGACGTTGTCTTTGCCAAAAGAAACACAGTCATTGGCGAACCAGTAGAGGAGCTTAAGTCCGTGTCTGGGCCAGGGTCGGCCGAACCCAGAGTCTCTCAGCCGGGATAATTCATTTAATGTTTCCATCATCGTCCTGGACCTTAGCAACAGAGAGGAATAGGCATCTATTAAAATACAAGATAAGAGTTTAACTCTCTTTAAAGGATTAGTTCACTTTTGAAAAAACTTTTGCAGATAATTTACTCGCCCCCATGTCATCCAAGATGTCCATGTCTTTCTTTCCTCAGTCGAAAAGAAATTAAGGTTTTTGATGAAAACATTCCAGGATTTTTCTCCATATAATGGACTTCAATGGGAACCAGACGGTTCAAGATCCAAAAGACAGTTAATAACAGTTTCAGACGCAGCTTCAAATGTCTTTAAACGACACCAGACGATGAATAAGGGTCTTATCATGCGAAACAATCGCTTATTTCAAAACTTATTCCAAAAATGTAACTTTTCTAAGGACAAATGCTAGCATTGCTCCATTCTGTGAGGCGCGTTTGTAACGTCACGTAATGCGTAATTACGTTCAAAAGGTCACGGGCGACGTAGCCGGAAGTACAGAGTGAGTGTTTACAAGTTGAACGCATAGGTTGAACTAACTCAAACGCCGTTTACAAAAAAAGGAATTAAAAGGTAAAACAACGATGTCGGACGATTTTGATTCTGTACTTCCGGCTACGTCGTCCGTGACCTTTTGAGCGTAATTACGTAGTACGTGACGTTACAAACGCGCCTCACAGAATAGAGCAAGGCTAGCATTTGTCCTTAGAAAAGTTACATTTTTGGAATAAGTTTTGAAATAACCGATCGTTTCGCATGATAAGACCCTTATTCATCGTCTGGTGTCGTTTAAAGACATTTGAAGCTTCATCTGAAACTGTTATTAACTGTCTTTCGGACCTTGAACCGTTTGGTTCCCATTGAAGTCCATTATATGGAGAAAAATCCTGGAATGTTTTCATCAAAAACCTAAATTTCTTTTCGACTGAGGAAAGAAAGACATGGACATCTTGGATGACATGGGGGTGAGTAAATTATCAGCGAAAGTTTTTTTCAAAAGTGAACTAATCCTTTAAATGTGTGTGTATTCGGTGTATATGCAATAAAGCTACTTGAATTGAAAACATTTGACCAGTATTTAAACAGTGAATTGAACTATATTTCAACCATTTTTACATTATACACAGAAGTGGAGTATTTAGACATATCTTATAGTCTCCATTTACAGCTTATTTATATTTTGCGGTATTGCTAAGCATTTTGTGAGATTGGATGTCAGAAACATCAGATCTGAATCCTGTTTAAAAAAAGATCTGTTTCATCTGGTGTCCGAAACCAGTAAAACGTGTTAACAGCAAATCTTGTCCGGTACCCAAAACTCTATCAACAGTTTTTAGCCCTTACGCTTCTAAAGTTATTTTCATAAACATGAGTTAAACTCTGATGGCGCTAGAGAAATTGAGTTAAAGACTTCAAAACTGCTGTGAATAATGTTTAGACTGTCCTCTATCTGTGTGCCACATTTCACAGTTTTTTAGCAGCTGCCTTAGTCTTCAACATCATCCTGTGACCTTAAAAACCTTGAAATGGGGATGATTTATCTCATTCTCTTGAAGACAAACATCCCTTGAAAGCACACAATCAGAAGATTAGACAGCAATTGAAAGGAAATAAGTTATATAAAGTATAAAAATGACAAACGAATAATGTGTATGGTATAAATTAAATTATAACTACATAAATTATAATAATTCTTATCAATTTTAACCATATATTAAAGAAAACACAACAGACGGTTGCTCTCTTGAAGTTGCACACTGTTGAATGTTTTGTTTCACTGCATGAGGACAGTTTGCACAATAAACCCTGACAGGGATATTCTCCATCATGTCTGGCCGTTGACCTTACATTCAAGTCTAATGAGACAATGAGTGACTTTATCATGTTTATTACACACAGACTTGCCAAATAATACTGAAATATTGAGTTAAAATTATTTTAGCCGATGTACATTCCTAAAGCTTCTAAGAAAAATTCCATTACAATGTATAAAACAATTAGTCTAAAAAGACTAGCAGTAATAATACATATATTATTATTATGGTCATTCATCTCCCTCATTAAGCCCTGTGCCTTAATAGCTGTTCAAGTTTTTTTTTTTCTATAATCTTGTTTAAAGTATCTCAAATTTGAAAGAGAAGAGGTATAGCAACTTTACTACGTCAGCATATTGTTAGGAAATCTATTGTTCGGTAATCAACTCTGAGGTCTGTTACCAAGCATCCAATCAGCTGTGAAGTAAATGCTGGAGATTAAAATGGAGAAACTAAACTGGTGTGCTTTTAGCTTTTATTTAAGTGCTGCAGAAAGAAAGAAAACAGATAAAATAGGATTACAAATTTAAGGTCTTTATGTAAAATGGTCCCCTGGTTGTTGTTGTTTTTTTTTTTTTTGGTCATAATTTAAGATTAATTTAAAATCTCTGGTTGTCATTCCAGAAGCAGCACATTGACTTAAATACTGTGAGCTAAAGCAAAAATGGAGTTTAATCAGTCATACAGGGTATTTTGTGTGCACTGTATATTTAAGCAAATTCAAGCAAAAAAAAAAAAGTGGAATAGAGAAAAAATAAAATCATACCTCTTTGGTGCCCGTCATATATATTAAACCTTCAGTTTATTTCTTGCTGTAGAAGATAAGCTGGAAGACTCGCTCCCTATCTGAGAAACACTGAACAGGACAGCGATGTGGGTGTGTCGTTTCCGTGGAGATGAAGTGAACGTCACACTTTTTTGATACTGGATCGTCCTCAGCATTGATCATTGCAGATGTTTCTCTTATTGAACCTGGGTGAATGATCTCCTCATTATTCATAGACGTGACCTGAGCTCAGTGTGTCGATTAAGGAAAACTTTTAAAATGTGGATTACTGGACACAATCTGTTCATTAATAATATGCAAATAAATATATATTAATATATTTTTTAATAATAAATTTAAAGACATTTGTTCAACAATTTAACTGGATCATGTGATGTAATGGTGGCATTTTTCAAAAGTGGGTGTGGTTTAACTGGATCATGTGATGTAATGGTGGCATTTTCCTGAAGTGGGTGTGGTTTAACGGAAATTCAGATGACAAGCCCTTTATGAAAATTCAGATGTGGAAGGAGCTTCTGCTCTTGAAGACAGTTCAGAGGAGAAACATCAACATATCGTCATTATTAAAGGTGAGTTAGCAAATAAAATAAAAAAGCATTACATTTCTTTAGGTTTTTTTTTTACTAAGAACCAAGATCAGCAGATTTCTTTTAAAATTCTCCAATACTAATTGTTTAACTATCAATTTCTCAATTGAACTAAAATGAAAAATGTACATGATATATTACAATTTTTAGTATACATTGAGTTGATTTGTAATATTTGTTTTTATTTCTGCATTTAGAGTGTCCATCAACAGACACACTTATCAGTCATGTGAAATAGTTGAATCTGTAAGTTTCATCAAACTCCTCGGAGAGAGCCGGGCTCAAGTAACAATGACCTGACTGCGTTCAGTTCGGCTAAATGAAGTGGGACGGGGTGATGTATCACAGGAATTATCAGGTAAGGAATAAGTTTAATGAGTCCTGCGCTGTTTCCTTACATCATCTCAGACACACACATTCACTGAACCCCTCTGTGCTGTATTTGGTTTATACCTTTTCAGAATCTATGGAAAATAACAAACAAACACTGATTGAAAGACTTTTTTTTTTTGCTTTTCACATGACTTAACATGAGTATTTACACACATTTATTTGAGCATGCAAAACGAGTGTGCGTGTGTGTTACTATATGGGGAACAAAGGTTATGCTGAAAGGACTTTGGACACTTTACAAGTTAAAATGTATGTCATTAAAGAGATAATCTAACATCCTGATCATAAAACACTGATTTGAGTTGATTGACTTTTGCTTCAGATACTGCAACGAGCCCTCTTTCTGGTCTAGAGGAAAGGAAGATAACGAAACGTTGCAGGGAGTCAGTGTGGGAATTCCCTTCTCCAGGTCCCAGGACAAGCTCAAATTACAACACCAGTTTGTAAAATAATAATATTAATCAGTGGGATAGAAACAAGACTGAGAATGGACAGGAGAGGAAACGGCCAAAGTAGCAAACAAAATAAATTCTTACTAAGGGTTTTTAGAAATAACTTACCTAGCTTCAAAAGTAAAAAGAAAAAAAAAAAAGGTACAGAAACTGTCACTGGGGCTGTTCCTTTTCAAAAGGTAAACTTTTGTCCATTTTAAGTGTTAATATGTACATTTCGGGAGCTAATATGTCCATTTTAGGTCGTAATATGTACATTTATGTGCTAATAAGTAAATTTTAAGTGTTAATATGTACATTTCAGGAGCTAATATGTCCATTTTAGGTCTTAATATGTACATTTTAGGTGCTAATAAGTAAATTTTACGTGTTAATATGTACATTTCGGGAGCTAATATGTCCATTTTAGGTGCTAATAGGTACATTTTAGGTCTTAATATGTGCATTTTAGGTCCTTATATGTACATTTTAGGTTCTAATATGTACCACTAAGGTACCAATACGCAGCCTTTGGGTACAAAAGTGTACCTTTTAAAAAGGTACAGCCCCAGTGACAGCTTTTGTACCTTTTTTCTGAGAGTGTAAACTATTGTTGCCACAATAGACGAAATTAACATTCTATAACCTAAAACATGAAATAAACTTGATTAACTTCCTTCCTCCAACTCCTGCACTCAGCAATTCAAAAGTTCAGATCAAACAATCAGTGAAAGCAATGGTTCACCTGAGCAAAACAAAGGTTTCTAACAGTTTAGAACAAGAAATGACAACATAAAAAGAAAAAAACAAAATGGATGAAGGAATCCGTCCAGTCCATTTTCAAAAAAATAAAAGGACTGAACAGAATTGGTGGACACCAAAATACTTTCGGTGTAAACGGCCACTTATTTCTTCATGTTACATCTCAAAAAGTAGCTTCTTGTTTCAATTGTTTACTTTTCAGTTGTTTAAAACTAATGTTTAGATAGTGGTTTTTTTTTCATTATTAAATCTGTCCACATCTGACTACACTTCTTTGTACTTAAGCTTGTTGGCCAAATAAAATGTAACTCATGTTAGTTTTACTGCAGCACAGGATTCCCCTTTCACTCATTGTCAGTCACTCATTATCTGATCACACTGCAGCAGGCATTTTATGATCCAAATAACATTTGTGCACATAGATCCACATGGGTTTTCTTGCCCTGCAGAAGTGAATCATTGAAGGACTATGGCATCTGTTAAAGAGCAGCTTGTGAACTCACTGAAGGATCTAGTCAAAGATGACCTGAAGGAGTTTCAGTGGCACCTGAAGAATCATGAGTGTGTTTCAACTTCTGAAATGGAGAACACCGATGTCTTAGACACAGTGGACAAAATGGTGGCAATTTTTGGGCAAGAAGAAGCTGTGAAGATCACAGTGAACATCCTTGGGAAGATGAACCAAAACCTTCTGGCTGAACAGTTAGAGAAGAAACACAATGAAGGTAACTAAAATCTTTACAAGTGTATGGTGTACATTTAGAGAATAAAGTAACAAATAGGTTTCAGCTTAAACTCTTGCTTGACCAGTTTGATTTCTGTAACTGCGTTTTCATTTTGTTTCATCTCCCTCTTTCACAGTTCAGACTAAGGGCATTATGAATGCTTCTGCCACTGTTGGAGCTGCTTCAAAACAGATCTGGGGTAAATAATGACCACCTTCATTTTGCACTTGACCTACTTACTTACTGCTCAGCTACTTACCTCACCACAACAATTATGTTAATTTATTTAAAAATTAAAAAATGTGTTAATAAAATTCCAAATTTATCAACAAACTCATTGCAATCAATCAGTTCATGGTTCTAAACTCAGTATTTTGAGATTTTCTTTAACTCTTTGCTTTATTTTGTTTTTCTCTTTCTCAAAGTCTCAACTGTAGAGGACAGTACTGCTGATCTTTATTATTACAGAAAGCTCAGCCTCAGACTGAAGAACAAATTACGAGAGGAATACAAACGGATATTGGTTGGTAATTCTCAGACAGGTCATCGGCAGTACCTGAATGATATTTACACTGATCTATATGTGGTGGAGAATGAGACTGGAGGAATAATGATTGACCATGAGGTGAGACAGATCGAACTAAACATCAGCCGATCTACTGCGGAGGACTCAGCGATCCAGTGCAATCACTTATTCAAAGAACATATGGCTCAACAAAACAGAAAAGTGCTGACGATGGGAATCGCAGGGGTGGGAAAAACAATCTCTGTCAATAAATTCATTCTTGACTGGGCTGAAGGAAATGAAAATCAGAATATACTCTTCGTATTTCCTCTGCCATTTCGTAAATTGAATATGATTAAAAAGAACTGCAGTCTCATCGATCTGCTTCAAGAATGCTTCTTTAGTGGTCCCGAAGAACTTCCCTCTCTTCCTGAAGGCGACTGTGAGGTCTTGTTCATATTTGATGGGCTGGATGAATGTCATTTCCCTTTGAGATTCAATGAAAGTGATGCATTCACAGATGTGCATGTAAAAACAACAGTGAGTAAAATAGTTACAAACCTGGTCAAGACACATCTGTTACCCTCTGCTCTCATCTGGATCACATCCAGACCAGCAGCAGCCGGTCTGATACCCCGAGACTACATTGATCAGGTGACAGAGGTGCGAGGATTCAATGATGAGCAAAAAGAGCAATACTTCATCAAAAACAGTCCTGGGGTTGCTGAAAACATCATCTGTCACATCAGGAAATCCAGGAGCCTGTGTATTATGTGCCACATCCCCGTCTTCTGCTGGATCTGTCTCACTGTTCTTCAACCTCTACTGACACAAGAGGGCAATGACAAA
This sequence comes from Pimephales promelas, assembly GCF_016745375.1. Next base: position 13,351,334 of record NW_024121765.1, on the reverse strand, counting down.
ATACCAACAACTCTCACTGCGATGTACACAAACTTCTTACTATCGCAGAAGCAAAAGATGAAAAAATACTGTGATGATGCTGAACTTGATCCTACAGCCAAGTCTTTTGATCAGGTTGTTCTGAAACTTGGTAAACTGGCCTTTAAACAGCTACAGAAAGGTAATCTGATTTTCTACAAAGAAGATATCGAGGAGTGTGGACTAGATGTCAGTGAAGGGTCAGTGTTCTCTGGGTTATGCACTCAGATCTTTCAGAAAGAAAGGGCTTTTTCAATAAGAAATGTTTACAGCTTCGTACATCTCAGTGTTCAGGAGTTCTTAGCTGCTCTCTACGTGTTTTTCAAATACAAATGTTTTGGAAGAAGATTTGTATTTCTTCAATCCTGGACAGACAAAGTGAAATGGGGATTCTTCAAAAAGTCATTATTTGACTTTCATAAGGCTGCGATCAACAAGGCTTTGCAGAGCAAGAATGGACACTTGGACCTTTTCCTCAGGTTCCTGCTGGGTCTCTCACTGGAGTCCAATCAGAGTGACCTGAAGGAACTGCTGCCCAGACTGAGACTAAAAACCAAGAATGTCAAAGATGTTGCTGATTATATCAAAAAGAAAATAGAGAAGGAAAAAAAGGTAGAGAGAACTATCAACCTATTTTTCTGTCTGAGTGAACTGAAGGAAGACTTTACGGAGGACATCCAGTTTCATCTGAAATCGAGAAATCTTAAAGAAAATATCTCCTCTTCTCAATGGTCGGCTCTGGTGTTTCTGCTCCTGATTTCAGAAGAAACTCAAGAGATGTTTGAACTACAGAAATACAGAAGATCTGGTGAAGCATTAATGAGACTGTTACCAGTGATCAAAAACACTAGACGAGCACTGTAAGAGTCACCTTTACATTTATTTACAGACATGGTTAGTCATTTTATTTGGTCTCTAAATTAACAGGGCCAAACCTTAGACCAAGGATGCCCAAAACTCTTCCCAGAGATCTCCCTTACTGCATAGTTCAGTTACAACCATTTGTAGAAACATTAGTATATTAGAGATGCTGACAGGTGTTTTGGAAGATATTAATTAGCTGCTTCAGAGGTGGTTGAACTTTAACTTAACAGAATGCTAGATTATTGGGACATAAAATATTGAATAAACTGCCCTTCTTGATCTTGTCACATAAAGAGTGATATTTAATTAAGTGATAAGCATATTTTACGTGTAATACTTAAAATCAAGAAAATCATTACAAAAATTGTTGTGTAAATTTGAAATAGTTGGGTATTATATTATATACTGATAACAGTTTTTGTTTTCCAGTTTACAGTCCTGTAATCTCACTGCTCAGTGTTGTGAGAGTTTGTCATCCGCTCTTCAATCCTCAAACTGTGTCCTGAGAGAACTAGATCTGAGTAACAATGACCTGCAAGATTCAGGAGTGAAGCTGCTCTCTGATGGACTGAAGAGTCCATATTGTCATCTGCACATTCTAA
>NW_024121765.1:13261124-13349350 GCF_016745375.1 Pimephales promelas | reverse complement strand
TACCATCACAGAGAAGCCACAAAATTACTCTCTAGAACATTCTCATTCACACGTTCCATGCTGATGGAATGATCTGCCCACCCTTATCCTTAACAGCATTCAAAAGACAACTGAAAACTCTTCCGTGAGCACTTAACTTCATAAAATGAAAAAAAAAAAAAATCCCTTTAATCCTTGCTTGTCTGGTTTATGCTATTCTGAAAATGCCTGCACTTTGTATTTCGAGCACTTCTTGCATTGTTTTGCCTCTTCGCGATGACTCTTTATAAGTCGCTTTGGATAAAAGCGTCTGCTAAATGACTAAATGGAAATAATAATGACAGTGTGTATCTATCAAAGAATCACTGCATGTCCTCCCTCTTTGCCCATATATTCCTTAAAGTGTCATTGTCACACCCACTCTTTATGGAACGTTTGCAACATTCCCCTTAGTTTGTTGTCATGGTGTTTAATTGATTTGTCATTTAGTTCAGCTGTGTGCACTTGGTTATCACCAGTAATTAAGGTCTCTCTGGCTGCGATGCTAAATTCTGCCTTTGGAGGACACATTCCAAGGTCGGAAGGCATCGAGGCACATCCAAATGCAATGTTAGTTTCACTTCCTGTCTCCTGATTTACCTTCATCTGATAGATTTTTGAAGGCAGCGTAGATCTAGCCTGGTTCTACCAGACTCTCGTACATACATGAAATTGAGCGGAAGTGCGTAGGCGGGCGCAGCCAGGCTAGCGTAGATCTATCCTTCATTGCCTTTGACATCCCAGAATCCTGTGCTTTCCATTCTGTGACTGCTAGAAAAATAAAGATGGCATCTGAAAGTTGCGACTGGTCGTCAGTTTGTGTGTACATGTACATTTTTGATTAAAAGTTACATTTCTGATGTAATTTTTAACAAGAATTTACTAGTATTGCTATCTACTATTGTATTTTTTTTCTTCTTGTTTTAAGCATTCATTCAACTATGATACATTCTTCTGTTTTGGAAATAAGGCTTAATAGCTTAATAGTAATTTTGCTTTGCAAAGTAAATGCATCTTGATTTTAGATATTTGGAAATAACTAAAAATACTAAGTAAGAAAATATATATATATATTTTTTTTCCAGGGTTATTAGCCTGCACAAGCTTTATTGGAGAGTTGCTGCTTCTATTAACACTCACTTTTCACCATTCATTTAGGTGGATAAATTCAAGTTCTTTCCTATATTTTTTCTTGTTTATTATTTTTTCTTGTTTATTGAAATTATGTAAAATCGTAAAATGACTCAAACAGCAACTCAGCAGTAAAAATTATATTTTACTAAACACGGGTGTTTAGATATTCTGGTTTAAATTCAGAAGGAATAATTAATGATAAAGTCATCAGAGACATTTAAACACTTCCAAAAGGTGTGAAATGTCTAAATAAACACGTGACTCAACTTATGCGAAGTCATAAAATCACCTTAGCATAGGCAAATGACGTGTTTTTAACTATGCATTTGTATAAAAAAATGACACCAGGATATTTGATGTTCTGAGATTTTCTAGCAGATAGAAAAGCTGTTTAATCAACTTAATATGATTTAAAGTGCTTAAACTTAAATGAACCAAGGCATGAATTCATCTTTCTTAATTATGGGTTTCTGAGAAAGCTGTCACGGAATGGTCAAAAGTGAAGAGAGGATACAAATGCAGAAATAAGGATGTTTATTAAGTAAATAAAAGGCAAAACCAAAACTACCCCGTGGGAGAAACCAAGCGCGGGAACAGGGAACATGATGGAAACATGGACAACAAACAAGGACAGGACTAGACAATTGACAGGAGAGCACATGGCACAAGGAATACAAGACCAGCCATGTGCTCACAGTAAACCAGACTAAACATAAACACAGAATGTCAGAGCTCTGTCACCAACCAGTAAATGACAGACAGAAGTGACAGAACCCTGACAAATACAGAATAACATGGTTATTATTTATAATTTGTTTAAAGGCCATTCTATAATTGCACTGCTTCAGATTCAGTTCTCCAGAACCATTTTACCTATAAATGTTTTCCAGCCAAAAATGTTCCTAACTTTCGTATCTAATATTTAACTAGCATTAGATCTAGTGAGTATACTGTAATCAGCCTTTCACCTTCTCTAAAAGAAAGAAAACCTTCCAAAATTATATTTAGCTGTCTGTTTTTGTACCACAGCATAATGCCTTAGGGTCAAAAGGTGCAGAATGAATCATTGTGCTGAGGTGAACAATCATTACTTGCAATCAAGTTGAAGCAAACACTGATTTGTTGATTTCCAAATGTCAAAGACAGATTGTTAATATTTCACAATGTTGAGCTTGGAGAGGTCAAACCCTGTTCACCATTCTGCACAGGTGAGAAATGATCTCTTAAGATATTATGTACATTCTGTCTGTCTGTCTGTGTCTCTATCATCCGTCTAACCATCCGTCTGTCTGTTAGCCTGCCTGGCTGGCTGCCTGCTTTTCGGGAGAGGGCATATACTGTGTAACAGATCGGTTTTCCCTCTGGTTTGCCTGTGTTCCCTGGGCCTATTAGTTTACATATAGCTCCTAATTAATTACACGCATCTGTTCAATTCTTTTAGCTCTCCATTGTATTTAATTCCTCAAGTGTTCAGTGTTCTGTGTAATATTTGCTATATGTGGTTGTGGATTATTCTAGCTCCAGAGATTTCCTAAATGTTTATGTTGGATTTATAAAAAAGGACTCTACTGCTCAGAATCTTCTTCATTGTGCTTATTACATTGTGCTTACTGCAGATCAAATTTACTAGGAAAAGTCAAAACTGTAATGCACAGAAGAAAACCTACATTTGTAATTATACATTTATTTTTGTAGAAATGTTACATGTAAACTGAAAATTCAAAACTTCGTGTTCATTTTACACACTCTATTGTTTGATCCAGAAGTTTTCAGTTGAGAACTGACATATGCAGTTTATGCAAATTGCCTTTGGAAATTGTGCTGGGGAAAAAAAAAGAGTAAACAATATGTACAGAAACCAACAAATAAAGTCAAATAAAGCACAAGGGTGTATGAGTCAAAGTGGAAAATCACTGAACTTTTTACCATCGCTCCACTCATGTTATTCATGAATGGGCCACTGTTCTCAAGGTGAACAAGTTTGTGCTCGATTGCTTTCCCCTGACAACGCACAAGAAATCATATCGATAAAGCCTACGTCTTTTTATATTTACGCATACTAGAAATAAAAAATAAAAATGTTTACACGAGCTCGTCAGACAGATGCGTCTATTTGAGCAGAAAACAAAATAGTTTTAATTACTTACTATCGCGGCAGGGTGATTAATCGACAGCAGAAAGCATCGCTTATGTTATCCTGCTCTAAACATCTAGTGTGGAGACGTTTTATCGCTTTATCGCTAAATATATACTCCGATGGTCTCTTTATAAATGACTTTAAATGATCGTAAACAGTAAACATTGGATTACCTACAGGATTTAAACAGAACCCAGTTATACTGCATATTACAGTAGTTAGTTAGCATCTCTAGCTACAGGTCCACAGTCATGACGCTACATTGCTAACTGACCTAAGAGAAATAATTCTTAACCAAGATGCCGTTTTACTTTCTTTAAGCGATAAACTGGATTCACCTGTTTAACATAAACGCGCTGGAGTAACTTACTTACATATTTTGTTTTGATGCGGACATTGTTTTGAGAATAACTTAGCATATTTAGCTGCGTGCAGCTGCTGTTAATATAAAAACTTTAACACCACATAAATAGGGTATAACTCATTTATCGTTTGTATTTGGGAACTAAATACTGAAACGCGTCGCCAGTGTTTATTTGTAAGCACCAGGCTTGAATCTCATGTAAAGTATATGAGTATGTGATAGATGTGAGGAAGAGCTCAATGCCGTGTGTGCTGGAGGATGATGCGGATGAGCTGGATGATCACAGTCATTAACAGAAGAATGATGAAGATCCTGATCGCCCTCGCTCTCATTGCTTACATCGCCTGTGAGTATAAATTATTACAATAAGTGACAAACTGACATGAGATGAAACATACCTACTTGCTGTCTATCTGCTCTACTTTGTTTCTGCGATAGTGGGGAACTTGGAAATGTCTCCTTTAAAATATTTTACTTTAATAACATTGCGAAAAGTGTATTTTCAAACTATTTTGATAATGGAAAGTTAAGGAAATCTATATCTAGCCTCCTTCCCATAAAGTTTTGAGTCCCAGTTTAGTATCTGATGATGCAACTGAAGCATGGTATTTTACTGGCACTTCATAGAATATCTTGGTACATGGCATGGTATTCCTATTGGTACATACCCAAATACTTGTGGTAATACCCCACCCCTCCATCCCCACCACAAACAAACAAACAAACAAAAATATATAGTGGTACTTTTCAAGGTTTCCAGTGTCACTGAATCATATCAATTAAAGGGGTGGTTGATTGCGATTTCACTTTTTTCATTTTAGATATTGTGTAATGTTGCTGTTGGTGCATGAACATTATCTGCAAAGTTGCAGCACTGAAAGTTCATGTAAGCAGAGAGATATTAGGCGTTTCTCAATACCAAGTACGCAGACTTCGGACTTGCGTCCTTGGTAGTTCAGACTTGCCAAGTCCGACTCAGCAAGTCTGGTTCTTCTGCAAATGGAACAGAGTGTACTTGATCGCGTCACTGAGCACGCACTGGCTACTCCGGTTATCTCTTTATATAGCCTATTTTAGGCAACAATAAAACAAAATTTGCTACAACTCTGCATCTTTTCGTCAACAATAAAACGAAATATGTTATAAAACACCACTCTGCAAAAAAAGAGAGTTAACAAAAAAACTCTCGTTGCGAAAGATGGTCAGTCAGTCTCCTTATTGTCAAATACAAAATTGCACAAGACATCTATCTGCTGAACTGTGAAAAAACAAATTCAATTAATCTTCCACTGACAAAACTGGTTTACTCACAGCATAAATGCTAAAATAGAGGTTATGTGTGTGACATCACCTTCAGCTGGATTGACTGCGATTACGCCCACAAAGTGGCAAAAAGACTGAGCGGCAACATTGGTTTTCTGTATTAATGCAGCAAAAAAGACACAAAACGCATCTAAAATGGCAAAGAGCTTTGGAATTGACAGTACAAATCGATTTGACAAGAAATCTGAGGTAGGTTTTTACAGACTACCGAAAGCTGTACAGAACAGAGTAGCAAATGGATTTGCTGTATTCAGCTTTGGTAGGAGGACAAGCATAATGCATGTAACAATTAGATTGGAAAATTTCAGTGTGTGATTAAGCTCTCTTTCAGTTCTGAAAAAGTATTATGTAGCCATCATTGGCATGGATAATTGTATTATTATGTTTTGCACTGCATAAACAATGTTTGTGTAGGCTACTTTGAGCCACTTAAGTTACAGCCCCTTTTCTATTTTCTCACTAGTCTTGTTACGATAGTGGAATTTCCAACTTCGATAATACTTTGAAAAATATATGCAATTCCATTTTCGATACCATGGGAAACTGCCATATGTGTATGTATACAGATCTATTTTTTTTTTTTCGATAATTTGGGTAATGTATTAGCGCCGAAGTACAAGATAGTGTGGATTTGGCGTTGACAGGGGACAATTTTGCACACTTCCTTCCTGTCACGGTCACCTGCATTAATTTCACTCTCAAGTGGCCAAGACTGCAAGTGTGGGTATTTAGACAGGGCAAGTCTTTTGATTAGGACATAAAGCCTATTCACGCTTTTATATGTTTAATATTTTTCGGCCCTTACAGCCATTCATAATGGGAAGCAGTGAAATCTGGTGGTCAGTGTTGGTGCAAGTAAGGAGACTGATACAGCGGTACGTCTGATCATGAACACAATGATACAATGAGTTATTCGGATACACAGAAGACAATAAAGTAGGCAGAACATTCAAAGAAGAATGAAGGGCCAGTCACACTACACTTTTCATTCTATTGACTTCCATTAAAGGGTTAGTTCACCCAAAAATGAAAATTAAGTCATTAATTACTCACCCCCATGCTGTACCAACCCCGTAAGACCTTCGTTCGTCTTCGGAACACAAATGAAGATATTTTTGATTAAATTTGAGAGCTGTATAACTACCACATTGGCTCCTAAAGGACTGCCTCTTGACGGCCCAGAAAGTCAATGAAGAAAATGTTTAAATATCCCAAGTGACTACCGTGGCTCAACTATATGTTTATCAAGCGACGCGAATACTTTTTGTGCGAAAAAACAAACAAAAATAACGAGTTTATTCGACTATTTCTTTTCTTCCTTGTAGGCCAGAACGAGACTTCTTTAGATTTCCACGACGCATGCACGAGAATTGCGATCTGAAGTAGTGTAAGCTGGCGTAAGCAGATCGCAAATCTCGCGCATGCGTCGTGGAAATCTAAGGAAGTCTCGTTTTGGCCTACAAGGAAGAAAAGAAATAGTCGAATAAACTCGTTATTTTTGTTTGTTTTTTCGCACAAAAAGTATTCGCGTCGCTTGATAAACATATAGTTGAGCCACGGTAGTCACTTGGGATATTTAAACATTTTCTTCATTGACTTTTTTGGCCGTCAAGAGGCAGTCCCTTAGGAGCCAATGTGGTAGTTATACAGCTCTCAAATTTAATCAAAAATATCTTCATTTGTGTTCCGAAGACAAACAAAGGTCTTACGGGGTTGGTACAGCATGGGGGTGAGTAATTAATGACTTAATTTTCATTTTTGGGTGAACTAACCCTTTAATATGCATGTGAATGTGTCAAGACCACAAACACAAGCTCCTGCAAAAAGTTTTGTATTTTGCTGCATTCCAGTTCAAGTTTGGTGAACTCTTAGCTGCGAATTGTCATCATGTGAAGACGTGTGACAGGTAGATAGATGCGTCACGGCGTGACTTTTTTGCTGAATTAATAGAACGATATTTTTGCACTTAAGTCGAGTATAATTGTAATGCATATTTTTTAAATTTTGTATATTACTTTTTGTTAGTTGAATTCACGTAAAGACGCTGCAGAGCGATACATCATATATCACAACCAATAGCTCTGTAAAGATATAAGGTTGATTTGAGATTTTTTTTTTTAAATCAATACTTGGGTCTATTTGCTTTGTTCGTGATAGATGTTAACAGTCTGTAATGGTAAGATTTGTGTGAGTTTGTTGTTATAGGGTTAAATTGTTTTAAACACATCAAGGTGCCCCCATTTTCACAAACGTATCATTTGCAAACATGCAGCTTATATTTATTTTAATAAATCACAGTCTTTGTAGAAATCATGGTGCTTTTGTTACATAAGAAGTCATATTATAAGATTTATGTATCTCTCAGTCAGCCACTCATGATTTGCATGTTAATCCTGAGTAAGATCGATGTATGACAAAGGAGGAGACCAGTTACCAGCTGAGGTTTCCATGAGGCTTCATGGGGGTCAATGCTGTGAAGTGTTGGTTTATGTGTCTAAAGCCTCAGAGATGGAGATTAAAGCAGGAGATTAGAGAGGATCATTGAAAATCAATCGGCTAATGGTCAGTGCTCTGGCTATCTCTTAGTAAAGCACAGCAGTGCGCACAGCATGTCACATATCTTTAAACATTCTGCACCATAGAGCAGAAAGTCACCAAAAAGCCACAGAACTTTGTGTCTATAAGACCATAGATGCTTAACTTTTTCACTAGAAAAAGAATGATTCTGTGAACGAACTTTGCCTTTGCAATGTACTTAGATCCTGAGAGACATACAGGAGCATGTCATGCACCGCTATTGGTAATACTCGCACATTTTCCCCTTCTGACAATTTCCTCTTCACTAATGCAATCCATTTATCTCCATGCTAAATGAACCCTGCTAGTCTTTGCTATATCCCCAGATCACCTGTGACTTTTAGAGTTTTCATTGACATCAATTCAGCCCATCTGAGCTGCCATTGGACACATTCAAATTGCCACAAGAACCCGTGACCTAGTTTCCTCGCTGTTAAGGAATACAGGGGATTCGACCTAGTTATGGAATTGCATATGATACAGTTCATTTCAATATAGTATGTTATTAAGATTGCATTAAGTTGTTTTTGTCCAATTGGTTATAGGTTTTTGTGCCATTTTTAAGGGATTTACAGGGTAACTTTTGTTTTCACTAAAATCTGTTTGTTTGTTCACTCTTATTTAAGTTTTGTCTTTGCCCTAACCTCCTGCTGCCATCCCTGTCTTTCCCCTGTCCATGCTCCGCATCTCTAAAGGATTTGATGCCCTTTCTGGGATAATCCTCTCAAAATCAGCCTGACTCTTGTGCCAGCTTCAATCTGCAGTAATTTATAACCGGTTTATATTGGCCACATCGTCATTTTGGTTGAAGATGTAGAACTTTAAATGTAAAGTTAGAGCCCTATGAATTTTTTTTCTCTCCCAATTCAATTTAACATCAATTTATTAAAAGCTGGAACAAAAATGTGCATATTTTTAGAGCTTATGAAATCCATTTTATTATTAGGGCCCAAGCCCTGAAAGGGCGAAGGCCCTATTGTTTTCCTTAGGATTATTCTTTTCTATTATTATTATTATTAGGGCCCAAGCCCTGAAAGGGCGAAGGCCCTATTGTTTTCCTTAGGATTATTATTATTAGGGCCCAAGCCCTGAAAGGGCGAAGGCCCTATTGTTTTCCTTAGGATTATTATTATTATTATTATTATTATTATTATTATTTATACGACTATTCGGGCACTTTTGGGGCCCTTAACATGCTCAAAAACTCTTGAAACTTTGCACACGGGTCAGAACCCGCGGCCATCAGGGCCGGGCTGAAGATGGTACCCGGGCGTGGCAGGGGGGCTAGACAGCGCCCTCTGGAACGGGGTCCGAAAACTTGGTCCATAACTCAAACACGCTTGTATGTAATAATATGAAACTCGGTACACATGTTGATCTCATCGTTCATATATACCTCATACTATTACTTTTTACCCCAGCCCAACAGGAAGTCGGTTATTTAGGGTTGTTCATAAAACACTCGCAATGGAATTTGCAATACTCCTCCTAGAGAATTCGAACACACGGCACGAAACTCGGTCAGCATGAAGTCAAGGCATTGAGGATGAAAGTTTGCGAGGGGATTTTTGATATCTCGAACGGTTTGGCCGTGGCGAGGAAACGAAATCATGGCGAGAAACATGAAACAGGAAGTGTGTTATAACTTCAGCATACATTAACTGATCTTGATGAAACTTCAGCAGTGTGTTCGCTGTAAGAGGACGATCACATGGATGTGACTATTGTGAGTCAAAGTTATAGCGCCACCAACTGGCAGCAGGAAGTGTGTCACTTTCAAAATGCTTTGATATCACCCTTTTATTTTTACCCGATTTGCTTCAAACTTCATCTGTATAATGTAAACATACGGCAGATGTAGACCTGTGAATGGATTCTTGATATCTTTGAAACTGTTGCCGTGGCGACGCATCAAACTTTACTCTTCTTTTAGGATGCTTTTAGGATGCTTTTGAGACCCTTAGCATGCTTCAAAATGCATGAAACTCGACAGACACATCACATTTATTAGCCAGTAGACATGTGCAAAGTTTCAGAAACGGGCGTGGTGAGGGCTCAGTAGTGCCACCTTTTGACAAAAGTGGGGTTGTTAGTTTTAACTAGAGTTACAAAAATTGGTATGTATATTGTACTCCTCGAGCCGGACAACTTTCTAATTTACACTTATTAGCTAGGACCCACAGAAACTCAGATATTTTTGTTTGAATATGGTCACTCTGAGCCTACATGTCTCTTTGTCTTTGGCTGTCTGTGTGTGTGTGTGAGTGTGCAGGGGGAGGGGGCTTAACCATTTCACTGCTGTGTGTATGACCTGCATAAAGAAAATACATTTCTCAAGCCTGGTATTTTTTAAATAAGTTTTTATTTTTATTTTTTATAAGTAAAGGCATATAACTAGTTTAATTGTAGTGCATTGACAATAGTTTTATATAATTAGTTTATTAATCAGATTAACTTGGTCAATAAACTTGGTCTGAAAATTTGGTCCATAAATCAAACACACTTGCATGTAATAATATGAAACTTGGTACATATATAGATCTCATCGTTTCATATATAGCCTACTTCACACTCTTACTTTTTACCCCAGCCCAACAGGAAGACGGCTATTTAGGGTTGTGTTTAAAACACATGCAATGGAATTTCAAGTATTGCTCCTAGAGCACTGAACCAAATTCGACAAAACTCGATCAGCGTGAAGTCAAGACATTAAGGATGAAAAGGTGCCAAGGGATTTTTTATATCTCGAACGGTTTGGCCGTGGCGAGGAAACGAAATTATGGCGAGAAACATGAAACAGGATGTGTGTTATAACTTCAGCATACATTAACTGATCTTGATGAAACTTCAGCAGTGTTTTCGCTGTAAGAGACCGATCACATGGATGTGACTATTGTGAGTCAAAGTTATAGCGCCACCAACTGGCAGCAGGAAGTGTGTCACTTTCAAAATGCTTTGAAACCACTCTCTTATTTTTAACCGATTTGCTTCAAACTTCATCTGTATAATGTAAATACACGGCAGATGTAGACCTGTGAAAGAATTTTTGATATCTTTGATACTGTTGCCGTGGCAACGAATCAAACTTTAACATTCTTTTTTGATGCTTTTGGGACTCTTAGCATGCTTGAAATTGCTTGAAACTCAACAGATACATCACATTTATTAGCCAGTAGACATGTGCAACTATGGCAAAAGATTAAAGTAATGTCAAAAAAGTAAACACTAAAAGCCTCATATCTTCTAAAAATGTAATTATACATCATTTGTTTCTAAATTAAATTATACAAATATTATAACTTCCCCAATTTTTCCTTTTTTTCATTTAAGAATTATGTTTACGTTCAAAAACAGCCAGAATTGTTGTAAAATTCATAAAAAAATAATAATCTGAGTCATACGTAGTGCTATACTGCCCTCTTGTGTTCAGTATCAGGTAATGTTAGGCCTATTGTGTATATTCCCACCGGTTAATCAACGTGTGACTCCGCTGGGACTTGGGAGCTTTTAAATCGCTTACTTAAAACCGAAAGTCAAAATACAGATGTCCGCACAAGACATTAATGGTGTGGAGTAGAGCGAGCATTTTAAATAAATTCCTATTAAGTAGGATTGAACTAAACAGAAAGAATGTTCACTCTGTTCTGCTGGTTCCTCGCTGGTGGATCATATGATTACTTTGTCATAATCTATGACAAAAATGCTATTATAAACCATATTAATAATAGATAATACACATTGCTCTTATTTTTGAAAAATACATTCATGAAAAACAAGATAACAAAAATCATAAAAACATATAGCCATGGCTGCTATAAATGTTTGAAATGCATAGGACAGATGTTTAATGACGCAGCAACATATAATTGAAAGGCAATTAATAATCTGTCATTACGTCACTGCATTATGATATTACGGCTCCAATACGGTGCAGCACAAAGCACTTATGTGCATCCCGAGCGGAGAATGATGTGCTTGAAGCCACATGAAGTTACAGCGCAGTGAGTCCATATTGAAAAGTTCAAAGCACAAAGGAAATACATATTTATGAACAGTGTATTATACATTATCTATCTATGCAATAGTTTATTGAGCCTTTTCTTTTAAAGGTTTTAAATTTCAGTTACTGTGTGCGTGAAGAACAATTATAGTGCTCTGACTCTAGTGTTGTGATCTAACCGACAGCGTCCGACACCCGGTAGAAAGTAACACGATTAAGTTACAGCAATAAAGTCCAGCAAGAAAAAGTTTCTTCATTCGAAAATATAGACCTTTAGACCTTTATCTTAAAGATCCAGTATAATAGGATTAACATTCAATCATCTTGAAGATCGTTTCATCATTGACTGTAACCGAATGTGACGTGCTGTTTGAATGCTGAATGGAGAATGACTGACAGGCGCAGAGAGGGAAAAGTTTGTGTTCTTGAATTTAATGACTTAAATATTAATTTCTATATCACATAATAGCTTCAGAACACTAATAATACAGTACACAAAAACTTTATGGTACTTTAGAAAGTTTTTGTGCCTTTGTGCCTAACATAGAATAGTATATATGCACAATATAGAATTTGAATCAGCCTCGTCAAAGATGGCAGTGTCAGAGCCGATACCGATCCTGAGAATCTAATCGGCGCACTTCTTTTCAACAGTCAAATTGAAATTGAAATTGAAATTGCTTGAAACTCAACAGATACATCACATTTATTAGCCAGTAGACATGTGCAAAGTTTCAGAAACGGGCATAGTGCAAGGACTAAATAGCGCCACCTTTTGACAAAAGTGGGGTTGTTAGTTTTATCTACAGTTACAAAAATCGCTATATACATTGTACTCCTCAAGCCGGACAACTTTCTAATACATAGTCATTAGCTCGGACCAAGAGGAAGTCAGATATTTTGGTTTGAATATGGTGAGCCTCTCTCTGAGCCTACGTCCCTGTATGGCAAGCCCTTTTAACATTTAAAAGCTAAGTTTGCTTGTCCGGAATTAACATTGTAGATATCATCAACGTCTTTCTGTCTATTCGTAATTACATTTTGGATAGTTTGTATTATCATTTAAGATATCTGTAACATAACTGTGACTAGTCGAAATGACAGAGTATGGCAAGCCGTTTTAACATTTAATCATGAAAGGGCCAAAGCCTTCGGCACCGCCACCTGGGTGCCTTTAGGTAACTAAAGGAACCGGGGTTGCGGTGCCACCGGCTTGGGCCCGCCATCGCTGCTCGCAGCTATATTTATTATTATAATAATTATTATTTTACTACCTTTTGGGCACTTTTGGGGCCCTTAACGTGCTCGAAAACTCTTGAAACTTTGCACACGGGTCAGAACCCGCGGCCATCAGAGCCGGGCTGAAGATGGTACCCGGGCGTGGCAGGGCAGCTCGTCAGCGCCCCCTGGAACGGGGTCCGAACACTTGGTCCATAACTCAAACACGCTTGTATGTAATAATATGAAACTCGGTACACACGTTGATCTCATCGTTTCATCTATACCTCGCGCTCTTACTTTTTACCCCAGCCCAACAGGAATTTGGCTATTGAGGTTTGTTTGTAAAACGCTCGCAATGGAATGTCAAATACTCCTCCTAGAGCTTTGATCCACATTCGACGAAACTCGGTCAGCGTGAAGTCAAGACATTGAGGATGAAAGTTTGCGAGGGGATTTTTTATATCTCGAACGGTTTGTCCGTGGCGAGGAAACGAAATCATGGCGAGAAACGTGAAACAGGAAGTGTGTTATAACTTCAGCATACATTAACTGATCTTGATGAAACTTCAGCAGTGTGTTCGCTGTAAGAGGACGATCACATGGATGTGACTATTGTGAGTCAAAGTTATAGCGCCACCAACTGGCAGCAGGAAGTGTGTCACTTTCAAAATGCTTAGATATCACCCTTTTATTTTTACCCGATTTGCTTCAAACTTCATATGTATAATGTAAACATACGGCAGATGTAGACCTGTGAATGGATTCTTGATATCTTTGAAACTGTTGCCGTGGCGACGCATCAAACTTTACCCTTCTTTTAGGATGCTTTTAGGATGCTTTTGAGACCCTTAGCATGCTTCAAATTGCATGAAACTCGACAGACACATCACATTTATTAGCCAGTAGACATGTGCAAAGTTGCAGAAACGGGCGTGGTGAGGGCTCAGTAGCGCCACCTTTTGACAAAAGTGGGGTGGTTAGTTTTAACTAGAGTTACAAAAATTGGTATGTATATTGTACTCCTCGAGCCGGACAACTTTTTAATTGACACTTATTAGCTAGGACCCACAGAAACTCAGATATTTTTGTTTGAATATGGCCACTCTGAGCCTTTGGCTGGCTGGCTGGCTGTCTGTGTGTGTGTGTGTGTGTGCAGGGGGAGGGGGCTTAACCATTTCACTGCTGTGTGTATGACCTGCATAAAGAAAATACATTTCTCAAGCCTGGTATTTTTTAAATAAGTTTTTATTTTTATTTTTTATAAGTAAAGGCATATAACTAGTTTAATTGTAGTGAATTGACAATAGTTTTATATAATTAGTTTATTAATCAGATTAACTTGGTCAATAAACTTGGTCTGAAAATTTGGTCCATAAATTAAACACACTTGCATGTAATAATATGAAACTTGGTACACATATAGATCTCATCGTTTCATATATACTTCACACTCTTACTTTTTACCCCAGCCCAACAGGAAGTTGGCTATTTAGGGTTGTGTTTAAAACACATGCAATGTAATTTAAATTATTGCTCCTAGAGCACTGAACCAAATTCGACGAAACTCGATCAGCGTGAAGTCAAGACATTAAGGATGAAAAAGTGCCACGGGATTTTTGATATCTCGAACGGTTTGGCCGTGGCGAGGAAACGAAATTATGGCGAGAAACATGGAACAGGATGTGTGTTATAACTTCAGCATACATTAACTGATCTTGATGAAACTTCAGCAGTGTTTTCGCTGTAAGAGACCGAAAGAAAGAGTAAAATAGAAAGAGTAAAAGTGTGGGAGACATTTGCTGAAATAATGAAAGATGATGGCGAAAGTGCTGGCTTTGCCTTTGTTATGTGTAGTAGCCTAGGCCTACGTCTTTTTGCGACGCTGTGTTGTTACACGTCTATGGCCCAATAACGCTCCGATGAGCATTTACTAATTTTTAAAAATGCGGTCAGGAAGCGGGTCGGGTACAATATTTTTTTACTTTTTTTTTTGCGGTCCGAGTTGCGGCGGGTAGTTGAAAACGTCGGTCGGTTGCGGGTTGTTTATACATTGACCCGCGCATCACTGATATATATATATATATATATATATACTTAAAAAAGCGGGGGTTAAGTTTTTGCACGTCGTGCAGAATAACACTAAAGGCACCATATATATACTTAAAAGTGGGGTTGTTAGTTTTATCTACAGTTACAAAAATCGGTATATACATTGTACTCCTCAAGCCGTACAACTTTCTAATACATAGTCATTAGCTCGGACCAAGAGGAAGTCAGATATTTTGGTCTGAATATGGTGAGCCTCTCTCTGAGCCTACGTCCCTGTATGGCAAGCCCTTTTAACATTTAAAAGCTAAGTTTGCCTGTCCGGAATTAACATTGTAGATATCAACAAAGTCTTTCTGTCTAGTCGTTACACTTTGGATAGTTTGTATTATCATTTAAGATATCTGTAACATAATTGTGACTAGTCGAAATGACAGAGTATGGCAAGCCGTTTTAACATTTAATCATGAAAGGGCCAAAGCCTTCGGCACCGCCACCCGGGTGCCTTTAGGTAACTAAAGGAACCGGGGTTGCGGTGCCTCCGGCTTGGGCCCGCCATCGCTGCTCGCAGCTATATTTATTATTATTATTATTATTTATACGACTATTCGGGCACTTTTGGGGCCCTTAACATGCTCAAAAACTCTTGAAACTTTGCACACGGGTCAGAAACCGCGGCCATCAGGGCCGGGCTGAAGATGGTACCCGGGCGTGGCAGGGGGGCTAGACAGCGCCCCCTGGAACGGGGTCAGAAAACTTGGTCCATAAATCAAACATGCTTGCATGTAATAATATGAAACTCGGTGCACATATAGATCTCATCGTTCATATATACCTCATACTATTACTTTTTACCCCATCCCAACAGGAAGTCGGTTATTTAGGGTTGTTCATAAAACACTCGCAATGGAATTTGCAATACTCCTCCTAGAGAATTCAAACACACGGCACGAAACTCGATCAGCATGAAGTCAAGGCATTGAGTATGAAAGTTTGCGAGGGGATTTTTGATATCTCGAACGGTTTGGCCGTGGCGAGGAAACGAAATTATGGCGAGAAACGTGAAACAGGAAGTGTGTCATAACTTCAGCATACATTAACTGATCTTGATGAAACTTCAGCAGTTTGTTCGCTGTAAGAGGACGATCACATGGATGTGACTATTGTGAGTCAAAGTTATAGCGCCACCAACTGGTAGGAGGAAGTGTGTCACTTTCAAAATGCTTTGAACTCACCCTTTTATTTTGACCCGATTTGCCTCAAACTTCATCTGTATAATGTAAATACATAGCAGATGAAGACCTGTGAATGGATTCTTGATATCTTTGATACTGTTGCCGTGGCAATGCATCAAACTTTAAAATTCTTTTTTTTGATGATTTTGAGACTCTTAGCGGCTTTTGGGGCCCTTAACGAGTTTGAAAACTCTTGAAACTTTGCATACAGGTCAGATCCCACAGCCATCAGGCCCGGGCTGAAGATGGTACCTGGGCGTGGCAGGGGGCTAGAAAGCGCCCCCTGGAAGGGGGTCCAAAAACTTGGTCCAAAAATCAAACACGCTTGCATGTAATAATATGAAACTCGGTACACATGTTGATGTCATCGTTTCATATATACCTCACACTCTTACTTTTACCCCAGCTAGACATGAAGTCGGTTATTTAGGGTTGTTCAAAAAACACACACAATGGAATTTGCAATACTCCTCCTAGAGAATTCAAACACACGGCACGAAACTCGGTCAGCATGAAGTCAAGAAACTGAGGTTGAAATTTTGCGAGGGGAATTTTGATATCTCGAACGGTTTGGCCGTGGCGAGGAAATAAAATTATGGCGAGAAACGTGAAACAGGAAGTGTGTTATAACTTCGGCATACATTAACTGATCTTGATGAAACTTCAGCAGTGTGTTCGCTGTAAGAGGCCGATCACATGGATGTGACTATTGTGAGTCAAAGTTATAGCGCCACCAACTGGCAGCAGGAAGTGTGTCACTTTCCAAATGCTTTAAAATCATCCTTTTATTTTGACCCGATTTGCTTCAAACTTCATCTGTATAATGTAAATACATGGCAGATGAAGACCTGAGAATGGATTCTTGATATATCTGATACTGTTGCCGTGGTAACGCATCAAACTTTGAAATTATTTTAGGATGCTTTTGAGACTCTTAGCATGCTTGAAATTGCATGAAAATCAACAGACACATCACATTTATTAGCCAGTAGACATGTGCAAAGTTTCAGAAACGGGCATGGTGCAGGGACTAAATAGCGCCACCTTTTGACAAAAGTGGCGTTGTTAGTTTTATCTACAGTTACAAAAATCGGTATATACATTTTACTCCTCAAGCCGGACAACTTTCTAATTCATAGTCATTAGTTTGGATCAAGAGGAAGTCAGATATTTTGGTTTGGATATGGTGAGCCTCTCTCTGAGCCTACTGTACGTCCCTATATGGCAAGCCCTTTTAACATTTAAAAGCTAAGTTTGCCTATCCGGAATTAACATTGTAGATATCAACACGCCACCTTTTGACAAAAGTGACTAGTCTTAATTACATTTTGAATAGTTTGTATTATCATTTAAGATATCTGTAATGTAATTGTGACTAGTCGAAACGACAGATAGAGTATGGCAAGCTGTTTTAACATTTCATTTAATCATGAAAGGGCTAAAGCCTGCGACACCGCCACCCCGGTGCCTTTAGGTAACTAAAGGAACCGGGGTTGCGGTGCCACCGGCTTGGGCCCGCCATCGCTGCTCGCAGCTATATTTATTATTATTATTATTTTTCTTACGACTATTCGGGCACTTTTGGGGCCCTTAACATGCTCGAAAACTCTTGAAACTTTGCACACGGGTCAGAACCCGCGGCCATCAGAGCCGGGCTGAAGATGGTACCCGGGCGTGGCAGGGGGGCTCGTCAGCGCCCCCTGGAATGGGGTCCGAACACTTGGTCCATAACTCAAACACGCTTGCATGTAATAATATGAAACTCGGTACGCATGTTGATCTCATCGTTTCATCTATACCTCGCGCTTTTACTTTTTACCCCAGCCCAACAGGAAGTCGGCTATTGAGGTTTGTTTGTAAAACGCTCGCAATGTTATTTGAAATACTCCTCCTAGAGCTTTGATCCAAATTCGACGATACTCGGTCAGCGTAAAGTGAAGACATTGAGGATGAAAGCTTGTGTGGGGATTTTTGATATCTCGAACGGTTTGGCCGTGGCGAGGAAACAAAATCATGGCGAGAAACGTGAAACAGGAAGTTTGTTATAACTTCAGCATACATTAACTGATCTTGATGAAACTTCAGCAGTATGTTCGCTGTAAGAGGACGATCACATGGATGTGACTATTGTGAGTCAAAGTTATAGCGCCACCAACTGGCAGCAGGAAGTGTGTCACTTTCAAAATGCTTTGATATCACCCTTTTATTTTTACCCGATTTGCTTCAAACTTCATATGTATAATGTAAACATACGGCAGATGTAGACCTGTGAATGGATTCTTGATATCTTTGAAACTGTTGCCGTGGCGACGCATCAAACTTTACCCTTCTTTTAGGATGCTTTTAGGATGCTTTTGAGACCCTTAGCATGCTTCAAAATGCATGAAACTCGACAGACACATCACATTTATTAGCCAGTAGACACGTGCAATGTTTCAGAAACGGGCGTGGTGAGGGCTCAGTAGCGCCACCTTTTGACAAAAGTAGGGTTGTTAGTTTTATCTACAGTTACAAAAATCGGTATGTATATTGTACTCCTCGAGCCGGACAACTTTCTAATTGACACTCATTAGCTAGGACCCACAGAAAGTCAGATATGTTTGTTTGAATGTGGTCTTGCTTAATCTGAGCCTACATCTCTGTCTTTGCCTGTCTGTGTATGTGTGTGTGTTTGTAGGGGGAGGGGTCTTAACCATTTCACTCCTGTGTGTATGGCCTGCATAAAAAATAAATGCCTTAAGCCTGGTATTTTTTTTAATAAGTTTTTTATTTTTTATAAGTAAAGGCATATAACCAGTTTAATTGTAGTGCATTAATAGTTTTATAGGTTTATTAATTAAATTAACTTGGTCCATAAACTTGATCTGAAAATTTGGTCCATAAATCAAACACACTTGCATGTAATAATATGACTTGAGTGTTAATCACATCATGTTTTCAGTTTGAATATAAAATATATAAATTATGTAAAAAAAATAAAGTTGATCCAGCTGGAGCGCAGGCTGAGAATAGCGCTGTCATGACTGGATCACGAGATCATCAGTCATGCCCTCTCATACCTTACGCGCACACCACGCCCACTTACATCAGATCACATCAACATGTCAGCCGGAGGGATAACGAGGGTCGTCGTCGCTTTTGGATTCAAGAATTTCTTACAACAAGATGGCAAAAGAACAGCGCTTTGCAAGACATGCAACGTTAAGATCGCGGACAGTCAGATGACAACCTCCAATTTCGTCCGTCATTTGAAGAGCCATTCTGCCCACTGTGCCCAGTAAGTGCTTGTCAATTTGTTAATGTTATCTGGTTAGCTCGTTCGTAGTTAGCTAGCTAATGTAAGTTAAAGGAGAACTCCGGCGCAAAATTACACATTGTTACCTAGTCAACCGTTATCTGAGATTTGTTTTCATGACTGCCGAATGTAAATAGTTTTATCTATAAAAACAGTTTAGCCTATAAGTGACGTCCGACATTCTGCATATTGTGTTATTTTGTTAAGCCCCACTAAAGGCATAAAAAACTGTAAAGCACAATCAAGTTTTCACACTATATTCCAAGACTTGTAAAGTCATTCAATAGCTTAATGTGTGGTAAAATTAATATTTTAGTCTCTAAGTTAAAGTTAACGGAAAGTCATCTCGCCTCAGTCATTCTCCATGCATCAGCATTAGCGCGTCGCGTTCGGTTGCGACAGTAACACGACGACACTCTCTTCAAGATCAATGTTCCCAATATTATACTTTATTTGTAGATAAGGCATAAAGGTCTATGATTTGCATAAAATGACTATCTTGCTGGAGTGGAGTTTATTGCCCTTTAGAATACACTAAGCATTAGTGCTGCACGATTAATTATATCGCAGTCGTAATAGCGATCTCAAACCTATGCAATTATATAACGCAAAATGCCGCGATTTTATATGAAATAAACAAAGTAGGGCTATTAGCGCAGCATCTCTTCTTTTTTGTCATCCTTTGACTAGTGTTACAAGATCCCCCTCTTATTGGTTCAAATGCCTTTTCGCATTTTGCACGACAAGAAGTGAAAAGCTGCCTGTGAGTGCCCTAGATTAGAATAGATGAGACTCGCATA
Source organism: Pimephales promelas (assembly GCF_016745375.1). Next base: position 13,329,200 of record NW_024121765.1, on the reverse strand, counting down.
ATGCGCATGCACTGACCGTGTGCCAGCCCAGAATAAACAGTTCTCTTTCGAGCTTGAACGAACAATAGCACACACAATTATGCCAAAATGTGATTTTGTCTAGTATCTTCATAACATAAGAAAAGTCTATGGATGAAAAGAGTTGTGCTATGAGGCGCGTGTGAGATCCGCGTCTCGGCAACGGGTGCTCTTAAAGGGCCAGCAGCGAATAAAGCGTTCTTTCAGTAAAGTTAAAAGAACAAAGGGAAATTAGAAAATTACTCACTGATCTTGAGTAAAGAACTTTTGTAGCTTTAATAAGGATTATTATATATATAATTTATGATTCAGGCAGCGCAGACTGTTTGATAACTTTATTCAATTTCTGTACCTGTTAAGACAGGAAGGGCACAGGTAAATATGTTTTTTATTATGGGTTTATGTGGGGATTGTTTGAAGTTCACTTAATTTAAAAGCTGTTATATATTTTTTTTAAGCGTAATAATTTTTTAAAAAGTTGATGGCTTTCAATTGATGGAATCACTGTAATGTTGGTTTGGTTGATGGTTTATTGATCATTATAGGTGTTATCAATCATTTATTGTTGTTGTTGTTTTTAGTTTGAGTTGAGAAATAAACATTAATCTGTGTGTGCATTTTACTTTAGAACCAAGCAAGTTGGACTCATGAAACCATTTTATTATATCGGAGTCGCAAATCGCAATTGCAATATTGGCTCAAATATGACATTTTCCCAAATCGTGCAGCCCTACTAAGCATAGATTATAGATACCATCCCTTCGCTATGTTCTTTTCAATGTGAAGCGTTGCGTGCTGTGACTTGGTGTTGCTTCAAGTGCATCATTCTGCACACGGGATGCGCATGATTGCTTATAATACTTTGGGGAGACAAGGGGGCGTGGCCTAAGGGAATAGCACTCGTGATGTTAAGTGATGTTACCCCGCCATCGCTGATACAACCTTTAGCAGTCATGTTTTTGCTTCTTGAGAGAGAGAGAAAGTGTGTGTGTGTGTGTGTGTGTGTGTGAGCAATGGCGGTTCTAGGCGGGGGCCTGGGGGGGCCAGTGCCCCTGCGACAACAAGCTTGGACCCCCTTGTGGCCCCCTAAATGTGGAGTCAGTGTGAAATATTTTTTTATAGTGTGTCACGCATTGAGCATGACAGTCACTCGTTTCAGTCTTTTGTCTCACACTCCCGTCACACATTGTATTTCTCATGCGGAAAAACTATTAATAATATATTTAATATACGCAATTTCTCTGGCCGCGCCGCTCTCACGTGAGAATCAAGCGCGTCTCGCCTGGAGTTCAGCAGTCGACCCTGCTACGCATCAGCCAATCAAAAAAAGAGAAGTGCTACTACATTGGTTGTTAGTTTTATCTACAGTTACAAAAATCGGTATATACATTGTACTCCTCAAGCCGTACAACTTTCTAATACATAGTCATTAGCTCGGACCAAGAGGAAGTCAGATATTTTGGTCTGAATATGGTGAGCCTCTCTCTGAGCCTACGTCCCTGTATGGCAAGCCCTTTTAACATTTAAAAGCTAAGTTTGCCTGTCCGGAATTAACATTGTAGATATCAACAACGTCTTTCTGTCTAGTCGTTACACTTTGGATAGTTTGTATTATCATTTAAGATATCTGTAACATAATTGTGACTAGTCGAAATGACAGAGTATGGCAAGCCGCTTTAACATTTAATCATGAAAGGGCCAAAGCCTTCGGCACCGCCACCCGGGTGCCTTTAGGTAACTAAAGGAACCGGGGTTGCGGTGCCTCCGGCTTGGGCCCGCCATCGCTGCTCGCAGCTATATTTATTATTATTATTCCAAATTCCGTCTTTTCCCATTTTAATGGTTGAATTAAAACATGTCCAATTAACTGAAATCATAATACTAAATTTAAAAAATACAATATGTTAAGTTTTACAATTTTTGCAAAAAAAAGGTCATGGAGTATTATTTTTTTTGGGAGTGTGGTGCGGGGTCTGTGTTTTTCTTCATATTAATGAAGGGCCGTTTTACTTAAGGTTTTAACAAACATAACCACTCTCTTTTTTAGATCTAAAATCTTCTGTTGTTTTAAAATATAATTAAATAAAAATGTTACAGTTTTAGTTATTTTGTTTTCATTTTTTTTTTTTTTTTTTTTTTGCCATAAGTGTAATTGACTCGTTTATGTTCCCACCACGTTTTTAAACATCTGGCAGCACAGATGCACCTTTTACAAAAGATACACCTCTAGTTGATTAGCGATTCATTCATTTCTGTTAAATAAGAGGCTAACTTGCGCTGGAATCTGTTGTTTTTGAAATCATGCCGAGTGCTTGTTGCTGCTGTTATGAGTGGCAGAAGGCAACAGTTTTCTCCTGGCACTCGTGCTTCACAAACAAGCTCTTCAGTCTAGCACTATAGGCTGATCTAGAGACTCAATGTTCGTTCTGGTGAAATCTCAAAACAAAATTCACACAAACGTGTCCCTGCTCTTTACAATCACTGAACATCTTTGGTTTTAATGAAAAAAAAAAAAAAAAAAAAAAACTTTTCAAAAAAATTGGATGATGTAGCCTTGGATTTTTTGCTTCAAAACGATTTGAAAATCATCCTGCCCACTCGTTCACGTAAAATTATATTGATTTTGATTTTTCTGTTAGAAAGGCTGGTGTGAATGATCATGAATATTGCATTCATGCCACCTCTGAGCAGTATGAAACTCTAGATGCAGCTTGCACTCTGGAGTGTAAAGACTGCTTTTGCTGATACTATTAGACTGAATGTATTGCTTTATTTATTACATTAGATAATAATTAAATTAATAGATTTTTAAGAATTTGACACAAAACATGACATATTTAAAAGGGTTAGATAAACTATCCCTTTATGAAAATCACTTTAAGGCCCTTGGAAACTGTGTTGTACATTGCTTTAAAATACAGTAAAACGTTCATTAACCTGAGCGTTAGTTAATACTCAGCCAAGAGATTAGAAACACAACTGCAATCACTTATATTATGTAGTCCGAACATCACTAGAGACTCCAAAACCAGGATGGAGAAATTCAGAAAAATGAATTTGGGTCATGTGGACTGCTACTTTGAGAAATGACTGTTCCAGTTTTGTTTGATCCCTAAAGAGGCCCCAGGACTCATAGAGTTGTTCACAAAGAGAATGACCTTGACAAACCAGTCCTCCTCTGCTGCGCACCTGCCCCAAAACATAATTTTCATGCCTACTGACTGGCAGCACAAAAAAATAATTCAGCCACTACAACTAAGGACTTGACCAGATGTTATGGGCTTTATGCACAGCTATTCTACTTCCTGAACTTCAGCCAGCTCCTTTGTTTCCTGTCTGCCATTATTGGACAAACTGATGAATAGTTCAGGAAGTTGTGCAGCTGTGCATAAAGCCAATTGGACATGTTTTAAAGTCTGCATTATTTTATTTCCTGTTCACTTAAGCTCTTTCAGAAGCTTCCATTTCTAAAAGTTGTTGTGATACAGATAAAAATCCACACTGTCTAATTTTCCAAATGGACTGAAACCAATGATAAAGTAAAGGGCAAATGGTATAAAAGAGAATCAAAACGTGCAGTTTATGTGGGACACACGCTGCCTGAAGGCCAGTTGCTGCTATTTGTTGCTGGATTTTCTGTGTGTGCTGACCATGTATGATCGTAAAGTGACGGAGGAATTAAGCTCTGTGGTTTGCCTGCCTGTTGCAACATAACTCCAGCCTGTTTCACCTGCCACAGGTATTAAAATTTAACACTGATGTCCATCATCTTTTAACCTCACACCCAGTTTCCAAACTCTTTTCCAGGCCCTGAAGGTTCTCTGCAACGCAGTTGAGAAGGTTCTTCTCAACATACAAACACACACAACGAGCGAGTCAATCGCGTGTTGCAAATTGCAATTATTTTCTTTCTTGCTTTTCACCCCTCCTTTCTCTTCTGGTGAAATTGATTACTTTCTACAAAAACGTGTGTTAAAAAACCTGCGTTAAATAAAGAACTTCATTTGTTTTGAGACGTATTGTGAACTTTAGCTGCCAATCTCCTTGGTATTGTTTGTGTTTTCATTAGTTTTTTTGTCATTTGAGGCGTTGTGTATTTGTTTTTTTATTTTCTGTTTTCTTAACACTTTTTTAATCTGAAAACCTTCAATTTATGAATGTCATTTAATTCCATTGTATGTGTTGTTGTGGGTATTGGACGGCATTCATTTCGTCTATCAGTGGCCATTCTGATGATTGTTTGCTTCGAACTGACATTGTGATGTTCTGAACAAGTCAAGCTTGTCAACATCCAGTTGTCCAGTTCTCTTTCTGTCTCTGAGTTATCACCTATCACCTCCATGAATCTGAAAGTCCTGTTCCTGTGAGTACACACCATTCTGATTGTTTGCTTCGAACTGACATTGTGATGTTCGAACTGACATTGTGACATTCTGTTCTCTTGAAACCAGTCGCGCTTGTCACCATACAGTTGTCCAGTTCTTTTGCTGTCTTTTGAGTTATCCCCTCCACGAATCCGAAGATTGTTATCCTGTGTGTACATGCCATTCTGATGTGTGATGTTCTGGTTTCTCAACACCAGTCACGTCTTTTGCTGTTCATCTTTCAAGCTGTCTGGGAGTCCAAACACACTAAGGATTCCGTTCCTGTCCCTGCCTCTGAGTTTCTGAGTTTTACTGAAGATGAGGACCCTGTTGAAGCTATGAGCAAAAGTCCTAGTTCGATATGAGTGGGTGATTACAGTGCGAGTGTATACACAAGTGTGGCGAGTAAATGTCTTGCCTTAGTTTGTGCCTTTGACCTGCGGGACCGTCTGAACTCGAGGGGCATGGGGGCCCACTAAACAGTGTTTGGGAGTGTGTCGGTCCGATTCGTCAGAGACGTAAATTGTTTCCCCCTCCACTGCCTTGACTATCTAGAAGAGGAGCCATTACCTGCGTACCCACCACTGTCCACCCTGGAGCCGAGTTGTTCTCCAAAAGCCTATTTTGGAGATTTGCAATTTAGTTTCTCTACTCCAAAATTCAGAGTATATGGCAATAGAAGTATTCATTAGGGCATCAAGATGGGTAGTAGAAGGAGAGCGCTTGGCTTCTGGGATGTGACTACCACCTATCAGAGCATACATGGATGACATGACATTCATGACTACAACAAGGCCTTTGGTCAATGGAAGAGATTAGGATCAGTTTCCTTATCAGGTCAACATATGATGTTCTCCAGCCCATTCTCACTCATTTGGACATGCTTCAATATCTGACGCTTTAGGCGCCCTTTAGCGTCAGTTAGATGACGCCCTAGGATCGCGTGTACCCTACCCCCACCCCACACCTAAACCTAACCGCGTCCTCTAACTGACGCTTTCCTTTAGCGTCAGTTAGATGACGCCGTAGGATCGCGTCATGTAAGTGACGCTAAAGGGCGCCTAAAACGTCAAATATTGAAGCATGGTCAAAGGTGACGCCTTGGGGTGAGAATGCGTTGTGTTCTCCCATCACCATTGAACCTAAACCTGTGGGTAGGAGAGGATTCCTCTTGTCCTTTGTGTTCATCACCTGTTCGACACGTTAAGGCACATTTTGACAAGATGTAAGGTGGCTCTTAGCCAAGGTGGGTTTACTTGGCGCCATAACCAACTACTGCAATGTTTGGCTTTGGCATTGGAAGGTAAGCGTAGTATGACCAATAAGTTGCCGCCTGTTTTAGCAAAACATTACACGCAGAAGACAATATTCCTCCGCCCAGGTGAGGTGTGCTGACACGCCAAGTACACTGCAGCCGTTAACGCCGGACAGAAGGGGAGTCACACCACCCTGTGGAAAGAAGCGTAAATGGATGGAGAAGCATAGTTTACTGTAAAGGCTACGTCTTAGTTTTGCTTATCTTGGCGAAAGTCTAGTACAAATCAGCATGAAGTTTTAACATCTACTCTTGTGTTATGGAAATCCCCTTTGTCTTCGGATGCCCTGTGGCTTTCCAGTTTCCAGCTTTCACTGTCTGTCCTCCACTGTCTGTCTTAAACTGTCTCTCTATTGTTTTACAACCAAGCCCGTGATGTCACAGGTCGTCGTATTGCAAGATGGCAGTGCCCTTTCTACAAAAGCCATCTTTTTTTTTTTTTAATGGTTGCATTTATTGTGGTTACATTGTTTTTTTTAAATGTGGTATACATTTTGTTTGTTGTATAATTTTGATTAGAGTGGAAATCTGTTAGTCAAATCTAAATAATGTAGACTTGACTTCATTTCCACTTTAAAGGCATGAGGCACTCAAACATTGGAAATCTCTCATGTCGTTCCAAACCAGTATTAATTTATTCTGAGGAACACAAAAGAAGAAATTCTGAGTGAAAAGTTGCATTACCACAATATTCCTCTTCAATTGTTATGGTCCCCCCTATTTTATCAGACTTCCCCCTCAAATAGATTGTGCGATTCAGATTATTTTTTCTCCTTTCATATTTGCATTGGCATGGCATCAGGTGGCATGGCATACAGCAAGCTGGCCATGCACAATACAGCCTGCCATAAATCACGCTGCACACAGGAATTTGCGGTGACACCAGCAAAGCCTCTGGGAAAGAACTGGCCAGATTGGGAACAGAGGGATTTGCATAATTACAGACCTTCAGTTTACACTCACCTTTTGCCTTAGATTCCTCTTCTATTGTATTCTCTCTTTTTTGGGGGGTCAAGTTCACCCCCTCATTTGAAACAAATAACAGTAAGCTGTTGTTGACAAAACGTGCCTGGAGCAAGTGTGCAGGGAGGATTGTTTGTTATTTATGGTTGTGATTTTTCACTTGCTCAATTTCTACTCAGCTGTTTGATGTGTATTGGCAGGTGTGAGTAATTTTCTTTCGATATGTATCCCTGTGCATGTTATAGAGAGGAATGAGTAAAGGGCAGATGTTTACATTATTAATGTTATTCAAATAATGATTTATTTATGAAGGTTAGATCTTACATACCCAATTCAGATTATTTTTTTCTGCATGCGTGTACTTTGATTAGATAGTTTATTGATTGGTTGGAGCCAACGGTGAAGAACACACTGAAAAACTAAGCCAACCAACACTCAAAAATGGCCCGTCGTTGCCCGTCCTGATCTTGAAGAGGTACTTGATTGTGATATTACATATATCATGTTAATATTGTTAATAGAAGTTTTAACTTTAGGCTAAGCCTATATCATTTATGTGGGTGTGTTTGTTCGTATTGCCTTCGAGATTGGAGCAGACTTGCCTTATGAACTGCCTCTCCTTTACATCTTTAAAGGTCCATGAAGCACTAAACTACATGTTTGAGATTTTAAGGGATGTGTATGTGTTGCATATTATAAAAGACGATGTTATCATCAGTTAATTAATTGCAGGAGAGCTTTTGAGCTATTTTCATCTTCTGTGTTTAAAATCTTTCTTGTGCCCCATTATAGTAACATCAGCGACTCATCAGTGTCCATACTTATTCATTAGACTGTGTTCTTATCCTTTGAGAAACTCTTTATTTTTCACGCCAACATGTGTTGCTTTCCCATAACAGATGCTTCAAACAGTGAGGTCATCATAATTAGTAGAGCTGCTTTCATGAATTTCAGGTGTCGAGTGTTTGTTTTCGTTTTGTAAGAGTTTCTGCGTGACATCATTAGAGCTTGATGTAACCGATCAAACTGCATATAAATGGTGAAAAACGTATTAAAAGTGAGATTCATATATTGCGTTTAATGTGCGCATTTGAATTATAGGGTGTATTTGTGTAATTTATTTTGAGCTTACAAAACCCTCGTTTAATATATTTGTTAATTTTGATCTGTGCAGTAGTGAATTTCAGCACATATTTGTGGGGGTCGTTTGCTTATAAAAAGCAAAAAAAAAAAGTGTGTTGTCTGTCTCCACTTTGCAGCTTAACACCCGTTTTTTGTTTTTGTAGCATTTTTCAAAACTGGTGAGAACTGTGGTCTTGACTTTTTTGATCGCTTTCATCACTTTTGCATTTCTTGTGCACTCATTCTCTAAGCTAAACAACCAATCAGAGTTCTTTCTCTCACCGACGGCCCTATACCGATTCAACATGCCGAATTGGCCCAAAAAAGCAGACCAACTCTCAAAACGGCCTGACATTGGCCGACCGTCGACTTGTTTTTTATTAACAATGTTGTAATGGATATGAATGTAAAACTGTGTCTCTGTGTTTGGAGAATCAATGTTTTAGGTTTGGTACTGATGTTTCATGTCTTCTTCTTTTAGCTGTCTGGGGAACCTACACAAATATGAGGTAATTATGATATATTTTGATCTTCTTGTATTTGCAAGCTCAGTCTGCTGCTAAAAAATGTATCTGTTCTGTAAATGTTGGAAAAACTAGTAGATGTCAGATATGCCTGCATACTTGCGTGTCAATGGGGTGTCTTTTTTACAGAATCCAAAAAAATCCCACTCTGGCCGGATATAGAGTGTCACCCTTTTGTCTGTCAATTACTTCGACATGATTTTGTGATGGGTACACTCTGTGTCTTCTTTTTTTTTATTTTGTGATGGCTGGCAACAAGAGCCAAGGTGCGAGAGCACAACCTATGTCAACCAGACAACATCAGTGTCAATCAGACATTATATACAGGTGTATATATATATATATATATATTTTTTTTTTCCTTTCTTTCTTTTATAAATATTCTGGTCATCGTCAATACTGGTATATTGCGACACCCTTTGCAATGAATTGATTTTGCTGGAAAGAATATGTAGACAGTGCAGAATATGTAAACAGTCCAAATGAAATCAATATTGACTCTTAAAGTCCCCCTGTAGTCAAATTTTATTCCTTAAAACTCATCTTTGGTCAAAAACAAATGACATAATTAAATGTTTTTTCCTTGATTATTTTTTTCATGCCTAAAAATAGCTTGAATGTAACTCTACATCCTTGCTTCATTTAGTATACACGGTTCTTGGTGTGATTAGCCCCGCGTCCACTCACTCACACCACCTCAGAGATCCACTCAATGATGTGATTGGTTACAAGGTAGTTTGTGATGTCAGAAACAGCAGTGATTTCAACATGAGTTTTTGAGACTGTCTCTGGTTCACTGCTGTTTTAAAGGTCCCCTAACATGAAATTTTCACAAACATTTCACCGACGACTGTTTCCTCAACTCGATGAACGTCTAAAAAAATAAATCGATCGAGCTACCAAGCAACAATTTCTGATGTGTAGCCTAATTGTTCATGTTCAGACAGGTAAGTTAATCTTTCTCTCAAAATCATTCAATTCTGTTTATGCATCAGTATGTCAAGCCAGTGACTAAAATATCAACTTCACATCGTTTCTTTTAGTAGGATGAAAATAATCGTATTTAAATTCTGATTTATACAGAATTTACAGAAAGCGATCAAAGAACATTCTTTCCACACAGCGCAAGTTTATCTGGACAACTAGTTATGAAATCAATGACGCACACTGCACAACGAAGCTCTTACTGTATGTACATCGTGTCTGCATTGGTGAAAGCATTAGAGAGAGAAGAAACTGCGTTGCAATGATAAGATCTTCATTCTCGCGATCAACAGACTGTCCTCTGCTTGCTCAATGTTCATCACGGCAACATTTTATGTGATGGGAATAGATCTAAATACTTAAACTTCTCACGATTCGTTAATCTCCATAGCTGTAATGGTAAAAACCTATAATAGCTGTTGTAAAAGTATTCGAGAAAGTTTCGCATGTAATACATAGCTATTTCATATGCAAGCATGTCAGCCAATCACAGCAGTGGCTGGCTACATTGAATCCCACAGCAGACACGCCCCTTCAGACAGAGCATACAAATCAGAGGCTAAAATCATGCTAGGAAAATTGCCTTTTATTTCTAAATTATGACTATTTTTGATCTAAAAACATACTAACATTATAAGGGCAACCCAGGAAACATTATAAAATAATAAAATAACCCCATGTCAGGGGACCCTTAAGGTGAAAATACTCAGAAATGGTGTTGATTGACTTATGAATTTGCACATGCCATGGTTTGTATATTACTTAACACCACAGACATATAAACAACATTAAAAGCTGGATTGTAACTACAGGGGGACTTAAAATATTAGTTTCCAGTGATATTTAATGCAACACTCACGTTCCACATTCAAATAATTTCAAGAAGAATAAAATCAAATCCTGTTCTTTCTTGTTATCTTATCTTCCTATGTATTGATATGTAGTATATTGTTGGTGACTGGTGTTTGAAACGGTCACATTTCATGGGGCATCGATACTGAGCGGCCCTTGTCTTTAAGTATTGCAAAGCCCACATATCTCAAGCCCCCTGTGAAGGACCACTGCACTGTGCATTAATCAGAAACAGAGATTAGTCCTGTTCACTGGGCTGTGAGTCGAAGCCAAAGAGGGAGATTGATTAAAAACTAGCTTTATTATAGATCAACTTCAGGCATGTGGCACTGTTGACTCTGAGCGTCTTCATCATATGTCCAGACTGAGCTGAGGGAGAGTATTGTGTGCTTCAGTAAGCTGCTCTGCTGTGCTAGTGTGAATGTTTGTGTATTTGTGTGGCTGTGATAAAGCAGTCTGTTATTGTTTCCCACAGGTCTATACAGGAACACGGAGAAATGAAGATTGAACAGAGGATAGATGAGGTTTGTTAACACAAGCGTTTGTTTTCAAGTTTCAATGTTTTTTTTTTTTTACACAGTTGTGTGTTTTTTGTTCAGTTTTTCACAGTTTTTTATGATCACCTACCTCAGTATTACTGGAAACTATATATAAACCTAACAGCTGGTATTCACACTTCAAGCTCTCTCGAAACATTGTGCAGCTACCCAAGAGCGCAATATAATTAAGATTTTAATTACACGTGCCTTCGATAGCAATTACGTTTCATAGTCAGGGGGCTACTAACAAGCTGTGGTGATCTTATGTTATGTTGTTATGCTCTGCTTGGAACCCCCAAAACACAGTTTCTCTGCTTGTGATCCTGTCCTGGCTACATGTGTGGTGTTTCCCAGTCTTTGTTATTTGAAAAGAGTACACAACTTGAACAGATTTTAAAACACTAGGCATCATACATCAAATCATAAACAACTGAAGATCACACACTACCAGACTTGTTAGTGTAAGTTGTTCTGGACACAGCCAACCTCTTTACTAGTAGACACATTACAAATGGAAATAATATGTGTTTTAAAATTGTCTTAAAATGTCCATTACACTATGCAGTTTTCTCTAAAATGGGTCAACTTCGACTCATTTGACTTTCGGCAAATCACATTGCCTCGGCTTGACTGCAAAACAAAAAAACTGGTCAAAAGTTGTGTAGGGTATTCCAGCATTAAGGCCTATTGTTGGCTATTGATATACATATAGATATATAAATATACCCTTGTTGTGAAAAATGGGCCTTTAAGCTGTTTTCTAAAAACAACAGGTATATACATATAGCAGTGGCCAAAAGTGATGTCGTGCCTAGAAAAAAAAATTATATCTTCAACCTTTATTCAATTATGACTTAAAATTGGTGAAAGATTTTGTAATCATGTTTTGTAATCTTGTGCATTTTGAGTCAATTGTTTTCTTTGTGAAAGCACAATGAAACCTGCCAAATTGTGTGGACATATATTTTGGCCAGACTCTCATACAAAAGAAGTTATGAGTACATGCAAAAACAAGAGATAGCCAATGAAATATTATTAATTATGTTGTAGTAAATATATGATTTTGTTCTGTGAGCTGTGAACTATGCACACTTTTTTTTTTTTTTTGCATATTAAAATAAAATAACTAGCTGTAGTTACCAAATAATTTTGTCAGATAAAAACCTTAACCAAGTTTAGTGTTTTGTTCTTTCTTCATATTTTATATATAGATTTTTTTATATGTTTTTTTATTTATTTACCAGTGCTGTATATAAAACGCACATAAAACGCAAGGAGGCTATTTTTACTGGTGCTTGATTTGATAAAACCTGGAACATTAACCATCTGTTCCTTAAGTGTCAAGTTTAAACATCTGTGCATTCCCACTTGTTTATAAGTCTTTTTAGAGATAATTGGTTACCTTTATCAGGATTTTATAATGCCATTTAGCCTTTTCTATTCATGTACACAATTATTTTTGTTTTGTTTTTTTCATATGCATAGCAGCTGCCACACATATCACCAACTTTAGATTAAGTAAAAACATATAATGATTATTATTGATTCGTCAGTTCTCAAAAAATGATTGGTTTTAGAGGGTTTCATTAAAATGCTAAACTTTTTTTTTTTTTTTTGACAGACGTCACCAAGCCCTTCCAACAAACCTGTCAGTGCGTACAGAGTCAACATTTCACTCTCCAATTAGTTCAATATGGATAAAATCCTCATTATTATTTTTCTGTTTAAATATCCTAGTACACTCAACAGTACAAAACTAATAACTCTTCATGTTGCTTTTAAAATTTGACTCATTGTAACTCCTCCCGTACCATAGTGCTATTGGCGTGAATGATACCTCAGATCAAGCGGCTTGTTGAGGTGAGGTAACCTGATCGCTCTTAAACATAACAGATGTACCATTTTCACCTGGTGGATGACAAAACAGGGTTACTAGCCAACCGTTACTTGCCACCAGAATCTCATAGAGACTTGGGCTTGTATAAGGAACCACCCAGAACCGTTTGAAAACCACCGTGTAGATTGCTATATCTTTAGTTTGTCATATTTATTATTTCCATGCAGCATGTTTGCGAAAGTGTTTGAAGCTGGATGAAACCCATTAAATTTGACTAAGGCTGATTTGTTTGTACATACTACACGTTAAAAGTCAGTGCTATAACTGCAATCTCTATCGTTTCATTATAGATCCCAAATGTCTGCTTATCACCCGCAGAAGCTCATTAGAAACTGCTTTTGTCATATCTGTCTGACCTTAAGGTTCAAAGCATGTCAACACATACTGAGGCATGTTTGTCAGCATCTCCGATAGCTTTTAGAAACGATGACATTTATTCTCCTGTCTGATGTTTGATATTTCATTTAAAGACGTGTTACAGTTTGGAAATGTCCTTCGACCCAGATTTGAAATCTTGTTGTTCTGGGGCGAATGTCTGATGTTTTAACTGTCATTCGGAATGTTAATGAAGTTAGGATTACTTATTGAACATGACTTATAATTAGGGATAATGCTTAAATTAATTAAAGGAATCAGATAAATTACATGTTATGCTAATTGGTTAAATTGATCAAAGTTAATTACATGTATCAGAAACAGGCTGTAGTCAAACCTGATTTTTTTTTTTTTTTTTTTTTTTTGGTGCAGGCCTCACATTCTTCTTATTAGTGGCTTAATGAAAGAAAGAGTTCTGATTACAAGATTAATAATCTTTTATAGCCCTGTAGTCAATAATTTTATTCTATGAAACTCCTCTTTGATCACCGAAATTACACATTTAAACAGATTTTCCTTAAAAAAAATGTAAAATGTAGCTTGAATGTATGTCTACACCCTTGGTTCATTTACTAAATATGCGGCTCTATGAATATGCAAATTAGCCCTGCATCCACTCACTCACACCACCTCAGAGATCCACTCGTTGATAGTCACACGTTGATGTGATTGGATACAAGGTAGTTTTTGATCTCAGAAACACCAGTGATTTCAAAAAGAGGTTTGAGACTGTCTTTGGTTCACTGCAGTTTTAAGGTGAAAATGCTCAGTAATGGTGTTGATTGACTTATGAATTTGCACATGGTTAGTCTTAAAGCATATTACAAACGCCACATAGAACTATAAACACATTTTAAATCTGGATTTTTCACCTCATTTTCACATAACCTTACAGCTGTTCTCAGATCAGTTTGAGGGCTGATCGTGCTTGACGACTGTTTCTAAGTCAGACATACATTTCTATCATTTTATCTGTTCTGTTTTTCTTAGGCTTTAAATGTCTCAGTCTCAACTGGGAAATTAATGCAGTCTCCTGTCTCTCAATACATCTCTCTGATCATCTCTTTTCCTGTTCTCTTTCTTACTCTGTTTCATGTATTTTTTTTTTTTTTTTTTTTTGCCCTTCCTGACCCGTGCTCACTGTCATATCTCACTCTGTTCCTCACAGGCAGTGGCACCTCTCAAGGAGAAGATACGGGAACTTGAGCTTAGGTATGTTTTTCACCTGCACACTATGCTATAGTTTCAATTTTGTCTCTTGTGACTTTGGACAGCTCTTTGGTCTTGGCCATGTTAGTAGTTGGATTCGTATTGATTGTATGGGGTGGACAGGTGTCTTTACTGTATGCAGCTAACAACCTCAAACAAGTGCATCTAATTTATCCTTTTAGGGTCAGCATTCTAGCTGATATACAGGTGTTCAAATACTTATTTGCAGCTGTATCATACTAATAAATACTTTAAAAAATCATATATTGTGATTTCGGATTTTTTCACAGTGGACATGCACCTACGATGACAATTTCAGACCCCTCCATGATTTCTAAGTTGGAGAACTTGCAAAATTGCAGGGTGTTCAAATACTTATTTTCCTCACTGTATATTGTGCAGTTGTGAGAAAAAAAGCCGTGATGAGCAAGTAATTAGTTGAATAGGTTAGAAATGACATGAGCACCTTTCACAACCGGTAATTACGAAGGAAGTGTCATAAAACAGCCAGTCTGGAGAAGTGTAAGCAGGGTTGAATAGAGGAAGAGACAGGAAGCTGCAGCACAATGTGCTTTGATTGGCATGTCATGATGGGTGTTAAAATTGCAGCATGATATTTTGTCAATCCTCAGTGATGAGGTGTGAGGTCTCCGGAGAGAGTGGCTGTGTTTTTCTCTTTACTTTGCCACATCTCAGCCAGACCTAAAGGAGATTACTTGATGCTGTTTGATTGTCCCTGGGCCCCGACTAAACCCGGCACTGACATAATCTCAGAGTTTATTACTTGTGTTAGGATATTCATCAAGAAGGCACAAGTGTCATGGCAGCTGTGTGAAATGAACCTACTTTTCAAATTAGTTTGGGCAAAGTAACAGAAACAGTTCCTCGATAGACATTTGTAACAGGGTTCCACTAGCATTATCAGCATGTACTGAGGTCCTTTTTTTTTCAACAAATACATCAATTCACAGCTTCCTTGTATTTTATTAGGGTGTATTTTTGAGTTTGTCTCTGATAATCTAAGCCAATTTTTATTTTTTTTTTTTTTACTGTGATGTTTTTTGGTTGCTCAAATAATCTTTCAGTGAACAGTTCTTAGTATAACTATGCTGTTTTCTTATTGTGAAGAACATATATATATATATATATATATATATATATATATAATTTTTTAAGAGTGTAGAGATTGCACATAGGTTCTCTGTCTGGAAGTGATGCTCGCTCGCATATGACAGTACTAAAGGATATAATGCGTCTCTACATGCAAGACACAAATATAGCTACAGCAACACAACCTACAGACATTGAAACAGGATTAAGGAATTCAAGGCAATTAAACCTTATCATATTAAGAAAACTACTTTTTTTCTACATGGATTAGTAGGTTTTTCTATGAGGCTTCAGTGTGTGGATACAAAAAAGAAAAACGAAAAGGAAAAACCCTGACCAGAGTTATCTCTATGGGACTGTGTCCTCTTTTCGGACCAGAAGTGAGACAATTGAAATAATCATTGATGAGGTTTTCAGTGTTTTCAGTTTTCTGGGGACTAGGGAGAGTATCTACAATATCTCTGTGTCTGAGCTGAGAAACTCAAGAATAATTGGATGGGAAAATCACAAGCACAGAGTCATCCCCCTAGAGTTATTGAGTTTCTGTGCTCAAATACTGACATATCCAATACTTACAGGTGAATTTGTCCTGGAATGTGTTGATAGAGTAGCAAGAAGAATGGAATGTTTAAATGTGGATAATTTTCATCAGCTAAAATTTTTTTTTTTTAATGCCTTTGTGTGTGATTTGAATAGTGTGGTGCCTTTGACATATAGAAGACACATCTAAATAATCTTCAATCTTGCTCATTTAAGGTTTTCTTTTATTCTACAGTTTTACCCAGAAGTACCCACCTGTAAAATTCTTATCCGAGAAGGACCGAAAGAGGATTTTGGTGAGGATTTTTTTTTTCTTTTTTTTTTTTTTCTCAAGTCTCCTTTGGTGTGCAGAACTGCTTCTTCAATAATGCATGTCTGTCTGTCTGTAAGATATGGCATACAGGTGGTCATCATAGTTTATTGACATTTTGACATTTTGTTCATTTTCCACTTTTTGATAGATCGCTGGCATTTTTCTTCCTCCAATTGAAATGTTATTAAATAAAATCTCCTGCGTAAGGTTAAGGTTATAGTTATAAGGTTATAGTTATAAGGTTACCGTGTCAGATTGAAGCATAACCAATTTGGCAGCTGGGAAATTTACAAGTTATTTCAGAGGGAGCTTTTCAATAGGCTTTGTTGCACACAGATAATTGAGAGTGGAAGTATGTAGAAGCATTGAGGAAACGAGGAACAGTAGGGAGTAGAAACCCTGCTCAAATTTGTCTGATTACTCCCTGTGCTGATTTAGCCCCATGCTATTTAAACCCACCTGATTGCAACTTATTAAAATTAGGGCTGTCAGTTAAACGCGTTCTTAACGGCGTTAATGAAACCCATTTTAACGCCGTACATTTTTTTTTTTTATTGCGCGATTAATGGTCTTTTTGGCCTAGCAAACTTTTGTAGTTTTTTTTCACATGCTTTTGCAACAGGATGCGGCATGCGCGACGCTGCGCTACAAAAGCCATTCATTTCAATGGCTTGCGCCGTGCGAGGACGTTTTATTGCTTTTATTGCTTTAAAGCGCAAGCGGATCTAGCTAGACCGGAAACAAAACAACAGGCATGACGCACACACTTGTTTGGCCTTGCGAGACGGCCAAATAGTTGATTAACGTTATGTTTTGAGTGGATGACGAGCGTGAGACGCCGACATGGATGCCAATAAGATTCTAAATGGAAAGTTTACTTATAAAAAGTTGCCAAATGGTTCCATTGACAAGACCAAAGTGATCTGTGTGTTTTGTCGTTGTGAACTAAGCTATTATCATCGCAGCACGTCCATTCTGAAATACCACTACGCGCACACACTCACACACAGCTCATGCGAATTCTCCGCCCTGTCGTCAGTATCAGGACCTTGTCAGTATTTTTCACCTTTATTGATCCATTTTATTGGACAATGTTACATTGTGTGAGAGATTATTTGCTCCAAGTGAAAAAGTTAGTGTGAAATTGAACATTGTATATGCCAATGTTGTTTTCAATTTAAAAAAGAAAAAAAGAAAAAAAAATGCACAAAGCAAGCCGATCCACTTTTCCCTGTTGATAAGAGCATTAAAATGACAATTAATCGCAAGTTAACTATGCCATTAATGTGATTAGTCGCAATTAAATATTTGAATCGTTTGACAGCACTAATTAAAATGTTTCTCAAACTTAAGTAAATAGAAAGTCATGTATGACGCTATATACGTCAATAATTTTGGCTTATGAAATGATTTCCTCTGGTAGATCACCGGTGGGGCAGGATTTGTGGGCTCCCACTTAACTGATAAGCTGATGATGGATGGTCATGAGGTGACTGTTGTGGATAATTTCTTCACTGGCCGCAAGCGCAATGTCGAGCACTGGATCGGCCATGAGAACTTTGAGCTGATCAACCATGATGTGGTGGAGCCTCTCTATATTGAAGGTGAGCACCACCAATTGCTTTTGATGCTTGATTCATCACTGATAATCGATTATAAAGACTAAGGGTTTTTTACTTCACTGGGCCTGTTTTTTTTTTTTTTTTGGCATCCGAGTCTGAGCGGGATTGCTTCTGGGTTCTCACTCAACTTGATTCTGTTCATTTCCTTTCATGTTACGTCATCACAGACATGCACATCACATGATAGAAAATGGAACGTGGGTTAATTTGGTGCTATTATGCACAGTAAACAACACTTGGGTTTACTCTATGTGTGTCACATAAGTCAGCTTTCTGCTGCTTGCAAACAACCCAATGAATTCACAATGATTTTTGCATTGCTGTTTGAGCTGCATTTGCTGAATGAACATCGGTCAACTGAAGCTCTTTTCGCATCCTATGTGAGATTAATCAGATGTATACAAAATATTACAAATGATATCTGCACAAAATGACGCAAATGCACAAGTGAACTTGAACTAAATTATGTGCTATTCAGA
The DNA here is from genome assembly GCF_016745375.1 of Pimephales promelas. Next base: position 13,310,974 of record NW_024121765.1, on the reverse strand, counting down.
ATGTGTAACTCTTGTTGTGAATGCACTCTTCCTGGAGCAATGCACTAAAACACGGCAATTAAACCCAAAGAATTCACAAGGTATTATTACAAATTGTTCCCTTTATAATGGCATGTCCTAATCATAGTTATTATTAGTTGTGCATTGCTGTTTGAGCTGCATGTGTGGAAGATGATCACCGGCGTGCTTTATATAGCATTCATTTTTAACCAAATGCATCATATATGATATGAATCGAGATTAAATTAAAATGGCCTTTTAAATTAAAATGGTCCCAAAAATAAGTCCAGCGTGCTCTCTTAATTTTTGCTTTACATGTTTCGTGGCATGTGCATGCCATTGCATAATCTATGATCTAATTTCTATCGATTAAATTATTAATCATTAATAGCAATGTGTTTGGAAGGCATTGCCATGTGTTAGATCATGCCAACATCCTCCCAACTACAAATGTAAAATGTTAAATCAAATCTCCACACCATGAATATTGGATCATGTCTGTTTACCAGACCCCGTCAGAAGATATTTGTTATGTCTGGTTTCCAAAACCAGCCAGGAGGGTTTTGTCTGATATCCAAAACCAGTTAACAGCAAATCTTTAACTGTATTAACTAAAGGTCTTCTATGAACCTGAGGGAATGACAGAGGAACCACATACGAGGAATTGAATAATCTAATGATAATTGATTATGGTTAAATTATTGTAAATTAAAATCCCAGATATTTATTATTTAAAAAAAAAACCAAACAAACAGATGTATGGTCAAAAAACATTTTGCATGTTCACAAGTGAAATATCTAAGAAATATTAGTAAGTAAATAAAAATAGTGAACACTGGAAATGAAATGTGACAGATAATAGAAGGCAAACCTGGCAATGTTCATTTTCATTGCCCCGTAGTGAAAGGTACAATGTATATAGGGCAGTGAGTTACAAATTATAATAATTGAAACTACTTGTCAGTCAATGACTGTGAAACCACTTGCTGATTACAAGGTATTTCTGTGAAGGATGAGAGTGTTCCAATAACAGTGAAGTTTCAGTTACCTGTTATAGGAACTGAAAGAGGACTGTCAAAGAAAGGAAATTATTTAGATATAATGTGAAAGTTCAAGAGTTGGGGACTGACAAAAACAACTTGAATTAAAGGGAGGCTGCTTTCATAAATTCAGTCTGGTTTGAGGACAGTCACTGTCAGTGATTTGACTCGGTTCTTTGAATGAAGGGATGTAGAGCTTAGAGGACCTTCTGGTTATTCTCTTTGCCCCTATATATCAGGCAGCATCACACCTCCTACCATTTCTGCTAATAAAACCAGGAGAAGCTGGATGACAGCTAGTTAAAAACAATGACCGCCATCTCTGTAATGGAAAATCTCAGCAGTGTGCTTCAACCCCTGATGAGTACAGGTTTGACACATTCAGCTGTGACATTAACCACATTCACACAAGAAAACCATTAAATTACAGTCAAATTGTTTGAATTCAGCAGTAAATGTACCACAGCTATTCACAAACACAATGGCTTTCCATCGTTTGTTCGTATCGCAGTGGTGCACACAACTCATTATCCACCAAAATGCTATTATTACTCTGCAGTGTTCGTCTAGATTAGAGTGGATGTGCACAATTTTTGACTTTCACATCGTAGGCCTACAATGAAACCGCATGAATGTAACTGCATCAGTTCGTTTAGAACTTTATGATTTGCCACAAACTTATTTTGTACATGCTCAAACCATTAATCTTACAGCATTTCAACACACACCTTTTTTTTTCTGGCAGTGTTACAACTTCTGTAGCTGGCATGACACACATGACTTCTAACCTTAAAAAAAACATTAACCCCCTGTTTCACAGACAAGGCTTAAGTCTAGCTTTGGATTAAAATACATGTTTTAGCTGTTTTAACTGAAATCCACTTACACTGGCATATCTTGAAATATGTCAGTGCCATTGTTCTGTCTCAAGATGCACACCAGTAATGAAACACCAGTAATGAAAATTCAGTAATGAATTTTTTTTTTTTCCAAAGGCATGTTTATAAAAGCTACTTAAATATCCTATTTGTACTAAGACCTAATCCTGGCTTAATTTAAGACCCGTCTGTGAAACCTGGCCTAAGGGTAATGCTAAACCACTTTTCTTTTCTTTTTTCTGGTTGGCAGTCTCTGGCAACCCATGTAACAACCGTTATGTTAACTAATGGTCGAAAGTTTAGTGAGTTTAGAAAGTGAAAACTCCCGGATGAGTTTGTACAAACATACATAACTGTTTTCTTTTACGATGGTTTAAACATCCCAATTTTAAATAGCCGTCATACCTACAATATCTGTTCTGTGTAAACAATGAGTGACATACTTACGGTGAGAGATCACTTATGGTGCTTTCCAGCGCATGCGCAGACGGAAGTGTCTTAGGCCATCAATGTGTACTTACATTTACAAGTCATTAAATCATTTTTAATTTGGACTTCTCTGTGCATGCTCAGTGAGGTGGGAACCATTAGACCTGCATTATATGACTGACAGAAAAGAACGGTTTGACCTAAAAATATAAAAATTGAAACTACTCCAGAATCAAAGACACCTACATATTGAATGCCATTGAGGTAAGCTAAAACATGCCAAAAATGTATTTCAAAGTGAACTATCCCTTTAAGGAGTGGTCATTAACGTGGTGTGTGGGGAGGGTCAACACCACTGCTGATTTCCCATGTTTTCAAATCAGGCTACCAGCTAACTTCAACATTACGTTAAGACATTTAAAACAACGCACCAGCGAGTGTCTAAAATTACTTACAATTGTGATTCAATGGGAATTCTGATCACTGTATTAGGCAGAAATATATTAATATACAATCCTAAAGGCGACTTTTGCTAACCATTGCGATTATAATTAGCGGTTTAACTAAATTAGACTGTCCCATTAAATGTAACGTGGAGGATTATTGCTTATTATTAATGATTACTTTAATGACTTTGTAATTCTAAAGTAAACTTAATAAAGTATGTGAAAACATTAATACATTACTAAAAAGGGCAACACTCAATGTAATAAAGTTTGTAACACATCTCTCTATTTACCAATGAGTCATTGGCCTGATAGACTCTTTGGGTTGACCTTAAAGGGATACTCCACTTTTTTTTTTTTTTTTTTTTTTTTTTGGAAATAAGCTCATTTTACCACTCCCCCAGAGTTAAACAGTTGAGTTTTACCGTTTTCATATCCATTCAGCCGATTTTCTGATATTTACAAGATTATCAGTAACCAGACAGTTTCTGGTCTCATTGACTTCCATAATAGCAAAAAAAATAGGTCCCACTTTATATTAAGTGGCTTTAAGTACTATGTAATTACATTGAAATTAATAATTTGATACAATGGACTTATTGTGTACATACATGTTTTTACATTGTACTTAGATTTTAAAATTCCAGCATGTGATTACAGCTATAATTAATTTATGTAATTACATTTGTAATTACACAGTTGATCCTCCCCTCACACCTTAACCTACCCTTAAACCAACCCACACCACACAACCCACACCACCCCTGTTGTATTGTTTTACAATACAACAGGGACACAATAATACATTGTACTTATTGTTCAATGTAAGTACCTAGTACTTAAAGCCACTTAATATAAAGTGGGACCAAAAAATAGACTATGAAAGTCAATGAGACCAGAAACTGTCTGGTTACTGATATTCTTCTTAATATCAAAAAATCGGCTGAATACATTCGAAAACGGTAAAACCCAACTGTTAAACTCTGGAAGAGTGGTAAAATGAGCCTATTTCCAAAAAAAGTGGAGTATCCCTTTTAAAGGACTCTTGCACTATTCCTTCATGCCAAGTTAACCATAGGACCAGTGTGTCTCTGCTCTTTGATTTTTCATTCCTATTGAGCCTCTGTCATCTATTCTTTTGACTCATCTCCTTCCTCATCCCTCTATAACTGATCTCTGCCTATCTCTACATTTAAGTTTGGGGAGGTTGAATGAGAACTTGTCTGTTTATATGTTCTCCATCCATTAAATTGACTTGCCATGCCTGGTCTGTTTGACATCAGATTGCATATAATAGACAGAACATTGACTAATGATAATGAGAATTAACTTTCTGCCATGTCTGTGTGTGCATTTCCATCCAGTTTGAGTTGCAGTAAGCCTTCATATTTGTGGCATCGATCCCATTGCTGAGTTACTCATAAGTTTCTCTTGGAAAAGCACAATATTTTTTAAAATTTGCTTCCTAACTATAGATTCAGAATCAGAAATAACTTTATTGCCAAGTGTGCTTGCACACACAAGGAATTTGTTTTGGTGCTGAGGCTTCCAGTCCACATATACAGATATTCAAAGACTGATTAAGATATTTAGCCATAAACCCCTCTTTAAATAATCATTTGCATTAACAAGACAGCTCATTTGTTTGGACATATGAATGGGCAGATGGTAACCATCTATTTGGAATGTTGTTTTGGATTAGCTTTGGGGCATATTCAGTATCTGTAATCATTGTACAGTTGGATGATGTTTATATTGGTTTAAATAGAAGTGTGTTGGATTTTTATCTGTCCAATCTGTCCTTTGGCAAGAGGATTGGTTCTAAATGGAAAATGGCTCAATAAACAATTCCGCTCTCACTTTTAAACTTCTGTTTTTTTTTCCCTCTTGTTCAGTTGACCAGATATATCATTTGGCCTCGCCTGCATCGCCACCCAACTACATGTACAACCCTATCAAGACATTGAAAACGAACACTATTGGTACTCTCAATATGCTTGGTGAGTATTACCCAAAAATAAAAATTCTGTCATCAGTAACCAAAACACCCTCATGTCATTTCACACACATTCGACTTCTGTTCATCTTTAAAACACAAAAAAAATTTTTTAATGAAATCTTAGAGATTTATGTCCCTCCAATGATAGTCCATTTCACCAAAATTATGACACTTTGATCCATATCATGCGTAATCCATATGAAATACAGCTGCTTATTTCAATTCTGAAGAAAATATTTAATTAAGGCTTTTATTCACATACACATAAACGTGGATCAATTCACATACATAGAGCACATCAAATATCACCCGTACTTGCTAGATGCTCAAGAAATACTAGTGTGACTTTTATAATAAACCTCATCAGTTCTTGAAAGTCAAGCAAGCACATTTGAGCTTCCGTTTTCAGTATTTTATGTTCTATGTTTATGTGTGTTGATTAATTTTTAGATGTGAATATTCATTAAATAGGTTTTTCATATAAAGCGATTGTGCCTCTTTGATTAAACTGCTCAATTCATATGTATTACTTTTACAAAATTATTGTGAACTTTTGAAATGTTGGTGGAATGACATTTGCGGTTTCATCCACCATATTATATGCTGTAAAATCCAGGGAAAGATCACGAAAAGACATTTACCTAATCAGGCTCCCTGCTATCTTAAAACTGAACAGAAAATCTGAATTCAGCATGATGCACCAGCATGGTGCTTTTTTACCATTTTACTTGTGTGTTGTCTCATGGTCTTCTACTGTTACTGATTAGGTCGAATCTTGCACCTCAGATGTCTCATCTGCGATGACCATTCAAAAGATCTGGGCTCGTATTCATGAAAAATCTTTGCTGACAAAATTCTAGTGACTAAATTCTAAGAAAATACTTAGAAATGTGCTTAGGAAAATATCCTTGTAATTCATTAAGCATCTTATCCCTTAAAATAGGTCTTACGGTTGTAAATTGTTATGGAGTACTGTCAAGGACTTTCTCTACAAGCATGTATAAAATAAAATAAACAGATCAGATTTTGCTCCCCTCCTGACGTAGGATCTATTTTTTTTTTATATTACTGCCCCTTAAACTCCACGTTTCCACCCACGGAGCCGCCATTTGCTTTTCGGAAGCTAAATCAGTGTAACCAGTTCTAGCACGATGGCAAAAGTTCGAGGAAAGCAAGCAAACTGTCCCGTCAATGGCTGCACAGATGAGCCCAGAACACTATTTGACCAAATAAATGGCACAGCTGTCTAATAAAGACACTTCAAGCAGCTCATTTGCATTTAAAGGAACACAAAAACAGCGCATTTTTGCTCACACCCAAAAAGGGACAAGCTATAATAAATGATCTGGGTGGTATTTCACAGACACATTCTGTGGACACCAAAGATTTATATTGCATCTTGTGAAAAGGGGCATAATGTATCACCTTTAAATCAATATTTTGATTTTGTCTTAAGCTGACAGTTAAAGTATAGTACCTGGGTGGCTGAGAAGTGAAAGAAACAGACTGCAGGGTCTTGAAACAGTTTCAAAATTGACATGCCATTAAAAAAACCAACCAGCCACAGTTGGTGAAAAAAGACAACTAGGACAAATAATAAGAGGGACACATTTTAAGATAATGCAACCCAGGCTCATTGGAAATAAGTGACTGGCTGTATTTTTTTTTTTTTTTACAAAACAGCTCAAATAAATCGTGTATTTTAGCTGTTTTGAAAAAAATATAGCCATATTAGAGAGATATTTGGCCGTTTTACTAAGATTGTGATTACAGGAACATATTTTCCATTAATGAAGACTTTACCATTACCTCAAAACCTTTTGAATACATTTTGACATTTACGCAATAGAACCAGCACCATATGTTTCAAATGCAATAGAGCATTAACCTTTTCGTTCCACTCACTTAGCATTTCATTTTTAACAACGTTGAAATTAATTTTTCTAACCAGTTGTCTATATCAGGGGAACATAAGCTTAAATCAAATCTCAAGACATCAGTCTGTAGATAATCGTTTAAATTGTACATCCTCTTCACGTTCTTTTGTAATCTTTTTTTTTTTTTTTTTCAAAAAATAATGAGAATATAAACCTTAATTCAAAAAGTAAACCATGAAAGAGGTGATTTGTTGAATGTTATTTTTCTTTGGTTCAGGATAAAATGTTATTTTATCCTGATCGGGGTGGTCTTTGCTTTTTTCCTTGCAGTCTTTTTCTGATTGATGTCTGGTTTGGTTGTTTCTGACTCACCCAATGGGAGTCACATATTGATTGATGAGGCAGACTCTATCTGGTTGGATACAATTTAACTACTGATTTGTTCATGTGTTTCTCTGTCCACAGGATTGGCCAAGCGAGTCGGAGCTCGTCTGCTCCTTGCCTCCACATCAGAAGTGTATGGAGGTATGTGTGCAAATGTCCGTTTTAATGCTTACAGTAATGGGAAGGGGACATTATATCATAAAATATTCTTTATATATCTCATAAACACATTTACACATACATTTCTGTTCTCCTATTGTTTGTTTTTTTCATTAGCTGTTTCTTTTAGAAGTAGTCACATTCCAGAACAGCGACCTAAAATTTCAGACACTGACAGTACTAAATATGTGTGAACCTGGTTGTAGGCATCAGAGACCTGTAGTCAAGCAGTTTTAGCACATTAGGCATATGGCTTTAGGTATATGAGTTGAGATCAAAGGCTAAAAGAGACAGGGATGAAGTGCTTCAGTTTGAGAGTGCATGAGTCTGGGATTTGAAAAGATTTTGGTAATGTGGGATTCTATGGCTGTTCTCTGTAATAATAAAGAACCCTGATCCCAGTTGTGAAGCATGGTGATTTAAGTGATGTAGTGGAAGCTTCTTTGAGTTCATCTTGAATTGTCACAACACAAGTAATTTGTCCTAAAAGGAAATGAAACATTTTTGCCATGTCAATTAATTAAACAGTTCCCCTTAACTGAGCAACAATAACACATGCTGACGATTACCTAATGTGACCCGTCTCACCACATCTTCTCTGTGTGATCTCTTTGAGTATATTTACTTTTTTTTTTTGAACAACTGAGAAACTGCAATTGATCTTCAGCATTTTGATGTTTGGATAATCAGCTCATTTGGGAATTAGGAATCTCTATCCAAGAGAGAAATAAAGCTTACCAGTAATTAATAGGGCTAGGCATTGACACAAATGTCATGATTCAATTCAGTTTCACAAGTATTCGATTCAATTCCAATATCAGTTCATTTGTGTATATATTATATTATATTATATTATCGAGTAAAAAATATACATGTATATCAAAGAAATAAATCTCTTTCAACGAATGCTGTAAACTATTTAGGGCTCCCTGTCAGTTGATACATTACTATATTAAAGGTTAAAATTAACAATTTTTTTGTACATTAATTTTAATTGCACAAAGAATGTAGTTTTTGTTTTTGCAGTTTGGTTTGTTTTTGTAGTTTGTTGTAAAAAAAAATGTATTAGTGCAACTTTCATGAAGTAAAATCATTACTTCAACTGCAGTATTGCGCAGTGATGAATAGAACCGGTGAAGCGGTCATAGCCGTGTTTTATCATGAATCAAGGATTGGAACTAACCGTTTTATAAGTGCAGTTAATGTTTTGTTTGTTTGTCTTGCTGATTTTTTTTTCCTGTGTTCTCTCTTGCAAATGCCATTTATCACATGCAAGAAAATAAACCATTATCACTAGAAAGTGACAATGACATCAATTTATTTGTTGTGCTATTGATTGCCTTCAAACTGCTTAAAAGTTACTGTTTTTCATGATGGCTGCTTTAAAGGATTGTTTGTTTGAATGTGCAAAAAAATTATCTTGCTTTAGCTAGGGTTATTGCTCAAGCCTTCAAAATATGCATTTTTAATGAGCCAAGAACACTGAATTGCATTGGAATCCAAGAACCACTCTTTTACTCTGAATGGCAGTTGTTTTGAGAACATAAACATACTTTATTGACTGTATTATTCTCACAGAGTTAAATGATTGACCAAAATTGGCAACATAATTTCTTAATCTACACAGCTGCATCAATAACAACTTCTGTAATGGCTCCGCAACTTACCTTTCATTTTGATGCGGACAAATTTGTTTGCAGTTTTCCCAGCCTTATTTTAAATTATTGCAGTGCTCCATTTTTTAATCTTAATGGTTGTGTCCAAGCCAAGGGTGTTCATTACCAAGCTTGATTATGGATCACGGTGCTCTTACCACTGGGTTTCCACCATTATTCTTCTGATTATTTGTAACTGTAAAATTGTAATAATTGTTTTGAAATAATAATTGTTTGAAAATAGAAAATTATATCATTGGAATCACAAAAAAGTGCTTTATTCACCATAAAACATGGCTATAGCTGTGCTTTATTCACAATAAAACACGGCTATGACCGCTTCACCCAATGGTTCTATTTGTCACTGCGCAACACCCTTAGCATACACCCGTATCAACATAAACAAAGAAAAAAACTTAAGAATTAAAAGGCTGAGCCCCAACTAAAGAGAACCACATCGAATATCACCACAGTGGAGCCGATTGAAATGAGACAAATAAGTAATACATGCACAATAAATGGAGATGTTCAAATAAATTTAAATAAACAGCAATGAAATAAATGTGTCCTGTTAGGCAGCATTCTAGCAACTAACATTAATAATAGATTAAAGGCTTATCAAAATATGTGCCCTTGTGTTTTTATTTTATTTAGTAAGGTTTATTTATAAGTGCAGAGAGAAAATCATGTAATAAACGAAAAATTAATGTTTTCTCATTGCTGAGAGATAAGCTATATTTGTGTGAGTAAATATCAGACATTGTGTTGTAAAAAAAAAAAAAATTGAGAACGGTTCGTTGTTTTTATTTGAGCTTTCATGCATATTACACATTACATGTTGTTGTTGGGACTATTTTTTTTTCTTGTGGTTGGAAGGCTTTTCGAGATTTTACTTCATGAAAGTTGCACTAATACATATTTTTTTAACCACAATATTTGTATTGTGTGGTAACTGTTTTCTGCTTTGCGTCGTTTCTAACTACGCCCTTCAGACGTGACTTATTCACGATACAGCACACCATCTCATACCTTATTGCTCTATTAACTTCATATAGGATGCGTTTGGCCGAGTTTATTAACATAGCTAAGAAGGTTTTCATTCACTCTTCAGTGTCTGCTCGTACTCATTTTTGAGATCTATCAATACTTGAATGGAAAAATTGACAAAAAAGCACATCCTTAGTACTTAGTGTCTCCTCTAAAGGCCATCAGGAATTCACAGAACCATAATTGCATGTGTTGCACAAGCACAGAGCACTGACTTAATGAACAGTGTGCGGTGTGGAAGATTCCTCAGAACTATCACAGCTGTGTACTGCAATCTGATCTAAGAGGCTGTTTCACAGCAATCACCATATGCATTAGTCTGACATAATCTCAGTAATTATTATAGTAGTAGTGTCTTTAAGAGCCACTTAAAGCCTTTAAGGTTCTTGCAATTATCTGGCTTGGAGCATGACATAGCTCTCTTTATTTTGTCAATTGATCATCAGCATTAAGTTTGAATGTTAGTCCATTATGACTGACCTAGATCAAATGTTTTGAAACTTTTTTTTAAAATTAATTTATTTGTGGATTGTTCTACAGTATGGCCAAACAAATGCATTTAGACGGTTTATAAAAATGTCAAAATTGTTTGTAAAAGGTTTCTTCTCCCAGAAATGTAAATTTAAATATGTATTTCAGATGTATCATGTTGACTATGTATGATTTAGTAATGTACTTTTTTTTTAACCCTCTGGTGTTTTTTTTTTTTTTTTTTTACCGGATTTTTCTTTGTTCTAAAATGGTATGAAACTCATTGACACTTGTGGCAGTTGCTATGTGACCACAACATTTTTTATTTTATTTTATTTTATTATTATTTTTTTTTGTGAATAAGAACAAAAACTAAATGTTCATAAAAAAATGTCACACTTGTGTTATTATAGGAATATAGGAAATTGAGAAATAGAAACAATATGAAAAAAAGGGAGGAATTGGGTTACAAAGAAAGTTCCATTTCAGTTACAACTGTGTGACTCCCAACTGAACCAATAGCAGAGGGTTAAATGTATTTACCGCAAAGTGCTCAAGTTTGTAGTATCACAAAAATATTTTTAATTAACAACATTTTGGTCAAATGCGAAGGATTTATAGTTAAGATTTGAATTTCATCACTTATCCCTCTTTACATTTTAAATATTTTTGAATATATTTAAAAAAATTACCCACTTACTTCAGAACACATATTCAGCCATCCATAGGGTGGTGTATCTTATATTTCTGTGTTTGTGTCATCTGCTAGACCCAGAGGTGCACCCCCAGAATGAAGAGTACTGGGGTCATGTGAACCCTATTGGTCCCCGGGCCTGTTATGACGAGGGAAAGCGTGTTGCTGAGACGATGTGCTATGCCTACATGAAACAGGTAGGAGTGAAATTGAGAAAAATGACTAATGACTCCATGACTAATACAAGATGATGACGAGACGACTCCAAGGTCATTAAACAATGTCTGTGACTATATCAGCATGCAAAGCATTTGATGGAAAAGGACAAGGCTAAAGGATATATATATATATATATATATATATATATAACATTAATGTCATTTGGAATTTCTAGTGCTGGGTGGTATGACCAAAAAATCATATCACTGTATTTTTAAAAAAAATATACCCGTTTTATGGTATATGATGATTTTTTTTTTTTTTTTTTTTTTTTTTTTTCCAAGCATGACTGGGTGTTAACCACATATTTTGACTGACAGAGATAGGAAATACTGCTGTAGATTCACTTTGAATGGGCTATTTTACTGTCATGAGTGAATAATGTAGAAACATTCACACTAGTATTAATATAGGTTTGCAAGGCTGTTTACAAAGAGGTGCCAGGCCAGCAGGAGGCGCTTTAGGAGAGGCAGAAACAGTTTCCCTGGTAACTGCAGTACACAAAGCAGTGCAGCTTCTCACAAACACTGCTTTATCGGATAAATATAAAGAAAGATTCAATTGAAATAACATGAAAAACTTTTCTAAAGACTGTCAGTTCACTTCAGATACATTCATACAAAAACACCCGTTTTGACTTTGAAAGGAGCTGTGTTTATTTAACGATGTCAATGCCAACCATAAATAGATTTTACATAAGGCTGTGTTGATTTTGTGAACTAATGTATGGGAAACACTGTAATACAATTTGACAACTATCAATAAATAATAGTTTAACCTATCCTTCTTCACCATCACACTTATATTTGGGGTCCTTAAGCACACACACACACACACACACACACACACATATATATATATATATATATATATAAGTGATTTTTCGCAAATTCATCTAAAAGCACCAAATATATAGTCATAATTTAGTCATAAATTATATATTTACTCATAATTTTCGTTGACGAAAGCAACACTAATGGGCAGCTTGGGAGGCAACACCAGATCTCACAGAATCCCTGGTTACCCACACCTTGGAGCTTGAACAGATCAACAATGACGTCTATGTCCAAAGACTAGAACGTATGGCAGTCATCATTTACAGCAAGAGCTATGGTTCCAGCCGCGTGGATAAAGCTAGACATCACCTTTTCTCGAATGGTACCAAGTCTATCGAGAACCTGCCTCCTACCCAAGCTGCACTGATTCAGCACATATCCCAGAGTTCAATGCATGGGTATGGTATCGGGACTCTACGAGCAAGATTTGGGACCTTACTGGACTTATCTTGGAGACGCCAGTAAAGCCTACACCATTCTCCTCCACTGTGGCTGCAAGACAGCATGTTGAGGGCACTGCAAGTGCTGTAAAGCCGTAGTTCGTTGCACTTCTATATGTGCATGTGAGGGTGCTTGTATAAACAATGATGGTGGAGACGATGAGAGATCCGGTGATTGTGAGTGATCATGATAATTCAGGTGTGACCATGAGAATTCTCTGTTGTTTTCTCTGTTGTTATTGCTGTTTTTTTATGCTAAGCAAACCTGAGTTTTAGACAAATTGACGATATTATTATATTATCCTTTTATAAATTTGAAATAATATAAATATTGCCTTGCAATAATAATTGTCTTATTCTTTCTCATATGATTGCACTTTGAAATGTATTCATCTGAAAAGCATTTCACTTTTATAAGGAAATGAATCATCATTGAGAATAACCTTCAAAGTTGTGGTTAGTAAAAGGGTTTTCAACCACAGTCTTGAAAAGAATACAGGTTCCAGACTTACACAAGCATACATATAAATATGCCAGTGGACTTAAAAGCATTCTAGCATGGAATTAAAAGCATCCTAAAAAGCATTTTTGCTTCAGTCTTACCAGTCTTCTTGATATGCCCAATCATAAATGTAAGTATTCCTATGGGTTTCTCATGGTCAAAAAAGGTAAGACATCAAGCTTCTATTTGTATCTCATCTGGCTCAAAAGCTACAGCCGAATCTCTTTCAGGCGGCCATGTTGGTTTTGGCTGCCATTTTGGTCTCAGGGACCATTGGCTCGGGCGCCCTGGCTAAATCATTGTTGGGGTGTAAGGCCCCATTCTACAGCCCAAAATACTTTTTTAGACAGTGGCCATATTGGAATTGGAGGATCAAGGGTTCCAGATATACTTGGTCATAAATATAAACAAACATTCCTATCTGTTTTCCATGATCAATAAAGCTGGAAAACATATAAAGTTTGTATTTGTAAATAATGTGGTTCAAACGTTATAACCAGAATCCTTTTCGGGCATAGGCCATATTGGATTTGGCCGCCATCTTGGCCCCGAGGGTCGCTGGCTCCGGCACCCTAGCTAAATCATTTCAGTATGATTTGAGCTACATCTGTGCCAAATATGGTGCTTTTAGATAAATTTGTGTGAAAATGTGCGTAAGGCATCCAACTATTAGTAATGGATACAGCTGTGCAAGCGATCCCTCCCCTATCAAACTGTGTTGTGCCGCGTTATGATCATTGTAAAGGGACATACACCGGTATTATAATAACTTTATATTATTATATTAAAAAAATCATCTCATAACAAAAATAAACCACATATTCGGTATGAACCAGTATTTCGCCCAGCACTAGGAATTACTATTAGGAATTTCACCTTTTTAATTTTTCAGAGAAGTTTCTTGTGTTACTAGTTTTAATAATGTAGAGAGTGTTCATTTATGTGATAAAAAGCATATAATAAATCAGGAAAGTGGATGATAAACCGTGAGTATGGATTGACATTCCCTTCATTTTTGTTTATAGGTGAATGTGCAATAATTCTGATGAAATGTAAAAATACATTTCCCAAATGTCATTAATTGTCACTTATAATTTTGAACAAAATTATAACTATTATCAATTGAATCATTATACAGCAGGACTTATATGTGACATTTTAGTGTCTAAATCAGCCAACTAAAACTTGACTAAAAAAAAGGACAAAGGTACATTTGACACAGGGTAAGACTAAATTTAAAAATAGCTAACGAAATTAACAGTCACAACTGGATTTCTGCACTTGATTTATTTGTATTTTATTCCCACTCTGCTCTTTGGGTGTATTAATGTAGAGGATTAGCCGCCTGGGAGTTTGCGCTGAAAAATGTGCCATCCCATTCTTATTCTAGTCTGATCTGTTCTTTGCTTTTGCATTCTTACTCGAGCAGCATACCATAGAAGTAGACGTATTGTCTAAGAGCCAATTACCAGAGGAAGAAGCTAAGAACTTGAAATAATGATACAAGAATTGCAGCTATTGGTTGTATATCAAAGGGCTAGCATTTCAATGCTTGGAGGACTGACAAATTTTATGTGGAAAAAAATAAGAGAGCTTGGCAACAGTAGCACGCTTAGCTGAAAAACTGAATGTGAAACATAAATGATGAGCCAAACCATTTGCAGCATTTTTAGCTATTGTTATTCAGCAAGCATTCGTATGCACAAATTTGTGTGGGAAGTGTACATGTGAATGTTCATGATTGTTCAGAAAAATCATGATTCACTGATTATTTTTGTACTAAAATGTATTCTACATTCACAAAACAAAAGTAGGAGTAACTACACGCAAGCAAAAATCACACAGGTGACATATAAATCTGCTAAGATTAAATTTTATATATAGATATTTCATCTTAAAGGGGTCATATAATGGTACATGCACTTTTCAAGTTGATTGTACTGAAATGTGTGTTGGCAGTGCCTTTACACAACCATCATACAATGATAAAAATACATCCAGTGTTTTTGTTTTAATCTCCTAATCTAATGTTTTTCCCATTCTCAAATCGAGCCGTTCGACCGTGTGACGTCGCACGGTCAGACGCCCCTCTCACGATTGTTGATTGATAACAGCGTTTCAACACAGACATAGTCTGTCGTCATAGTCCACCGTTGTTGATGCGCTGGAGCAGAATGGCGTCTAAGCGATTGTGGTGTTCTGTTCTTGGGTGTGATAACGAACACAGTCATTTTGATGTCCCTAAATCCGAACCGCTGAAGACATAGTTGCTAAGTTTTTCCCACAACATTTTAGTGTCTTTCACCACTTTAGAGTTTTCCCCACAATATCCCCACAAACGTCAATGCTTTCATGTTTGCGCAAATAATTTCTCACCAGACTGCTTTATAAATGAGAATAAGCATGAAGCTGCTCCTGAAAAAATAATCGGTACCAACTATTCATGTTCTTGCTACACCTCCAGAAAAAGTAAGTGTTAAGTTTTATTAACCTTGATATTAACGTTAATCTTTGCAAATCGCTTGCACACTTCACGATGAAAACGGCTTAGGTTTACACTCAGGGTACACATGTTTTCTATGTACGACGTTCACAATATAATTCATAATCTCATGTTTATAATGAACAACGCGTTATGGTTATTGTGTTATTACGAACTGAATACATCAGTAAACACTAGTGCTGCCACTAGCGACTAATTTTCGAACAACTACTGTAATCTTTCAACAAATTTTTCGATTAGTCGACTAATCTAAACGACTAATGCACAGACTGGTGTGTAGAGGTGAATTACATGCAGTGAGCCGTTAGAGACGGGACACCAAAAATAAATAGGCGGCCAATTTTAAAATGACACATTGACTAAAAAAATTGATTAATCGATTAATTTGTATGGTTGATTACGCTGACTAAGTCGAATAATCGCGGCAGCCCTAGTAAACGCATATCGTTCGTACATCTCAATTAGTTACTCTAACGTTATCCTGCCAGTACATACAAAGATAGATCAAAGTGACATTGTTAACCAACCATTCAGATACTTCCTGTTCAAGCCTTAAAGTCCCCGTGAACCGGAAGTTGCTAACGATTTTTCTCCAGTGCTGTGACGTATTTCCAAGTGAAACGGAATATTGAACAGAGGGCAGGGTTTTACTCTAGCGCTCCTCCTCTCCATCTCTCGCTCATAGCAAACTAACGGTTTGAGGGGAGTGGTTAAGCGTTTCCCCACCCAAACTGTGAAACCTACGTCATCAGAAAAAGAAACTGTTCCAGACCGGAAGTAACTTTTCAGAATTTGATTAAAGATTACTAAGGTAAAACAATTTTTTAATATATATTCACTTGCACGGATTAATTGTTCACCACAAGACTAGTAATACGCGCTAACAAAGTAAATAGGTTCAATTTTGATTTCACGGGGACTTTAATTGTTGAACTTCTTTGCGGCCGTCATCTTGTTCAGGGTCCGACTCCGGTTCAAACTGATTGCAAACTGGTTGCACAGATGTATCCGAGACTCCTGCTGCCATTCTTTCTCCAAAACATACCCTCAACTGTTGTCAAGGCAACACTCAACATGCGTTGAGTCAAAACGCCTGCAGAACAGAGGGGCGTTTTCAGTGCATAAGCCTTACAATTATCATTTAAAGACATATGCACTGAAACGGTGTGCTGAGTGTTTTTAAATAAAGTATATTGCAAACTTTTCATTTAGACCCTAAAGAATCACATTAACTTGTATGAAAATGACATTATATGACCCCTTTAAATATTTTATTATACACACAGTAAAATAGTAAGAAAATCTTTGTAATAACTTGATCTGCGAGGTTTCTCTGTATAACAACACAGATATGCAAACAGCTGGTGAAAGGAATGTCTGTTTTGATGATGACACACCTGGCATTGCTTGAGGATCTTGCTGCGCGTGCTCTCAACCAGGGAAGAGTGCATCTTTAGAGAGCGTCACATAGTTACGGACTGACGAAAGACTGTAAAGGAAAGGTTGTGCGGAAAGCCCTTATACCAGGGGTGTTTAAATCTTGCCTGTGGTCCGGGAATGAATGTGAAACAGCCTGCAGCTTATCTATTAAAATATATGGTCCACCACACAAATTTTAAATTAAACTTTGACACTTCAAATCACAATTTGGACCCTTTTCTCACTATTCTATTATTCGATCTATTTCTCACTATTCTATTATATAAGTTTACAATT
This sequence comes from Pimephales promelas, assembly GCF_016745375.1. The sequence goes on along the minus strand of NW_024121765.1, from coordinate 13,293,679 downwards.
GCGAGTTATAAAGTCATAATTGTGTGTTATAAAGTCAGAATACCAAAAACCATGTTTGGTGTATGGATACTCACTTGTACATTTTGCACATTGTGAACAAATAAAAGTTATATAGCTAGTGTACCTTTAAAATGGATTAGTATTAGATGCAAAATTAAACTGCCTATTGCTTACTTTTAAAGAGCTAAACATAAAAATAAGTTCATACTTCGGACAAAATTAAGTCTTGCATACCTTGGGTATTATCTAAATGTTGATATCTTTGGGCTCTGAGAGACATAGGCAAGATCACAATGATCATCTGGCTCTCTGGTTCTCTGTGACAGCTTCATTTGCTGCCAGTGTCTGCTGGTTGAACATTTTGATATGATTGATTGGCACCACCCTTTGGTGCAGCTGATTTTATCTGTTTGTCTTCACTTGGTGTCACTCTCAGATTGTCTTTATCGCATTCACTGTTCCACCAGTCCACATATTGTTGCTCTACATGTCACCACACGAGAAATGCTACCTCACAAGTTTGATTTGAATATCATCAGTGATGTGTGGCATCTGGCAAATGTGGCATCTGACACTGACATTAAAAGGAAACTCGGTGACATTTGAGAAAAATAAAGTCTGTTTGACTGGAGAAAAATAAAAGTATTTTTTTCTGTTATTTAAAGCTGTCATTTTGTTTGTTTAAAAATAATAATTTAACTTACTTGGTTACCTAATATAACCTCGGTTCTCTCTAGAAGAGGGAACGAGCATTGCGTAAGTTGCTTACGCTATGGGTAAAGTCATCTTTTCTCGAGATCTGAAGCCAAAAATTATCCTTAATTTTGTATTTATTGTCAATGCTGTGCAGCAGACAATAGCAGTCTTGAGTAAGTGTGCTCATTGGCTGTCCTGTATCAGTGAGCCCAGCATGATGTCATGCCCACCAAGTGGGAGTGGGCAACATATTTAAAAGAGGGGCTCAACATGCTGAACTCTGGTTTTCGTTAACTGAAGCGAATAAGCTCGTGGTGCAAACACGGCAGGTTATGCTATTCTCGTTCCCTCTTCTAGAGAGAACTATATACACCATGACATCCGTGCGTTCTCATCCTGGATCAGCAAACATGCAACAGATTAAGCCAGGATGCACTGATTAAACGAGGTCAAGCCATGACCGTTCTGTTATCCTGGCTTTCTTAATTCTACTTTTGTGCAATACCTCTCAGGTGTTTTGACGCGTAAGCCACTGTGATAGCATCCACTATCTATCTGGACGGGCTATGTTTCGAGGCAGCGAAACCCCTGGTGTGCCCTCTAAACAAAACAAAGAGCTGCTTGGAGCGCCTAAAGGTTGCGTGTGACGTAAAACCTCTGACTGGGCACAGAAGGTTACCATCGTCCTCGCTATCGATTGCTGGCAGAGCCGATAGGGAGATGACTTGTGCTCTAAAAGGCGTGCCAATCGCTTTGGGGACTTAACCATGTCTCGGTTTTAGTATGACTTTAGAGTCATTAGGGGACCTGCCCTTGTCCAACAGCTCTTGGAGTAAGGAAAGCACCCATGGGACCTCACCAGTGCGTGGGTCCAGGCCTTTACCAGTGCACCATTCGTAGAACACTGACCATTTAGGCGCATAGAGCCGTCTCGTAGAATAGGCTCTAGACTGCGAGATTGTGTTCATGACCCCTTCTGGCAATGCAATGGGTATCCGTTGATTATCCACGCATGCAGAGACCAGCGCTCTGAATGGGGATGCCACACCGATCCACCGGACTGAGAGAGGAGATCTGTCCTTGCCGGGATCGGCCACAGGGGTATGTGCGACAGCCTCACCAGCTCTGGGAATCAGGTCTGGTTTTCCCATTGTGGGGCTACAAGAAGGATTGAGTTTCCCTGATTTTCATGATTACCAGTGATAATAGTGTGATGGGGGGAAAGCGTAAAGTCGGCTAGAGTTCTCAACAGGCCTGAAAATTACAACCCGCCCGGGCCGTCAATGCTATAAAGCCCAGTTCTATGCCCAGAAAAGAGGCTGACTGGCTGGGCAGTAGCAAGCTCTTGGTCCAGTTGACCGTGAGACCCAGGCTCTCCAGGTGGCTGAGAAGCTCCACTCTGTGAGAAACGAGTTCCTCCTCTCATTGTACTAGAATCAGTCAGTCATCCAAACAGTTCAAAATTCGCATTCACTCTTGTCTCAGTCCGTGTTCGAAAGCGCGAGGGACGGCAAGCGAACTGCAGTGGAGTTTACTGTGTTCAACAGCCATTCTGAGCCGTCCTGGATAGCTTCCCATGCTTTTGCATGTAGAGCAAGGGGGCGAATGGCCTCCGGGATCCGATCACCACATACTGTGGGCTCAGGGATCTGAATCTGGGGCACGAGTGCAGCGCGCGCCCTCTCGGTGCTGGGACACGACGGCTCACTTAGCGTTGGGCAGCCGATTTATACACGAGGTCCTGGTGGCTTTGGACAAGGAGCATATTGTGTAAGGAACGGGGCATGAGAGTGTTGCCGGGGATAAAATGCTTTTCAGTATGTGTGAGCGCTCGTGAGCGGGCACCAGACTTACATTTGCACAGTAACCGGCAGGGTGCGACCGTGAAACAGAGTGGGGAATAGTAGGCCTGAATGAAAGGCTCATTATTATGTGTGTCTTTGTCTCTCTCGGGTGAGAATCAGCTAATTATACATGATGAGGGCTACCCTGTTCACACCCATTCACATATTGCCTTGGCAAACAAAAAATGTTTTTCACAATATAACCCAATTCACAGTTTTATGTGAACGATTAGACAGGATTATTTTCAGATCATTGTGAAGAAAAAACTCTAGGCCACAACATCCATTAGTCAAAGATAATGTGGACGCATATTTCGTATGTGTTTTGTGGCCTTATTTCAGAAACTTTCATTTTTAGTTTTTTCAATAACCACTCAAAAACAATATTCTCTCAAAAATACAAACATGTACATAGATGTTGCTCACATATTATGGTTTGTGCTGCTAAATATAGTAGAATTTTACCTGTGCCATTAATATGTTTATAAGCAACTGAAAAAAGCACAAATGTCAGGGCATGTCAGAACATCTCAAGGACCCCAAATACACCTTGGACCCCAGAGGGTTAATATGAGATCAAATATTAACAATAGCACAAGTGCTGAATTCAGTTTACTTTCATGGCTTATTTCACTTGAACAGTCAAATACACACATTTGTCAAAATGCCCATCTTGGTGAGTATTCACGTAAACACAGTCAGTTATGTCTTAAGTAAAACTAAATAATTGGTGAAATTATCATTATATTTGATCGATGCATAAAGTCTTAAAGTTACAGCAGCCTCATGCTTGTTGGTAATGTTAATCTAACAGCAAAAGAAAAAAAAAACATTTGCTACTCTTGACTAAATATTTGTCATAGCTTTATTAAGAATCCGTAAATGTAATTCATAGAGTGCAGTTCATACTATGCACTAAAGGGTTCAAATCTGGACTCAGAACATTAGCCTAATGGACTTGTTCTCAAGCCACTTGATTGTCTTCACAGTTTGGGCAGGAGAATTTTCTTGTTTAAAAATAGCATCTGATTATTCCTTCTAAGATAACAACTTTTTATTTGTTGGAAGCAAGCCATTGTTTGTAATATCTCAACTTCAAAAGCATTAATTGACTTTTCACTGGGAAGTATCTCACCAATATCAGCAGCTAGTAGTCAAACATTAGATTAGGTAGACCTAAAATTTGACTGGTCTCATTTACTCCCTCTCATAGCTATTGCTTTCCTGCACTATGGGGTACTATGGGCCACTACTACACTCCTCCTTTCTCTATAATTATCTGTCCATTTTTCTCTCTCCGGTCTTAACATCTGTGTCTGAGGCAAAATCATTGGGCTGGTGGTGGTGCAATCATTCATGCTCAATGAAGACTTAATCTTTAGTCTATTCACTCTAGAAATGATATGCTTCCTTCCATCTATAGCAGTTGACTTCCCTATTCATCTTATTGCTCTGACTTCTGACTACAGACAGACTCCATTCTTCTATGACCACACATTAACACTCATTTGTGATTGGAGTAAAATTTATAAATGAAATCTCTTACTTTCACACTTTCAAAAGCACTTATCAAAGTAGTTATGTATACATTATTTAAATGGATAAATCTATTCAAATATTTATCTAGATATTTCATTTATGCTCAGTGGACATGTGGTATGGTAGTGTTAATTATTGCTTATGCTGTTCACTAGGGCTACTAGGGCTTTTTAAAAATGTGATAACTTTGTTAAATAATGCAAAATGTGGTATGTAAGATGATAATGATTTGAGTGTGTAAATTAAATTTATATTTAAAAATATTTTTAAAAACTGAAAACAATATAACCAATGTACATCATCATAATATGGGGGTCTGTGTTTTTTGGTTATTTTTTGGTCATGTTTTTATTTTCATTTTCATCACACTTTCACCAAATGAAAATATAATAAAAACAAAATGGATAAACAGCTTGAATATTCCATCTCTACATGGGAGGGAATTAAACGCTCCCTTCCACTGATTGGTCAACCAAACATAAAATTGTCCCGTCATCAGTTGTTGATGACAATAAATTCTATTAATGATATTAACATGAGTGAAAAATTCAAGGTTTCTTTGTTTTCCTGAAAAAATAAGAATTCGGCTTGATTTTTAGTTTATACATTCAGTGGTATAAAATTAATAAACATCTTAAAATATTCAACCTTTGCATGGGCTGGAATAACTAAACCATTAACAGTTGTTCCTCAGTTCCACGCAACAATAATAGTCATCCGCTGCTACAGTTGTAAGGATTCTTAAAGCGTTCATTGCAACTACATTTTCTCATCAAACAACCAAAGCAAACGAATGGCTCGACATAAACCGTCCTGGGGCAGAGCCTAGACAAGTCTGTTTTCTGGGTGGGTATAGTTTTGGCAACCAATGCATTATTAGTATATCTCATAAATATTAATTTACTTCCCATCTGCTCCCACAAATACTCCCTAGCCTATATCTTTGGCACATCGCCTGTTTTATTAATCTGAAAAACTATCAAAATCTCTGTGGTAAAGCTGCGTGACGCACTGAGCAGCATGAGGTTAATGTATTTATATTTTAGTGAAGCGCAGACGATTATACAGCCAACTTCATCTAATCTCAGACTAGATTACTACGAGAGTACCGGTTTGTTGATTGTCTTGCATAAGTCATCGGTAGTGCACGCACACACAACACAGTTTTCATAACTTTTCGAAATATTGAAATCATTCAGTTATTTCAAGCTTTTGCAATATGCATATCATGATTTGTATGTATGTGGTATTCTGATCATTTCAATATATTGTGCTAGTCTTCTCATTTGTAAGTTACTGGGGAAAAGTGTCTGCTAAAGGAATTGCAGTGACAGAGTGAAAGCCGTGGCTACAATTATGTCAAAAGCATGTGCGATATGCTCTGACAGCATTGTGTTATTACCACAAACACACCACATCACATGATGTGTGTGCACTTGATATTTTTAGTTGGCGTGGTTATCCTGGAAATCCACTCTGTAAATATTTGATATGTGGTTTAATCTCCTTACTTCTTTGTTGTCTCATCTCGATCCCTCACATTTATAAATGTATTAAAATGAGGTTTTGTAAAACACTGATCTGTCACCTTTAACCTCTGTCTGTGTCTTTCTTTCTAAATTATATAATTAGTCCTTTTCAGTCCCTTCTGCTGTCCCTCCTCCCATTAGATCACCATTCTTCACAAACACACACGTTTCCGTAATTTTCCTTTAGGAGGTTCCTCCTTCTGTTGGCATTACCAGTTATTCAGCTCTGAGTTTCCACCGTCACCTCAGGCATTTGCACAGGCCACTTTATTTTATTTTTATTTTTTTTATTTTTTCATCAAAAAGATCAAGGTTACTCTAACATTTTAGTCACTGGCATCACACACTTGCTTCAGGCGTTGTGTCTGAACAGTGGTAACACACAGACTCATCATCGCAACTAAAGCATCCTTTGCAATCACATGATAGCCTTGCAATCAGTCTGGTGCCTTACCTTGCTAAAAAGGCGCTTATGGCTGTCCTTGTTTTGTCCTTGTGTGTTATTTTTTTGCCACCGATCTTTCATTTATAATGCTATTTATGAGAGTTTTCATGGTTTTATATATGCCCACAGAGATAATTCTAGAACTACTGAGCCTAAAACATTCAACCATTCTTGGTAAACTCTCTATACCTTTCTTACTGTACATTGTTCCAAGGCCAGTGCTTGATGTGGACCCAAGTAAAGGCTTTACAATGGCATGGACTGTGTTTACTACTGATTTCTGAAGCTAGCTATTATCAAATTTTGCAGTTATAAGATGTATTGTTTTATTTGCATGCTCATATTAGAGATGTTAGTTCAGTTCATAGATACATTATTAATAAACACTGCAACATTTCATAAAAAAGAATTGTCAATTTCGATTTCATGCTCATAACATGGACATTCTTGTAGTTTGGGTACTGTGAATTGCTCATGGGAACAGTGGTAAGATATTCTCATGTTAAAATATTTTGCCCTGACCAAGCTTATTGTTCAGAGATGACTTAGTAAGCCATTCATATTTTAAATTCCCTATTCAAAAAAGTTGAAACACTGTGCCTCTGTGCTGCAGAAGGGTCCTTATGAGTCTTTGGAAAGCATTATTTTTGCAGCTCCATTGAATGAGAATGCTAGTAGTGCAGATATAATTAATCATTGACCTTTTCTTCACTTTACTTATTCCCTCTGAACTGTCTTTTGATTATTATTTAATGTTTTAAATGTGTGTAACCGTGTGTTCTGGCCTTTTAACCATTGTGGACAATAGTGATTTTTTACTTTGTGATGGGAGTCCCAGAGTGTTTTAGAGCATAAGTGGTCAACCATTTCGGACATCACACCACACTTTTAGTCTCGATAGGGACCCTGGGTTTTTTAATGCTTCATTTAACATCACAGCTCACATGGACTACTACACAAGTGGAACACTCAGAGTCAGATACACGGATGATTAGGTTTTGACGACGCTGCTGGGGAATAACCTGATTTTCTTCTTGTAATCAAGGTTTTCTTGTGTTTTTTGTGGCCTGTAAAAACCAGTAAAATTGGTTATTTCAGTAAGCCGAGTATAGATAGTTATCAGTGTGGAAATGAAACACCATCTTTTGATACTCCAAACCTTTTGAACCATCTTAAAAAACGATTTGTTTTATCATTCTACTTCAGAGAAGCAGAAATAGTAGTTCCAATGACCTTAAAGCTGCCTTAGGCTTTTACTGTTAAATTAATAGAGCTGTTGAAATGGATATAGCGGCACTTTCAGCCCAAAATATATTGTGAGATTGGATGCCGGCCATTCAGAAGCACTGATATGTGCATGATGCAAAAGCACGTCTTCCCCTGTGGTGCTACTTACAGAGCTTTCCAGCAATGACCAACAACTTGGAAATGTTTGTGTGTGGCCATGTGGTTTTTATTTGGAGCGTTTCAAAAATTTTGACAGGTGAACCAGGGAAATTTAATGATTTGTCACATTTGTTTGAAATAAGATGCCGTATGACACTGTTAAATTACAAATGGCATCCATTATGATACATACTTTGAGTGTACAGATTGACACTTGTGTTTATAAAGCAACAGAGTAACAGACCAAATACTAATGAATTCTGAAATTTATGGACATTTACATGAATTCTTCCAAATACATGTCTTGCTTATATTTTGATTCAAACAGAAAAGAAACCAACATAGATGCATTTTCATTAGAGGCAAAAATGTGAAGGTATTGATACAAGGATCTCAAGTTATTAATACAATATCTTCAAGAAAAAGAAATATATTTTTGAGCTTAATCTGCGTATAATCCAAATGTGCTGTTCACTGAATTTTGCTGCATGTTCACTGAGCAATTAACACTCGCATCCGAACTCGTGTTGATGAGGTTTGTATGTTGCTGTGTCTCGCAGGAAGGAGTGGAGGTGAGGGTGGCTCGGATATTCAATACCTTCGGGTCTCGCATGCACATGAATGACGGGCGAGTGGTCAGTAATTTCATTCTGCAGGCTTTACAGGGAGAGCCGCTGACGGTAAGACCCATTCACCTCATTAAAATTACGAACCACATGCAGTGTTAATAACACCTCATAACTCTCATTTCAAATTCACACAGACACATATGGGTGCTAATTGCATTTTCAAGTAACACTCATGTTTCTGTGTGAAGCTGAATTGAGTGGAGTAAAGTAAGAGAGTGAAAACCTTGTGAAAAACTCTACAATTAATTTCTACTGGGCATCTATACAGAATTCTTTTTTCCTATCACAAACTGTCATCTCAATCACCAACTGTTTTATGGTGAAAATGACAGTGGTGGAAATTACACTTTAAAAAAGTAATTTCATTTTAAATACCCACAATTAAGTATTTCTTCACATTTTAAGCATAATGTCATGCTATAATTCGTTTTTTATTTTTGTCCTTAGAAAGTAATGAAAAATGAATTCTTCAACTTTGCACTTTTATATCCCTGGGGAACATTTCTATATATAAACAGATTTAAAGGGCCATTTGGTAACTCTAGCCACTTATTCACCGATTTTCACTTTTCTTGTTCCATGTTTTCTCAACGAGCTCCCCCTACAGCTGTGGTGCGAATATAGCGGGGAAAGTCACTATTCTTTCCAGAACTGGTTATTTTAAACATCCAAATGATTTCTAAATTGATTTATTAAATTGAAAAAAAAAAAGCTGCTTTAAAGGATTAGTTCACTTAAAAAAAAAAAACAAAAAAAAAAAACTTTGCTGATCATTTACTCACCCCCATGTCATCCAAGATGCTCCATATAATAGACTTCAATGGTCCATTATATGTAGAAAAATCCTGGACTCAACTGAACAAAGAAAGACATGGACATCTTGGCTGACATGGGGTGAGTAAATTACCTCCAATTTCTTTTTTTCTTCTTTTTTTTTTTTTTTTTTTTTTTTTTTAAGTGAACTAATCCTTTAAATCTGTTTATATATAGAAATGCTCTCCAGGGATATAAAAGTGCAAAGTTGAAGAAGCTCTGTTAAGTTATAGATTTCAAATGATTTGATTTCACATACAGATTGAATGTTCCACAGTCGCTTTGTAGCAGCTCTTGCTGCATGTGCTCTGATGACTCTGATTATAATTCTCTGTGTGTTTCTCCTGCACCTTTTTCAGGTTTACGGTTCAGGCTCTCAGACAAGAGCTTTCCAATATGTGAGGTAAGCACTAATATAAAATTAAAATAGAATTATCGCTGTTTTCATTTGTTTCATACCTCCCAAGAGCTCTTAGAGTATGTGTAATTGACAGTTGAAATGATGATACGTAATTACCAGTACAACAGTACAGCAAAACAAATGCTATGAAAACACAAAAACAACAAAATATAGGATACTAGCATTTTGATTGGTGAAATGAAAGCTTAAACTCCTTTAAAGAATTTAAAGCAATATGGATTGTTTTTTTTGTTTTGTTTTTTTTAAAGCTACACAAACAAAGAATTCTGCAACACATCCATCTGTCCCTTTCCATTTCTATCCATGTTTGTCGCCTCTAGTTGTGTGTATTATTCTTTCTAATGGTATTGTGCATGTGAATGATAAGAGTAGTGAGAAAGCTCATCTGGTCTCAGTAATGTCAAAAATAGTGTGTAAATGTAATGCGTCAACAGGGGAAAAAGTATAAAAATGAGCCTGATGGCACCAGCACAGTCCTATCTTTTGTCTAAATGAATTGAACCTTGGTGAAAAACAGACGTTCCTGACCGATTGCTCCATAGCGTTTTCAAAGACGGGGTCTGCTTTTGATGGGATTACTTATGCTTTCTTGTAATTGCATTGAAGGTATTTCAAAGGCTGAAATCTGTTTTGTTTTTTTGTTTTTGTTTTTGGTGTGTGTGTGTTTTACGGCTGCAGTGTTTGTGTACAGACTGATGATGGAGTGGTTTGTTGGAAGCCAGTTTATCACTTATTAATAATGTGCCAATCATCACTACCAGCATAAGTTGCACACCAGCTCATAAAGAAATGCTTGATTGACTGATGTTATGAAACGTTTAGTTGTTACGGTTTCAAAACATATCACATATGAATTTATCTTTGAAAAAAAGCTGTAATTTTGTGAAGAGCAACACATTCAAAATCATGGACAGGTTTGGCTTAACAATGCTCGGATTCATAGGTAAAAGGATATCCTTGTTTCCTAGACTGTTGGCATAGTTACTGTGTTTTTTCCTTTGCCTGGCAGTAAAATAGTCTGGTTGAATATAACATTTTGGAAGAATGGAGTCACCTTGTTAGTGTTGTATGACCTTCACCATTTGTGTGCGGAATTTTTTTAATTCCTTTTTCGTCTGACCATCACATACATTTCATCATGTTTGCACCTCCAGGGAACAGAAAGGAAGAATGATCTCAGGAGAAATTCCGGCAATGTCTGTAGTCCACATTTTGAGTGTAGTTTAATCAAGCCAGTTTCATCTAGAGGTATTTATTTTCCACACTCCAGTGGGGTAAGAGAACAGAGCCATTGTGGGTTATTTAAAGTCTCACTAATTCAGCAGATCAAACATTTTCCTGGATGTGCAAAGTTCACTTAATAGGATCGTGCAATATTAGACACGGGAATGACCGCCTAATTTTTCCAACTTTCCTCTCTGAATCTTTTTCAGAATCTTCTTTGAGGTCACCGTATTAAATGGCAGACATTGGCTGAGTTGCTAAAAGCTCTACCCAGTTTTTAACCATCTGTTCATATGTAAACTACTGGCCAGTCTACTGAGGGTAATGTTTTTAGGCATTGATGACACTGGGGAGTTCATTGAAGTCATGATCCGGGCAAATTCAAACAGCATAATAATTCAGAAGGAAATTAAGGGTGAGTTTGCACTGCCTGGTAATGTTGCAAAGCTATTTTACCTTGAGTTTAATATTTAGAGGAACATTTTTCTTTAGATAGTCTTTGGAGTTTCTAAAGTTAATAATATATATATATATATATATATATATATATATTATAAAGTTAATAATATATATAGCATGCTGTACATTTTTCAGAGCCGTAGACTGTAGCCTGTTACAACTGTTGGATACAGGCCAATCCTTTAAACGCAAAGTAGCTATCTTTTAAGAGGCATTTACTGGAAAGAAGGGAAAAGATCAGCTTTTACATCTTTTGACTCTTTTATTTTTTATTCAAAAGTCTTGGAATATTTTTATTTTTTAATTGGGGAGGTGGGTTTAGGAAATGTATTTCTAAATCACTGAACTAGTTTACAGCACTTGTGATTCTAGATGAAAGCTTCCAAATAAATAGAAGAACATTTCAACTCAAATATTTTACTCAGTTGGGAATAAGCAGATTGTACAAAATCCTATGAATGAGGTCATACAAAATGTGCCACCAAATATTTAGATTGGAAGTGATTGTGAAAACAAGATTGCCCAAACCTACTCATGATTAGCTGTTGTGTTGCATCACACTCAAAACAATGTAGAAGCAGCAGTTTAGCATATCAAATACATCCTAAATAAGCTGCGGATAGTTTCATTTGCTGTCCCTTAAACACATCGTGTCCATTAAGTCAGTTTTAGGATTCACACTTGTAGTTTGCTTCTTTTGGTCCAGACCCAAAAAGAAAATGATACAGTAAGTCTTGGTTCACTTAGTAATAGTAATCCATTCCACATAGTAATCCACAGTCATTTTTAACACTATACAGAACTCAATTTTAACATTGAGCTTTTTTGTACATTTGGAGTACTGTCAGTAAGAGTGACCACGGTCAATATGACTGCAGTAGATGTGAAAGATATTAATAAAAATGATGTTAATTCAGCCAGCTCACATACCTGTATTTACTTCCTGTTTTCGGTCGAAGTCCACAGTAGTCGATTGTCGAGTTTGCGCGGACAATCATTGATAACTAAGCAACAGTGGAGACTCGTGCTGTGTTCTGAGAATATCAGCTCAAATGGATAGTTCATCCAAATCAGATGTTGAACATAATTTAGTTACCAATGATCACACGCGCAAACTCGACAATCGACTACTGTGGACTTTGACCGAAAACGGGAAGTAAGTACAGGTATATGAGCTGGCTGAATTAACATTATTCAAACTAACAGAGCAATCGCACCAGAGTTTAATTTAATCAAACCAAACATGCCATGTGTGTACACTCAAGATGAAGCCTACATAATGTACAAATAAGGATGTTTAAATGCCAAAATTAAAGCAGTTGAAACAAAAATTCACAATCTTTTCACAATCCATTTCAATACCAAAACTTAAATATTAATATACATTTGTTCTGAAAGAAAAGGCATCAGTCAACCATCACACTAAAGAATAGGAGAGATGATTGGAGGAAAACATAGTTTGGGTTGAAAACGTTGCTTCACAGGCTCAGATACACCTCTCAGGGTCAGAGCCCATGCCGTTTAAGGAGATAGCTTTGCAGCCCTTGTCTGATTGATCATAAAGATAAATATGGGAGTGTTATCTCAAATAAGCAGTGTACACTCAGTGAAGAGAGGATGGACCAGTATGATTGATCTCATAGTGTTATTAAAGGGAAAGAGACCAATTCACCATCCGTCTTTCCTACTCTATAGACAGATCAAAGGCAATGCTTGGAGCTTGCGTTCAATGCACGCCTAAAATGAAAAACTGTCATTATTTACTCCCCTGCATGTCATTGTAAACCTGTATTTTTCCATGGATCACAAAAAGACCATTTTTAGAAAGGAAATGGTGAACATGGTTTGTAATCGCAACAGGTTATTTGCTGTTTGATAAAGTCAAGCAAAAAGCTGATCATATTAATTACCGTTATGTGTCTAACGTTGTTAAGAGTGATACCATTGTCCATAGTTTACCTCGATAAGTTGTCTCACAATAAATTTGTGGAGGCAGGGCTAATTCTCTCTCTAATTCTCAGGGCTAATTAAAGATCTGTGTCCAGAAATTTAAGTCGGGATGTAGCCTGAGCCTGAGGTCGCTTTCCCACTTCCCCTTAGGCAGGGTTGTTGTCGGGTTAGATGTAGCAATGAAGCTGTAGAGTTTGGATATATTTTCTTGGGTGGTTGGCTACTTGTAATAACTGTTCACTGATTTTAGAAGGCTGTAGGGTGTTAGTTAAAGTTATTTTATTTTGAATCAAAATTTTAAGCTGTTGGTAATGGAGAAATTGGTCTTCCCCAATCCCAAATTTCTGAATAATTGAGGTGGAAGATATACAATTATGATTTTCAAATACGTGGTGAAGGTGGGTAATGCCATTTTGTTGCCATTTGGGGAAATAAGTTGGTTCATTGTGAAGACAAAATTCAGGGCTGTGCCAGATGGTGGTATACCAACATGGTGCTGGGGGTGATTTTTATTGTTTTTTTTCACCAGGCTGCCAGAGTTGTTGCAATTGTAATGTTATGATAGAAGTCCAGTTTTTTTATTGACTGTGGTAGAAAGGGGTGGTCTGCGATTGAATTGGGGGAGCACAAGTTTTGCTCAAGATCAAGCCATGGGTCGGAATGTGTCTGTTGTTGAGTCCATTTATATAGATTCTGAGTTTTTTTTTTTTTTTTTTTTTTTTTTTTTGCCAGATAGTAATGCAAACAGTTTGGTGCTTGCAGTCCTCCTAATGCCGAGTTCAGACTGCATGATTTTAGCCACGATTTTGGCTCGCCGACAGGTTTTGAGAAATCGCCGACAAATGCCCGAAATCACAGGCAAATCGGCGCTCGTTCACGCGAGTGACAATCACGCAGTGTGAATGAACAAAGACGCGAACTGAGAGAATCACCGACGAGTCGCCGACGCCTGTGAGATATTTGGCATGCTAAATATCTGGACCTGTCGGCGATTCAAAATCCTGCTGTGTTAAAAATGTTTTGACTGAAAACTACATCGGCGATCACCGGCAGCCAGTGAGAGAGCAAGATACAGAGCAGCAGGGAGTTCGGGGAGGAGTTATAGATCACATATCAACATGATATGGCATTGTTTCAACAAAAAAAGCTTCTTCTCGGTCTATTTGGACACAATAAATGGAAGAAAAATTAGTAGAAATTTGGCAGGAGCACTCGTGTCTGTTTCACCAGCTGTACCACAACCGGGTCGAAAAAAAAAGTCTCACGTGAGAACTCCGGTCTTGCACGTGTGGTGTCGCGCGTTGTTTCCTTTTCATATCTCACGCGTGTTTGTTGTGAAATGTAGTTTGCGTGCAGCGTGCTAGACAGAGTCTGTCGGCGATTTTTCTAAAGTCATGCAGTGTGAAACCTTCTGTCGCCGATCCATCGTCCAGTGTGAACACAGCAGCGACTGAATGCTGGCCAAGATAGTCATGCAGTGTGAAAAGAGCAGCGACCTGACTACTTTGAAAATCGTGCAGTCTGAAAGAGCCATAAGTGTTTTGAAGTCTTGTAAGTGCTCTCCTTGGTTTTTCATTTTTCCAACAGTAATAGATGGTGAGAGAATCTAATTTTTTGAACCAATAGTCCGTCGGGGTAATTGGTATCATTGAAAATAGATAATTGATCTGGGGAAGTATTTTCATTTTTATTGTTGATTGTGTAGTGAAAGATTTTTGAGAATTCACTAGTGAATTCACTCATGTAAATCACTAGTTCATACATTTATATCAGTGAGGGACAACAGAACCAGAGAGCAGAGCAAAAGAGGCAGATAAGGAAATGTTGAAATTATGCTTTGAGCTATGATTTCAACAACAAAACATGTCATACTATAAAAGTTCAATTTAAAATTTTAGGACATGTTGGAATGTTAACTTACACAGTTCTCTAACCAGGCATAAATCGATAAACAAGCCACACTGAGCCATTATTGTTTCAAGCACAAAACTGCTTCACCACCTGACACAATATTTGCTAATCAATTAAAAAGGTGTTTAAATACAGTGGGATTTTGGGCCAATGTAATTACACAGTGGGCAGGGCTACTGGGTCCAATTCATAAGAAATGCTTTGTCACTTCTAACTGTAATTGGGCATTTATTAGAGAATGGATTGGAGGCAGACACCTGAGAAAAACTGCACTATGACTTTTCCCCCAATTCTTTCCTTTTTTTTTTTGAACTCTCAAGGTCCTACTTAAATATAAATATGCTAGTCAAAAGTCTCTCCCAGCTCCTGAACAGACCTTGCTGTCCTCAACTCTTTTTTATTCACAATCTCCATTGCATCCAATTAAGCAATAGCATGTCAAATAAAGAGATCTTAAGCATCATAATTGCAATGGACTTGTACTGCTAGGGTTTATTTGGTTTGCCCTTGTAGATGTGTAGATGACCGCTCTTGAGGTGTTGATGAAAGGCGTTGTTATAAATGGTCTTAGCGTGTGAGACTGAATGGACTGAATGTTTGCAGAAAAACCTACATTGAACTGAATATCTGATGTTGAACCTGAATATTTGAATGGCTGTGCAGGTGGTTTAGTGAGCTCTCTGCTGCCCCACTGTGTTCATGCGCGCGCACACTCACACACACACCCCCACACATGTACACTAAAGGAATTCATATATGCATGTCTGAATGCCCTGAAGAGGAAATGAACTGTGACTCATTCAGTCAACTGGATTTGCAAATTGCCAAATGCCTCTGTTGAATTTATGAGTTTCAATAGTTTATCATTTTATTCATTATTTTCGTTCATATCCCCGTCACTTCACATTAAGTCATCACATCTGCCTCATTCTTTCACTGCACTGTTTTGTGATGCCGATTTTCTTTTTCTTCCCCCCAGTGATCTGGTGAATGGTCTGGTGTCCCTGATGAACAGTAACATCAGTAGTCCAGTTAACCTGGTGAGTTTATAATTCCGCTTAATATGTGAATGGTCTGTAAGGCTTGTTAATTTGAGTTGTTTTTAATATTGTTGAATGGCTATAATTATAATTTTATCCCTACAAATTGAAGACAAAAATATTATGGGCTTATTACAGTTAAGTGGAACTAAAACCTTAAAAAAAAGTTACTTAAATGAAATATTAAAACTTGTTTATTTCAGCTAGTTTTTTTTTTTTAAATTATACAGCTGTGGCCAAATGTTTTGAGAATAAAACGTATAGATTTTTAAGAACTTCAACTGCTAAAGTTTTTTTGGATATTTTTGTCCGAAGTTTCTGTGGATAATTATATAATTATGGACAATTACATTAGGTTTATGCAAAAAAGATGGGACACAATGAAAACTCATCGGTCAACTCATGGAGGACCAAGTAAAAGAAGCAACACTCATTATTTTACTACTTCCAGTGTACGTTCAGTTGAGTTCTGTTAACAACTATGCGTAGCTCAACATAAGCCACTTACTGCATTGCCCTGATTGGTTGTAGGTCTATCCAACTGAATGCAGAGGGTTTTTTTGTTTTGTTTTTTTTTGTTTTTTTTTTCCTGGTTTGGTTAAGACGCACCTCATAATCAAAGCCCTATGGAGCAGTATCAGACTCACATTCTGACTAGAATATGATTGTGACAAAGTCAGGCTACTTTACCCCATTCCTCAGCCGTCCAATCCCGTCTAATCCTTTTAGCAGAAAATCAGTCTGTCCCTGATGTTTTTCCTAGAGAGAAGTGGCTTTCCTTTGCCTTGTCTTTTATCAGCAGTTTCTCAGCATGTCTCAGAATATCCGAATGTAATTAAAATGTATATTTTCTATGAAATGTACATAGTTGTAAAGTACAAAGTTTTCTAGTAATCAATATCTACCTTTTGACTCTCCTACCTCTAGTTTTAGAGTTATGATTCTTTACTTTTGTGTATGTCACTCAGAAAAAAAGACAAAAAAAAAAGTACTATATGTATTCAGGGCTTAAAGGGTTAAGCTAGTAAATGACTGTCTGTTCTAAATGGACTGAATGGATATTATAAATCTAAAAAGACCAAACTATTGCCTGTCACATCTTTTCACATTTCAGCTAGTGTAAGCCCATTTTACAGAAATATTCTGCCTTTGTGTTGCATTGAATTGAACTTATAGCACTTAACCCTGGGCACATTGTCCAAGGGGCGAATTGCTTGGCCTTCAGTTTTAGTCATTAAATTATGAAGGCTGTATTAAGACCTTCTCCCACCTAACATTATTGATCTCTCTTCCTCATGCCCATTCACTTCTCTCTTCTAGGGCAATCCAGAAGAACACACCATTTTGGAGTTTGCACAACTTATTAAGAGTTTAGTTGGTAAGTAGAAATTGTCTAAAATTGCAAATGGGGTGTTCTGAATCTGAATTAACACCCAGCCGCTGAATGTCTCCTCAGTGAGCCGCAGTCATATTCAGTTCCTTCCAGAAGCACAGGATGATCCTCAGAGGAGACGGCCAGACATCCGCAAGGCCAAAATGCTTCTGGGCTGGGAACCTGTGGTGAGTTATAGACTGATCATAACATCTCACTGTTTTTCCCATTCAATACCTACTTGACATCCTTCCATCCATTCTTCCATACATCCATTTTTTCATCCATACATGCATATATACTTCCATCCATCTATACGTACATACAAACGTACATACATACATTCATCCATGAATCCATATTCATCTTGTCCTGCTAAAATAATGTTTTTTACAGTTACATAAATAAATAAAAGATAAACACATATTGACAAATCAAACACCACAGAGACGCATATAGCACATAGAGTTTAACTGTTATGAGCTGCCATCACTAAATGAGCTTTCAGCAAGTTCAACCAAGATGGCGCCGATGTGTGTGGCTAGCTGCCCATCTGGGGTGTTGTTTGTTTGTGCTTGTATTTTCTTGTTATTTAGGTTTCCTTTTTTACTCAAGTTGCTGCACTTTTGATTTATGACCGGGATCAGCTATTACATATTCATTCATACATGCATACAGTATATACAAACGTACATGCAATCTTCCATAAATACATACATTCTTCAATCCATCCATACATGCATACAGGATATACGTGTGTACATACATTCTTCCATTTATACAGACACGCATCCTTCCCTCCATTCATACGTATACTTCCATAAATGCATATACTGTATACATACATATAGTAATCCTTTCATATATCCGACCATCCATCCATCCATTCTTCCATGCATGCATACAGTACTGTACAAATGTCTTATTGCATACACATTACTATTTTCACACAAAAAAGCCAGTTATATACATATTTTGCTGTAGTGTGTCAGAAGGAAATATCAGTTTACATATCCAAACATTCCTTTTGCCAATAATTGTAATAATCCAGTGAGATGTTTGTATGAACAAGTAGTCTGACAACAGCCAGTGCTCCACACAGAGATCTGCTCTCACCACCATGGAGTCTTTATGTGATCACATGAAGAAACAGAAAAAAACTGAGACAGAATAAATCCAGAACGTCAAAAAGACGCTTGAAGAAACCTGCCTGCAGAGCTATCTGGAAAACTATGTTCGCAAACGGTGGTCACGCCAAATATTGATTTGATTTAGTTCAGAAAAGTTCGTTAATAAAATAAAATCTATTTATGACATTAGTTTTGAAAATACCCCGTCTTCAGCAGTTTTACACAAGTGCCTAAAACTTTTCACAGTACTGTAGCTTTGCAGGTTTCTTCAAGCGTCTTGGAGATGTGCCACAGTTCTTCTGGATTAAGTCTGTCTCAGTTTTTCTGTTTCTTTATGTAATCACATACAGACTCGCCGATGGTGAGATCAGATCATACCGGCTGTTGTCAGACTCCTTGTGCATACAAAAAACTCTGGATTATCACCATTATTGACAAAACGAATACTTGGAAGGGGGGTCCTGTTCTTCTGCAATAGTACAGCATCTCCAGATCCAAAACAAGCAAAGAAATATATCTGCAATTGAATCGGCATGACCCTTGCAGTGCATTAGGGGTATTCTCTTGCTGTTGCAGTGCACTGTGGGATTGAATGCATGCACTCGATAATGTCCACTATGGTTTCGTAGACCACTATAAATGGCTGTAATTGGTCCTCAAAATTTAAGGATTTCTGACACCCCCATAGTATGCATGTCATTTTTTACAACAGTCTCATTTGTGGTTGATCCAATCATAATTCAGAGTTGAAACAGTCAGATTATTAAAATGTAATTTGTGTGTTTGCAGGTGCCACTGGAGGAAGGCTTGAACAAAACCATCCAGTACTTCAGCAGAGAGCTGGAGCATCAAGCCAATAATCAGTATATACCCAAACCCAAAGCTGCACGGATGAAAAAAGGAAGACCCAGACACAACTGATCAATTGTGTTCCTTTCAGGAATGCTGGGATACTGGAGGACCTTAGACATCCAACAGCCATTTTACAGTGTGGGTTTCCCACCTCCCACTTACTGATCTTTTTGAAGATAAAAAATGAAATGTTCTTGTGATTTTTGCGCAAATGTTTTGAAAAGCGGCTCAGGCAAAAAGCTGTCTCTAAAGAGTTTGTTTTTCAGTCAAATGTGCCTCAAAGATATCCAATTTACAAACTTTGCCTTGCACTTTGGTTTGTCAGTCATCTGTCTGTTATTTAAAGCAAGCTTAGCTCATCTTGTGCATTTTTGTTGTTTACACGCTGTGCTGTTTTAATTGATGTGATCTAGGGTTTATTTTATTTTTTTCATTGTCAAAGCTAGCAATGTTTTTTTTTTTTTTTTTTTTTTTCTTGAATGGACGCCTGCAGGAAATTATGAAAATCAGCGATTGTATATTATTTAAAGATCTTGAATGTCTGGTCTGGAGCAGGAAACCTCATCCAGCTCTGTCCTGAAATTTGAGGACACTGATTAAAGAAAAGCTTTGGAAAATGTTCTTTGTGATGATTTTGAGTAAAATATGTTGTTACTTTTGTGAAACTTCATACAGAACTTTGAATCTATAATTGATTTCAGGTGAAAAGAATATTTTAATAAAATATTTACTGTAATTTTCACTGTATTCCCTTTTTAATCTCACATTCTCTGTCCATTGGCTTAGTGGCTGATCATTTCCCTTTTTTTTTCACTGTTGTATTTCCATTCATAATGCTTTTCTCCCTTTTTTCCCCTTTTCCATTTATCACTGTTGGATGCATAAAAAAATGAAGGTCTGTATATTTAATGTTTTTGACAGAAGTCACTTTTGGCTCACCATGGCTGCATTTATATGATCAAAATACAGTAACTCTGTAAAATATAATTAACATTTCAAAAAGCTGAATTTTCAGTATCATTACTCCAGTCTTCTGTGTCACATGTTCCTTCAGAAATCATTCTAATATGATGATTTGCTGTGCTGCTTAAGATACATTTTGAAAATTATTTGAGGATTTGAAAGTTCAAGAGAACAACATTTATTTGAAATAAATTTCCTGTAACATGATACTGTAACTTTTGATCAATTTGATGCATCCTTGCTGAATAACAGTATTAATTTCTTAAAAAAAGAGAGAAGGAAAAAAAACGGTTATGAAAAATTAGTTTTTGTGATCTTTATTGTAACACAGCTTCCATACTTTTAAAACTACACCAGATATAAGACCTTAAAGGATAGTTCACTAAAAAATGTGTCAAGTTGTTTCAAACATGCAAGACTTTCGTAACACAAATTCATGTGTTGATGAAAGATTTCTGTTGCTCCATCGACAGTCTATGCAACTACAAAAAAAGGATAGTTCACCCAAAAATGATTCCATCATCTTTTCCTGACCCTCATGTTTCCAACCCATAAGATGTTTGTTGATATTTTCATTATTATGAAAGCGAATGAAGACGGGCTTTCAAGCTCTAAAATCATATAGTGGAAGACAATATTATCAGTAATCAACTATATTTCAGTCTTTTATCACAAATTTATCAAATGGCCTACTTTAATGATTTTTTTTTTTTTCTGGGATTTGTTATTTTGGAGTAAAAGTGATAGAATTTTCATTTATGTGTGAACTGTTCCTTAAAAATTGACGTAACTGTGATCTATCTGTTATCACAATTTACAAAAGGAGTACAAGTTACAAAAGAAGCAAGCTAACATCACTGTGCAGTAAATCAGAGTGCTAATGTATTAGAACTATATTCTGGGCAGCAGTGACGTGGTTCTAGGACATGGTGTTTTAGTAGTAGTCATAGTTGACATTTGCTCCATGTCTGTATGACCCAGCGCTCCGAGGTCCTATGGGAGAGTTTTCATCATAGTGATGCTGGCGACCTTGGTCACTGGATTGGTGGTGGTCCATCCAATAGGCGAGATCGGTTTCAAGTCTCTGAAGGAAATGAGGGGAAAAAAAGTCCAATAAATGAGATGAAATAAGATCAAAGTTTGAAATAAGATGTCACTAAATAATGGCATTCTGTACCATCTGACTTTCTGTACTACATGCTGTATAATTAATTGTTTAACCCCCTCAGACCTGAATTATGTTTCAAGTTTCTGAAAAATATAAAAGTACATTTTCCCAGCTCATGAGGCTTCTATAAATGAAAAAAAAAATGATTTTATATATATATATATAATTGCTTTCATTGTGATTTTTTTTTTGTCCATTCCAATGGACATCAGGTCAAAACAGGTGTACTTCTCAAAAATGTACCAACATGAAATAAATTAATAAACATAAAATTTGTTGGTCTATACTTTAAGCTTTTTCTCAAGGTCAAAAAAATTCCAGCAGTATACCATTTCAACTGTAATTTTGGGAGGTTTTTGTTTCACAGATTGCACATTGTTTGTAACAAACTAAATAGGCTATCTTTGAATCAATCAATCTGGTCATATTAGTCATTTTCTGTGTGCATCTTTCTTTTTTTAGAACAAAAACTTGAACATAACATTACAACTTTAATCGTGTTTTTCCTTTATATATTGCACATTTGTTTATTCATAACAAAAAAAACCTAGGAATCAATCAATGCATTCATGTTAAAGTCATTTCCTGTGTGCATCGGACGAGTCCAAGGACACGCCCCCGTCCCACGAACCCACTATTTGTCCAATAACCCACTATTTTTGAAAAGTACTAACCCTTGCCTTCATGCAATAAGCTGCAATTGTAATTGAGATACTGAGATATTGAGATCCCACGTAACATTTCTGCCATTATAAATATCTCATTATCTCAGCTCTGGAAGGGTCTAGAGCCTCCATTTTGGCACTCAGGTCTAAGTCCCATGGCCCTCTATCAGAATCCAGAGTTTCAAGAAGATAGGAGAAACGTATTTTTTCGCACAAAAAAAAAAAAAAAAAAAAAAACGAAAGGGGTACCACTGTCGGTTTTTTTTTCGGGTCGAAATTTTGAGTTGCTCTGATCTTCTTGAGACTCTGGATTCTGATAGAGGGCAATGGGACTTAGACCTGTGTGCAAAAATTGAGGCTCTAGACCCTTCCAGAGCTGAAATAAAGAGATCCCACTTAGCAGGTATGCTATTATAAATATCTCAGTATCTCAGCTCTGGAAGGGTTTAGAGCCTCTATTTTTGCACTCAGATCTAAGTCTCATGTCCCTTTATCAGAATCCAGAATTTCAAGAAGATCAGAGCAACTGAAAATTTCGACCCGAAAAAAAAAAAAGAAATGACAGTGGTACGTACCCCTTTCGTTTTTTTTTTTTTGTTTGTTTGTTTGTTTTTTTGAGCGAAAAAATAAGTTTCTCCAATCTTCTTAAAACTCTGGATTCTGATAGAGGACCATGGGACTTAGACCTGAGTGCAAAATTGGAGGCTAGACCCTTCCAGAGCTGAGATGTTGAGATATTTTTAATAGCATAAATGCTAAGTGGGATCTCAATATCTCAGCTCTGGAAGGGTCTAGAGCCTCCATTTTTGCAATCAGGTCTAAGTCCCATGGCCCTCTATTAGAATCCAGAGTTTCAAGAAGATCAGAGCAACGCAAAATTTCGACCCGAAAAAAACGACAGTGGTACCCCTTTCTTTTTTTTTTTTTTTTTTGTCCGAAAAAACAAGTTTCTCCAGTCTTCTTGAAACTCTTGATTCTGATAGAGGGCCATAAGACTTAAACCTGAATACAAAAATGGAGGCTCTACACCCTTCTAGAGCTGAGATATTGAGATATTTATAGTGGCATAAATGCTACGTGAGGTCTCAATATCTCAGCTCTGGAAGGGTCTAGAGCCTCCATTTTTTCACTCAGGTCAGGTCAAGTCTCATGGCCCTCTATCAGAATCCAGAGTTTTGAGAAGATTGGAGAAACTTAATTTTTCGCCCGAAAAAAAAAAAAAAAACGAAAGGGGTACCACTGTCGTTTTTTTTTTTTTTTTTTTTTCGGGTCGAATTTTTGAGTTTCGATATCTCAGCTCTGGAAGGGTCTAGAGCCTCCATTTTTGCACTCAGGTTTAAGTCTCATGGCCCTCTATCAGAATCCAGAGTTTTGAGAAGATTGGAGAAACTTAATTTTTCGCCCGAAAAAAAAAAACGAAAGGGGTACCACTGTCGTTTTTTTTTTTTGGGTCGAATTTTTGAGTTTCGATATCTCAACTCTGGAAGGGTCTAGAGCCTCCATTTTTGCACTCAGGTTTAAGTCTCATGGCCCTCTATCAGAATCCAGAGTTTTGAGAAGATTGGAGAAACTTAATTTTTCGCCCGAAAAAAAAAAAAAAACGAAAGGGGTACCACTGTCGTTTTTTTTTTTTTTTTTTTCGGGTCGAATTTTTGAGTTTCGATATCTCAGCTCTGGAAGGGTCTAGAGCCTCCATTTTTGCACTCAGGTTTAAGTCTCATGGCCCTCTATCAGAATCCAGAGTTTTGAGAAGATTGGAGAAACTTAATTTTTCGCCCGAAAAAAAAACGAAAGGGGTACCACTGTCGTTTTTTTTTTTTTGGGTCGAATTTTTGAGTTTCGATATCTCAACTCTGGAAGGGTCTAGAGCCTCCATTTTTGCACTCAGGTTTAAGTCTCATGGCCCTCTATCAGAATCCAGAGTTTTGAGAAGATTGGAGAAACGTAATTTTTCGCCCGAAAAAAAAAAACGAAAGGGGTACCACTGTCGTTTTTTTTTCGGGTCGAATTTTTGAGTTTTGATATCTCAGCTCTGGAAGGGTCTAGAGCCTCCATTGTTGCACTCAGGTCTAAGTCTCATTGCCCTCTATCAGAATCCAGAGTTTTGAGAAGATTGGGGAAACTTAATTTTTCGCCCAAAAAAAAAAAAACGTAAGGGGTACCACTGTCGTCTTTTTTTTCTGGTCGAAATTTTGAGTTTCGATATCTCAGCTCTGGAAGGGTCTAGAGCCTCCATTGTTGCACTCAGGTCTAAGTTTAATGGCCCTCTATCAGAATCCAGAGTTTTAAGAAGATTGGGGAAACTTAATTTTTCGCCCAATAAAAAAAAACGTAAGGGGTAACACTGTCGTTTTTTTTTCTGGTCGAAATTTTGAGTTTCGATATCTCAGCTCTGGAAGGGTCTAGAGCCTCCATTTTTGCACCCAGGTCTAAGTTTCGTGGCCCTCTATCAGAATCCAGAATTTTGAGAAGATAGGGGAAACTTAATTTTTCGCCCAAAAAAAAAAACGTAAGGGGTAACACTGTCGATTTTTTTTTTCTGGTCGAAATTTTGATTTTCGATATCTCAGCTCTGGAAGGGTCTAGAGCCTCCATTGTTGCATTCAGGTCTAAGTCTCATTGCCCTCTATCAGAATCCAGAGTTTTGAGAAGATTGGGGAAACTTGATTTTTCGCCCCAAAAAAAACCGTAAGGGGTAACACTGTCGTTTTTTTTTTTTCTGGTCGAAATTTTGAGTTTCGATATCTCAGCTCTGGAAGGGTCTAGAGCCTCCATTTTTGCACCCAGGTCTAAGTTTCGTGGCCCTCTATCAGAATCCAGAATTTTGAGAAGATTGGGGAAACTTAATTTTTCGCCCAAAAAAAAAAACGTAAGGGGTAACACTGTCGTTTTTTTTTTTTTCTGGTCGAAATTTTGATTTTCGATATCTCAGCTCTGGAAGGGTCTAGAGCCTCCATTGTTGCAATCAGGTCTAAGTCTCATTGCCCTCTATCAGAATCCAGAGTTTTGAGAAGATTGGGGAAACTTGATTTTTCGCCCCAAAAAAAAAAAAAAAAAAAAAACGAAAGGGGTACCACTGTCGGTTTTTTTTTTCGGGTCGAAATTTTGAGTTGCTCTGATCTTCTTGAGACTCTGGATTCTGATAGAGGGCAATGGGACTTAGACCTGTGTGCAAAAATTGAGGCTCTAGACCCTTCCAGAGCTGAAATAAAGAGATCCCACTTAGCAGGTATGCTATTATAAATATCTCAGTATCTCAGCTCTGGAAGGGTTTAGAGCCTCTATTTTTGCACTCAGATCTAAGTCTCATGTCCCTTTATCAGAATCCAGAATTTCAAGAAGATCAGAGCAACTGAAAATTTCGACCCGAAAAAAAAAAAAGAAATGACAGTGGTACGTACCCCTTTCGTTTTTTTTTTTTTTGTTTGTTTGTTTTTTTGAGCGAAAAAATAAGTTTCTCCAATCTTCTTAAAACTCTGGATTCTGATAGAGGACCATGGGACTTAGACCTGAGTGCAAAATTGGAGGCTAGACCCTTCCAGAGCTGAGATGTTGAGATATTTTTAATAGCATAAATGCTAAGTGGGATCTCAATATCTCAGCTCTGGAAGGGTCTAGAGCCTCCATTTTTGCAATCAGGTCTAAGTCCCATGGCCCTCTATTAGAATCCAGAGTTTCAAGAAGATCAGAGCAACGCAAAATTTCGACCCGAAAAAAACGACAGTGGTACCCCTTTCTTTTTTTTTTTTTTTTTTTGTCCGAAAAAACAGTTTCTCCAGTCTTCTGAAACTCTTGATTCTGATAGGGGCCATAAGACTTAAACCTGAATACAAAAATGGAGGCTCTACACCCTTCTAGAGCTGAGATATTGAGATATTTATAGTGGCATAAATGCTACGTGAGGTCTCAATATCTCAGCTCTGGAAGGGTCTAGAGCCTCCATTTTTTCACTCAGGTCTAAGTCTCATGGCCCTCTATCAGAATCCAGAGTTTTGAGAAGATTGGAGAAACTTAATTTTTCGCCCAAAAAAAAAAAAAACGAAGGGGTACCACTGTCGTTTTTTTTTTTTTTTCGGGTCGAATTTTTGAGTTTCGATATCTCAGCTCTGGAAGGGTCTAGAGCCTCCATTTTTGCACTCAGGTTTAAGTCTCATGGCCCTCTATCAGAATCCAGAGTTTTGAGAAGATTGGAGAAACTTAATTTTTCGCCCGAAAAAAAAAACGAAAGGGGTACCACTGTCGTTTTTTTTTTGGGTCGAATTTTTGAGTTTCGATATCTCAACTCTGGAAGGGTCTAGAGCCTCCATTTTTGCACTCAGGTTTAAGTCTCATGGCCCTCTATCAGAATCCAGAGTTTTGAGAAGATTGGAGAAACTTAATTTTTCGCCAAAAAAAAAAAAAAAAACGAAAGGGGTACCACTGTCGTTTTTTTTTTTTTTTTTCGGGTCGAATTTTGAGTTTCGATATCTCAGCTCTGGAAGGGTCTAGAGCCTCCATTTTTGCACTCAGGTTTAAGTCTCATGGCCCTCTATCAGAATCCAGAGTTTTGAGAAGATTGGAGAAACTTAATTTTTCGCCCGAAAAAAAAAAACGAAAGGGGTACCACTGTCGTTTTTTTTTTTGGGTCGAATTTTTGAGTTTCGATATCTCACTCTGGAAGGGTCTAGAGCCTCCATTTTTGCACTCAGGTCTAAGTCTCATGGCCCTCTATCAGAATCCAGAGTTTTGAGAAGATTGGAGAAACTTAATTTTTCGCCCGAAAAAAAAAACGAAAGGGGTACCACTGTCGTTTTTTTTTTCGGGTCGAATTTTTGAGTTTCGATATCTCAGCTCTGGAAGGGTCTAGAGCCTCCATTTTTGCACTCAGGTCTAAGTCTCATTGCCCTCTATCAGAATCCAGAGTTTTGAGAAGATTGGGGAAACTTAATTTTTCGCCCAAAAAAAAAAAAACGTAAGGGGTACCACTGTCGTTTTTTTTTCTGGTCGAAATTTTGAGTTTCGATATCTCAGCTCTGGAAGGGTCTAGAGCCTCCATTTTTGCACTCAGGTCTAAGTTCATGCCCTCTATCAGAATCCAGAGTTTTAAGAAGATGGGGAAACTTAATTTTTCGCCCAAAAAAAAAACGTAAGGGGTAACACTGTCGTTTTTTTTTCTGGTCGAAATTTTGAGTTTCGATATCTCAGCTCTGGAAGGGTCTAGAGCCTCCATTTTGCACTCAGGTCTAAGTCTCATGGCCCTCTATCAGAATCCAGAATTTTGAGAAGATTGGGAAACTTAATTTTTCGCCAAAAAAAAAACGTAAGGGGTAACACTGTCGTTTTTTTTTTCTGGTCGAAATTTTGATTTTCGATATCTCAGCTCTGGAAGGGTCTAGAGCCTCCATTTTTGCACTCAGGTCTAAGTCTCATTGCCCTCTATCAGAATCCAGAGTTTGAGAAGATTGGGGAAACTTAATTTTTCGCCCCAAAAAAAAACGTAAGGGGTAACACTGTCGTTTTTTTTTTCGGTCGAAATTTTGAGTTTCGATATCTCAGCTCTGGAAGGGTCTAGAGCCTCCATTTTTGCACTCAGGTCTAAGTCTCATGGCCCTCTATCAGAATCCAGAATTTTGAGAAGATTGGGGAAACTTAATTTTTCGCCCAAAAAAAAAACGTAAGGGGTAACACTGTCGTTTTTTTTTTTCGGGTCGAAATTTTGATTTTCGATATCTCAGCTCTGGAAGGGTCTAGAGCCTCCATTTTTGCACTCAGGTCTAAGTCTCATGGCCCTCTATCAGAATCCAGAGTTTTGAGAAGATTGGGGAAACTTATTTTTTCGCCCCCCAAAAAAAAACGTAAGGGGTAACACTGTCGTTTTTTTTTGGTCGAATTTTGAGTTTCGATATCTCAGCTCTGGAAGGGTCTAGAGCCTCCATTTTGCACTCAGGTCTAAGTCTCATGGCCCTCTATCAGAATCCAGAGTTTTAGAAGATTGGGGAAACTTAATTTTTTGCCCCAAAAAAACGTAAGGGGTAACACTGTCGTTTTTTTTTCTGGTCCGAATTTTTGATTTCGATATCTCAGCTCTGGAAGGGTCTAGAGCCTCCATTTTTGCACTCAGGTCTAAGTCTCATGGCCCTCTATCAGAATCCAGAGTTTTGAGAAGATTGGAGAAACTTATTTTTTCGCCCAAAAAAAAAAACAAAAAACGAAGGGGTACCACTGTCGTTTTTTTTCTGGTCGAATTTTTGAGTTTCGATATCTCAGCTCTGGAAGGGTCTAGCCTCCATTTTTGCACTCAGGTCTAAGTCTCATGGCCCTCTATCAGAATCCAGAGTTTTGAGAAGATTGGAGAAACTTAATTTTTCGCCCAAAAAAAACGAAAGGGGTACCACTGTCGTTTTTTTTTTCGGGTCGAATTTTGAGTTTCGATATCTCAGCTCTGAAAGGTCTAGAGCCTCCATTTTTGCACTCAGGTCTAAGTCTCATGGCCTCTATCAGAATCCAGAGTTTTGAGAAGATTGGAGAAACTTAATTTTTCGCCCAAAAAAAAAAAACGTAAGGGGTACCACTGTCGTTTTTTTTTTTCGGGCCGAATTTTTGAGTTTCGATATCTCAGCTCTGGAAGGGTCTAGAGCCTCCATTTTTGCACTCAGGTCTAAGTCTCATGGCCCTCTATCAGAATCCAGAGTTTTGAGAAGATTGGGGAAAC
The DNA here is from genome assembly GCF_016745375.1 of Pimephales promelas. The sequence goes on along the minus strand of NW_024121765.1, from coordinate 13,264,952 downwards.
TTAATTTTTCGCCAAAAAAAAAAAACGTAAGGGTACACTGTCGTTTTTTTTTCTGGTCGAAATTTTGAGTTTCGATATCTCAGCTCTGGAAGGGTCTAGAGCCTCCATTTTTGCACTCAGGTCTAAGTCTCATGGCCCTCTATCAGAATCCAGAGTTTTAAGAAGATTGGGGAAACTTAATTTTTCGCCCAAAAAAAAAACGTAAGGGTAACACTGTTGTTTTTTTTTCTGGTCGAAATTTTGAGTTTCGATATCTCAGCTCTGGAAGGGTCTAAAGCCTCCATTTTTGCACTCAGGTCTAAGTCTCATGGCCCTCTATCAGAATCCAGAGTTTTGAGAAGATTGGAGAAACTTAATTTTTCGCCCAAAAAAAAAAAAACGTAAGGGGTACCACTGTCGTTTTTTTTTCTGGTCGAATTTTTGAGTTTCGATATCTCAGCTCTGGAAGGGTCTAGAGCCTCCATTTTTGCACTCAGGTCTAAGTCTCATGGCCCTCTATCAGAATCCAGAGTTTTGAGAAGATTGGAGAAACTTAATTTTTCGCCCAAAAAAAAACGTAAGGGGTACCACTGTCGTTTTTTTTTTCGGGTCGAATTTTTGAGTTTCGATATCTCAGCTCTGGAAGGGTCTAGAGCCTCCATTTTTGCACTCAGGTCTAAGTCTCATGGCCCTCTATCAGAATCCAGAGTTTTGAGAAGATTGGGAGAAACTTAATTTTTCGCCAAAAAAAAAAACGTAAGGGGTACCACTGTCGTTTTTTTTTTCGGGTCGAATTTTGAGTTTCGATATCTCAGCTCTGGAAGGGTCTAGAGCCTCCATTTTTGCACTCAGGTCTAAGTCTCATGGCCTCTATCAGAATCCAGAGTTTTGAGAAGATTGGAGAAACTTAATTTTTTCGCCCCAAAAAAAACGTAAGGGGTAACACTGTCGTTTTTTTTTTCGGGTCGAATTTTGAGTTTCGATATCTCAGCTCTGGAAGGGTCTAGAGCCTCCATTTTTGCACTCAGGTCTAAGTCTCATGGCCCTCTATCAGAATCCAGAGTTTTGAGAAGATTGGAGAAACTTATTTTTCGCCCAAAAAAAACGTAAGGGTACCACTGTCGTTTTTTTTTTCGGGCCGAATTTTTGAGTTTCGATATCTCAGCTCTGGAAGGGTCTAGAGCCTCCATTTTTGCACTCAGGTCTAAGTCTCATGGCCCTCTATCAGAATCCAGAGTTTTGGAAGATTGGAGAAACTTAATTTTTCGCCAAAAAAAAAAACGTAAGGGGTACCACTGTCGTTTTTTTTTTCGGGTCGAATTTTTGAGTTTCGATATCTCAGCTCTGGAAGGGGCTAGAGCCTCCATTTTTGCACTCAGGTCTAAGTCTCATGGCCCTCTATCAGAATCCAGAGTTTTGGAAGATTGGAGAAACTTAATTTTTCGCCCAAAAAAAAAAAAACGTAAGGGGTACCACTGTCTTTTTTTTTTCGGTCGAATTTTTGAGTTTCGATATCTCAGCTCTGGAAGGGTCTAGAGCCTCCATTTTTGCACTCAGGTCTAAGTCTCATGGCCCTCTATCAGAATCCAGAGTTTTGAGAAGATTGGAGAAACTTATTTTTCGCCCAAAAAAAACGTAAGGGGTAACACTGTCGTTTTTTTTTCGGGTCGAATTTTGAGTTTCGATATCTCAGCTCTGGAAGGGTCTAGAGCCTCCATTTTTGCACTCAGGTCTAAGTCTCATGGCCCTCTATCAGAATCCAGAGTTTTGAGAAGATTGGAGAAACTTAATTTTTCGCCCAAAAAAAACGTAAGGGGTACACTGTCGTTTTTTTTTTTCGGGCCGAATTTTTGAGTTTCGATATCTCAGCTCTGGAAGGGTCTAGAGCCTCCATTTTTGCACTCAGGTCTAAGTCTCATGGCCCTCTATCAGAATCCAGAGTTTGAGAAGATTGGAGAAACTTAATTTTTCGCCAAAAAAAAAAAACGTAAGGGGTACCACTGTCGTTTTTTTTTTCGGGCCGAATTTTTGAGTTTCGATATCTCAGCTCTGGAAGGGGCTAGAGCCTCCATTTTTGCACTCAGGTCTAAGTCTCATGGCCCTCTATCAGAATCAGAGTTTTGAGAAGATTGGGAAACTTAATTTTTCGCCCAAAAAAAAAACGTAAGGGGTACCACTGTCGTTTTTTTTTCGGGCCGAATTTTGAGTTTCGATATCTCAGCTCTGGAAGGGTCTAGAGCCTCCATTTTTGCACTCAGGTCTAAGTCTCATGGCCCTCTATCAGAATCCAGAGTTTTGAGAAGATTGGGGAAACTTAATTTTTCGCCCGAAAAAAAAAACGTAAGGGGTACCACTGTCGTTTTTTTTTTCGGGTCGAATTTTTGAGTTTCGATATCTCAGCTCTGGAAGGGTCTAGAGCCTCCATTTTTGCACTCAGGTCTAAGTCTCATGGCCCTCTATCAGAATCCAGAGTTTTGAGAAGATTGGAGAAACTTAATTTTTCGCCCCAAAAAAAAACGTAAGGGGTACCACTGTCGTTTTTTTTTCGGGTCGAATTTTGAGTTTCGATATCTCAGCTCTGGAAGGGTCTAGAGCCTCCATTTTTGCACTCAGGTCTAAGTCTCATGGCCCTCTATCAGATCCAGAGTTTTGAGAAGATTGGGAAACTTAATTTTTCGCCCAAAAAAAAAAAACGTAAGGGGTACCACTGTCGTTTTTTTTCGGGTCGAATTTTGAGTTTCGATATCTCAGCTCTGGAAGGGTCTAGAGCCTCCATTTTTGCACTCAGGTCTAAGTCTCATGGCCCTCTATCAGAATCCAGAGTTTTGGAAGATTGGGGAAACTTAATTTTCGCCCAAAAAAAAAACGTAAGGGGTAACACTGTCGTTTTTTTTTTCTGGTCGAATTTTGAGTTTCGATATCTCAGCTCTGGAAGGGTCTAGAGCCTCCATTTTTGCACTCAGGTCTAAGTCTCATGGCCCTCTATCAGAATCCAGAGTTTTGAGAAGTGGGGAACTTAATTTTTCGCCCAAAAAAAAACGTAAGGGGTAACACTCGTTTTTTTTTCTGGTCGAATTTTTGAGTTTCGATATCTCAGCTCTGGAAGGGTCTAGAGCCTCCATTTTTGCACTCAGGTCTAAGTCTCATGGCCCTCTATCAGAATCCAGAGTTTTGAAGATTGGGGAAACTTAATTTTTCGCCAAAAAAAAAAAACGTAAGGGGTAACACTGTCGTTTTTTTTTCGGGTCGAAATTTGAGTTTCGATATCTCAGCTCTGGAAGGTCTAGAGCCTCCATTTTTGCACTCAGGTCTAAGTCTCATGGCCCTCTATATCAGAGTTTGAGAAGATTGGAGAAACTTTTTTTTCGCCCAAAAAAAAAAAAACGTAAGGGGTAACACTGTCGTTTTTTTTTCGGGCCGAATTTTTGAGTTTCGATATCTCAGCTCTGGAAGGGTCTAGAGCCTCCATTTTTGCACTCAGGTCTAAGTCTCATGGCCCTCTATCAGAATCCAGAGTTTTTGAGAAGATTGGGAAACTTATTTTTTCGCCCAAAAAAAAACGTAAGGGGTACCACTGTCGTTTTTTTCGGGGCCGAATTTTGAGTTTCGATATCTCAGCTCTGGAAGGGTCTAGAGCCTCCATTTTTGCACTCAGGTCTAAGTCTCATGGCCCTCTATCAGAATCCAGAGTTTTGAGAAGATTGGAGAAACTTAATTTTTCGCCCAAAAAAAAAAACGTAAGGGGTACCACTCGTTTTTTTTTTCGGGTCGAATTTTTGAGTTTCGATATCTCAGCTCTGGAAGGGTCTAGAGCCTCCATTTTTGCACTCAGGTCTAAGTCTCATGGCC
>NW_024121765.1:10748006-10932391 GCF_016745375.1 Pimephales promelas | reverse complement strand
AAAAATGGAGGCTCTAGACCCTTCCAGAGCTGTGTAGAGAATCGAGGCGAATCAAACACAACTTAATCAAATTAATCTCCTTAATGGGATTAATTCACATGGCTTCAACACTCCAAGTTCTGGAGCCCACATTCCAGAGTCACGGAACGGCTCCATGCTGTCTGCAGAGAAGGACTTTTATTGGACGAATGTGTCAATATGTTAATGTTTTACCAAGGCAAATCGGCTCAGAAATGGTGGAACAAGAGGCCTGACCACCAAAAGCCTGACCACCTTTGACCTCCCTCAACATAATCTCTGTTGAGCGGGACAAAGACATAACACAGACCCCTACTCCTTGAACATACCACGACCTCACTGTTGAGATCTCTCTGAGATCTCACGTATGAAATCATATAAACTCACCACAGAACAATTCTTGGACTTATAACCAATCATAATTCTTGTTGTTCCTACACTTCATGTGTCATTATGCCTAGATCACATAATAATCATGTAATTGTTGTTAACTATTAACTCTTGTAATTGTTATACAACCATTAGAAGTGTGAATGCCTCGTTTACTCTTAAACGAACCGTATTCTCCTAATTCAAAAGATGGCTTGATTGAAATCTGCGTAAAAGGTTTTGTTTTATGATTATAATAATCATAAGGTTTAAACTTTTCTTTTGTCTCTCTGCTAAGTGCTGGAGACCAGCTCACAGACCATGCATAAATTATGATAAGCAAGAAGTAGATCCACCTCCTAAAGTCATACCATTACCTCATTGGCCAGAAGTTTCTAGGAGATTGGACTAGAGTTTAAGTTAAAGATCCAAACAAAGGAACAAGTCCTCATGTTCCGTTCAATGTTCCGTGCCTGTTAGATTTTTGTTCGTGTTTCCAGTTCGTAACTGTTAAGTTCGTGCCTCTCTCTAAAACAGCAAGAGAGTGTTCTGTTCGTGCTTATCTCTGAAACAAAGAGCGTGTTCGCATGCTTCTACATTGACTAGACCAAATTCGACCAGCAGACGAATAACCCATCAAGATCAGGGTTACAATTCAGCTCATTCAAGCCATCCGACTCGTCTTACTTTCATTTCTTTCCTTTATTTCCTTTTTCGTAAAAGTCTCGTTTCAAAGTTAAGTTTGCTGCAAAGCTTCGTTTTAAACGGCTCTCCGCAACGCGCTTCGAAATCGTAAAGACTTTTAATTCGGCTGCTAGTCACACGTGACCGGCAAACTCAGGAACTTCCATCCCTGCACTTCAGAGACAACCCGCCACGAGGACCCGGGGAACCGCCCTTCTGTGCAACGCAACAAAGGAATCCCCTAAGCAACGCAAAGACACAAGCAAGTACTCCAGACTCTTAGCTGAACTGGTGCTTTAATGTAAATTAATTAACCTCTCTAAGAAACAAAGGTTTAAATTAACGCTTGGTGGTCCTTTCAGGTCATGTCTTACGTGCATATAGAAAGTTGAAACTTTCTCTCTCTCACTCTTTCCAACTCACTCTTCCCTCTTCGCGACTGTATGCATGTGTGTGTGCGTGATTATGTTTAGACCTTAGTTTTATGTTTAGAATAGCTAATAAAGTCTTCCATATACATGAAAAGATAATTGCATTGTGTTGTGTTTGCACATTTAATGTCTTGTACTGTTCGATCTAAAGTTATCTTGCTAAGACATAGTGTTTCACTATAGATTTGGTATTTATATCCTTGCAAAGGTTATCATTACAGTCCGTTCAAATGAACTCTAAACGAGCCATTTGCTCGGTTCAGTGATTCGGTTCCATAGATTCATTGCAAATCAATGAATCATTTCCCTTTGAGCTAAATTGGCCTTCGGCCCCCTTTAATACATTTTATGTATATTATTATATGTTGCATTTGCTACAGCTGAGATATTGAGATCCCACGTAGCATTTATGCCATTATAAATATCTCAATATCTCAGCTCTGGGAGGGTCTAGAGCCTCCATTTTTGCACTCAGGTCTAAGTCTCTTGGCCCTCTATCAGAATCCAGAGTTTCAAGAAGATCAGAGAAACTCAAAATTTCGACCGCCCCTGTCGTTTTTTTTTTCTGTGCGAAAAAATAAGTTTCTCCAAACTTCTCAAAACTCTGGATTCTGATAGCGGGCCATGAGACTTAGACCTGAGTGCAAAAATGGAGTCTCTAGACCCTTCCAGAGCTGAGGTATTGAGATCCCACATAGCATTTATGCCATTATAAATTTCTCAATATCTCAGCTCTGGAAGGGTCTAGAGCCTCCATTTTTGCACTCAGGTCTAAGTCTCATGGCCCTCTTATCAGAATCCAGAATTTCAAGAAGATCAAAGAAACTCAAAATTTCGACCCCCCCCCCCCCAAAAAAAAAAAAAAAAAAAAAAAAAAAAAACGACAGTGGTACCCCTGTCGTTTTTTTTTTTTTTTCGGTCCGAAAAAATACGTTTCTCCAATCTTCTCGAAACTCTGGATTCTGATAGAGGGCCATGAGACTTAGACCTGAGTGCAAAATGGAGTCTCTAGGCCCTTCCAGAGCTGAGATATTGAGATCCCACGTAGCATTTATGCCATTATAAATATCTCAATATCTCAGCTCTTGGAGGGTCTAGAGCCTCCATTTTGCACTCAGGTCTAAGTCTCTTGGCCCTCTATCAGAATCCAGAGTTTCAAGAAGATCAGAGAAACTCAAAATTTCGACCCCTCCCAAAAAAAAAAAAAAAACGACAGTGGTACGTACCCCTGTGGTTTTTTTTTTTTTTTTTTTTCGGTCCGAAAAAATATGTTTCTCCAATCTTCTCGAAACTCTGGATTCTGATAGAGGGCCATGGGACTTAGACCTGAGTGCAAAATGGAGTCTCTAGGCCCTTCCAGAGCTGAGATATTGAGATCCCACGTAGCATTTATGCCATTATAAATATCTCAATATCTCAGCTCTGGAAGGGTCTAGAGCCTCCATTTTTGCACTCAGGTCTAAGTCTCATGGCCCTCTATCGGAATCCAGATATTCAAGAAGATCAGAGAAACTCAAAATTTCAACTCCCCAAAAAAAACACAGTGGTACCCCTGACGTTTTTTTTTTTTTTTTTCGGTGAGAAAAATTCGTTTCTCCAATCTTTTCAAAACTCTGGATTCTGAGAGAGGGCCATGAGACTTAGACCTGAGTGCAAAAATGGAGGCTCTAGACCCTACCAGAGGTGAGATATTGAGATCCCAGGTAGCATTTATGCCATTACAAATATCTCAATATCTCAGCTCTGAAGGGGTCTAGAGCCTCCATTTTACATAACAATACATTACGCATACAATAACGAACAACCATAGAAGAAGTCATCTTAAAGGCATATCAACATGTCATGAACACTACTGAACACCAGGTGGCCATTACAGAGTTCCATCTTTTGGACATTCATCATACCGCATTGGTTTTCATTTCTTGTCCTCAAAACAGGGCACTAATCCGTTTATTTTTAAGTGTTTGTAGTATTATTTTATACGGAAATCAATTATTTATAATTATTAGTTTAATTAACAAACTAATTATATGAAACTATTATCAGTACACTACAAATAAACTGGTTCTATGCCTTTATTAGTAAATTAAATCCAAGCATTTATTAATATACTTTATTATTTTTAAGACATTTATAAAATGCCTTCTATATTTCTTTTCATTCCACTGCGCTCTACCACAGGCGACTGCACGTACGGAATTGACACTTGGTTATTGTCATTTCACCATATTTTTGAACAGACAGTGTGTTTACTTGGAAATATTACTGTATATTTTCTGTATACTGTATAATTTATATTTCCATCGTAAGTTTGGTCTTAAATTTAATTTAGAAGTGGTAATAAAAAGTCTTAAAATTAAAATGTTTACCTGTAGCCACCCTGACAGAGCAAATGCAGTAAAACACAATCCTTTTGCTGTATGAAATCCTGTTCATTTTCTTTATGTAATTGGTATAGCTAGGTTGTACAAAATTCACGATTGAAGAATTAGCTTGTTATCTATCTATCTATCTATCTATCTATCTATCTATCTATCTATCTATCTATCTATCTATCTATCTATCTATCTATCTATCTATCTATCTATCTATCTATCTATCTATATTTTAATAAGGCAATATTTACAGTTTGTCTTGTACATCTTGCTTTTAAAAAAACAACTCGTTTGAAATTCTTTGAATTTGAATTAATGTACAATTTATTTATAAGTGCAATCTCAATTATAATTCGATAAAAATAATAATATTCAAAAGGCATCTGTCTTTTTTCTTTTTGCATCTGAATTATTTAACACTTTTTTATTTATTTATTTTATAATCTCTATCTCAGTAAAAAAATACATTATTACTCCTTAGCACTTTGATTTTATTCCAGGGAAGCTGCAGGTTTCCCACTATCTATGAAATTGCTGTTTCAAACACCTGTGGCCCACAAATACAGCACACTAATAAAAACCTTGTTTATCCCTGTTCTAGGAGAGCCTACGGCATCAGAGACCCTACCAGGGAAAAAAAAAATTATCACACTGTGCCAGTAATACCTGCTTTAGTGAGTACAGGATACGTCTACAGGAGGGATTAGCCCTATTGATCCCAGCTGGCAGACAGAACTATTTGAAAGTCAGAACAATCACATCGGGAACAGACTCTGTGGGCATGTGGACCAAAGGAAATGGTAGATGTAAGATAAAGTGACAGAAGTGTGTATTGAGCATCAGGGGTAAATGCTCAACAGATAACTGAGAACTAACACAACTATTGACAAGAACAGATTCTCCCATCCACCGCACAACTCATTTCACCCTTCTTCCATAAAAAAAATGTGAAATGTACATTTCTCCTTCTAGTTATGTGCGGAAACATAACCGTCGTTTGTGCATTTTTATTCCGATTGAGGTCTTAAGAGGGAGCATTTTCATTCGGATTGGACTTTTAAATGAGTTTGTGTTGTAATTTGAATGTGTTGTAAGTTTATGAAAGGACTTACTCCTTAAGAAAGGAGATTGTGATAAGATTTTATTGTTTTTATAGATTTTTCTCTAGTTTTGTATGATGTGAATAGTTAATGGGAGAAATCTGAAGAGACCAAAAGCTGAAGATGAATGTGTAAATGTTGAACTGTATACATTATGAATTATTGATTAGGTTTTCTGTAGATTTGCATTCTGGAAGTGGTAATCTGCAGTCACAGATATTAATTCAATCACGTAACAGATTTGAGATGCCACATCTTGTATCTTTGATTTAATCAGTATTTTTGTATTGCACAGTGTTTTATGTGTATAACCTCTATCAGAGTGATGACGTTGGATGATCAAATGGAAAGTCAGCAGATTCCCTTAATCTCAGAGCACGTCATAGGGGAGTGCAGCTGTGCATCCAGAATGCAAAAGCATTGCATGGATACAGATATTCAGAACAAACTTAATACTTTGAATCATTTCAGGCAAGAAACATGTTTACCCATTGACAGGAATTCAAAATGTATCACAAAACAATTCAGATTAATGTATTGTGGTTGCGCTTCCATTGCTGTTTTCTTGAATATGGGTGGCGCAAGAATTGAGCCTTGAAGGACTCCGCATGTCATGGATGTCCACTCAGACTTAAGGTCCCCCATACTCACAAAATAACCTCTCCCTACCAAGTATGACTATTTGGACTATCCCAGAAAGCCCCACCCAGTTTTCCAGCCTGTCAAGAAGTATGTTGTGATCGACAGTGTCAAATGCAGCACTGAGTTTGAGTAGTACCAGTATGAATAATTTGCCTGCATCAGTATTTAAGCGAATATCGTTTATTATCTTTATGAGCGCTGTCTCTGTGCTGTGATGCGATCAGAAACCAGATTGAAAATTGTCAAAGTATCCATTTGAGCTTAAGAATTTGTTTAGCTGATTGAAGACAATCTTTTCAATGATCTTGCCAATGAAAGGAATAAATTGAGATCAGTATATGAAGAGTTCAGATGCAAAAGCCTCTAAATGCCATTTGAAATTTTCTTCTTTAATGATGATTTTTATCAAACTTGTATATTTAAGTTCAGTAATTTCACTTAAATAACAATTAGGTAATTATCATTGCCATTTAAGTGAAATCACTGCACTTAAATATACAAGCTTGATAAAAATTATCATTCTAGAAGAAAATTTCAAATGGCACTTAGAGGCTTTTGCATCTGAACTCTTCATATAGTTGCTTAAGGTGGTCTTATCCAGATTGCTCTTTTTCAGGAGGGGCTTAACAACTGCAGGAGTTTGGAAAACTCCCAGAGTGAAGTGAGGCATTTACCACTTCTAGGAGATCTGCTTCTAAGCTATGCAACACATTTTTGAAAAATGATGTGGGAAGTGCAACAAAATTTGAATGTATGTGAATGTATGTTTGCACACTAACAATAACCATTTCACCTATGAACATCTTTAGAGACAAATGTTGACAAATATTTTTAGCTTCATATTGAATTCATGGAATTAATTAGCAGATTATATTTTAATCAATAAATCAGATTAATAAAATGTTCAATGGCATCACATTTATCTAATACATTTGCATAATTTGACAGTTGTAACCATTTATTTTTAATGTAAATATAAAAATAAAAGACTGGGAAAGATGTTTATGTTTCTAAAGCAATACTTTGCAGATGATGCCATTATGTCCATATTTTGAATGTTTCAACATATATATCTGAAAAAAAAATATGTTATGTAATGTAATGTAAATGTTATGTAGAAATACCTTAAAACAATAATCAAATCAGTCAGAATACTGTCAAAATTCATAGTGTTATTATTTGCACTTGCAAATGTAGAAGCCAAACTGACATGTTTGCAATGATGCGTGACAGTTCAGGTTGACATGTCAGTGAGCCAAAAAATGTATTTTAGCACCTAATTCAGTCGAGCACATATTTATAGACATATACTGTAGGCATTTCTTTTTTCAATTCATTCATCAATTGTCTCCTGCCATTAGTGGTTTACTTAAATCTCTAATGCCATATGTGATATTAAGAAAGAGCTTATTTTCCTTAAAATGACTAGCAGTTTCCTCAGCTGAAGTTGAAGAACCCCAAATTTGACCCTTAGAAAGATGGATAGCTCTTCCCTTCAGCGCCTGCAATTGCTTGTCTATATGTGTGTCACAGAACAAAATCCCCCCCTGCCAACCCAGTGGTCAATGCTGAAGTAAGTCACAACCCGTTCTGTCCTCTCAAGCCGTGCTGTCTCTAAAAGCATCCTCTGTGCACTTTAAAGATGTCACTCACTGGTCTGAGTCAGCAATTTCTGCACTTTAGTCATATCTGTGTTTGCTGATGTCAGGGGTCTTCAATTCCCCACTTGAACACAATAACCTGTTCTTCAGGTGAAAGGGAGACAAAAAGTAACCCTTCCTAAGTTCCTTTTCAATCGTTGTCCATCTATTTTTCATTCTTTTCCTCTGCCCGTCAAAACCTGCAGAAAGGTTGAAGTGGATGGCCGAGCATATGTGCTGAAACGGCGAGGACAATAATCATCTGAAGCAAACAGTCATTTCTCAATGGCCATTTGATTCCACTCAGGATTCATTTTCCACCTTAAATTTCTCCAGAGCATTTTCTTTTATCGTGAGAGAGTGATTTATACCCTCTCACTGTGAATAATAGACCTCTGCCACCAATTAGATGATGGCAGTTGTCTGTCAGGCTGTCTGGGAAGTCAGCCTTGTTCAAATTTATTGTTCCTTGATTGAAGAGAGAAACTCATACGATACGAGTGTGAAGCGATACTGCTCACAATCTATCTCCTGCCAGCCCGTCTAATAATGCATTTAACTTTTTTTCTAAGATGCACCTATATGGGTTTTAATGAGATGACGAGGGACCTGAGCAATTAGGTTTTTCAACTGTCAGACACATTTTAAAAACGATGAAAGAGTCCTCTGAAGCATTGCCCCATCAGTGTGAGAGATAAGATAACAGTTTGGCTGGAATTTGTTTCATATGCCCACTCCATATTTTAAGCACATTAAAGTCATGTTGTATTTCACAATTGGCTGAATGATTGAAGAGCCGCCGTCGTCAAGAGAAGAGCAAGGGAAAGGTGATGGAGGCAGTCACCCCAAATCATAATAAATGCATCAAACATGTGTCTAAAACTTTTGTTCCGGATTGAAGCCTCACACAAGAATCCGCCAAACCTCCAGATGCAGTTTGGGCTCGTTTCCATTTCATTGAGGTCGTCTGCACTCCCACGGCTTCATCTCATAAAAAAATAAACCCCCTCCTCGAACATCACACGCAAAATCAGGGTAAATTCCTTTTGAGTGTTGAGTATTTGTTTAGAGAACTGAAGCTTAAAGAGATTAAGATGACATTTCAATGTTCACAGTGTTTACGGTTCTGCTCTATTTGTGTCTTAATGTCTTGCATTTTAAACACATTGGGCATTTCCTGCTAAAAAGTGGATCATCTGCTCTCTCCTGGATACGGATTTAGAAATAATACAGCACAATCTCCAGCTCCTCAAGTGCTGGGGTATTTTGACAGTTTGAAGTTGAGCCGAGTTTCAAACAGAAGCATCTACAGCAAGCTTTGGGAATCAAATTCAGGTCAAACTCTATGATCCAAAGCAGATTGCTTTTATTTTCAACATCACAAACACAATTGCCTTTTGCAAACCTTGCCACAAAGAGAAAACTTTAGGCAAGATCCGTTTCAATAGAAGTCAGGCTCGTGGCCTCCGTATAGAGCACCAACCCATTGGAAGTGACAGAATCGATACCCACTTGCCTTAAAGCTGAGAATTAGAGTATTGATGCTTTTGTGACTTTCTTAATGGCTTACTGGCAGGCTGAGCACTTAATTATCTTAAAATGATTGAGAAATATACTCAGCTAGATGATTCTACTATGAAACGCGGTGTAAAATTACAGAGAATGTAAGCATAATGTGTACAGCTGCTCAAGTTGAAGATAGAAAAACATAAGCATCCCTCGTACGATGGCTATTATAATTGTCGTTGCTGCAGCAACCAAGCCTCCTCGTCAAATAAGTGCATGCCAAGACGCACGCTTTGATTTTTAAGCTCATTCCACATAGGTTAGAAATGAATAGATTATTGAAGAGATCGAATGCATTTGGTGATATGTCTTTTGTTTTTCATTTATGTTTAACTGCTGAATCGATTTGGGGATATGTACTGTATGTGGCAAGATGTGATTTTTAAGAGAACCATCATTCTCCTAACTTCTTATTGTTTGTGCAAATGAATGAAAGATTTTACTTAACACTAAAGAATAATGCTGTCATTAATAACTATGAAGAACTAATGCAGGACAAATGAGTGGTACTACATTTACACTTCAGCTACTACTATTAACAATATGGATACAAGCTTAACTAACCAGTATGTAATAGCAAATTTAGGAGAAAGATAATTCCTTATTAGGTAATCAATGATTACTGAATGAGGAGAATTTGAGGAGAGATTGTAAAGCACTTTGGGTGTACAGTAGTAAAGCGCTATGTGAATGCTTAATTCCTTCATATCAAATTATAAAGAATTACCAATTAATTACTAATCACAACATTAGCGTGTGTCTCAGACACAATCAACTGTCTTGTTTATGTTTAACATTGTTATAAAATGTATCAATTACTCAAGTGGTACATAGTCACTGTACTAACTGCTGTAATCTGGTCTATTGTTTGAAAGTTAAAAAACACATTATTTTTTTTTTTAAATTAATACCCATTATTTTGAAATTTTGAACATTTAGAAAAACTCTTAAAAAATCTTTTATATTCAAAACTGAGTTTTCCCCATTGAAAACTACTGATTCATGTCAAAGGTATAGCAACTATTATCTTTGATACCACAACATGTTTAAGATTCCGAAAAATATTTGAAAGCAGAAGTTCTTTAATGAGTTTTATAACTGGTTTGAAATCAAAAAGTCAGTCCTTACCTTTTCCCCTGGATGGTGGTCTCGCCAAATGGGGCCAAACATAGATTTAAGAAGCCAGACCTGGAAGCTGTCAGTGTAATTGTGCCATCAGAATGTGCAGTCTCAAGCCTGTCACTTGTGAGAGATTTGAAGAGAGGCTAAAACTGCATTTTAGTGCATTGTTAACCATCATTTTTCTTGCTTCAGATGAGACATCTCACAAGAACCGTGAGGGAACTCAGTCCTAATTTTTACCTCTTGTCTCTTTCTTTACATCCTTCTCTCTCTTTCTTTACATTTCTTACCTACATGAGCTGATGGCGTGTTGGTGTGGATGAGCACCAATGAACTACAAAAACGAAATGGAAACCTATTTACTGACATGTGATGTTGGGCTGTTATCAGCAAAGACCGACTTCCTATACACCTCTGTATTCTGTCAGGCCTCGGCAGGTAGAGATTGAGAGAGAGGGAAAGAGATTTCTGCTTTCTCCTTCCTGATAAGTGAAAGACATCTCCACAGGCCAGGTCACTGTGTGTGAGGCACGACAAGATACTTCTGATTGGAGCTGCGCATTTAGCTCTTATCTGTCCCTGCTGAGTCTGTGTGAGTACAAAGGTAGAAAATGGTCAAAACAGAACAAAATGCAATCATTCAGGAGACCTAAATGATGTATGGCAAACAGACAGCGTCTTTCCCGAGCTCACAGGTAAACTCTATAGGCTAAATGTATTTATTCGTGTATGTGTATGACATTGTTTTATGTGTATGCCTGTCTTGCTGCAACCAAATTGCCTTTGGGAAATGAATAAAGATGAACTGAACTGAACTGAACAGAGCCATTATAATTCTCGGGAATGGTAGAAGTGCCCTTGTTGTGTAGCTGGTGTAATGACTTATGTTTAATGCTTATCGTTGTGATACGCTCGCTCCTCTACTCCTTCGTACATTGCACCTTATTTTGTAGGTGTAACTACTGTAAGGTACATTCTTAAATCCCATCTACACTTTCTATCAAATTTTACGTTAAACAAATTAGTTATTAACTTGTTGTGCACATCCTGCCCTTGTGCTAAATCTGCTGAGAGGCATCAGCAAAGCTTTTAAATAAGTAAAATGTGAACACTGAGAAATAACAATGAAGTTGTTAAGTAGCTCTGTAAGTCGTGCGTCTATGAGGTAGATGTTGCCATGGAGAATTAGGTTCTAAATTCAAACCGCATCTTATGCTGAATGTTTGTGGTCTATAATAAAAATAGATGAGGATTGAAAACTTTCACTGACCTCTGACATTTCCAATTAGCTGTGTAAAAAGAATATCAGACATATATATATATATATATATATATATATATATATATATATAGAATATAGTGTGTGTGTGTATATATATATATATATATATATATATATATATATGTATTACTGTAAAAACTGTACTGTAACTGTACAGTAAACCCTTACTGTAAAAAAATCCCATAAAAAACAGTAAACTGTATAAAACGTAAAACAAGTGTAAAATATTTTAAAATATAAAAGACCTACTGTGACTATATGTCACTGCATCAGCAAGTACACAGTTACTGTATGTTAAATAAAGCAACACACAGCATTTCACCAGGGTCTCTCTGCTCATCCTGGACTGAAGCACAAGCTCTACACTTCAACACAATGGTGACATACAAAACAGACCACACAAAAACACTTTACATCCCAACAGAACATTAAACAAACACAGTTGACAGGTGTTTGAGAACCAGTTCTTTCAAAAACGTTACCGACCCCAAACCTTTGAATGGTAAGTGTATTTTTTTAAAGAGTAATTTCTGCCATACCTTGTATTTAAGAAAGGACAAGCCAAAAGCAATTAATGTTTCAAAAGCATCTCATATGAGTCTTTTGTGCTGATATCTATTGCCAGTTGAATTGAATGAGGCAAGGCAGTACTTTCATTTCTACTCCGGGGGGTTAACACCGCCACCTTTTCTCACACTCTCTCTGTCAATCTCTCTCTCTCACATTATGTGTGTGAGTATGTGCAAGCATGCATACACAAAAAGTGCCTAGAAATGTCTATGTTATTTTGGTTGTTTGCTTTTTCTTCTTCTTTTTTTTTCTCCACATTTATTATGCAGTTTGCAGCTCAAAGCCTTGGGGTAAACGTAGGTTAAGGCTTCCTGTGGCATTTCAACTTTGCATAATTTCTTTGCTGAGATCCTCCAGCGATGGCTGTTCTACTTTAACCAGCTACACAAACTGGAGAGGTTTATCAAAATCGCATGTAGCTAATGACAATGTGGCGCATCATTTATTTTCATGTCGGTATGCATAGTGGAAGCGTGAGCCAGTAACATAAAGGTTTCTTTGTTTGTACTTTAAGTGGATGTGTTACTCTGTGAAGTCCTTATTTCTTCACCTTTAATTAAGATATATTTGGTATGTAGTGTAGTGTCTGTAAGGTCATAGCTTGGGGCTGAAGTACCTGAGTAGTGCTGGTTTTTTTCGAGTATGCCATTTTGTAGTCTGGCTCAAAAAGCGGGCTTTAATCACAAGGTCAATGACCACACTCTCAGAGTACAATCGCTTGTATATAACTCAGAGATCATGCACCTTCTGTGGTTTCATTATCAGGTATATAAGTTCACATAGGCTTCCTTATAAAGCCATTTCTAAGTGTTTGTCTCTATAGCAACAGAAGGAAATAGTTTGAGTGTTAAAAATGTCCTTGTACTTAAGAAACTCATGCACACATCAAGTCAAGACAGATTAGCATAGAGGCGTGCTCTCTCTCTCTCTCTCTCTCTCACTCTTTCTTTCTTTCCCTCTCTCTTCATCAAATAACTTCTCAGCATTGCATTTTCTCCTCTCTCTGCAGATAATTCCCCACCACTCATCATTAGATTAATTCCAATGGCGATTTCATGTCTTTGGAAGTTAAGTAATTTAGGGATTTCCCTACCTAACTGGAGACATCCTTCACAAACAGAAAGGGATAGAGAATATTTCACACATGCTGAGAGATTAACTAAATACATAAATGCAAAGACATTTCCATATACTGTACGAGTGTTTCTTCAACTCCAGGAACTTTTGGCACCGCAAACTTAAAAAAAAAAAAACATTTTTCAAACTCTCACTGTGTAATTTGTCCTCTATATTTCCACCACATCCCAAATAACATTAACCATAAACCTTTCACACAAACTGCACTGAATAATGTGAAATGCAAATGCCTTTTACAGTTAGCACTCATTGATTAACTTGCAGCAGTTCAGTGCAGCACAGTTCAGTGCAGCAGACGTTTTGGGATGTCTTTTGACCATACGTCAATATCTGCCTTTTTAGGGCCCCCTTAAACGGCGGTAGATGACGTTATCAGATCCTAACTCAACCCCAGACCTAAACCTACCCCTAAACATAACCCGTCACCTAACTGACGTTAAAGATAAAGCGTCAGTTGTATGATCGTCATCTACCGATGTTTAAGGGGGCCCTAAAAAGGCGGATATTGACGTATGGTCAAAAGACGTCCCAAGACGTCAGTTAATTGACTTCTTGGGATGAGACTGTGTTTGTTAAAAATGGGGCGAATAAGTTAACCCTTTAATCATAATTAATCCTTCAACCCAAGACATTCAAAGCAGACTTGTCCATCAGTAATCGCATCTGAACTGTGCATTTTCCAGAAGGAGAGTGAGTCATAGTTTCTCAATCCTGTGTACCTGCACACATCTGCTAATTAGTTTTCCTCATAATTGCCACTTCTGGTATGGGCTGCGCTTTAGTGGTTATAATCACTTTGTCCTTAAAACTCAAACTGACAAACGGCGATGTAAATCACACATTTGTATGCTGGTCTGAAGTATATGCACTCATGCATCAAGATTTTGGTGTGTGTGTTTGATGAGAAGGTAAGCCTCTTAAACTCTCTAGCAGTTCTTTGGCACTCTGGGCCTTGAGAGAGTTGAAAAACTGACCAAGTTTATGATGAGCTTTGCTCAACAGACCACTGACTTCCTGTTTTTTTTTTTCCACCTAAGCTCCTTACGCAGCACTGCTCATCTGTTTCTCAGTGTCCGGTAAATAGACTGTGTTCAGAATCTCTTATTTTGCCCATAAAATGACTTTTCTGCAAGGTGAAAAAGTCCCATTTGAGCGGTGTAACTCTCATCAACCCAACAGCGGTGCTTTATGCTTGCAACACAGGAACGTTTTTGTTCCCCACTTATGAGTGATTTATGAAGTAATTCAAAGGATGGCAGCTGAAGTGAGAGTGCTGTTTAGCCCATACTGTGAGCTCATCATCTTTGCAGTAGCTGTGAATGAACTTCCCAGGAAACAGCTCTGCGTCTTTGGAACCATGGCGACAAAGTCACTTAGCTATTCCTGTTAGATTACAGTACACCTTTACAAGCTCTGTGTCATTATTCATAAGGAGGTGCATTTGTTTTGGTGCTCTTTTGCCCATATACTTACCATAACATTAACATGTACGGGCATTTTCAGAATGGATAAGGCTTTTTCTCACATTGTTAAACAGCTGATTTCCGAAATGTCATGCCAAATAGCTTCCTTGTGGAAAACCTCAAAACAAATTTTGTGTTTTATGCATTGAATGTACAAAGTTACAAGATTTCTGATGAGAAAACTATGGACATTCAGCAATCTCTAATGGTATGTCATATTCTGTCATATTCCTCTAAGTGACATTTTTTTTTCTCCAGAAAACTTTATGAACTGTGATGACTGTTCACAGTAAGGGCCTGTCTATACCAAGAATGATAAATGTATCTACATCTGACTCACTCGCTCGAAGGACTATAATGTTTCCTATAAAAGTGCTTTAAAGATATATTGTAGTTAGGTTTCAAGATGTTTCCATCCTTCATCATAAAGATATCACTCTTAATGTAACCATAAAAATCTAAAATTCCTATTTTTTTTAAAGAATGTTGCAGTGATTATTATAAATATCCATGCACACAATTCTTTTCAAATTAATATCCCAATTCTTTAACCAAAAAACGCTAACCTCCACTCCCCTTCACAACGACATCTCTTTATGTCTCGGTGGACGGTGGTGCTAAACAGACATTTTGATCAGCCGCCATTTATCCATCGATCCAATCAATTCCCCAAGGATGAAGTCAAATCCTGCTCTACTTTTTCTCATTCCAGAAGCCATTTCACTTAAATATGCTGTACGTCATAGGGAAGAGAAGACTATTGCAACTGCCGTTTCATGCTGACTTTCAGGTTTACCACTGTTACGGTAAATAACGAATACATGTGATCAAGAATTTCACACAAACATGAACGGTTTCCCCATGCAGATTTTGCGGGTTCATTTTGGTCATGCAAATTCACTGTGTTGTTGACGAACAGAAAGCTACTTGGCTTGAAATTGACTTTTGTGTGAGCTCAGCTGTGCAAAAATTTTGGTTAACACTTTACTTAAAGCCTTTACATTATAAGAGTATTTTTAATGCATGAATTATGCCTTTAATGCACTGTATGATGTCATGAATAATTGTAATAACAGTTATAATACTTTAGAATTCGCACCAATAATATGTTACACCTTTAGAAAGGTGCAATTATTATGCATTTTAACGTTGGTTACAATCATTTATGGAAAGATATAATGCATTGTAACATACATGAATACCTTCACAATTCATTATACATAAATTATTTAAGTAAAGTGTTATGTAATTTACTAACATAACCATACCTTGTTCTTGGTGTGAACGGGCCTTAATTCACAGCACCCTTGTCCCCCCTCAAAATAAAAACGGAAAAGTTGAAACCACAAGCATTCACCCATAGTGACCTCCCTAGGCCCATTCATCTGCCCGGCTCTTTTCTCACTGTCACATAAAAGCATTAAACACGAGGTTGTACACTGTGATTCTCTCTTTCAGTCCTCTTCTGTTATCTGATGTCCTCCAAAGTGGCTAGTTCATCACAGGCTGAGCGTCTGATGCCAGAGACGCAGGGACAGGACCCCGGCCCTCCTCTGTCGACGTCACAGGCTGTAATAGAGACATAAACCTTGAGAATCTGCTTGATTGAGTTGCATCAAACACAAAGAGGATGCTAATCTCATTATGGAGCTCCGCCATATCACTCCTGTCCCAAACCCCTCCATTTTATGGGCTTGTGTAAGTTTTACGAGACATCATTTAACAATTACAGGAGCCTGTCTGTTTGACCTTAAAGGTTTACAACAAGTTGATCTCCGTCAGCTGAATTTGCAACATACGTTATTGCTGATTAGAACAGAACATAATTTTCACTTGTGCCTTTTTAAAAGGAATCGTGGTTACAATAAGGCATTAAAATCGAAGTTAATTTGAAAGTATGTGCCATTTAAATACAAGACTAAGACAGTATATGCATTAACAAGATACTTGTGTGAAAAAAAAAAAATGCTTAATTACCCTGTCTGTGTAAAGTTAGATGCACTCTTTCCACTTCGTTGTCATGACAACACTAGCCAGAACCAGAAAGGAATGTTTTGCAATTATCTATAAAGCACTGTTTACTACAGGAATTATTGTGAAATTTTAGATATCTCATAAAAAAAGATTAACGGTAACACCAAGATGTGAATAATTTCAAAATATATATAAATAAAAATAACGTTTTACATTTTTTTCCCTATGATTTGGTAAATAAAGGATTTATTCTACTAAACATCAATGATGCTCATCAAAAAAGTATGTGTGAATGTCTAAATCCTTTTGCTTTAGTATTTGTAAATGATTAACACTCACCAAATCAGTGTTATCTAAAACTAAAGCTGTCAAAATTGTTTTTAATAGTTTTTTTGTCATTTAAATAAAGTACATAAAATAATTATTTTTATTTAATTTTTATTATTTATTTTTATTATTTTACTTCAATAAAATATACATATTATGAAAAAGTAATAAAATTAAAAAAAACAAATATCAGAAATCTGAAACAAGAAGGAATGATTAAAATTATTAAAACTGATGATACAAATGAAGGTTAGTAATTACTAAAATTACTAAGGATTAAACTCAATGAAATCATAAAAATAAAAGCTAATTCAAAATATTAACATCTTATGTAAATAATAGTATAATACTTAGATAATCGGCTATGATGTTGTCCACACAATTTCGTTATTACCGTAATAACCTTCTATTCTGAGCTGTTATCATCCTCGAAATTATGGCCTTCTATGGCAACACTATCAAGAGCAAAATTAATCTGCTTCAGTCAGGTGATATAGCAGCCACTTGGTACAAGCTGGAGCTCTTCAAAAATTCATAGTTTACAAGCTGTAATTATGAGTAACAAGGTAGTGAACAATTTACAAGTCAGAATTTCATAATTACAGTGATTCAGATATGCTGTGAACGCACCTTAATTCTCAGACCCATCCGACAATACATTTATTTTGCATCGATTTTCCTGGAAGTGATGATTTTGAAGCACAAATTCGTTTTCAACTTAGATGGAAACAATTGGAAACAAGTGCACTACTGTAAACACATTTTATTTTATTTTTTTAAATAATGGACCGAGTATGTAAAAATCAACATTGTACCATACGTTGCCGATCGAGCTTAACTTAGAGCTTACACCACACATGTTGCCGATAGAGCTTAACCCAGAACATTCCTTTAAGATTCCATTAGAAAATCCTGGCTATGGGTTTATTGACTGAAGGAGAGTTGTGGGAATTTAGCCATACCGCTGTGTTGATAATGCATGTGTCTAGAAGGTGTTTTATCTTGCATTTTTAGCATAGTCTCATTTCTCATAGCATAATTGTAAATTATGGCCGACACGTCACATATCTGTAGCCCACATTTTATGTAAGAGTCAACACAAATCAATGAGCTGCCCTCCTTGTGATAACCACAGACCAAGGGGCTTCTTTTGAGTTCAATAATAGTGATTTATTGGTTTTGTTGCTCTAACTGGATTTCTCAAGTTGCACTCAACACACTCAGCTCTCTGTCACTCAAAGAATCACGAACAGGTAAATGTGAATTTATATTACATGGAAATATTCATCCACTGAAATATTTTCATCCATTTCTCTTTACCAGTTCAGTGTTGACCTTTCACTTTGTGTTGTGGCAATCATAAGTTGTCAGCGTTCGAGAATTGCATTCACAGAGGAAATGAAAAGATGATAATCTTCTACAGTGATAAAATGAATCCCAGTGCAACAAGGACGTTTTGGGATGCCGTTCGTCTGGATTCATTGTGGGGGGAGGGAGTTGTAGTGTAAAATCCCTTTACTTCTCACTCTGTGTGAATGTGAGAAAATGCCTCAGCGTATAAAGAAGCCTCTAGAGATCTGATAAACCAGCTCCCTTTGAAAATGCATTCAGCATTTTCAGAAATGCTAAATTTGTCAAAATATGCAGCATTTTTCGAATCCAAGTAAAGTTTAAGGATGATTTAGCATGTCTATTTCACTTGATCAAAATTTTGTCAACTTCTGTCAGGTCATACTGACCGACTTATGTATGTAACACCAAATATTTATTGATTGATAGAAATGGCCAAAAATCTATGGAAATTAACAGTTTAACCTCCATTCAAAACTATCAGGTGCATATAATCAACCATACAGTAAGGCAACTTCTTTACACAAATGTTTTAGTAGAATGGGGCATACCAAAAAGGTATAAATGCACCTTTTAGCTCAATCGTGGCAGTTAGGTGTGTATATCTGTCACAATGACGTGATCTGTTTCTATATCTGCATTCAGATAGAACTGGATGTGGCTGGGGCTTAAAATGCTAGTGTGTCAAAATTAAATAGAAAGTCATTTTTAGATTTTATTAACTATTTTATTTATAATTTCCAATTTATAGCTTCCATATGCGTTTTATAATTTGAAATAAAAACACAACAGTGTTCTGTGTTTTTTCTCTACAGGTCACTGCATTGTTATAGACCGTATGCACCAAAGAAACAAGTGTTCAGCCATCTTTAGAATTTGTATATTTCTATGGCATCGCTGTGGAAGAGTAATTAGCCGGTGAAGTGGATTTACTTATTGTAGAGTTAACAAAAGTTATCACAAGCCTTGTAATGTTTAAAGCAGATATCTTAACATGTCAGTAGACCGGGAAGATTTAAAAACGTGCAGTTCATTCATAAATTCTTAAGATTGCTGCGGAAATACAAGCTGGAAGACAAAAGACAACAAGCGCAGTGCTGAAAAGGGGTGGGGCTACATAACGTCTATACCTGCACTCTTATTGGTCATCTTGGCCCCTCCTTTCCCCTTTTACACAGTGTGTTTAAAGGGACACTTTACCCATTTCCATTAAGCTTTCCATTGTAAGAAACCCAGTTATGGTTGTGTTACCATCCTCTTTTTCCTGGACATGTCCGGCCGTCGATGTCCAGGATTCAGGTTTTGCTTTCTGCAGTCGCCATACAATGTTTACATACACAGCTTTTGTTTCAATCTAACTGAATTCATTCTGATTGGTGAATCTGAATGTAGTGTTTACATGAACGCTAAAAAAGTGATCGGCTGATGTGCGTTTTAACATTGCTAAGAAAATTCTTGCTCCTCCGTGAGAGATACGAGACCGGTAATCCAGGGCGATCTCGAAACACATTTTCGGGCAGACTCATCACGGAGACTCACTAGTAGCCCTAAACTTGTTGTTTAACTACTGCGCTGTTATCAGTAGGCGTGGCCTCCTAGGGCAGCGAAGCAAGTGCATTCTGGGAGTTGTTGTCTTTCATCCATATAAGCCAAAAATACATTTTCTGGCTTTTCTCAGTCTAGAAAGCTCCAAATTCAAAATTAATTTTGCATTTTTCTCTACATAAATTACCAATTTTAAAGGTGTCATATAATGACATTTTTGTACAAGTTAATATGAATGTTTAGGGTCTAAATGAAAACATTGTAATATACTTTTATTAAAAAGTTCTCATTAATATTTTAACAAAACACTAATTTTACCTGGTCAAAATCAGCTCTGTTTTCAGTATGCCTCTTTTCATGATTTCTGCTTTTTAACACCTCATGCAGCTTAAGTAAGAGATATGTAAAGACTGTCATATTTAAAGATCTGAGTGAGCACTTTCCTAAAATAAGCCCCCTTGGTAATGTCAATTGAAAGACACTGATGAAACCCAAGGAACAGACAACATAGTCCTAACAAGACATGGAGAGGGAATGAGAGGGTCTGCTGGGATACCTGTGCTGCTGAACCACACACAGAGCTCATCATGTCCAAGCTGAAGGCCCTGCAACCAAAACAAGGTGAAGGGGAAAGGATCAGCAAGGAAACAAATCAAGGAAGCAAGCCTTGGTACTGGCTTTCTTACAGAAAAGTGAGTGAGATGTTTGACAGAGGAGAATCCAATAAGAGTGCTGTTGGCTGAGCATTTCAATTACCCAGTGGGGAAGCAAGCAGACATGGGGAGGTATCAGATGGTGGTTTGACATGCTGTTGGTGGACAGGTCTCAGCAGCTGCCCACTCCTGCAGCCCTCAGGGCAGCTATCACTGTAAACATACTGCCATAACAATGAACACCAGCAAATGCAGGCATGGCAAAAGCACCTTACTAAAGTTATTTGCAGCCCGTTCTGCCTGCGTTCCTACACACCCACATTCGCTAGCTATGCCGACATTTTTAGTATTTTGATGGGAGTTTTTTTTAAAGACGATATTAAGACGATATTCTTGGTGCCAT
Organism: Pimephales promelas; assembly: GCF_016745375.1. The sequence goes on along the minus strand of NW_024121765.1, from coordinate 10,911,740 downwards.
GTGTAATGGTTTTCAAACATTAGCATAAGCTGATGTTACACATTATTGTCAGGGGGCTGTGAGCAAGTCTGTTCAGCATTAATACTTAATGTACCCCACAGCACCTAATGCAAAAAACAAACAATCAATTTGATTATGCTGTGTTTACTTTTAAATAACATGCTGAGCGCTTCCATGGAGGACTGCCATAAGCCACCTGCACTGCTAAAGGTCACAGACGGGAATTGGCTCTACACCCTGACAATAAGATGATGAGCAATGGTGATGACAAGAGATTTTTTCCCTTGCACTCTTTTCTTCATTTTCGAATAACCGGATTGCGCACTGCGAAATGCACTTTGACCAAGGCCAGACAAAGGGTACGAACCAGATTGTTAAATTGCTAACCCCGCACTGATTCGATTTTTCATTATTTTGAGATTTTTTTGGAGTGGGTCAAATAACAGTTGTTATGGAGGTCCAGGGTCTCATTTATAAAACTGTGCATAGGATCCTTACTAAAAGTGTACCCGAAAGCCAGAGGTGAAAAGTAAATAATTACAAATACTTTCGTTACAGTACTTTCGATTTTTAAAATATGGTACTTTTACTCCTACTTGAGTAGAATAAAAATGAATTATTCAACTTCGCTACATTTACTTTTCAGTGTTCAGATATACAAATGAACACAAACGTATTTTTTAGTTCCTTCATCCGAGCCTCTGAAGAAACAATGAGTTAATTTTATTTTCTCTGGAAATGCGCCGACACAACTCCCCCACTGAAGACTGTTTCCTCAACCTGGGCCAATACAGAACTGGCCTCGATGAACGTCTGAAAATAAATCGATCAAGCTACCCAGCAACAATTTCTGATGTGTAGCCTAATTGTTCAAATTCAGGCAGGTAATCTTTCTCTCAAAATTGTTCAATACTGTTTATGCATAAGTCAACACCTTCACTGCTGGAACCGCTGGAACAGCCGAGTTCAGTCTTGGATCCTCACCGAAGAAACATATCTACATATTGCCGGCGTCCTCCTTTATACCCACAAGGTGGGGTGGAGTTGCGCCATGCAAATTCCGCAGACCCATGGCATTGCTTTGCCATTTGGCTCGTTTTGTAATAAAGTCGATATGCTTTCTAAGCGAAACCCCATTTGTCGTCATTCGACGGAAGTTACGAGCGTTACATACGTAACCGGGACGTTTCCCAGCACTAATTCTAAGATATTAATTCTATCATACATTAACTCATCTTGAATTATTTGGGATATGTGATTTAAATTAAATTTACAACTGCTTCTTCATAAGGAGAATCTCAATATTGTCATTAGACTGCAAGTGCTGCCTGAAAGAGACTTTGTTGCCGCTCACAGTTGATCAGGTGACGGGTTGAACTCATATAGCAGTAATATGAAAGTCCCTTTTCAGGAATGTCAGGGGTGATGTTTTATCTCCATATAAATGTGATCTCTGAGTGCTTTTCAGAGGCTTGCTTTGCCTCATTTTCTCACTAATTATGGTTCTGATGATGCATTCTCCACTACAAAATAATTGTGACTTAAGGCTGTTACCATCTAAAATCACATCTTCATAATCACACATTGGAGATAGTGTACAAACAGTGTATCTGGAGAATAAATGCTTCTTTTTCTTAAAGGTACAGTCTGTAGCATTTTTTTGGGGTGTGTGTGGGGGGGTTACCATTTATCTAAAATAGATATTTGAGAAAATACATAACTAGCCAGTGTTAAAAACTAACTGCTTGCTTTAGCTCGGTTCAAAGCGGTTAGCTTGTAATAATGTTTTTAATTCCAGTGGTACTGGTGGATTTCCGTGGGAGATTCGAGCATGTCTTTGCGTCATTAAATGTAACACGGACCTTTTACATAGTTAGTCAGGATCAAGCAGGTTGTCTTTCTGCTCTTTTTCTCTTGCTGCCAGAAGACAGTCTCCAGCGAATTTGCGGAAAGTTTTGATAATATTTCGTGAAGATACTGGACAAAGAGTGTTTTGACACCATGCAAGTAATTTTTTTCATTATAGTTTTTTTGGGTTTCTGAGTTGGGTGAATATGTTTCCAAATCTAACTTTATATTGCCTTAATCACTGTCTTATTGGCTCAAACATAGCACCGTGTTGAATCATGTCAGCAATTGTTAGCTAGGCTTAAAATATGTAATACACAGCAGGGTTGTAACACATTGTTACAACTAAGCCGCCAAGTGTACAATGATAATCAAATGAAAACAGGGAGCCACACAACTTTTCAGGTTTGAGTATTTATTTATACAATTAACTTTGTTGGACTTTCACAAACAATGTTGAAATTTAAAATGTTTAAAATTTAGTTTACTATGCATTGATCACTTGTTTATTTATTAAAACATGGCCTGTTTTTAATGCAATAATGCTATTGCTTTTAATGCTAATTTGTATTATTATTACTGTTATTTTTATTAATAATAATAATTTTACATTATAATATTTTATGATTTATATATTTATTTATTACGAAACTGTGCAGCCCATTTCTATGTCTCTATCCATGATATTGATCCACAATAGAAGGATGATTGGATGAGGATGGATGTATAGATATCTGTCTATACACAGATACACAAACAATATCAAACTATACAAATAAAATAGTACTGAATTATGTGTGTTACACACAAGTGTTACAACTAACCCCTCTGTCTGTTACAATTAACCCTGCTTATGGGGTAATTTGTAACATTTTCACTTCTGTCACTTTTAGTGCAACAGTACAAAAAATGGAAGGTCCTAGAATAAAACTTTAAGTGAATCTAACTTAAAAAAAAAAAAAAGTTGAATCTAACTTAATAATTTTTTTTAATAATTGAGCCAAAACCAAAATATGTTAGGTTGTGCCCCACTCTCCCCTATCGGTAGGACATACAGTCATACAATGCTTGCTTACGTTGTTAAAATTAACAATTCGAAAACAAATTATTTGTATGGTTTTGCGTATATAATAACTATAAATAATAAGCAATTGCTAGATTTAATCAGCGTGATTTACTACAATGTCAGAACCAGAACAAAAGTGGATGTTTCTTACTAGTGTACATGACATTTTCCGGTGAACATTCTTATGTTGGTCATACTTCCAAAAAGAATAATCTGTGATTCTGAATAACAGTATCCACATTTGGTGACTGACAGCCTCACACTCTCCTCAAAAATTGTTTTCATCTGCGCTGTGCTGTGTCGAGGGTGTTGAAGTACAACTCACGTAAAGTTGATAATTCCGCGAATGACTGCAATTGCAGATTTCAAACAGAGACTGGACTGCAGCTTTAAGTAGCCAAGAGACTTTTTGACGATGATGTTGTGTGTTAATGAAGATGAAAGGGGAAGAAATGACTGGACAGCAAACAGATGTAGATGATCTGGATGCTTTTGGGTCAGTGATGTAATTACATTTTTTTACTAAGATCATCTGAGGCTACAATCCATTAAGGTTCAGGAGATTTTCTGTGAAGTCATGCATGTATTTACCATCTGCTGTGTAGCAAGGGCATCCTTCACAACAAGTGCTGCTTGGAATGACTTGATTAAGTTCTTATCACCTTAAAATGCATCTGTTGGTTAGTAAGTGATTATGATATAATCTAACATGGCTAAAATATTTTTCATTAAAGAGCTCACATTTTTTTAAAGAATGATGTGCACAGATACATCGTTTATAAAATAATAATAATAAAAAAAATAACATTCTATAAAAAATATAATAATTTGTCCATTTTGATATCATGGTGACTTTAAATTCTCCATGAAATCATTATTTATTATTTTTTATTTAGGCTTTTATATTTTATTAGGGCCCAAGCCCTGAAAGGGCGATGGCCATTTTGTTTTCCTTAGGATGATTATTATTATTATTATTATTATTTATACAACTATTTGGGCACTTTTGGGGCCCTTATCGTGCTCGAAAACTCCTGAAACTTTGCACACAGGTCAGAACCCGCGGCCGTCAGGGCCGGGCTGAAGATGGTACCCGGGCGTGGCAGGGGGGATAGACAGCACCCCCTGGAATGGGGTCAGAAAACTTGGTCCATAAATCAAATACGCTTGCATGTAATAACATGAAACTCGGTGCACATGTAGATCTCATCGATTCATATACTTCATACTATTACTTTTTACCCCAACAGGAAGTCGGCTGTTTAGGGTTGTTCGTAAAACATATGCAATGGAATTTGAAATACTCCTCCTAGAGAATTCAAACACACAGCACGAAACTCAGTCAGCATGAAGTCAAGACATTAGGATGAAAGTTTGCGAGGGGATTTTTAATATGGTTTGGCCGTGGCGAGGAAACAAATTATGGCGAGAAACGTGAAACAGGAAGTGTGTTATGACTGCAGCATACATTAACTGATCTTGATGAAACTTCAGCAGTGTGTTCACTGTAAGGGGCCGATCAAATGGATGTGACTATTGTGAGTCAAAGTTATAGTGCCACCAACACCAACAAATGCTTTGAAATCACCCTCTTATTCGCTTCAAACTTCATCTGTATAATGTAAATACATGGCAGATGTAGACCTGTGAATGGATTCTTGATATCTTTGATACTGTTGCCGTGGCAACGCATCAAACTTTAAAATTCTTTTAGGATGCTTTTGAGACTCTTAGCATGCTTAAAACCGCATGAAACTCAACAGACACATCACATTTATTAGCCAGTAGAAATGTGCAAAGTTTCAGAAATGTGCGTGGTGCAGGGACTAAATAGCGCCACCTTTTGACAAAAGTGGGTTTGTTTTATCTACAGTTACAAAAATCAGCATGTACACTGTACTCCTCAAGCCGGACAACTTTCTAAGTTAACTTTCTAAGTAGATGGCTCAATCAAAGAATTGACATTTTGCTGAACTTTTGTATTGTGTGATTAATAAAGAATATCTAAGTGCTTTTGTTGCTTTGAGTTGAACTTTTGTCACTTTAACATATTAAACAAAAAGTAAATCTTTTAAATGAATACTGTAGCTAATATTAACCATGTTAAAGCTGATGATTATATTTTCATACATATTACTGGTAGTGTTAACTCATGCTTTTCAATGATACATGATACATGCCATTTTTGATGTCATGTAAGTTCAATTAATGTAAGCGTCTCTAGAAAAAAATTATACAGCTTAATTAGTAGACTCCTCCTCTTCTTTCTGATTTGGTTCATTAACAGGATGAGCTGCATTAGGTGTGTGTGTCCACAGATGTGTTTTGTGTTCATTTATGTGCATGTGTGTAGCTGTTACTGTGAGCCTGAATCACAGTTTCATTTGTGGTTCAGTTTGTAATATTTTACTTCTTTTGAGAAATGTGTTGGAAGAAATCTACAAACCCTTGGCAAGTTTTAATTTCATTTTTGGAACTCTTGTATGTGCCCAAACGTTTTGATTTAGCCAGTTGAAGGATATTATTGCTGCTATTGGGGTGGTTATCTGGAAAAAGACAGCTGCTGGGGAAATCACAAAGGATATTAATGCCATGAATGAAATAATAATAATGTCATACATATAAATACTTCATAATGAGTCTCTCCTTGGATTTTCTTTTGCTGACACAGCAATAATGGGAAGAGCTTTATTGCTCTCCGTTAAGAGATGAGGGCTACTGATATTGCATATCTCATGCTTGAAATGTCCCTGAAGGATTTCAGGAAAGAGTTTTCCCTCAGCCTCAGGAAAGAATAGAGAAATTTTCCTTTCTCAGCCCAGTTTAAGTTTCTTCCTCCTTATCATTTATCGAGAGAACCAACTTGATTAGTTGCCACCCTTCATTTATTTATATGGTAGTTAAACAGGGCAATATCCTTTCCAGATACTTTCCATACATTACAAAACCTATAGTGAACCTCTTACAGATGCAGCAACATGGTGTATTAAAGTTTCTTTAGAGGTTAAGACTCAGAATTTATGCCTCGTTTCCACCGAGCGGTACAGGACAGTAAAGTAGAGATTAGACAACTTACCCTTACCAACAGTACCCTTACTTGATGGCCATGGCATATGCTTGGAAAGTAGCGATCAATGTCATTCTCGCACGAAGAAGAAAGAAACACACTAAACAACAATGCAGGACATGCAGAAGATCTTGTTCTTGCTTCTCAGCATGTGGCTGTTTGCCACAAGAAGAAACGGTATGGTGTTACTGTAAACTGTAAAACAAATGGCCCCCTCATGTCTTGTCATTCCCCTTGTAGCACGCAAAAGTGACGATTCTCTGTCAACCAATCAACGTTCTGCAGTGAGTCCAGCTCCACCCTTTAGTACTGGACTACTGTGCTAGGTTCTCCAACGGAAGGGTCCCAAAAAGTGGTACGGTACAGTTCGTAATTAGGGTACCATTCACAACTTCTGACAATGGAAATGGCAAAAATTGTGCATTGTACTAAACTGTACTGTACCATACAGCTTGGAGGAAATGAGGCACATACATCATTCTTGTGTGCCTTTCTGTAAATGTAAATGTTGTATTGGACGTGTTATGGCAGGATGTTGTGTTCCACTTGCCTGGTCAGAATCCTTAAAGTCACTTGCACTACTCATGCTGAAATACGTTCACTTTCAGAAGTTATTACAGTAAGTGGCCAGTACTTTTGTGTACTCAAAATCCAAGCCAAACTTTCCATATTTCATTTGAACTAAAGGCCCAGTAGAGCATGTGTTTGAAGTCCTGATAAAGTCCTCAGCATATTGTTTTGGAGGGTTATAAACACTGAATAACCAAGAAACTTCCATATGCTAATTGAAACTGACCTGAGAACCCTTTTCTGTCCGCCAAATCAATGACCCTATGAGACTCAAAATGCTAATATAAACAAATCAATATCCATCTAATTTATTCAGGTGATTAGACTTAAAAAGGATTTTGTTACAGCCACTGCTGCCAAAAACCAGCCACTGCAGCGCCTACCTCTAGTATCGCACGTGACATTATTTGAACGACATCCAAGTAAGCCATTTTCGCCTATTTGTTCCCCTCACCCCCACCTCCAACTTTTCATTTTCTCATTCAAGCTATACAAGTGGCAGTGACGGATCTGCTACAAATACATATTCATTATTTCAATTGATCCGCAAGCTTAAGTCGTCTCTGAGGAGAGGTTGCATGAGTGAGGTGATGTCATGGAGAGATTGTTAGCTCTGTTTTCCCAGTGCTGCTCAAATGGAAAACATAGACCGTTTGCTTAAGGATGAGTTAATGGGAATGTTTTGTCTCTCCACTGCCTTAAAGAGAGACAATATTTCAATGTAAACAGGTTTGCCAACTCCTAATCATGATAGAGTAGAATTTGTTTTCAAAAAGCTTTTACCCTTTAATTACATTAGAAGCTTTGCTGCAGGGGTTGATCCTGGAACAGTTGAGGAATTCTGCCTGTGACTTAGTCAGCACTTTGAATGGGAATAATACCAAGCCACTTAAAGCTATTAAGTCTGCCAGCGAAACCACATCTGCAGTGTGGATAAACCTTGGCTTCTTGGCTGCGAAATCAAGCGTTGCATTAAGTGTGGGACTTATCAAGCCTTTTAAAATATTACAGTGGGTGTATTAGCCTCATCTGCTATTGATAGGGTGCCTATACCCACTGACTGAATGAAAGTGTGGAGTCAACACATTGCTGGGCTTCTCTAGGATGAGGGCCTTGCCCTTCACATCACCCTGACCTAGCTAACCGCTGTGCTTCAGTTAATGACTCTAGCCTGAGTTGTGCTTTTTCAGCCCCTGCTGTTTAGAGGACAGCTGCTAGCAAATATGCTACATTCATATGTGGAAAGAAAGAAGTGGGTCCCTCTGTGGGCAATTTGATGGTGTGCTGTAGAAGAATTTTCATCTTAATGCACTATGGAGTTGACATTTAAGAGCACAATTTATTATACAGTCAGTATTATGGTGTGGCCTACTTCTGTGTGAATGGGCTCTATGCACGGCGTTATTTCCGGTGAAGGATTAAGGATGCTTGATAACTTCCGCCGATCATAGAGTTCAATGCAATACCGAGAATTTATATAGAATTTTATACTCCATGGTTATACTAATAAAACGTTAGTCACAAAATCAGATAAAACAGACACCCCTCGTTGTGTTTATGCTTCTTTTTAAAATTATATTAAATAAACATAACTATATATAAAATTACATCTAAACGTATGTACGTTTCGTTTCAAAGGCGGGAGGACAGTAAATATTGAAGACTCTGCCATAATCCCGTTTTCTCCGGTTTTCCTCCGCTTTAATCTACACAACCGGAAATGGACGAGCATCTTTACGTCAAATGCGGAACTTATGCGTGCATATAGCCCATTAGTTGTGTTTATGAAATGAGAGCTTAATTTTACAGTGCCTCTACAATGATGAATTTCTTTATTACTGATGTAGATTTATGTTTTGAGTGGTTGTGGGTTGAGATTTAATTCAGATCTATAGGAAATAGGGTGATGTATAGTGCGGCTGGGAGAATGATGTGTTTATTTCTCTGATTCTTACTGTAGTGACTTGCTTGACTTCTAGTTAATCTCTGACCACTGCTCGTCACCCACTGCTGCTCTTTACTGTGACCACTGTGCTACAAAAAGCCTCTAAAATGTCTCTCTTGTCCAGGCTGATTACAGAGTACTGGTGAAGTATGTGGAGGGCCTAAAAAAATGTGATAAACTTTTTTTTTTTTTTTGTCCAGAAAGGGCCTAATCTTAGCCATCCAAAATGTTATCTGAGAATTGCAAAAGAAAAATGGGCTTTAGGGCATTGTGACTACCTAGATAAGGCAGATACTGTAGACAAGTTCAACTGATCATGTGATCTCAACATGGCTGCCCCCATGAGGCAACCAGCTTCATGTAAAATAACAACGCATTCTCACCCCAAGGCGTCACCTTTGACCATGCTTCAATATTTGACGTTTTAGGAGCCCTTTAGCATCACTTACATGACGCGATCCTACGGCGTCATCTAACTGACGCTAAAGGAAAGCGTCAGTTAGAGGACGCGGTTAGGTTTAGGTGTGGGGTGGGGGTAGGGTACACGCGATCCTAGGGCATCATCTAACTGACGCTAAAGGGCGCCTAAAGCGTCAGATATTGAAGCATGTCCAAATGCTTCCCAAGGCGTCAGTTAGGTGACGCCTTGGGAGTGAGAATGGGCTGAAAATAAATCAGCTTTTCTTAGACTGCTGGAATGACTGAATACTTTCTCATGTACACTGCCCTACAAAGCAAAAAGGCAGTAACTGCAGTTTTGGTTAATTATTACAATTTTCATGACATTCAAGGCATCCTTTGTTATGTGACAAAACATGGAAAAATGGTAGTGGTTTGTACAGTAACTGCAAAAAGCCCTAGCAAAAGTCATTTTTCTCAGCTCTGCACTCTGTGTAGTTACTGCCTTTTTGCTTTGTAGGGCAGTACAGTAAAATCTATTTTAAACATTTATGTAGTAGTTTCTTACAAAAAAAAAAGTTTAACTTTTATCTTTCATACAATGCAAGAAATATGAGCAAAGCAACAACAATGATGTTGCCTAAAAAAAAGTAGAATAAATTAAAATTATAGAACAGAAACGCATAGCTTAAATGTTGAAGAATGTGGGAATGTGCTTTTTAATGTGGGGATTTGTCTTCCCATTGACATCCATAAGTTCAGGTGACTGGAAATGCAATTAAGTTCATGCAAAAAAGTTTCACATTTTTCTACACTCCAAAGTTTAAGTTTCGTGAACTCTGACCTGCAAATTTGTATTATTTGAAGACGTGTTGCCAAATATATCCTGGCATGACCTCTTAGTTTCCATCTTCCGTCGTAATAATCTGACAAAATCCCGAACAAGTAGTTTTCGGACTAAAGGCCCTTGCACAGCTCATGTTCTGAATTTTCGCACGTTAAAAATTAAATGCGACCTCGCGTTGTGTCAATCACGCTTGCACACTGCCTCCGAAACTTTCGTCCATCATTAAAAAAAATCATTAAAAAATTCAGATCTGGTGAGATTTTATGTGTTTTTCACATTCGTAACAAGCAGTTTGCATGTTTTTTTTTTTTGTTTCGTTTGTTTTTTGTAAAATTCAGAGCCACCGAATCACAAATACAAAAAAAAAAGGCACACAAAATTTTCGCACTCTGTGCGCAAGGACCTTAGTTTTGAGTTCTGAAACATGCAGGATGTTTTTATAGTACAATGACCTTTTATACGTCAAAATATCAAGAAAAAAAACAATTCTCAATTAATGATGCCTTTAAAATAACAAAAAAATAAGGTTTTTGTGGGTGCACTATGTATAATTATTTTATAACAATTATACACATGCACTATGTATAATTATTTTATAACAATTATGCACATGCACTATGTATAATTATTTTATAACAATTATACACAGTGCACCCACATATATTATATAGACACAAACTTTTATTTTGGATGTGAGTAATCGCGATTAATCGTTTGACAGTTTTTTTTTACTATTTTTATATTTTACATAATATATTTTAATTATTTAATATGCAAATATTGAAGGAGTGGGGCATTTGAACTTTGTGAATGATGGGAGTCTGCAGAAATCTGCTTGAAATGCTGAAATACAACTGTAGAAATAACAGAATCACAAGGCAAAATACATCCTCAAGTACTGCACTGGTGATGAGTATATTATCAGCTGCAAGTATTTTAACGTTACTGTTCCGTATTGCATTTTTTTCTCACATAAGTGCAATCTGCATCTCTGTTTTTACTTGTCTGTGTGCTAAAATAACTGCTGCATGTGTGAGGGTGGGGGGTTGGGCTCCATGGGGAGACTATATGGGTTGTATTGAACAGTGCCTTTGGCAAGAGATGACAGAAACTGTAATTATTCTCACTAGAATTAGCATAAATGTATTAGTCTATGTTGATGTGCCCATTAGCTATTTTTGCTACAATTTATGGCCTTCAAAGCAAATCAATAAAATATGGTCAAGGATTTGTGTTTTGGTACGCAAACACAGGGAATTAGATAGTCTCACTAAAAGACTAATGCAAGCAAATACTCAAAAATGGCAGAACATAACGGCAGAGGGAGAGATTATGACATAAATGTCTTTATTCAACTAATTACAGGCTGTTTAAAATTGTGTAATTGAATTAATTCAGTCTCCATTTTCAAGCAGTCTTTTGTGTGTATCCAGAACTAGTCGAATGGAAATAGTCTCTTATTGCCCACAAAGGCATGAGGGTGGCCTATGGTGACAATATATCAATATTAAATCAACCAAATTAACCAGAATCCTTGAAAAACTGGATCGTTTCTCATCATTAAATGAACAGAGAGGGTATATTCAGAGGTCTAAATGAAAATTAATGACTCCACTTGCAGTTACATGCCTGTCAGGTCCTAATAGATCTTCTAAATCAGCACTGACTACAATGTTGGGAGGTCTGATCACCTCCTCTCATCCTAATGTCTCTTAAGTTTCCTGTGGATTAGAAGAGCAAGACTGTGCTTCTCTTCTACAGGCACATATTTGATCACATGTTACCATGAAGGTGACATTCTTACTCTCTCCTTTTGTCTTTACCAAGGGAAATTTCCATATAATCGTCACACTTAAGATCCGCTTAAGATAAAGATCAGATTTGGCTTATATTTCTCTGCACTATTTAATGGCTCTGATGAACTGATACGGTATCTTCCATCTCACTCAGACAGCATGGTAGTGCTTTAACCCTGATGTTGTTTTCACATGTACACACTTGGCTCTTTAAAATCTGTGTTTAAGACTTTATCTCTTCATACAATAACCTGACAAAAGTGTATGTTCTGAACTTCGAAAGACTAATGGCGTGTTTGTTGCAATTTGTCATTATCTATACTGGGGCAAGGGAGCACCCTCTCAGGATGATATTTGCCCTGTTTTAGTTGTTTCAATGCTGCCAAATAAATTGAGCACCCCCTCACGGCGTTATGAGCCAATTATGTTATGGTAAATTGGCCTGTCTAGAGCGCTTTCTACTGTACTGTTAGAAGCTGCTCAGCAGCCAATATAGCTTGTGTTTACTTAGATTTTTTTTTTATGTCACACAGAGGTGGATTCAATGTATTGAGATTCTCAATCATGTCAAACATTGTATCACATACTGAAATAATGATTTTATACACATTGTAAAGATGGTGAAGGAGTGATTTTTGTCAGGTAAACGGCTTTCTTCTGGTGCAAAAGAAACAAGAAAGGAGCTTCATTTTAGAATCTGGGCCCTGCGATAGGGGAAATAGGGGAAACTGTGAAAATGCGACTTAAACGAACAATTTTATCAATTTAAACTAAATGTGACTCAATATAGTGTTCCTTACAACTTACTAAAGATCCAGTGATCCATGGATATTGACATGCAGCCAACAATCGTGTTGTCTGACATTTATGTTTGCCTGATTTCGACACGGGGGAAATAAAAGCAATATAGACCTAAACATAAAGCAAATTTGCCTGTGAACGCTTTATATAAATACAATATAGGTGGGTCTAAATCCGGGTGATCACTTATATCAGTGTTATATATAGCCTATACATATCAGATTTTGGTTTGATATTGACAGTTGTTTGTGGGATTATTTCATTGCATTCAAATCCCTCTCTTTTTTTTACTGTACTGAAAGACTAGCTAAAAAGCCTAATGTCTACTTTACTTTATTACTTTAACGGTTAAACTAATCAAGAGAAAAATACAAATAGATGTGTGTATATTACGAAACAAATGCTGTATTTTGTTTTTATCAGTTTTAAAGTTTTATTACATATTTGTTCCTGAAATCCACCCTTATTCTGGGATCAGGATAATCCTGATTTTTTTTAATCAAAGGTATCCCAATCTTACTAAAAAGTTTTGAACAACACACATTGATGATTTCATCCAGATCTAAACCGAGATTGGATTTTGTGATCTAATCTAATTTCAGAATCCTTTTTTCCCCTTTGAACAGCTAGGCCCTGCTTTTTTTCTATGTACATCACAGTTCAATGTTCTGATTAGTATTGATCGGTGAACCTGTTAAATCCCACCAGATTTATACTTACTACATTAATCTAAAAAGATGAATGGAGAATATTACACATCAGAAAAGGTTAAATAAAGAGAAAAGTATTTAAAAGGCAATTTAATTGTCTCAAATGTCATCACTGTCTGACTCCATTAGCAATACTTTTTCATTCCCAGTTCAAAATTGTGCATGATGAGACCACTTGCGGGCCTATCTCATGGTTCTCAGCAGGATAGTGTGCAATTCACTGCATTGAAAATGCCTTTTAAATTCCAATTTAGTTCCAGTTTGAAGTTTTGAAAGAAGTTTAAAAAAACTGTGAAATCTGTAGGTTTATACTGTTGGCCTTATGGACAGAATGATGGATGGATAGATACAGTTTATAGATAGAGATCAATGGATGGATACAGTATATAGATGAATATGGATGGATGGATGGATGGATGGATATAGTATATAGATGCATATAGATGGAGATAGATGGGTGGATACAGTATATAGATTGATAAAGATTGATGGATGGATACAGTATATAGCTTGATATAGATTGATGGACGGATGGATGGATACAGTACGTATATAGATGGATATGGATGGGTATGATACAGTATATAGATGAAGAGTTCAGATGCAAAAGCCTCTAAATGCCATTTGAAATTTTCTTCTTTAATGATGATTTTTATCAAACTTGTATATTTACGTTCAGTAATTTCACTTAAATAACAATTAATAGGTAATTATCATTGCCATTTAAGTGAAATTACTGAACTTAAATATACAAGCTTGATAAAAATTATCATTCTAGAAGAAAATTTCAAATGGCACTTAGAGGCTTTTGCATCTGAACTCTTCAGATGGATATGGATTGATACAGTTTATAGATATGGATGGATATGGATGGATACAGTATATAGATGGAGTTGGACGTTGGATGGATGGATATGTGGATATAGGGGATATACAGTATATATATATATATATATATAGAGGGATGGATGTATATATGAAGAGTTCAGATGCAAAAGCCTCTAAATGCCATTTGAAATTTTCTTCTTTAATGATGATTTTTATCAAACTTGTATATTTTAGTTCAGTAATTTCACTTAAATGGCAATGATAATTACCTATTAATTGTTATTTAAGTGAAATTACTGAACTTAAATATACAAGTTTGATAAAAATCATCATTAAAGAAGAAAATTTCAAATGGCATTTAGAGGCTTTTGCATCTGAACTCTTCATATAGATACACACACATGCACTCACACACACACACACACACACACACATATATATATATATAAATATAATAAAAGTTCAGATGCAAAAGCCTCTAAGTGCCATTTGAAATTTTCTGCTAGAATGATAATTTTTCAATGAAGATTACCTATTAATTGTCAAATAAGTGAAATCACTGAACTTAAATATACTGTGTGTATATATATATATATACACACACACAGTATATAGACGGACAGATAGATCGAGCTAGATCCCAATTCAATTTCCTGTGAGGCACTACAATTATATTTCAAATTCACACTCATGAATTCAAAGGGAGCTAATTCTTCCATTCTTAATTTTGCCTAACCCTGGTTCACAGGGGGCCCTTAAGATTATGTGCTACACCACTGACACTGCTATGAAACGCTCCAATGAATGAATTAGATATTCTTTTATACCTGCCACAAGTCTTAATTAACAAAGGCAAAACCTGCTGATTTATATCAGTTATCACACTGATGATCTGCTTTAATGATGGGTAATGTCTATTTCAATCACAGCACTTTCCACCCTTGTGTTTCTCTTTTTATGTTTTTAATTGAAATCATGCCCTGCCCTTGAAGATTATTACAATTTTTGTCAGTAACACTGGTGCGTATCTGTTCATCACAAAAGTACTCCCTAACGCCAGGTGACTTTGAAAGGCTTTTTGAAGTTCAAGAGCCATACAGTGGTAAAAGAGATGCAATATCATCAAAACCACAGGTTTGACAGATGAAAGAAATCCAATAAGACAACTCCTCTTGCATCATTAAACCAAATCACTTTTAATACACAGTAGCTCCTCAGGGTCAAGTGGGGCTCAGAGAGGGTCTGATGAGCCATTAAAGTAACTCCCGTCTTATAGCCGCCTCTGATATGCATGCAGAACAGGCATGCAAAAACTCCATTAAAAGGCATTACGGAGTGGAACGATGCCTAATCAAGCAGGGCTCGAAGGCTTTTTCTTAGTGACTTTCTCACCACAGCTTGCAAGCTATACCTGAAACTGCTTATAGGACATTATTACGGCAGCAGGCTATAATTATGGATTCTTCATTGGGCCGTTTTGTCACGTTAGAAAAGCACATTTTCTTGATGGGAAGCTGAGTGCCTTCAGAAACAAAAACAATCTCCTGGAAATGTTTCTATATGTGTTCTTTGGATTTTCTGTCAAGGTCTGATGCCTTAAAGGAATATCCAGGGTTCCTTACAAGTTAAGATCAATCGACAGCATTTCTGTTGATTACTTTAAAGCAGGGGTCTCAAACTCAAATTAACTGGGGGCCGCTGGAGATAGAGTCTGGGTCAGGCCGGGCCGCATCAAGTATTCCAAAAAAAAAAAAAAAATGTATTTAAGTATTCCAAAAATGGAATAACTGACATTAACGTTTCATCTGAACTGTTCCTCTGAATTTGAACATTCCTTTCTGTAGACGATTGGTTCTTCATGAGGTGTCCTTTTGACAGTTGAAGTTAATTTTAACTTTCTGTCTTTTTCTTATACACAACATCTTTGTGATGATAGTCATATTTGCTTTTTATTTTCTTTATACAACACTATTTTATTGAATGTTTTTTTTTTCCCGAAAGGCACATTTCCTTTTATTATACTTAGAAAAACAATTACTGCTTTTGAAAATTTGATATGTGCAAATTACTGACTTTGCACATATCAAAGCAAACCTTCTTATCAACCTGTTGGACCAAGTTCATTACATGAACTAGTTCAAAGTTCAGTTCACAAATTTTAAAATGAACTAGTTCAGTTCATATTTCAAAAATGAACAAGTTAGTTCTTTTTTTCCATATGTTGCTGCGAGCTTCTTTTTTATTATTAGGCTATTATTATTATTGCCACAGAATATACAACAACCACAGATAACAATCATTTTATCGATGGGCAAAGTTTGCATAAACATAAGATTTTCCCATCCTCACCGACCTCATAAAACCCTTTTAAATGATCTTACGACGCCTCCTCGCTCCCCCGTTCACAGACACTTGAATGAACGAGTTCACTAACGTTCATCAGGCAGTAATACAGTAGGCTACGTTCAGTTCACGTTCACCCAAAATATGAACGAGTTAATTGAACGCGTTCAGACACAACACATATCACAAGCTCAAAATGATTATTCTCACATTGTTTTAGAGCAGCAGGGGTATCCAACACGTCATAAACTATCAGTTAGCTGTGGCCTGATTTGGTGGTGGTAGCTCGCCTGTTCACATATCGCGCTCACATATTTTGCACGCTCAAGTACGTTTCAGATGTAGGCGCGCATCAAGCACCCAGCGCGCTCATAATTGAAGCGACGCGCTCATTTTTTCCAGGCGCAGTATATTTGTACTTTGTGGTTGTCTATGACAACTGACAACAAACCCTCCGTAAGCTGTCACGAGACTATATATGGTAGCCCATAAGGGATAAAAATAATAATTAAAAAAAAAACGCGGCAAACGCAACGGCGTGCCGCACTAACATTACATTTTAATATCAAGTAGGGGGCCACAAAATATCATCCCGCGGGCCGCAAATGGCCCGCGGGCCGCGAGTTTGAGACCTCTGCTTTAAAAAGAAACAGAATTGCGAGTTATAATTTGTAGATAGATATTTGTAATACACAATTGCAAGTTTTGAGAAAATAATTTCATTCTAAAATTATAACACGCAATTGCGAAAAAGTTTATTTTACTATATATATATATATATATATATATATATATATATATATATATATTAAAGTCTGAATTGCGATGTATAAACTCGCAATTGATAAGATAAAATAGATAAAAAAGATGCAATTATTATTTGTTTTATTGTGTGGTGGAAACAAGCTCCTATAATTAAAGGCCACACTGTGTATCTGCTAATTGTTGCAAAGCAGTTTTTGTGCAAGTACAGAGATCGACCAAAATAAAAACAAATAAACAAACAAACAAACAAACAAACAAACAAAAAAATATGTCAGGTTGCGGATCTTTGTTTTGAGCAAAAACTTTCCGGTTCCGATTTATGGCCAACCAGTGCATATTAAACATCTAAAGGCCCCGGGGCAAATAATTTGCTGACGGGTCCCCTTTCCCCTGAGCCCGGTGCATGGACTACAGGACCTTATTGAAGGCATTAACAAAATGAAGGACTCCTAATGCCAATGAAAATCTCTTGATCAAGTCTCCATCTCTAGTGCCATAGCAATTCAAATCGGTCCTTGTTTAGAAGTCTTGCACTTGATGTTTTCACATCATGTAATCATTTATCTTTATGATTTTTTTAAAGTTTGTTGCAAGCATGAATCACGCTGTTGACTCTTAACCTGTCTGTCTTAAATGTTAGTGAATGATTCTTAAGATCTTTTTTTTTTTTTGGACTACCTCATTACTACTGTGCAGAACACCCAAGTTGAACGGCAGCTGTGCACGGGGGAGAGGAGACGTCAAAAGCATTGATATGCAGCTCTTGACAGGGTCAGGTGAGGGCTGCCGCCTCCTTGTGAAGATATTTTAATTATCTCTCTGTGGATTTGTGTACTATGTGATAAGCTTTGTGAGACTTGTGAGGCAGAGCTCAGATTTAGAAAGCAATAAATGTTTTCATCAGTCCCACGTGGTTACGGGGTCATCTGCAAAATAAGCCCTTGGAAAGGTTTCATGAGATGGAAATTTTAGACACAGCACAATTTCATTAACTGGATTACACACCAATGGCTCAGTCTATTTGAAAACTCATTTTTGATTGATTTACAATTCATGTATCCTCTGAAAACTTTTTTTTTCAGTGCAATTGTTTACTTGCTGTTTCTTTGTCTAAATCATTTAATAAATGTGTTTTGCATGTTGTTTTCTACTTTTTTTGTAAAAAAAGAGATAAGAAACAATGTTATGTGTGCCAAACTGCCTGACATTTTAGAGCAAGCCTGTTCCAAATAATATCACAGATTTAATTGACATTTTTTAATGACTTGTTCATCTAAATCAGCCTGAAAGCAGATTTAGAGTTGGCTCTCATTACTGTTCAAAATAACATTGTGTTGCGTGTGACTTTTCAAAAGATATGCAGATTATTTTTGTGCTTGACATTATGCTGCTATGTTCTTTATTAACATTTTAAGCATTTCTTTCTCTCTCTGTCTTGGTGAATGTGACTGTTGTCCTTGATGAAATGGGTATTTTTGCATTTGTTTATTGTGTTTTTAATGAGTGCCCGACTTAGGAGATGTACAATTGCGGTACATCTTACAACAATTTTCCTCAAACTGTATTCGTTCTGCATCAGAAAGAGTATCACTGAACCTTCTTTTTTTTATCAGGGTCACAGAACTGAGGTTTTAATATTTTCATTAATAACCTCCCAAACCTTGAGCTTTTATCTTTTTGAGTTCAGTTATTGCTTTGGTGAAGTGTAACAATTCATTTTCCATCCCTAAAACCCAAATCAAAGACAATGGGCATTTCATGCCTTTGAGGTATTTCCATTATCTCCTTTAATGTTGTCCTCAGTGCAAACAAAAGTAGTAAGTAGCTTACAATTCTGCACACAGTAAATATAGTCTCAGAAGTGATCCCTTGATGAACTAGTTTGAGCGTATGTTTGCTCTTGGGGTTCGCTGCAGTTTTGGACAGCACCTTTGCTTGTGCTGTCTCCAGGAAGTAGCCTAGCAATGAGTACGAAACTATATCGTAACTACTATAATTATAACGTGATATGCATATTGATGTGATTTGTGATTTTGGTCAAAATAAACTTGCTGTTGAGTTGGTGCTTTTGTCTGAGCAGGATGGCGGTGTACCATCTATCAACCACTGTTCACAAAAATACAGCAAGGTTTTAATTGACAATTTGATTAACATTTCCAGAAAACGAAGAACAAATCTGCATCAGGTGAGTTTTGCTTTTTAATGTTTTTGATTAATGTATGAAGGTACTGTAAACTTTATTGTTATAGACCATATTCAGATGCGCCATGACAGGTATGACAGTGAGGCTGTGAGGGATAGTCTTACCGTGTTTCCCATGTCATCTGCTGTCAAAAGCTGAATAAAGCTCCTAGATTACTTACAATTTATATTGTCAGGAGTTTTTTGTTAACTAAATTTCTCGGAAAGATATTTTTCCAGTGTTTCATGAGCAGAACAAAATGAAAACACATTAAATAACAGTACAGCCCATTGAAGAGATGCATGTCTATCCCTCACAGCCTCGCTTTCATTCTCATTAAAAATCAAAGATAGCGCTGCCGTGAATAAGGCGTATTATATTGTTATAATACAGTGCCATTATATTTTGTTTTGTTGTAAATAAAAAATGTAAATAAATACCTATAAATATTGTCGCATTCTCCACGTTTCTCACTGACAAGCACCTAACCCGTAAAGATTGGGGCTTAAAGAAAATCCCAAGCTTTCCACTTGTATTTACAATTTTGTTCATGTGTGTTCAGCTTGAAAAAATACACATTTTCAACATGACTTGAATGCACCATTAGTTTCTGTTGTAGCAATTCCCCTTTCGGCATGCCCATTACTCTGACCTGTAGCTCCTTGTCTCTCCAGAGCAAGATATCAACTAATAGTTTTGATCCGTGCCCACTGGCATTCAGTCGCCTATTTTGCGTACACTGCATGTCATGTTGTGTCAAAAGCAAATAGAACCCATTATAATAACTGATGCTGCTGATAATGGATATTGTATACAGATGCGCATTCAGTTTCTGACATACTCCATGCACTTGAGTTTGTTGATAAATGGAAAAGTGTGAGAACGTATATGCTTTCATTTGATGCGTCCAATTTAAACAGCTCGTCTCTGTACGGATTTCAGAATGATCCCAGCACCTGGAAACAAGTAGATGGTATATGGCGTCCTGGAACGTGTCATAGAATTATATGTTTGTTCGGAGCATTTTTTTTTTTTTTAAGTAAATGAAGCACACAGAGAGTGCGCAAAGAAACTTTTGTTGAAAGATTAAAGCAACCAACTGGATTGGATCTGACAGTAGCTGAATCACAAACCTTAAAGGTGTTGTATGTACATTTTTACTCTACTAAAGCATAAAAATACCATAACACGTTTGCAGATATTTATTTACTTACTTGTTTCTCTGAAAAACACTTCTAGAGACAGTTATTTTACTTATTATTTTACCCGTTCCGTGTTGTCAGTCGGTTTTTGTTTTGGTCTGTGTGATCTTGCCCACTGCCAGTTCATCCAATAGTATTTCGACAACCTGGGAAATACAGCGAATTGCACTCTTGAAAATGAGCAAACAAACTGGGTCAGAGATTACAGATTCCACACAACCTAAAAAAGCCTCGATATCCATCTAAAAATCTCTATCAACGAGAGCATATTAAAATGCTGATAAATTAACTCATAAAAGTACAGCCTCCTTGGCTTTCGTTGTCAAATCTGATCGTTTCTGTTGCTTGTCCTCAAACTAGCAACCCGCATGGGCGTCGAGTATGAGGCGGGGGAAACAGCATATTTTATATATACATACAAGTGGTTCTGTGGAAGTATAAGAACAGGCTCAACTAATGTGAGTTTGGGGACAATGCTGTTTGTTTGACTGACCAATGACAGATGGTGGGAGTTTGTAACCTGTAACCTGTTTGAAGACCTGCAGAAAACCTATTGTTCATTATTTTTCCAGTTCTGCAAAACTATTTTGGAAAAACTGGTCACAAATAAATTGGAGATCAACCTGTATTTCCTTCCTTTCTCTCTTTTTTCTGCAGATTTTTTTTTTTTTTTATGTTTTGACCTGTTTGCGCATTTTGCTCAAACGATTTTGCAGATTTTAATGATGGAGGCTTTCTTCCGTGAGCTGGTGCTGACTGCACCATGAATCATCGCTCTTCCACTTTACTCATCCAGGTTACATTTACATTTTATTAATCTCTCTTTAGCTTTCAGCTTTTTCTTTTCTTTTTTTCTTTTACAATAGACATATTTTGAAGGCAATCCATGTATTTTATTGGTGAATGTTGATAAATGTAAGGTAAAAAATTCTCTCCTTTGGATTGCACACTTTTTCAGTCTTTTATATTACTAAAGCCTGGTAGAGGTTAGATAGATACTGTTGAACACAGAGACAATTAGCTACATTACATTTACATGTACGCAATTTGCAGACGCCTTTATTCAAAGCATCTGACATTGCATTCATATACACAATGCATCAGTTGGGGCCATGAGCTTGGCATTAAGACTGTTTGAGCTACAAGAATTTTTGAGGTTACTGCTTCTATGGATATTTGCTGAGTATTCCTCCCTAGTAAACAGCAGGGCATGGTGCTATCAACAACAAGGTCACAGGTTTGATTTCAATGAACTGTGTAAATGGCTTCAATGGAATGTAGTCACTTTGCATAAAAATGTCTGCCAAATGCATTTTATATGCATATGATATAAACAAATATAAGGAAAGTCGTTTTTTCCTTCTAGGTTTGCCATATTGTCTGAGGTCAGTGTTGCCCTTATGAGTGCTGTTCTTGACTGTTCTGAAAAGTGCTGTTTGCAGCATTCTCTGAAATGCAATGCCATCTCAGCAGTGGCTGCAACATCCCAGGCCCCTGTGTGTGTGTGTTAACTGATACTCTCCTAGATTCAGCTATAACACCCCAAACAACAAGGCTTCAACATAACCAACAAAGGGCTAGACAGAGAATGTAAAAGATCCTCAGCTTGTTTTGTTTTTTTCTTTTCGGAAGATGCTAAAAGTATATGAGAGCCCCATTGCAGCAGTCTCAGACTGATATCCTTACACAGGGAAAAAGACATTAGCAGCTGAGGCATTTAACATCTGCTGATAATGAGAGGTAGTCTGATATGTCTGACATGCTGATCCATTACCACAGGTCATGATGTCCTTTGACCAATTTCCTCCCATCTTTGTGCATTTTCTCTGGTATTTTAGCAATATGTCAGAGATGGCGTGAACCCCTGACATTCATAAACTTAAGAAAAAATAACATACTTTTTTGTACATCAAGTTAAGAGCACAACATTTTGATTCTTGGAGCAAAGGGCTGTCTAATATGTGTTGTTGTTAGGCAAACTGATAGATGAACAGATGGGAACAGTTATTTATAGACCCCATTATCACAGTCCATCAAACACTCATTTATGCCACATGCAATAAGATAATGCAAAAATGTCCCCATCTCTGAATTCAAGCCTATAGCCTTATATGCATTTGGCTTCAGGCTTCCTTACCCTTTAAATTCGATGGCTATGACTACACAGCTAAATCTGTTTACAGTGGTTGGCGCTGGTCTCTGGTCGTGCCCGTGTTGTTGCTGTGTATTGTATGCTGTGTCTCTAGGGAAAGTGAGAGATGCTGAAATGCCTCCCTGACATTTACTGAAGGATCATACTCTGGGAGGATATGCTCTGCTTTTGTCAAATGAGGTTAAAACCCATTGACATTTTGTAGGCTGCTGGATACCATCTGTGGCGACAGTCTCTCGCTGGTCTCTCTCTCTCTTTCCACTCCGGGTTAAAAACACAGTGACATTTGCCCGGCATGTCAAGCACTTGCCTTTTGCCCCTTACCTTGTGTCCATTTCAAACATATCTGGTATATCAAGTAAGAATTAGTCTAACCTTCCTTTTTTCATTTCTGATTCCTTAAACATTTTTGTTCTTTCACTGCCACGAGCATGAAGATGTAATTGGAAGCAAAGTTGGATGGAGATCTCTCTTCCCAGGAGTATCTGGCTCAAACAAAGCTGAGAGCGCAATATTTAATCTTTTCCTGTCAGGTCAGCTGTTTCTGAACACCTAAATCTTTTCACAGATTTGTAAAACAGGCATTCTGTCTTGGTTTAATCTAAATGCTTCAAACTGTGTGAATCACTCAAGTCAGAATGAAGCATCCCCATGTGAATGTAATCAGTAAACATTAGTCTAACGTAATCGTTCCTAGCCAGGGGTATGTGTACAGTATCTAGCTATTTTAAAATATTTTATTACTTTTTTATTTTACTTAAATGTTTAGGTACTTAATTATGGTACTTAAAAATGGATAATCATCTTCCAAAGATAATTTATTAACGTAAGGGTCAGTAAGAGGTTTTTGAAAGAAGTCTCTTATGCTCTCCAAGGCTAAAGTTTGATCAAATATTCAGTAATATTATTTCAATTATTTTAATTTAAAATAATTTTCTGTTTAATTATATTTTAAAATGTAATTTAGTCCTGTGATATCGTAGTTCAATTTTCAACAGCTGCTGCTTTCACGGCATGTCGTAATTACAGCATTCTCGGAATAACGCGCAAGGTTCTATTCTGAGCTGAGCCTCGGACAGGGATTTATGCCTTTCTATGGCACCACTATCAAGGCCTGAATAAATCTGCAGTGGTCAGGTCAGGTCAGCGGTCGCATATTATAAAAATTCCATTCTTACAAACCGTAATTACGAGCTCTACGAGAACATGAACGCTTTTTTCAACTTGAAATCTCGTAATTATGGTCATTTGAACATGGCGTTAATGCATCTTTACTCCAGTCTTCAGTGCCACATGATCCTCCAGAAATCATTCTAATATGCTGATTTGCTTCACAAGAGACATGTATTTTTATCAGTTATGTTGTTGTTGGGGAACGCGTGATGCACTTTTTTCAAAAGCAGCAATTATTTGAAACTTTTTTTTAAAACAATATACAAGTTTTTACTGTAACTTTTGATCAATTTAATGTATTCTTCTTGCTGAATAAAATAATTAATCACAAAAAAAGTCTTATTGACCCCAAATCTTTGAATAGTTGCATATTATTTGGTGACACTTTGGTTTAGTGTTTGTTTATAAGTTACTTTAACAATGTTGGCTATAATAAACACAAGAGGAATGGAGTACAACAAACTTGCTGTAATAATTTCAAAGGTTAACACGCAGGAGGAGTAACAATATCACAACCACTTAAACTAAAACAAGACCGGACAACAGATCACAGGAAACTGAAGGCTTATACACGGGACGATTAAGTGAAACAGAACAGGTGTAATCTAATTAAAAACCATGGAAACTAACTAAAACCTGGCAGGCAAAATGGGAACAGAACACAGAAGGGAAATTTTTTTTTTTTTAAAAAAGGTGTAATTAGTTAGTAATTAATTTAATAAAAAGTAAAGTAATAAAGTTTGTTGTTACTGAAGTGATACTTGTGTCTTACTTGCAGGGCTGTAGGAGACTAGGCGTACAAAATATAAAAGATTTGGGAAGGACTGGTCTAACACATTCAGCAATCACATACTGTATTTGTTTGGAATATTTGGCCCAACAATAAAAAAAAGGTTGTCTTTAATTTCATCAATTAAAAGCAAACACGACATAAACATTGCCGGTTATACCTGTTACCATCCTAAACGTTTGCATGTGTGTTTAAGTTGATGCAAATGTTTTGCCCTGAGGTAAATTTAGCTGTACACAGGAGGCCTGGCATCATGCAGATGTGTAAGCAGGATTAAACAGTGTTTGCAGAACTATGGGGCTGCTCCCTGCCCTGAGAATCCTGCAGAGAGAAAGAGAAAGGCCCATAGAAGAGCTTGGTACTGTCACTCTAGTGTGGTGATGAATGGAAGCAGAGCACTGTTTAATTGATCTACAAGCTGTGCGGGGCAGCAGGGAGGCCTGTGCCTTCAGGCAGAGCAACAGTGTAAATGTAACGCTTGCATACATGAGCCCTCGCCGCCACTGATCCTATACTCTTGATTCTCTGGTCCCTGATTCACTCATGTTCTCCTCGTATGGGTTTTCAGGGAATTTAAGTTTATGTCTTTGGTTGAATAAGAAAACAATTATTTTCAAAATGTTTTATTTACATGGTATTATGTGCTTCATCTTGCTTAAAATGCCACAAATAACCTTAACATTGATAATAACACAAGGTAATCATTCTAAAGGTGATGACAAAATCAACATCAGTTCTATAAAATGTCAAACAATGCAACATCATTCATTATTTTTGCTCTAGCGTGTGCTGAGAAGTTGATTTTTACCCTTAATTAATTAATTAATGTAATGAATGCATGATCAGTCATGGTAATGAATAGTTTTAATGCAGTTTCATTAAAAAATAATAATAATAATACTGTAAAAAAAAAAATCCAACCTGCTTGTTGGTCTCATTTTTGTAAGCCACATTTAATAGAAATGCTAAATAGTTAAGTAAACCAAAGAAAGCAATAACAGTAATTAAGTAAATCTTTTCAGCTTTAATTCATTGAGCTAAGAATTATTTTTATAACGAATTATGTTATTTTTTTCTTATTTTTTCTTATCACAGTGCTCTCTACCTCCTGTATCTCTCCATGCTCATGCTCTCTTCTCATTACAGACGGATTTTAGGAGCCAACCTCTTTTAGATGAGAGGATCAATACAAAGACAGCCCTCACATGTGCTCATTTCTCTGACATAGCCTCACCACTGCCATCAGTACACTTCATGTACAATGGTCACCTCATATGAGCTTCTAATGCCCACTGGTGACCTATTTTAATGATCTACATCCACTACACATAGATGAGGAAACCATGAGGAGTAAAAATAGCACCACTTTTTACAAAAAAAATATCTTGTTTCCCGTAAAAAAAAAGATCTAAACATGCTTAAAACAAGATTAATTTACTTGCAAATCAAGATAATAAGTCTGTACTCTTGATTTTATTGTTTTTGATGAATTGTGCTAAAAAGGGTTGCCTGTTTACTGTATGAGTATTTACATATTAATGGCAAGTTAAAAGCGCAAACAAGCCATCTTTTTAAGGCTATTTAGGCAGCAGCTAAGTTCAAATACTGATACACTAATGCAAATTGAGAAGAATGAATTTCGAAGGAAGAATGTAAATAGCAACAAAAGTATTTTGTTTACAAAGTTAATATTTACTCTTACTATTACTAATATCAGTATTGATATTTACCAAAATACAATATCGGTTACAATAGCAACAACAACGCTCTTCAACAATCGTCTCGCGATACTCTTCTTTTCCAATCTCGTGACCTTTTAAGATATGCCTTCTCCAAGTCTCGTCTGCTAAGCTTTTAGCTTAAAATTCACAGACATAAAATATACATAATTCATACTGTGCAGATAGAGCATGAAAAGAACAGAAATATTAAATATAAATAAAGATAAATTACAAGACATCATATATATATATATATATGAAGAGTTCAGATGCAAAAGCCTCTAAGTGCCATTTGAAATTTTCTTTCAAAATTTTCTTTCAAAATTCATGGCAATGATAATTACCTATTAATTGTTATTTAAGTGAAATTACTGAACTTAAATATACAAGTTTGATAAAAATCATCATTAAAGAAGATTCAAAGAATTTCAAATGGCATTTAGAGGCTTTTGCATCTGAACTCTTCATATATATATATATATATATATATATATATATATATATATATATATATATTATAAATAGATGCCACCTTAATTTGGGACTCTACTTGTCCTTGTTTCCGGATGTGCTTTTATGCTTTCCTGGTCATGCCGTCACCCGCCCGTGACGCTCATTCTCGCCATTGGACTAGTTGACTAGTGCTCAGAAGTGCTCAGACGCATTCACACAGAGGCATTCCCACAGCGTCATTGACACATTGCAAGTTCCCTCGAAAGGGAACTTAATTTCCCCCAAAAATTAAAGGAGATGTTTGGGTATATTTTCTAGGGTGTTTCATTAATTTGAAATGAGTCATTCTAAACCCCAGATAAATAGAATCTTGTGTTATTCATGTGGACGTTTCACACTACAAATTTCTAAACCCTGTGCTAACATTCTTTTTTGAATATTGGTAGTCTCAGTGTCATTTATTGGACAAATGCAGCACTTCTATGTTAGGTGTGAAACCTTTCTCCACCCGGAGTTTAGGATGACGTGTCTAAAAAACCCTTCTGCCAGTCATGGCATAAAAGGGCATAAATGCAGATGCATGGTTTACTCAAGCACACTTTCTGCATTTTAAAGTTAGTTACCAGATTTGCATAGTTCCTTTAGTGGATTGGGTTCTATAACAATGCAGATAGTGAATGGCTGTGTCATGGCCGATAATCATGAAATCACCCCTGAAATAGCGGCCCAGAAAAAAAATAAATAAATAAATAAATCAGTTAATAGTGAGACAAAGATTCCCAGAACATCCTTGACTATGTGAATTTTTATATTAGTTGTGATATTCGTGTGGGAATACAATCGAGGGGTTTTCAGAGGTCTGACGAAAGGCTCAGGCTGGGAGCAGATGGCGGGACTGTGCTAAGCTCACGCTGCATTTTGCATTGGGCAGCAGTTTGAGTTCAGTGGTTTGGCAGGAATTCCTCAGAGCCTGGGTCTCATCTGCTCTTATCAGTCGCCTGCAGTTGGGGAACGAGGTTAAAGACAGAGTTACAACATAAGGCATAAGGCGTAAAGCTTCAGGGGCAAGGTTGAGAGAGAGAGAGAGGGAGAGAATATTCCCCAAGAAAAGTCTGATAAATGCAGTGTACATTTTGAGTAGTCCGTCATGTTGCGGCCATCTGCACACTCTGTGAGTCTTACATTCATCACCCAAGTCATTTTTAAATGGAAATGTTCAGGGCAATAAATGGATTCCTTGCCCCTGACATACCAATTTAAGCACAGTGCAGAGCTGGAAGGTTTACTTTCTTACTAAAAATACAGAATATTAATTTTTCAATGGACTTTTAATCCTCTAATGCTAAATTTCTAGGCAAAGTTACATATTAAAATGAAATGGTGCAGAGATGATTATCAAGTGTAACATGTAGATTCAGCTAGACTCAAATGGAAACACTATGTCATTTTCTCATTGAAAAAAAAAAAAGAACGCCCTTCCTGAACCTCCACAAGGGAGACACCGGCCCCCTGAGGATCGTTATCTTTATGGCAGTGGTGACGATACACTGTTAACTTCGTGTTCACCTCATGCCAAAGATACAGTTAAAGTTCATCCTTAAAATAAAATTGATATCAATTGAGTCATTTCAAATTCTTATGTCTTTTGGGACTCTGAAGGAAAAATTCTGAAGATTATCCTAGTCACTATTTTACATGCAATGGCATTGACTTTGGACTTGAGTAATCATATGGACCCTGTCACAATAAAACAGCTACAAAACAAGGGTAGCAAATCAAAACAGTCTTGTGAAAATAGTCTTTTGTTTAACGGTACAGAGACTGTTTGGACCCACAGTATTTTACCTGTACTGTTGTATTTTACCTTTGCTTTCGCCCCTAGGATATATTTTTCTGACTTTCCTCTGTTGTGTAGACAATAACTGAGCACCTTTGTTTTTGTGGAAACATTAAACTTGTTAGTGGGCAGCGAGGCATGGAAAGATATATGCCCTACCAGCTCTCTCACTCTCTTTCTTCTCTTGTTCTATAGTCATCCAGACACAAAGACAAGGTTGCCGGCTCATTGGTCGGTGTCTCATTTGCTGTAAATATTTATAAAGCATGAGTTCTAAGATCAACACAAATCAAGGAGAGACGAAGAGACCCGGGAGAGAGTTTTTAAGGTAGTAATATTTAAGTCTGTCTTGCTGCCACTGGGATTAATTTTATAATCGGAGATGATAATATATCTATGATAGTAATAGATATATTATCATCTCCGATCATAGTTTATCTATGAAAGTAGTAGTACACAATGCGATCATTTGCTTATTTCCATGTCAAACTCTTGATGCTTAGTAGACTATGCTACATTCACATCTTCATATAGAATTGTTTTCGGTCTGCTGGCCGAATTTACTTGACATTTTGACCATGAGTACAACAACTTTTACAGAGGGCCAAAAAGTATTTAGTCAGCCACTGATTATGCAAGTTCTCCTACTTAGAATAATAAGAGAGGTCTGTAATTTTCATACCACTTCAACTGTGAGAGACAAAATGAGAAAAAAAAAGTCCGGGGAGTGAAGATTATGTAGTGACGCTAAACTGTGTGCGACTGCTCCTCCCAGTCTGCGTGTTTGTTTTGAGTTTTGAGTGCATTTTGAGTTTTCTATGGAGGAGATTCTAGCTGTGCTGCTTTTGTGTGCAATTGGTTTACTAACGAGGTAACAAAACGGCAGAAAAGAGACGAGCACCCAAAGCGTATTCAGAAAGCTTGTAATGCTAGATATAAAAGTAGATGTTTGTTGTCAGCAGACATTGACCGTGAGATGGATGGGATGAACGCGCGCCATCGGGCAGAAAGAACAACTGGTAAGAACCAATCAGGTTGTGATCCTGTTCTGAATAGAACTAGCTTACAGAATTAGAATATTAAAATAAGCAAACAGAGATGCAGACTTGCAAATCAGTCCATTTTTAATGTAGTGGAAATGAACCGAAATTCAAAGAACTTTTTTTTAGTTTTATAGTTTAACTTAAGCGTTTTTGCGTTACTCGGTTCACTAGCTCTGTGATGAACGAACCCTCCCTATCAGTGTTTACACCGTTTATGCCTTTCATGTACATCTAATTAACAGCATTCTAGAAATATTAATTTGTATCTCATTGGGGAATTGGCTTGTCTGGATGTGCAATAGCATGTTGCATTATTTTTTTTGATTGGTAACTATGCTCTTTTATATAATTGTTTGCCTTTCTCCAGTTATCTGTCATCAGGATTGTGGGCTGAGATTGATGACATTCTGCAGGCTCTGTGAAGCCCATTGTGCGATCATTAGGATATTACTTGCCGCATGTCGTCATGCTACATTTGCCAAATTACACTGACATCTTAATGAGAGAGAGGAGGCCTGGTCCTTAGTGAGCCTGACTATAGAAACCCTGCAGTTACAACATGGCAATGTATCATTTCACCCTTTGTTCTCCTTACAGCTTTTTGCCTCTTCTATTTCCCTCTCTCGCACATACTCTCCATTTCTCTCTCGTTCTTTTTTTTTCCTCCTTGTGCACACTCACACATGCAGGCACGCCATTTGACTCTTACATCACATAACAGACAGCTTGTGCAAGGCCCTCAATTCGGCCAGAGAGCCTGAGCAATTACTCACTCAGAGAGCCAGGCCTTCACTCAGCCCCACAGCTACACAGCCAGACCAGTTATCACTCGCTTTGTGCTGTTTGTGGAAACTCCTTTGGCTCAATTGTCATGATTTTTCATACGTCTGCTCTAAAAGGCTGTGAACTGTGAGAAACGGGGGAGGACCAGCAGTACAATACCTCTTAAAAAAAACAGCTCTTGAACCTGTGGTGTGTAAGAGACAGACTGAGCGAAGAGAGATGAATGGAACGAGTGAGATTGTGGGTAATAGGGGGGGAACGGGTGGGGAGCAGAGAAGTAAAGAAAGAGAAACATAGACAGAGATGAGATGAGAGGGAAAGAAAGAGCAAGAGGGAGATGAACTGCCCTGGGATGTAAATGCTGACAGATTGGCTGTAAGAGTGTACAGCGTCCAGCTGGAAGATGGCCACACTGGGAGATCTCACACCACTCTGAACTGCCCGTCAGTACGGCACTCATCACAACAGGCCTGTTTGAGGAACTTCTCCAAAACACAAAATGATAGAAGTTCAGAAGCACTAATTAAAGAATCAGTTCAACTAAAACCTTTTACTCGTCTTCATGTTCTTCCAAACCTTCCTTCAGAAAGAGATACATTTTGAAGAATGTATTGGCCACTCATTTACAATTAATGGAATTTAAGAATTTTTGTCATTGAATAGCTTTGTGTGTATGTATTCTCGAACGCACCGCCGAAGAGGCTGGCCAGGGACATGGGAGTGTCAAGCAGCCGGGACCACTCGGCATCCCCCACGTCGACCAGTTTCGGCCAAAAGTGTCTCTCCTGGCCTACGGCTGTGGACATCACCAAACCCAGGGAGCGTGTGGTCACCTTCGTTAACCACCCGGAGTGCAAAGTAGGTGGCAGCGCACAGCTCATTGATGAGCCTTGGGTCTGTCCTGCCCTCGTGCATGTCTCTGAGCATCTGGCCCTGGTAGCAGAATGACCAAAGCATGCAGCGAAGCAGCTGCCTGTCCTGCCACACTGTAAGATTTCGCCACTAGCGTAGACGAAAAACCACAGGCTTTGGATGGGTGCTTAGGCTCGCCATGAGAAGAAGCACCCTGTAGACACAGTAGCATCGCAACAGAGTGATCAACTGGGGGGAGCCCAGTGTACCCACGGGCAGAGGCTCCCTTGAGCAGAGGAAAGGTGCATGAAATCAGTGAACGGTCATGGGAAGACATGGGAGACTTCCAGGACTTCGAAATATCTCATCATGCACGTCCAGGAAGAAAGGAATTGGGGTTGGCTGTAGACATGAATCGGCCAACCCGGTCTCATCCCAAGACGTCATATAACTGACGTTTTGGGACGTCTTTTGAGTATACGTCAATATTCACCTTTTACGTCGGCAGATGAGGTTATAGGATCCTAACTCTACCCCAGACCTAAACCTAACCCTAAACCTAACTGACGTTAAAGGTAAAGCGTCAGTTGTATGACGGCCCGGGATTGCCATCTACCGACGTTTAAGGGGGCCCTAAAAAGGCGGATATTGACGTATGGTCAAAAGACGTCCCAAGACGTCAGTTATATGACTTTTTGGGATGAGACTGTGTTAAATCGGCAGCCGCACCCAAAAACCAATCATCTAGCCAGGAGTGCTCTGGAAGAGGTGGAGGGGTCCACTCCAACTCAATGCTCGTGGCCGCTCAGGAAAGCATGGCAGTCATCACGGGATCCGACTCGATGAACGACTGTACACCCGAAGGAGGCAGCGCTGTCGGGTCTTCACTCAATGAATCCTGCCCACCTCGTGATGCAGCGACAGACATGGCGTCATCATGGCGTCATTTGGGTCGTACCTCTAAAGTTCTACCAATTGCTTGTAATTCTATTAGTTGGACTGTTTTGTTTAACACTGTACTTTTAAAGTGGGTCTGCTCAGTGGAAACTTCTCTGTCATCAAATTCCTCTTTTAATAAAGCTCATTATGCATTAAGCACGTGTAGATCTTGATTGGAGTGCAGGGTTTCAAAGTGAGGTTTAAAAATAGCTTCAAAGACTTCAAAATCATTAGAACAAAAAATCAACACAAGCATGCAATGACCAACATTTGGACGATGCACCCTTTCAAGACAACAGACAGTTTTAGGTAACATGAACCCATCGTCCTGCTTCTTAACTCAACATTTACCCTGGGTAATCCCAAAATTAAGATCTCTCTCAGAGACTCGGAGCATCAATTAGAGATGGGTACATTTAAGCACTGCCATTCGGAGCTTCCTGTTGAAGGTCTACAACTAAAATATCAAAGAAATGGAGTTTCATGTGTGCTGTGCTGCATATTTCATAGATTTCCCGTTACACTTGTTTCCTCTATGCTTGTATCAGAGTGTTTGGAAATCAATGTATGCTTTTATGCATGTACTTGCTCACACTGTAGATAGCCTCTGGTCTGAGCCTCTGTGCCCGAGTCTGCTTTCATGGGTGCCAGTATAAAGACAGAACCTGTCACCACACCAGGTTTGATGTTGTTTTACCGCCTACACTGCACTTCTCTTCTCTTTTGTGTCAGAGGAGGGAGTAGAGATAAAACAGAAATCAGCAGTTGAGGGAATGTTGTTTTAGAAGATTATTGATTAAAAAATTACAAATAAATCCAGGAATTCATAAAGATATTTTCCTTCACCCTCAGCTAGTTGTCAATCTGAGATGTTTCATAATGGCATGCCATGCATAGAGCTTTTCCCCTTACTCTATAGATGTTATATCTTAGAGTTCATTCTGAATCATGGGTGTCATGGACATATATATATATATATTTAAATCTTGACCACTGTTATAAACTGTTAAAGTGTTTTAACTGTGTATCTACTGTTATAAATGTTCAACAGATTGGGGCCAGTAAGATTAAATGTTATAATAATAATAATAATAAAAATAATAATACTGTTGTACAGCTGTTGTAACATTTTTTTACCATTTTTTTTACCATGTTACCAAATATTTCTTTTTCAAATGAATGCAAAAAAAAAACAACAACAACAAAAAAAAAACATTATAATGTGCAAATAATGTGACACGACTGGACTAGTAATGGTGCTGAACAATCAGCAATCATGTGACTTAATTTAGACATGAATGTGTGGTTCGTCACAAACACTTTTTTCATGATTACATGTTCCAATCATGGAATATCAAAGATACAGTATTTTTTGGACGTTACACTGTGATTCCACTTGGCTCAGAAATCGGAGGGGGCACGTTGGCATGACACTTCTGTGCTGAATGTTGAATTTCAGCAGTTGCTCTTAGCAGGCAGCAGTTAATAGCACAGAACGAAATGAGAGAACCCAGAAGTTCACATTTGAATGCAATGAAAATGTTTTTCTGAGAATGATGAGTCAAACTCGCTCCACTGCCTCACCCACTTAAGAAATCCATCATATTAAGTTTTATCAGTGACACTTCATTTGCCGAAGCCATAAAATCAAAGATGTGTGTTAACCATTGATCATTACCATCAATCAATGGCTTTTATTAATTAAAACAAGACATGAACTGGCCCTCTGTGGGTCATAGCAGGAATTGCCGCTCTGAGCTGTTACTTTGTGGCACAAAAGCGGCGGTCTCCTTTTTTCAGGTGTCACTGAAATAGATGATCTCAATAAATAGGGACTTCATTAGCACTCAATCGAGATGCAGGGGGAGGTGCTCAGTGTAAACTTAATCTCAAATGGAATGGATGTGTTTTAAGTGTCCACACCTTGCCAATCTGTCTGAATCGCTGGAGGCTGGATAACCTTTGGTCCTGTTAAAACTTAATGATGTGTCTGCTGCTGCTCGAAGTGCCCACCTCCCGATAATTAGCACATGCACAGGAAAATTAACTGCTTCAGTTTTGAACTCAAATGGATTTGATATCATTGCAGAGTTATTGTGCACTGAGTGCATGGAGAGAGAACATAATTTAATAGATGTTGAATTGGGAATAGATAGAGCTAAGTATGTTTCAAGGTGTGATTGAGAAAGTTAAAATGTAAAAAAAAAAATTATAACTGAAATTAACAGTAACTTGGCACGTAAGCTGGATTATTCGTAGGTATTTGTACTTTTACGTGCTAAAGTAAATGCACAATATACAGTAAATGTATGCATCTAAAACGTAAACGTATACACATGAAAAGCTTTAGAAAGATACAATTTATCAATACTTTATATTTATATTATAAATACATATAAATAAATAAATATATATATATATATATATATATATAAATCAGAAAGTAGTGTAAGAAAAATTAAAAAGATACAGGCAATTTCCTTTTAGGGAATGATTAGTTTATGGAAATTTTACTTATAATTAAATTTTAAACCTAAAACACAACACAATGAAAAGGGTGAAAAACCTAAAAAAAAAAAAATTAATTTTAAAAGTACATTTAACCCTGTTTTCCGTCCGTCCGTTTGTTCATTCATTCATTACATTTTCTAATAGTGTATATTTTGTTACATTTTATTGTTGTATACTGTAGATATTGCTGAGTATTGCACACAGTACATAACAAAAATACAATAAAATTAACCTTTTATTTCCATAAATGCAATATTATATGAACCTAAAAGGATTTGTAATATGTCTCTAAAGTTGTTCATAAAATGCTTATTTCGCCCAAACTTGACAAATTCTGTCAAACTCTCATGCATATTGTTCCAAACCAGTAAGACTTTCATTCATCTTCAGAACACAAATGAAGATAACCTGACATATTTCGGTCCCTCAACAGCCTACACAACTACCACTTCTATATAACAATAAAAACACACACTTTCTCTACTAATACCTAGAGTTAATAGTCCAATCATATTGGTCTGGCATGCTTTTTGCATTGCCTCTGATGTGAACCAAAATCAACAAAAGAACTGGTTTATTTATTTATTTATTTATTTATTTATTAAATACAGTTCAATTTCAATTATCATTTGGGTGCATGCATGGACATTTTATTGTACAAGAGCCAGTAGACAATTGTTTTTCTCTTCATAAGGATATATATTTTTTTTTCGTTTGCATTTACTGTACTGCATTTGGTTTTTAAAATGTCTTCAGCCTTTTTTTTTTTTGGAAGGATATTAAGTCTTTTAAATTAATCTTTTTAATGCCACATTTTGAAGTAAAGCATTTTAGTTAGCTTTAGAGGTAGAGATTGAACTTTTAGTTGGCATGCTGTGCTTCATCTCATAGACATTAGCACCATGGCTAATAGCACTGTAACATTTATGGTTATGACTTTTGAATTGCTTACAGTCAGGCACAGTGTAATTGGCATGGCCATATTGCAGAAGAATAGGAAAAGTACTGTACTGACCTAAAAGATGAGGCGTTAAAATCTATCTGTTGAATGCAGTGTATTTAATGCTAACAGCATGTTGATTAGCATAGTTGCTCCCTGGTGAGAAGACTGGTACAGTCTTTCTCGCACCTAAATCTCAAGGTGTCTCTGGTGTTGAAATGTGTGTAGAAGCCCCACTGAGTTTTCTCAGTTGCTCTACTGCAACAAAAAACACATAATTAGATTGAATCGTTTGGCTACTCAAAGAAACTGAGCCCTCGCCTTCAGCACTGACCACTGGTTCTGCACCTGAAATGACGTTCTTTTGAAGTGCAGCGTGAGTGAGACCCATTAAAAAGCATTTAACCTCACCTGGAATTCTCAATAGATACACTGCTCTGTGAAAGGCGGGCACTCCTACACTCACTTAATCACTCCGTTCGCGGATGGCACAAACTCATATTCTGGTGTGCAAATTGGTCATGCTTGGAGTTTACTACAAAATGGCCACTTTGCTTGAAATGAAAAACGGCCTGGTGTCTCAGATGTGATTTATATGGCACTGATGGCTTCACGTGCAGCGGCAAGAGTGTGGGGGTGGATCCACCAGCTGCTGAAATATCACATGACCGGCCCTCATTTCTGTCTCCAGGAGATGCTACCTGATAAATTATGGTTATGTAATTTTATACCACACACCATTAGAGTGACTGCCCTTCACATGGATTTAAAGTGCTTCACCTTCTACCGAGTTGAACTGAAGTGAAAAGGAGCACATTGCAGTCAATTTTCATGAACTGCCTTCAGAATTGTAGCGCAGCACTGCACCTGCCATGTGGTGGTGTGTGAGAGGCTGCAAATAATATGTGTTCTTGTGGATGGATGTTCAGAACCAGAACAGTTCTCTAATGCTTGGGCACATACTCATGCAGCATTTATTTGTCTACTGCACTGTTGTGATTGCTGTCTCCTAGATTAGTACGAAGAGCTTTCCTTTGTATTACAGCCGATAAAAAATGTATCTAACGGCGGGTGACCTTCTGTTTATTTACACAGCATTGGACAAGGGAACAGCTGCTGTTTTGGCAAGGTCTGTCATTGTTCTTAACATGGGTGTCACTTGGTGGTGAGGACAGTTGTGAGGTGGGACACAGGTGCTAGTTATGGCATCAGTTTAGCTCTTAAATATTAATCAGATTATGCACAATTTAATCATAATTATTCAGAGATAAGGTCTAGTAGAGAACTTCCTCATTTTTGGTTTGAAACTGTGACTATACGTAACAATATAATATTTCTATTTATATATAGTGATGGGAAGTCCGGTTCTTTTCCGCGAACCGGTTCTTTCGGACAGTTCGTTTTAATGAACCGGTTCAAAAAACCGGTTCACCAGTTCTTTTACGTCATCACGTAATGACGTCAATTCTATCATCCCGGCGGATAAAAATACTTCAAATTAAAGGCATTTGTAATCACAACTTCAGTTAAATAATAGTATGCATTGTCATAATCATCTTGGATAAGTTTCTTACATTTACATTTTGAAAACGAACCCTGCTGCAGCCTAGTCGATGTGCTAACGCGGATGTTTTACATGTTTTAAATATATAAAATGCATAAATGGTCTTCATCATTTTATTTGTTATTAAATAAACTTACATTTCGCCGATTCGCCCTCTCATTTAAGTCCTGGGTTCACCCGTACTACTGCGTGCTCGTATATCAGCACAGGATCAGCCGGCCGAAAGAAAGTTCTGTTCAGAGACGGTGCTATCACGCATGCGCATTATCTCCAGCTCATCGGTTCTCCGTATCGAACGTGTCCGAAAGAAACAGTTCTCGGTTCTGCACTAGTGATTCAAGAGCTGCAACAACCAGTTCTCGACTCGAGAACCATAGCATATAGGCCTGTGTGCTGAGCTGAAACCTGAATATACAGTCGACAAAACTAAAAAAATCGATGCATGTCTGTCTCCAATATAGCCTGTAGCCTATACGTAACAGTATACATCATGTTTATAATGTGTTAACATAACGAATTAAACATATATGTTTAATTCGTTATGTTAACACATAAACATTTACTAAGCAGTGCACCAAACCTTGGCAAGAGTTTACATCAAAGATTTATATTGTTACTTAGAAATTAAATGAGCTGTTCCTGAAAATATTATATTAGTATAATAATAAATGTTTAGTTTGACAGTTTTAGAATCCAATCATTATTTCCAATCGTTAAAATAATACAGTGATACAGTAATGGGATAAACATGTTTCCAAAATGTTTTATTTTGTTACACTTACTGATGTTCAACTAAAGACATGGAAACGTACATTTCGTCCCTCAGAAAAAAAATGCACGCATGCCCAGCTCATCAACTCATCAGTTCTCAGTATGTCGAACGTGTCCGAAAAAGAAACAGTTCTCGGTTCTGTACTGGTTATCCGACCGCTGTACCTGTATGTTCGGTAGTACACGCATGCGCAGTATCAGCTGCTTGTGCTCATCACTTCTCTCAGCACCAACATGTCTCCGTTCAGTGAACTTTTTGAGTTACTGGAATAAAATGTACTTCTGGATATTGGTTTATTTCGATTCGGACGGACTGTCAGGCATGTCTGAAAGTGAGTAACTTTAGTAACTTGTGGTTTAGCGCTGACGCAAGACGCGAACTGTTTCGAACGATTCAGTCCGATTTAGTGTACTGGTTCGACCGGTTCACTAAAAAGAACCGGTTCAAAAGAACGATTCGTTCACGAACCGGCCATCACTATTTATATATAATGCAGTAGATATGAAATATCACTTTTTGGTCTGGTGGCAATGTTTTGTCTTGAGAATGAAGAGATTTGAGTTCCAATTAATTGTAATGTTACCAAAACTGTAGAAGGGACACATTTTGTTTTATGGTTTCATTAGAGCAAGCTGTAGAATAACTAATTCCAGCACCAGATAACAGTCGTTATAACATGACCGTTATCAAACCAAAATGGACACCCCCCTTACAATTGTAGATGTTTCCTTTGTACATCTCTGCCACAAGCTGTTTCATAAATCGGTGGGGATAATATCGGCAGTGGCAGAAAGTATGTTGCCTTTGGTTGCTGCAGGAGCTTGAATCTGCATGAGCCTGGGCAAAATGGGATCAATAATAGACCAATGAGCATTCGTAGTACACTGACTTTCACAACAGTTTTTCAGATTGTACTGAGGGAAATGTCATTGGCGAGACAGTGCATTGATACCAGGTTATTGAATGGCAAAGAAACTAAAAATAGATCATTTTAATGAAAAAGAAGAAGGAGATAATGCGAGGCATAGACATTAAGTATTTCACCAGGCTGTTTTATATCTTGAAGAAGTGTAATGGATCAGACTGCTTTACAGTCTGGATGACATCTTAACTATGATCAAACAGTAGGGTATCTGGCTCTTTACCCCCTGGGATCAAGCTGGTAGAAGAGCATGTTCTCTGTTGTGTAGTGAAAATGGTGTTCCGGCATACATCACTCCTTCCGAGTCAAGATAGGAGGTTAATGGAGTAAAATAATTCATACACATTTCAAACTACGACTCAATCTTTTTAAACTTCAGGGAAGGGTGCCTATGTATATCTATTGGAACCCTCATGCAGTGCTGTAAAAAATATTCACATGTTTACGTGTTTTATCCGTACCTCAAAAACTGTAAAACACTTCACTTAGTAAGAGTGAATAGATTGGTGTTACAGATCATCCATGTTGTGAAGCATTGATCGGTGAGATCTATAAGGCCCAGTGCTTTTCACACCAAAGAGCGAACTGATCTAACCTTGCGATCTCTGAGTAAAACAGCATATTGTTTGGAACTCGGATAACAAGACAGCAAGTAAAGCATTTGAAAATCAATATAGAATAAAACTGGCTCTTAGAAGCCTGAAAGTATGTCCAGGAGCTACCTCGCTTCCAATTCACCCTGCTGCCACGTAGCCTTTCTGTTCTCGGTTGTTCTTTGCTCTGACTATCTTTCTCCCCCCCCTCCTAGTCCTGAGGGCCCAGAAGCCCAAGAAGTGCAATCTTGATTTTGGGACGCACTATTATTTGTAAAGATTCCTGACAGCTCCACGCGTCTTCCCAGCAAAGTGTTGAAAATGAAGCGCAAGGATGATGTAGAGAGACAGTCTTTCACGGCCCCTCAGTCTTTGTTTCTGTCACTCGTTCTCTTTCCCTCTCTCTCCTGACACTTTTGCATGCGCTCAGTCTTACCTGTCAGCTTGCAGCACAAAAGTTGTTCTCATCACTGTATTCGGCCCCACCGAAGATGCAGCATGTGCACTCTTGGTGGAGGAACGCTGATTGATGTTTCACTGCGTGCCACCATCATTTCCTATTTAGCTCCATAGCTGCCTCTGTGTAACCCTTGCATATATTACTGGTGCAGGATATCTGACTTTGCAGTATACACAGTATGTAACCACATTATTGATTATAGATTTTTTAAAAGTTTTCCTTTTAAATGTCAATGGAATTTCTCCTGGGGCTTCTGGTGCTTCAAATGACACAAACACCAAAGACTGGAGTAACGATGCTGGAAATTCAGTTTCGCCTATTACAGAGATTAATTGAATTTTAAATATATTTGAATAGAAAAAAAAAATGTATTCAGAATTGTAATAGTATTTCACAATATTACTGTTTTTAAGTGCAACCTTGGTGAACACAAGCAGTTTTCTTTCAAAAGCATAAAAAAAAAAAATTCTACCGACCTTAAACTTTTGATGATGCATATTAAATTGCTTTTTGTCCACCTCATGTACTGGAAGACTAATGTAGTGCTTGCAGTATGAAAG
The DNA here is from genome assembly GCF_016745375.1 of Pimephales promelas. The sequence goes on along the minus strand of NW_024121765.1, from coordinate 10,871,306 downwards.
GGCTTTGTAGTCACCCTTTGTTGCCTTTAAGATTAGCTCTTTGCTGGGATTCCTGTATGTTGTGGATTAGGAGTTACAAGTATCTTGTTTATGAAGGGATTTGAAGAATTAGGGATGAAACAGAATTGTATACACGCAATGCAAATGTGCTCATTTCCCTCTCCAGTGCGAATATGTAAATGAATACAGTTTTGTAGAAACCTCTTGTTATATCTAGTATTTGCATGATATAAAATGTGCTGGTAAAACTTGCAGCATGTCACAAGAATGTTTTACTATACTGCTTTTGAGAAAGCAGCTATTATTCAGTTGTCTTCTCATAAAGGTTTAATTTGCAGTAAGACGTCCCACAACAATGCGCAGCCACAAATGGAGATTATTGATTCAGTCAATTGCCATAAAATCACATCCATTTCCTGCCTATTCAGCAGTCAGCTGCATAGAGTGTGGTGAATGAAATATCCACACAAGCCCATTACCGAGCCAAAATCCGAATGGAAAAAGAGCACATCAGGCCATCAAGATGAGAATAATCTAATATCTGCCTGCAATTGAAAATTCCTCCATTCAGCGAAATGTCCCTTTTTAAATTTGAGGTCTGACTAGATAGATTAACAGCGCATATTATAGTGGTAATTTGTGTGGAGAGTAAAAGCTTTACCTAGACCTATTACCAAGACAAATAGGAAGGCTGATGCATTTTGCTGGAGTGGATGGGGTGGGGAGGCATCTTGGCGGTCGGAAAAGACGGAGAATTCAAACTGCAAATAGAATTTCTCGAGCGAACAAGATTTAAAAGCCTGCTTAGTCCACCTTTGTTGATGGGCAATGATGATATTTTTACTATGCAAATATGTATTATGGAGAGGTATGCACTCGGTTTCATTTCAACAGCGTGCGACTGGAGTATGTAATTACTTTGTTTAAGATGGGAGCTACATAAGTGTATCGGGCTATTATTTTCCCCATCCCTTCCCTTATTCTTCTGTTTTTATGATGGTTAACTGCGGGCAAAACATTTTATTGCTTGGCGGCGAGGGAGATAAGGGATATGTTCACTCTAGCATTATCACCATAAAGCTCCATTTACTTTCATGAGATCCAGCATGACAACGCGGGGCCGGACGCAGGTCGTTATAATTATATGATACATAGATGATTCCACTCAGGCTGAGAATTGCCAGCAACAGCAAAGCTGGAGAGCATGACACCCACTAGAATGAGATCATTAAATGAGATGTATTCTGGGAGGGGAACCATCTGTCTTGTGCGTACTGGCTGGCTGTTTCTTCGTCCATTACCAGGGATGGGTCGCTGCCACCCCACAACTCTGCAGCCACTTTACATGCGAATGATTGTGTGACCTGGGCGTGCCTTTGGCACAGCTGAATTGGATGTTCAATTTGAACCCAGTGTTTCTTTTTCAAATATTTATGGAATCTTTGACAGTACTTTTATGCGATATCCATGGATAATGTAAGGAGAATTATTTAGTTCTTGAGAAATATTGAAGCAGAGAATCTGTAAGAAAAAATTGCACTTATGTGGTTGTGTTCACAAAATGTCCCACAAAATCTTCTTTTAAAGGCAATATATTATTTTCTTTCTTTTTGTTTCCCTGCTCTGTGAAGTGAACTTAATAATAATAATAATAATCAAGATATCAAACATACTGCAGTTCTACATAACCTTTTTTCTTCTGATTGAACTTATTAAAATGAAAAATTATTACAAATATTACTAGAGGGCGTGGCTCTCGGGTGATGTTTGACAATCATTTAATCTGCTAAAACTGCCATTTTCTTCCAAATGACTGCAAATTTACATTCAGACCTACCTCCAACCATTAAACAACCAATAAACATCCTACATTTTTTTTTATCACTTATCCATTTCACTCAGATGTATGGAGAGAAATCTGTTGCTGCTTCTGTTTTAGTGTGACTAAATATTGGTTGTCAGTTTTTCCAATTTTCTAACCTGCACACCCCATAGTGGCATACCAAGCAATTACCAAACTGTGCCTTACTGAAGCATGACAAATCTGAACAATTACTCTTTTAAAAAACAGACTTAAAGGAACCATCAAGAAACCAGAACAGGTTTCTGAGGGAGCTGATCATGTCTAGACTGGAGATGGATTCTCACGATCAAACATTTTCATTGTTTGCGGGATGAATTGTAAGATTAAACCCTTTGACCACAGAGTATCGTGTTCAGTCTGGCAGAAGAAATGTGCGTCCTGGAGTTAATGCAGGACACCAGGCATCGATCAGTCTGTCTGAGCCTGAGACTGCAGCCCAAGCACCTGCTATCACTTTAGGTATTGGTTGCATCAGAGGGAGATAGTGAGTAGCATCCTGTTTTCTTCCAGGTTGTCTTGCATTGATTTCTTTTTCTCTCCTCCTCTTGATTTTGTCGCAGGATTGAAGGCTGACGCCTCGTCTCTGTGTTTGAATGTGATATCTCATGCCCGCTGAGCACAAAGGGCACGAGAGAGGGTTGTTTTCCAGCAGGATCAGGGTCATCTTCAAACAATCACCTTCACCACAGCATTTGGCTGTATTGTTTATATCCGCACATACACGACCACGGGCATTGATCTGCTGTCAATACCAAGGCACTCGGTTCTGAACACACTGCCATCTTGTGTCTTTCTCTCCTTATCTCTCCAATTACTGCACCATCAGTCTCCTGTGACCTCTGCTTATGTACAGTAGATGGCTTTTTTAATCATAGTCTGAGCCTCAAATCCTAGATTCTGTATTGAAAATCATAAGAACAGCTGCGTTTGCACTTAATGAAATGACATTTGAAGTGGATAGTCCGCAAAATCATATTCCATTCGCATATGGATATTTGTACAGTCAGTCTGACTCCCTACATGGTTTTGCACAAAGCTTTAAGTGGTAAACAATATTATTTACATGAATAACTTATTATACTTTAAAAAGTTTAAACTGTTATATAAAAAAGTTAAATATTGTATTTAACTTTTTAGTTAAGTTAAATATAGATTCTTATTGGTTCTTTTTCAAATATATTTTTTTAAAGTTGGTAAAGTTTATGTAAAATAAATATAAATTCTTTTATAGATTATTTTAGGTAGAGAAGGTGTTGCAGGATCTACAAGCAGCAGTAATCTATAAAAAAACAAAAAAACAAAAAAGGCGGGAGCTTCTAGGTTATAAAACCTTATAAATGTAGACGGGGAGGCCCAGCATGCCACCATATAAATATCTTGTAAAGTAATCCCACTAGGCCATGCCTCTGGTGGAGTGTGCTCTAACACCTGGGCACTTTGTAGTGTATGCCAGTGCTATGGCATCGACTATCCATCTGGATAGGGGCTGTTTCGAACGAACGAAAACAAAGAGCTGCTCGGTCTGTCTGAAAAAAGATGAGCGAGATACGTAGGCTCTTAACACCCTGACTGGGCAATGGAGACCTATGTTTTTTTCCTCATTATGAACTGGTAGGGCAGACAGGGAAATAATTTGGGTCCTGAATGATGTGTTGAGAGATTTAGGCACGTATCCGTGTCTTGGCTTGAATATGACCTTTCATTAGGCCCAAATTAAAGACACTTTGTGCTTACTGAGAGTGCTTGTAGATCCCCTATGTGCTTCACTGATGCAAGAGGTTCCAGGAAGAAAAAAAGACAGTCAGCAGCGTTTCAGAGATATATTCCCCTTAATATGTATAATGCTAAAATGCTATTAAATGTATTTCCCCCAACCGAGGTGGGACGCTCTCAGACGCGGTCTTCGCAGGGCTGGGCTTATCTGAGGACAGTCATTGTCGCCAAGAAGGCCGTGTCGAAAAAATCCTGACACAATCAACGCTAGGACTGTTCCTCATTGTGAAAGACTTGAGTACACCTCACAAAACCACGGTGCCCTGTCTTTTCCGGTGCCCTCAGGGGTCTGTTCTACTAACCTAGACTCGGTGAGCGATTTCCTGTCGGACACTCGCCCCCTCCGAGGTGGGCTGTGGAGGACTGGTTTGTCACGATAGATCTAAAAGACGCTTACTTCCCATGTATCTATCTTCCCTCAACACAAGAAGTTCCTGAGGTTCACTTTTGGGGGCAAAGCATACCAATATCGGGTTCTTCCTTCCAGCCTAGCATTGTCACCCTTAACAGTCACAAAGTGTATGGATGCAGCTATAGCCCCGCTAAGGCTGCAGGGCATCCACATTCTGTATTATATCGACGATTGGGTATTTCTAGCTCAATCGGAACAACAGGCGGTTCAGCATTGAGATGTCATTCTTGCTCACATCAAGAGATTGGGGTTGAGGCTCAACGCGAAGAAGAGTGTGCTTTCTCCATTACAGAGAATCACTTTTCTCAGGGCAGTGTGGAATTCGACGACGATGCAGGCTCAATTGTCACCTGCTCGCATTGCTTCGATTCTCGCCACAGTAGATCAGGTCAATCTAGGCCAGTCATCCACTGTAAAACAGTTCCAGAGACTGTTACGTCTCCCAAGGGGATGCCAGGAGTATGGCAGGACACACAGCGTCCATCCCTTTGGGGAACTCGTTCACAAGTGGAAAATATCATATTTTCCATAGCACGTGAACGCACCATTAATCCGAGACACCTGGGGAGACTTATAAACAAGACAAGGAACACCTGTGGGCACTGAGCAAACAATTAACAAATGACAAGACACATGGTGACAGTCATGTCACAAATCACGTGACAGACAAGAACAAGGAACAAGACACAAAACCCACACCATAACAATATTACCCAGATAGCAAACTGACATTGAATCAACGAAGAAACATGACATCGAAACAACGTTGATCTGACATTGTTTTGCTCATCGAATTAACGTTGAACCAACGTCAGACGCGTCATTCTTTCAAAACTAACGGAAAATCAACAATGCATTGTTTCAACATTTTGAAAGCAAACCAATTTTCGATTTTCATTTAGCTTTGAAGAACGCCGCGTCTGACATTGGTTCAACGTTAATTCGATGAGCAAAATCAATGTTGTTTCAATGTCATGAGAAACGTCGTTTCCACGTTGATTCAATGTCAGTTTGCTGTCTGGGTAGTCAATCCAATCTCACGGCAATTAATAAGTATTTTACGAGGTGGCTAATTTGTATGAATTCATAAGTCCTCACTTGTACGAATTTGACCGATTTTGGCTAAATCATACATATTTTACGAGTTGCCCAATTCGTATGAATTCATACGAATGACATACACCTGACCCCAACCCCTAAACCTACCCATCACTGGGGTTTATAAAAATCGTATGAATTGTGAGTGAGGTTGTACGAATGTGTATGAGTGCACAAAATGTAGCATTGAAAGTTAAATCTATGTCTTGGATGACTAACAATCTTTGTCTAAGGGGGGCAAGAGGGTAGACTCTCTTGTAAAGCAGGTACAGAAGAGAATACTGACGTTAATGAGAGCCAACAGTATCTAAGAATAATTACCAGCCCAAAATGGCTGTTATTCTGTGAGTACCGTCCCACTTCATGCACCAGCTGTACATCAGTAGACACATAATGCTGCCTAATCAGGCAAAGTATATTTTTCTTTTCCCCAAGCATGTTTTGTTGGAGAATTTATTGCCATCAGGCAAATGCCATAAGTCCCCCATCAGTGTAGCAGTTGTGCCCATTGAGATTATTTAGCGATGGTGATTTCATTAACATGGTGGTAATTGTCATATGAACAGATACAATGACAATTATGAAATGGATTTGTTGTGCCACATTCACAAGTGGGTATTTTTCCAGATCTCTTGGGGTTGTCAGGTAATTGCTGCTTTACTTAGCTGCCTGGTGTAATCAGTGCCATAGCTCACAGTATGTTCATAAAGGGCTGATTTGCTCTGAGCTTAGTGAGAGCTGCTATTTTTGTACCGACACTGGTCTCCACAATTACCATTTGGTATGTTAGAGGTATACTAGTTTACTGGACCGAATAAAACACATGCACATGCACATGCACATACACCTGCACACACACACACACCCACTCCCACACACTATAACAAACCATTTTCATAATCAGTATTTTTGTCTCGTTTTCCAGTACAAATATCTAAACATTTATGTAACCAGACTCATTTACTAGAGAATGACAATTGTCTATGATAAAAAATACTTGTTTTAAGAAAGCACAATATGTATAATAATGTGTTGATTTAAATTGTAATATATCCCAATGACAAATTGTTGAAACAATAGGGAAAAAAATGGCAAAAAATGCCAATGGTTGAAAACAATGTTTTAATTCAAGATAGGTTATCTTACAACAATTTACATTGTCCATACAACTGTAACACAATTTTGCTTCAACTAAAATTGTAAGGTATAATGTACAGTCAGGGTATGAGAAGCAGGGTCTTGTTCTGAAGAGTTTTATTTACTGAAGAGTCACGGACATGATAGTATGGACATGAACTATGAGTTTGAGTTGAGATTTTATAATGTTGTAAACCCCTAAATGCTGACTGACTGATCAGAGTTCCAGAGAATTGTGTAATCTATCTTGTTTCATTGATGTTTACAGTATATCATTTGATTGGCAAACAGAATACAAATTGTCTGAGAGAAGAGAAAAAAAGCTTCAATGTATTAATTTCCTTATGATGAAGAGATGGGAAAGATCATAATAGAAGTGCTATTTGAATTGGGTTGTGAAATGATATGTGCCACTGCAGTGAACACAGTTGATCATCTTGCATATTGAATTCTTCTAAGTGCTTTTACTCTCCAGTCAATTCATTTTATTGACTCACATATGTGCTTTATTCATAGCTTGTAGTTTTTCATTCAAAAGCAGGCACAAAAACTTGAAGAGACATGCAGTTGGTGCTTGTTCATATTTAATATAGTTATTTTCTCACTTCCTGTCACTTGATATATTTCTCTCTGCCATATCCTCTTCTGGAAACCAAATACAATGAATGACTGTTCAATTTAGTGTGCTGCTTGAGTTTCAATGTGACAACTATAGCCCATTCACAAAGCTCTTTTATTTGCATATTTTACAGAATTTCTGCACCCTTGATACTGGACAATCTGCAATATAGAAAGGTTATTATTCGATTTGTGTAGACGCTTTTTATCCAATTCAGCTTATAGAGTACTTGATGGGGAGCAAAGTCCCTGGAGTAACCTATAGGTTTAATTACATTGCACATGAAAACAACAGCCAGTTTTAAAGACCAGTTCATGTTCTCCTCTTGAGTTTGAATCTCCAATTTTTTACCCCTTTACCCCCACATTATTACCATTCATTGAAGAGAACATATATCGCTGACCTATGATAATATAAATGTAGCATATTCATGTATGCAACATTCTTATTACTCAATTTATTTATTTATTTATTTTAAAGTAAATTTATAGCGTAACTTTCGGTTTTTTATAGTGTACATACAGTACACGTAAACATACCTCATTGTAATAATAGTGTAACAATATATGGTATGGTATGGTAATATATGGTAACTCGCTTATCATATCACATCAAACCGTGCAAAAAGCCCTTCCGATATTTATCCTTGTTTTCACATAGGCCCGGTTGCAGTATCTTTTTTTCTATAGCCACTCCGAAGTCTTTTGCATTTTACAACGGGTGAATCTCCAGTTCTCAATGGTGTTTGTCATTTGAACCTTTCTGGAGCCGTCATCAAATTGATAAGTTTAATTATATCAAGGGCTGTGAGAAAATGCTATAAATCTCCACAACATCCTCACACGCAATATAGCCGACTAGCCGAGACTCCTTCTTTATGTACAGATGTAATGACGTGTAATGACACAAATACATTCTCGAATTTCCCACGGAAATCCACCAGTAGCACTGGAATTAAAAACATAATTACAAGCTTACCGTTTTGAATGGAGCTAAGGCAAGCAGATAGTTTTGAACACTGGCTGGTTTTGTATTTGGTCTAAAATGTATTTTGGATTATTTTTTACCCCAAAAAGTTACGGACTACAGCTTTAAATAAATGTTTCATTTCAAATACTAAACTCCTTATAGAAAGTAATACGTTTTGTCTCTTTTTTTATTGTTTTGAGTGCATCATGTAAATGGTTGCAAGAGAAGTACAAACAACTTCAGTACTTTCCCTAGTCCCGTCCTATTATGTAGGTACAGCATTGTACAATTTTTCGTTTCAGAAGACTTTCGCCTCTTCTGATATCGATTCCCATCCCGTCCCCATCCAATAAATCGCAATGCAATAACCTTTGTGCTTTATTAATTTAGCTATGAAACAAAGTCTCAGCATTCAATTTCAGAAACGTTGTGGTGCTTTTTAATATGGCATGACAGATTGTTGTAGATTGTTGTAGATTGTCGCCTCAGTTCAAGAGAAGCGTCAGTACGAAAGCACATGTGAACTGATCATCTGTTCCTCTTTACTACTATAGCATGAAATAAACACTAATGAACATCTAAAGTACTGTTGAAAGATACAGGGCAACCTACTGAAATGAAACTATCCTGCAATCAGTGTTTCGAGGAAAGATGTCAGTAAAACAGCTTGGAAATATGTTATGTAATGTTACATTTACCTCAAAAAAGCTATTTAATGACCATAATCCTTTGAATTGGTACCAGATTGGTCGTGTTGGCAAGAGATGGAATCATACTAATATATATATATATATATATATAAGCTACATTTACACTTACAATGCTTTACATGAGGCATTTTAAAGACAGCATAGAGCCTCTGCTCCTACACACACCGGAAACTCAGCAATTACAGAAAAGAGCAATTTCACAACATCAAATATGTTTAAACATAAATCTCCCATCAACTGATATTGATCTGTTAAAGCTGTAGAAATACATTACACTTTGAGAGAGACATCAAAAATAAAAGGAAGTTAATCTGTCAGCAGTATATATGCCACTGATGGATTCTACCAAATCCTCTTAGTATTTGTTAAAAGCTCCTCAGTGGTCTGTTTTTCGCTGTTTTGCCCAGAGGGTGTTATTGCAATATACATGTCTGTGGTCAGGATGTTTGTTTTTGGGAGTTGCAGATATTCCATTGCCCACAGCTGTGCATGAACACCTCCAAGCACTCCAGCTGTGAGGATCAGCACTCCTTTCAGTGGTAGATGGATGAGATGAACTAAGATAGGGCAGAGCTCTGGGGGAGATGCTATCATATGGTCCCTGTTGATGCAGAAACGATAAAAAGCCATACTGTCTCAGACTAAGAGGATGCATTTAACCCTGGACTAATAAGAATCCTGAATAACAGCCAGTAAACCGTTTTTGGCTAAATCCCAATGGACATAAGCAGTTTTATTATTAGCACAGTTGTTATTAATTAGCAACATGTGATTAACTGGCAAGATGAGTTGAATATTTTGATAAGCTGGTTTAGCTTGCACTGTGCTGTAATTTCAAATTTTGATCATGCATAATTTAGATAGGTCAGTCGAAAGTCTTCAGTACTACAAATTCAAAATTTTCAGTAAACAGAACACATAAAAATCCTCTCTCTGTGCCTTACATCACTTTTGTGTGTATGTGTGTGTGTGTGTGTGTGTGTCATTTGCCTCTAAAATTCTGTCAGGGAGTATTCACTGAATCATACACATGTAATGAATGATTTGGTGCAATTTGAATTTTAAACCACTTGAAAGGATTTAGGATTTTCCACAGGAACATGGCAGTTGGCATGTTTCCTGTGTGCTGGATTTTCTCATTGTGTATGGATATTAAACAATGGCAAAACTACTACATGCAGAACAAAACCCATCCCTGGAGGACGAGGAGGTGTTGGGCTTTTTTCCACACCAGTTTCACCTCTGTAATTACTGACAGAACCCCTGAGGACTTGGAAATGGGAATACTTTGAAATGTTGATTAAAAATAAAAGCAATTTAAAATATAGACTTAGACATCTTCGTGGGAAAACTTGCTAGTCAGATTAAGGGAATAATAAACTATACCTTTAACCTAAAGGGGGTTTTAGCCAAAATGTATACTAACCTTTACTTTATTTATATAACTTTTAACTTTTTATTAATTTATTATTATTTAAATAAGCTTAAAATAAATTAAAGCAAGAGGTCCATTCAATATTTATTTATTTATATACACTTACACTATATAATGCAATTCATTAAACATTTATTTAAATAGTTTATTTATAATAATATTTATTTGAATGATTTTATTTACAATATTTAATCAATAATATATAAAAATACAAAACAACAACAACAACAACAACAGCATTCTGATGTGAAAAACTGACTGCGTGTTTATGAAATGGCTTTCAGACAATCAATATTGTTGATTAATTTTTGGTGTCTCCCCTGCTCACTTTATTATGCTTCAGCGTCACAATTGATTTGTTTTTCTTGTTCAAGTAGCAAAACATTAATCTGTTACCCTGACGTACCCACTTTGAATATTGATAGAGATTATACATTTACTTTTTTCTCCTGAGATGAACATTCCTCCAGTGATGAATGTAAGATTTTAAAACAAAATATAAATCAATTGCATCACCCACAGCTTTTTTTGTGAAGAACTGGCCTGTGTTTGAGAGCTCATCAGTGTCACTGCCTGTAAGTTGAAAGGAGGGCTCAGCTTTCTCTAGATTCACCAGTCCTGACATGAAGCCATATACTGATTCAGAATGAGGTGATGTATCTTTTACATACAGTATGTTTGTTCTCCCTAGAGACTGTGAATGGAGGCACACTATATATGCTAATGTGTCTTGTCCGCTATGATAAGAATGATATCAATCATTGTGTTGTTTTACATTCTTCGTGTAATTTTTTTCCCATATTACGTAAATCTAATATTATATAATTTATTCTAAAGTATGTTTGACACAATTGTTGGGGTGTAACTACTTCCTTAACGGCATTTTTCAGTAACTTCCAGTAGCTCAGCAGTTTTGAAATTATCATATTCCCAGTAACAAGCTACTTTTTTTTTCCAACAGGAGGTTAGGGTTAGGGTATGGGCTATTTTTGTCAAATTGTTTATCGCAATTTTTTTTCAATTGGCTTTAATTTCTAGGAATATACAAAATAACAGGTTTAATTAATGTTGCTGTTAATCAAGGGTTTAAACTGTGTTGTATAACTTATGATGTTATGCAAATTATAAATAGATTAAAATGATAGAATTAAAATGGCCTCCACAGTCAACAGATCTCATACAATAGATCACCTTTGGGATGTGGTGGAATTGGAGATTCGCATCATGGATGTGCAGTCGACAAATCTGCAGGAACTGCATGATGCTATTACTGTATGTCAATATGGACCAAAATCCCTGAGAAATGTTTTCCACGCCTTGTTACATCTATACCACAAATAATTAGGACACTTCTGAAGCCAACAGGGGTCCAAACGCCAAAAGAGGGTTTGTGCTGGAGGAAGCTTTTAATAAATTTGGCTACATGTGGCCAAAAACTGGTGTGACCGAATTCAAACGAATTAAAAAAAAAAAAAAAAAACATGGACAGTATTGTTTGAAAGGACATACCTTCAATTATTTCCGAATGAAATGATTATGCAGTATGTATAGGCGAGAGTGGGGTAAGATGAGCCAAGATAAGAGAAGAGAAAATTAGGCAGAAGTATAATGTAAGTGTCTATAGTAATTTCAGGGTGTTTCCTATCATTTTAAATGATCAGAATACATATATAACGTAGAAATATGGCTTCTTGTAAAAAAGTTCATGTGGCTGCATATCCATGAAGATTGTTGTATGATAATAACACAGTCATGAAAGTGCGTATCTATACCACGAATGTCATTTCTCGTGGCATTTTTACGCCCAAAATGTTTTTTGAGTGCACATGCTACGCACTGAAAACCCCATTTAGGGGGAGGGGAGTGTGGAGTCCGCGTGTATTATACGCCATAAAGTCCGTATCATATGCACGCGAAAAATGCATACCATATACACGCAAAAGCTATTTTTGGCATACAAATGGCACGAGAAATGACATTCGTGCTATAGATACGAACTTTCATGAGATCGGGCTCGATAGTACACCATGTAAATATGCCAGAATTAGAAAAAGATACTTTTCATCTGCAGTCCCTAGGCTGTAACAAAAAAAATGACAAAAAAATAACCAACAGTCCGCATTCATTCACTATGACAACAATACACATAGATAAGAATATACCCAGGTTAGGGGTTAGTTGATCCGAGTCATTGGGGAGGTTGCACCATCTGGGTATAAACTGGCCCTTAAACTATATGATTAAGCATATTTTGGTTCTTTTCAGAAAATGATTTGGTGTACTTGTACGTTGTTCCTATTAAATAAACCCAAACTAAAAATAACAATTATATATTTAAAAAATATATACTATTTATACTGTTTATACTTCTTACGATATTTAACTTAACTACAGAGCCTTATTGTGCCATTGTGGGCAAAACTAGCTTACCAATTCAGGCTAATATTTAGCTAAATGATTTGCATGGTTTTATACATTGCTAAATCACCAACATGGATCATCAATATTTTTAGATCTGGACAAATTTGCTTTGATGTAACAGCCAAATGGATGCCTTCCACTCTTCCCATGTGTTTCTCCTTTTCACAGTCTGGCAGAAATTATGGGTGGTTCCAAAATATAGTCACATGACAATAAAAGTGTACGGTTGTCAAGATAAAGGTCAGCTTACCCCACTCTCCCCTACACAGAATGCAGATTATTTGTGTGCATAGAACAGTTGGATGACCATTTTGTAAAATACTGTATTCAATGCAATGCACTTGATTGGTCCTTCGATTTCCATTGAGAGGAATTAACAAGAAGCTATATCAATCTATTTTTAATAATGTTTTACTCTCTCATACAAATGTGAATTTCACTACACAACACCATTTACTGAATTGAACATGCAACAAAGTAAAGTCATCATGCAACAATACGCATCAAGCTTTCCTACTGTTCAAAATGTTTAACTTTGCATTCTGAACATGGCTGTTGAGATCACCCAGGGCAGTAGAGAGCACCATACAGCTTGCACCCATATCAACTTATGTTGAGGAAGATGGAAGGTAGAAACTGGCACAATGCCAGCAATTGTGTGACAAAGACACTTGACGCCACAATAGCTGTCATTCTTTATGCCATCCTGCCTGAATCACTCCCTCGTCAGAGAAGATCCTCAGAGCTGTGAAGTGTCATTTACAGATTTCTTGCATGCTGGGAGGGTGTGTGCTTTGTACAGCCACTGCTGAGTATTTTTAGTATCCACCTTTGTAGTTGCCGTGGAAGCTGTGCTAATAAACTGCTCGTCTCTGAGGCCCGTCAACTTTTCTGCTCAGAAGTGAGGCGAGAGGCGGCTTCGTTGATGCTAGATTAGCACCCATAGGAATATCAGACTCTGATATCAAGTCAGCCAGAGATGACTGTGTCCAGATCAATAATTTTCTAAAGGGTAAAGTGATTACTGTGCAGTTATTGAATTTCAGCTGCAACTGCAACACAGAAGTCCATTTACGCACCGACTGTAAAACTGGGTTAGAAATGACAATATTCCGATATGACTTCACCTCAGATGTGGACCCATCCATTTAACTAATTAGTTTGGCTCTGTGCTTTTCACTTTAGCCACAATCGTAGTTATTTTCCATTATAAATCGTAAAATGGCAACCGACATATGTGGCATTAAAGCGGTTTCCCTTTGAACTCTGTTTCTCAGGGTTTCATCAAAGGTTCAGCTGACCTTCCGTAAGCGGCTCTATTAGGACTCTATCAGAGTTGTTTCACAGGCTGTCACGACCCATTATGTCAGACTTGCATGATAGCATTACGCTGACATCATGACAGACATGTTCAAATAAATTTGAATACGACAGACTGTGACACGAGTTAAACAATTTTCAAATGTCCCCTTGTGCTACAAATTAACGACTTAATTAATTTGGGAGCAGGCTACGGATCAGAACACCACAGCCTGATGTCCATATGGCACACCGAGAGGAAAGCTTCAGTTCTTATCTGCCGCACAGTATAAAACAAATTCTGGAATCCAAATGTGGTTGAAAATGAGTTATAGTTTCGCTCTTGGAAGCTATTATTGCAGTTCGACTAATATTTAGAACACGTCTGTATAAAGTGGCTATAGGGTTTCTTTAGTTGCTCTTACACTAAGATCTTTATAGCCCAGCATCTCGAGAGACTTTCTGCAAAAATGTCTGAGATTAAGTGGGGTAGAATCTTCCAGCTGGTCAGATTCTCTGACATTGTCTGTTCTCCTGTCAGCTGGGTGAAGTTTGAGTAGTTTTCCCCGAGCAGCGGTCGGCTCATTGCTCCATATGTACTCTTGAGCTCAAAGCTTTAAATCTGTTGAAGCTGTGTGGTGGTTGCCAAAAGTTCCCTTGTTTAACAAAGCTCTCTGTGTGTTATCCTTTTAGATTCACTTCTCTCTCTGTGCCAACATGAGCTACTGTAGCGAAACAACATGGCATAGCTGCTGTTCAATTCGAAAGGGAGAAAATACCCCCTGGTTATTCACTTTTAGCTCCGAGTCTATATATTTAGATGTTAGCATGGTTGGACACACTCTACATTAACTCTGCACACTTTAATTATTGCATAAGTATTTGCATTTTACGAGGGTTGTACTTGAAGCCTGCACACAGTAGTGCCATTCCATTCATGAATGAATCAGTGTTTTAGAAATAAATAAAGATAAGTTATCAAATTGTGAATAAAAATTGAAGGGAAAAAAAATATTAGATCTGCTTTGACGTAATTTGCAGGATGCGTAAACACTTTTCCTGGTGCCTTTTGAAATATGAACATATATATTTTTAAAAATATTTTAAAAGTCAGCATGAAATGAAAATCTAAATGCATGATATAGACGTCATTGTGAATGATTTGCGCTTGTAGTTTAATTTTCTTTTTCTCAAAGCTTGTATCTTAAGCTTGAGCAAAAGTAATGATTATGAATATGTCAAATATAGCAAGGAGATATTTTAATTGTTTATTAATAAACAGGTGTTTTCTGTGTCAGTGTCGGCTGCAAAGATGAAGTTGATGATGCTGACTCCTGAGTTGTGAATGCGCTAGAGAGAAATGCACATTTCACAGTCTGTTTTCTTTAGTTTTGAATTGTTCTGTTTAAAAGTAGATGTTTGTGAGGCAAGTACGCTAATTTTTGGTTCATTTATGAGACAGCTCCAGTTCATGTGCCGGCGCCTCCGTGTCGTGATTATCTATTGTCTGCTATAGCCTATTTACCTCTTATTTATTGAATCCAGGCAATTGGTTGATAAAACATTCATTACACCATGGCCATGTCCGTAACATTGTTTTTCCCTTAGAAATGTGATTACGAAAAATAAAATAAAATGAATATTTTATGTTCTGTGGAAATCCAACCCTTCTTTATCCGGTGGGTAGTATTACTTTTGGTGTGTGCAGTGTAATTCACAGAAGTACTAAAACAATATTTGTTTGTGTCATGCATGTTTATTTCCCTCATATTAAATACAAAACACATGTGTAGAAAGATATTTTTCCTATGTCTTGACTCCTTTATTAAGGCAGCATGGATATAAACAGACGTTTCAATATATTGGTATTAAATGCATTTTCTAAGAATTTATATTTTAAGTTTTGCCAGCAAATGTCACATCCATAATGCTGGAATTGCCCAATTTTAAAGGGATAGTTCACCCTAAAATGAAGATTCTGTCAATAATTACTTACCCTCATGTTGTTCCAATCTTGTAAGACTTTCGTTCATCTGTCACAGATGTTGACAGGTTGATCATCACAGATCAACTTGTCACTCACATGACATCACAGCAATAGCAAACCAGAACCATCCAATCATTTCCCGTTGGACAAAATCAAGTCCCCTCCTACTGTTTTTTTTTTTTCCAGAAGCCGTTTCACTTGGATATATACGTCACAATAGGGAAGAGAAGTTTTTTGCATTTTTCGCTTCAAGACGACATTAAGCCCCGTCCACAATCGGTTCTAATGGAAAACAGAAAATGATCCTCTCAGCAGAAATCCTGCTCTTCTTCTAACAACATCACTTCTGTTGAAAGTTTTCTGTCATGCCGGCAAAAACTGTTCTACTACCTGAACCACACAGGGGAAGATGACAGCAGATCTGTTTAATTGCCATGTTCACAATTCCAGGAACTGCTGTGCTAACGCATAAGAGAAATGAAAGTTGTTGCATGCTTGGCTGCATATTTAGAAGAATAATGGGGTTTTGTAATTTTCTGGTTTATAAAATGTCATGCATGTTGGGTGGGAGGCAGTGCCGAGGCGATCGCACAGGTAACAATCAGTCAAAGCTAATTTTGTATTTGTGCACTCGGCTCATTGTTCAGATCTGAATGCCATTATTATAAAGAACAAAGCCTGTCCTTTCCAACAACTGAGCTTTATCATCAGACCATGAAACAGCGCTGTAGTTACAAGATTTGGCTGTGTAGCTATGTCTTTGTTAGGGAGTAACTGAGAGAAATTACTTTGGATTGTGTCTTTATGTATTGTAGATGTTAAAAAAAAGACTGCACCTTTTACTGCTGGTTCTTGATTATGACACGTCCTGCTTTCCAAGATATAGTCATCATAAGTCTGCTGATTGCAGAATATATTAAGATTGTTTTCTGAGAAGAATCGAACCACCCACACGCAAGTTATTTCTAAAGCCTGTGGTTGCACATTGTCTTGAACTGCAGAGGTTGGTAGGCAGCTCAACGAGTATTGACAGAAAGACAGATGGAAACAGGGGCCCAATCTGCCTTATGTGCATGGCCTTAACTGAATACCACTGTATGCTGCATGACCACACCAATAGCACCAGCAAAGTGCAGCTTTTCACTTGGAACAAATCTCCCTGACAGCTGACAGGTCAAACTAAGAGACTTCTGTGGAAAACTTTCTTCTTCCTCTTCCTTATGGTTGCGGTTATTATTCAGTGATATTTCTCTCCACAGAAACGGCTGTTACTGCAAGGAAAGCAGGTCATTCTATGTTTTTTCCATTAGTTTACTAATAATTGTCTTCTTGTGGTTGCAGTCATCGGCTGGTTAAGGGGAATAGATGCTTCTTTATCGGAAATGCATTTGATGCTTTCTCTCAGCGAAATGGTCCACACCACACTCATTACAAACCTAATGATTCAGTGGTCAATAAATGCATTTAGATAAATAATAAATGATGATTTGTTTAAGCAGTTTAAAGGCCATCTCAAAATCATCCATCTTTTGTAAAAAAATAAAAAAATAAAAAAAAATGTTTAGGTATTGCTGGATTTAATCAAAACTGAATGCTTTTCATTCAATGTTCTTTTATAGCATTAGTATGTTTAAATAAGTATGCATAAAAAAAACAAAACAAAAAAAAAACATTTCAATACAAGCATAAGGCCGGACTATGTGGGATAGCAGAAATGTTAAACAGTAGGCTATATTTTCTCTATAGTGTTTACACAGCAGTATATACATAGTAAGATTAAAGGGGTGATGAACTGAGAAATCAAATTTTCCTTGAGCTTTTGACATCTAAGATCATCATTCATATTATAAGAAAATCCTGGAAGTTTCAGAAATGAAAACGAGATCAACCTCAAAGTGTTGTAGCCAAAGTAACAAAGCAAGAGCTTATTTTTCGATCATTGAATAATTCAGTTGACGTCTGTTAAACATACGAGAATAATAACTGTTCTATGGCATTGGCATCCTCTTGAATAAGACAAGCCCCCACGGCACTTGCATTAACCTCCAATTTAAAATGCTGAGCACAATTAGGTGACAATTAGGTCCCACAAAATAATACATAGATTTTCATTTAATATACTGCATTTATACAACTGTTCTTTCAGGTTCTCGAATCTGATTGGCTGAGAGCATTTCCATCAGTGCTATATTCACCCAGTTACAGCACTCTAACCATTTCACCGTTTGTATCACTCCATATTTTTAATTTTCGAAATGGAGTTTAAAGATGTTTTTTGGTGAGAATGTAATTATGTAGACCTCAAATATGTTACAAATAATCATAGTGCTTATTTTACAATTTTTTACAATTCTTTCGCAGATGCGAGCTCCACGCCGTCAACGGCCGTTCAGCGCTCATGTATTCTGTTTTTACAAGTGAGTCAGAACAAAGAAGTTGTTTTAGCACTGTTATGGGAAAGACAGAGACAAACATATTTCTTTCCTTTGCATACATTCAAACTGATTTTTTGGATATAATATTGTGGACATCAACCTGAAGAATGAGATGCTGGTACTACAGTCGTTTAGTCGACCCTTCTCTCATAATATCATAATACTCTACATAAAGTGTTGTTTCTAAAGTGAAGTTTTAGAGTTAGTAACAGAGGCTTGGCCTCAACTGTTAACTCGAGGTTTGAATCTATGGCAGAAGGAAGTAGTTCTGCACAAAATGTGTGTTATTATTATTTTTGTGTGTGGTTGCATTTCTTGGACAATTACTAAATTACTGTTTCAACGTTATCTAGGCTGCTCTGGGACACATGAATTATTTTCAAGAGCAGGTTCAAACACTTATGAAACAAATACCAGCATTTGTTCTCTCATTTGAAATCAGCCCCTGATGGTTAATTTTAATTGGCAGTTGGTCACAGTGCTTTTCAAGATATCTGTCTTCCACTCCATTCAATTATGCTGCAGTCTCAAACATGCCAAGATGTCTTCCTGTCGCTGGAGTTTTCATTAATATAATCCACAAATGACACATTTCCCATCGTTTATTTTTTTTTTTTATTATATAATTATTATTGTAAAGGTGCGGTTACAATGTCTCTTACCATATTGAAAGACACATTTGTACATGTGTGCACCCACTCGTCTTGCCCCTTACATCTGCCTCTCCTACTGTATGCAATTTAGAATTGATTCAGAAACTGCGTTGCTTAGTTACAAGGCTTTATTGCTCTTCTAAAATTGGGGGGTGGGAAGGGAACTCTCTCTCTCTCTCTGGCATGTTTTCTTGCCACCACATGCTATGTAGAAGCCTGTATGGTTCTCTTTCTTTCTTTCTTTCTTTCTTTCTTTCTTTCTTTCTTTCTTTCTTTCTTTCTTTCTTTCTTTCTTTTTCTGTTTAGTGCTGCAGTCAGTATAGTTCTTATATATAACTCTGACAGCAGATTCCCAATTCTCAAACGGCACACTGTTTTGAAAATTGTTTTTTTCCACTCTTCATTAAAATAAAATGAGTTAAAAATTGCCGTTTGATCTTTCTTCAGTTAGCATCTATAATGTAATTTTCTTCATAAAGAAGTCATGAGTCTTCAGTTACATCATATCAGCATGCAAATTATGATTATAGCAATGGCATTATGGATTTCCACAGTTCCACATTGGGAAATAGCCAACTTGTGTAAACTTCAGCATCTGGACCTTTTGGTTTCCAGGTATCTGTATTCTTACACATACATCTTTTTATAGCAGCTCTCACATACAGTAACGTGGTAAAAGATGGATGATAGTGGATGTAACACATACCGAAGCGTCTCTGTCTCAGCGCCTCAGCCTTCCTTTACCTGCTCCTGACTGCTGCCTCAGCTCCTTCCTGAGAAAGAACGCACTCACAAGAGAGAGTGTGAGAGAGAGGGAGAGAGAAAGAGGACTAATGAGGGAGAGAGAGGGGGTGTGTGAGAGGAAAAAGATGCTGAATCCTGGTTGGCTGGAGAGTAGAGGCTGACTCAGTGGATCTGGAAAAGCAGCATGTGACAGATGCAATTCTCATCCCAGTCCTCACCATCAGACCAGAGGCTTGTTCGCCATTGGCCCCGTTCATTGGACCGGCAACGCACGGTGCGCTATAACACCATGCTTTCCTTTGCCAGACCCAGCGGAGCTCTCTCACTAGCGCGTATCACTTGCGCATCGAGCAGGAGACTCAACCCAGACACACTTCAGCCCAGCGCAGAGAGCCGAGACTGAGGAAGAGGAAAGAACGAGTTAGCAGCTCTCCTTTACTCTCGTTTCTGCTGTACAGAAGAGGAGAGAGAGTGGGATAGCGCATTTGCTGGAGGCTACTATAAGAAGCAGAGGCACACCACATAAATCCCCCAAAGTGACTGTAACAGACCGAGCTGAAATGACTGATGTTTGAGGATCCGAGAGGATGAGGGAACCTGCTCGCTCCGTTCCTGACTGAGGGAAAGTGAGCTTGTGCCTATCATCTGAAACAGAGAAACAAAAGAAAAGGCGTGTTGGGTGGACTTATTTCTCTCTCTCTTTGGCTGAACTCTGTGCATGGCAGCTTCGGGTCCCCCATGGCGTGTTACTACATTGTCATCAGCTCCACACACCTCAGCAATGGACACTTTCGAAACATCAAGGGAGTTTTCCGAGGTCCCCTCTGCAAGAATGGCAACAAAAACTTGGTAACTACCACGTCTCCCGTACGAATGTGTGTTTGGTCATGTGCTTACTTTTGAAGCCAGTAATCTTGCCTCTAGAAACTTTTCTGGACTGTGGTAACACTTTACATGTTATACATTTGACTCTAATGAATCATTATTGTAATAATACTGTTATTATTATAGTACAAATCTTTACACCTGCAAGTGTTACCTTAACAAGCTATTTCTACCTACCATACCATACCCCTTTATTTATATAGCACAATTTAGACAAACAGCATGGCAAGGTTACCTGATTTAACCCATAAACATTTACTATGAATTAATGAATTTAGGTTGATTCAGTGATGTAAAATAAGGTTTTTGACTTGAGATGTTACCATTTTTTCAGAGGGATCAAATTGAAAATTATAATGATAGACTAGGCATCCCAAAAGTAATTAAACTATAACAGGAAAGTAAAATGAAGTTGCTCAAGGAATGAACCTTTAGGAAAAGTGTTGCGAAATTACTTTATTTTCAGTACTTCCTGTTTGAAAGTTGCAGATGGAGAAAGCAAAAGCTGCTCTAGCCTGTGCCCATAACTAAATTTCTGACAGATGGATAGGGATGAAATTAATCTCTACTACACAGTCATGGCCTGGGATTTAGTCTAACCATACTTTTACTGGCCATGCCCTCAAAATAATCCTCCTGTTTGTGCTCCCAGAAAACTGCCTATATTTCCGCACAAATACTCCGCTATGAACCCGCTGTATCTAGGACAGCACAAAGGGGAATTTTAAAATAAAATCAGTCTCGGTAAAATATTATTTTTCATAATTACTCTAAGAGCAGTGTGAATAATGTTTTTCAGTTTAATTTAATTAATGCGATTGGCTCCTGAAAGGAAGTATATTTCAAAGCTTTTAAATGTGGAAGTGAAATTTCATACTCTCTTTCACTGCTTCCTTCGCAAGCCTTCCCGTGTCATCTCTGTCAGTTGGGGGGAACAGAGATTTCTTGACAGCAGCCTCCTTCTTTCAAAAGAATCAAAAATGATTGGAGATGAAATATTGAAGCTCTTGGCTCAGGATCAAGCGCCAATCCTGCTCATCTGCCTCCCGCCTCCAGCTGAAAGGCTAATGCTGAGGGAACGTTTGGGTGCATGGCGTAACTATGAATGCAGCAACAGATTGTTTCTCAAGCACGGACGAAAAGTAGAATGTTTCGGTGGCCGTTGTCGGCTCGATCTCTATGCAATTATCAGATTTGACACATCTCCCATTCTGTTGCAGGGAGGTGTCAGTGAACTGTGTGCATCACTGACACTGCTCTGTAACACAGTAAATTCCGTTCATTACTCCCTCTGCTGCATAGAGTAGCTGTAAATCTCATATACTTGGGCACACGCACTCTCAGATGTATCGGTATGAAAGGCAGACTAAGAAAGCTGTGCTTATCCCAGCGCTGGTGCAGTGCCATCTGGCTCTCTTTCCTGGTGCAGTGATATTTTAGTCCAGAAGAAAAGCTTTGTGCTGTAGAACATTTGTTCAGCGTGGCTCAGACGCAGAGGAAAGGAGAGGAGGAAGGATAGGAACGATATAACTGCGAGTATAAGTGTTTGACTTTTGCTTTATGAAATCCATCTCTGTAATTAGTAGTATTGCTCTCCCGGATTTCTCAGCACATCAAAGGGCTTGGTTCAAACAATAATTTTGAGGAGAAAAAAAACCAAAACAATATGTGCGTATCTTTATTGAATGACTTTGACTCTTACAATGTTCTACTTTAGTGGAAAAGAGATTAGAAAATGGCACGAAACCCTGTTTTGAAACTTAAAATGACTTAAAATTATTTTTGGAAGAGAAGCAAAGTACTTTCTATTGTGTATAAATGTCTATAATTTCTTAAATTACTATATTTTATTTTGCTTTGTTTTGCTTTGCTTAGTCCAGATGCGACAAGGCAGTAAAAACATCTTCCTGATGTATTAAACTGAATGAGTTTGGAGCTGTGCCATATCAGCGGACTCTTATAAAGTCAGACGCAAGCGCCTGAGCGGAATTTTGCCCCTTGCTTTAGCTTCCATGAATATGCATATCAACGGGGTTATTTCAACGCTCGTATTGATTTCCTCACAGTCGCTGCTAAGTCAGCCCATCTCCCCGCTGTGCAATGATGTGAGCATCCATTTCCACTCAGTGATGCCACTTTTAGACACCACTGTGCTCTGGGAAAGGATCCTTATGCTGAATATCTATACGGTTTGTATTGTCACAGTGCCTCTATTGGCAGATGCATGGCAGAATGAACAGGTGTTATAATCAGCTCTTGTCCTGATTGTGCAGGGGATCTGGGCGATTGTGTAGATTGGATGTTGCTAACGTGATATGCATGGAATTAAATTTCCTTTGTCGCTCTCATATTCATTTTCGTCACATGTATTATGGTTTTTGTAGTTTGCCGTGATCCTGTGGCTTGCTATCTTCATGCCACCATCCAAAGCACAAAGGTATGTGAAGCCCTAATCACCACTGCATGTGTCCAAGAGCTGAGGCAGCAGCAGACTAGCTTAATCGCAGAGAGTGCCAGACAAAGAGACTAAAACTGAGGGAGGAGAGGAAATGAAAAAGGGCAAAATGTTATTATGTTCCTCTTACCCTTTGTCTTTCCCTGCTGGGAAAGCTTGCCCGACAATTTGCATTGTGGGAGGACAATGTGTACAGTATGTGTGTGCGGACGCACTCCGAGTTCCTTCCTAATTGAGAATTACAGCAGAAACCCAGCTCTTGCCATGACCAGGCCCCGCGCACGAGCTCTTCTGCGGGGTAATTAATGTAGCAGCGCGGGCGATTAGCCTCTGCAACCTTTCGCCGCGTTTTACCTCTCGGCCCCATCCAGGTGTGAGGGAGAAACGAGCGTTTAGATATCGCACCATGCAGCATGCATTATTTACAGACGGGGAGAACCCAAGGCTTGTCATCACTGCCGAATGCAGACAGATGTAGTTAACTTTACGCACGCCCGAGACAAATGTGTGGCACGCTCGCACTCGGCTGATTAAAATTCACTCCATTCGTGGCCTTCTGTTACTCATAAACGCCAGGTTCATTTAAATACCCTGAACGTGGCGTTTTGCTTCTAGTGCTGCATCAATTTCATTTCACAGCACTGTTAACTTTATAACAATGGAATCATTCTCTCTGAACCCCGCAGACACGGTGTTTGTTTCTTTGTGTGTGTTTTGGAGGTATTCACTGTGACAAATCAAATCTCTTGCCCTGGTTGTGTTGTTCTCCTCCTCTCTGCACAAAAGAGGCACGGTGCAGATTCCATGGGCCCTTATAAAAGTGCTAATCCCATGTTTTTTTTTTTTACTGACGGTGAACCCATTTTCACACTGATTCACAGAAAATACCCCATTGAATAAACTGTGTACTTAGAAGGCACAAAGGCACAGCGGGGTTTGACTGTAGGCTTGCTGCTGAGGTATAATAGCACAATTACACAGTAGCGTGGCAGCTTTACCCTTTCTCCTTTCTGTATTCGGCTCACCTGATGTTCGGAGATGAAACGTTTGCGGCGATCGTCAACGCCGTCATTGTTGTCATCTTATACTCATACATATTTAAGTTGCTGGCCACAAGGTCTATAATTTACCCGCTGTTTTAATGCAGAATAAGCGGCTAACTCGGTGGGACCGATCTCCTTCTCCGAAGCGCTCGTCTCAATAAAATCGCTTGAACTTTGCCAGGCAGTTTTCTACGTGTCGGAAGGGTTTTGCACTCGTAAGCAGTGGAGTAAAAATACCCTGCCAGCCCTGAGCTCTGGCCTTGTATAACTGAAGGGCAGCATATAGTGAGGCTTCCTTGCAGAGTTTCTGCCTCCTGAGGGATGTTTTCTGCCATATCATTGTCTGTTACACATCCACTCTGACCCTGAAAGCATACCCTGAGTCTTAAAAGAATTGTTCACCTGGAAATGAAAACTTTGTCATTATTTACTTGTATGTTCATCCAAACCTGCATGCTGTTATTTTATTTTTTTCCTAGTGGAATGCAAAAGAAAAAAAGTGAGAAATATATCTGCAGCTGTTTTCCATTCAAATACATTTCATAGTTACCACAAGCTTCAGAAAGTAGAAGAAAAAGACAACTTAACTTTTTCTTTTCTTTTTTTGTATGGATTTGGGATACATTACATTTATTGACAGTAAATACATTTAAAATGTTATAAAGGTGTAAGAATGATTTCTGTTTCAAATACATTCAGTCCTTTTTAACTATCTATTCATCAAATAACTTTTTTTTATGCAAAAACTATCCCTTAATCACTCCTTATGCTTTTGTGTTCATACTAAATACAGATGCAGAGTGAAATATATAAATAAATGCAGGTATGGGAAGGTACAGGTGCAGCTCTGGAAAGGAGCCCTGTGGTTGTGCCAGTAATTGAACGAGTCCCCATCATTGCTCATAGCCACTCACCGCAATATGAGTGCTGAGAGCCTTTTAATGTTCCTCATTCCTTTGAGTGATATTATAATGCAGAGCAACCCAGCTGCCTCGTCTCACTTGATTTTATGCTCGAAAGAAGTGAAGGGCTCCTTTTCCTCCTTTAAAAAAGTGCTGCACACCGAGCAAGCTTGCAAACACCGAGTAACACAGCGGCAGACCCTGATCTTATTGAGCTTCACCGCTGCCCACCTTAAACTTTACCCGAGCTGATCGCAGGGAAATGACTGCCATTGGACCGTGTTTGAGATTGAGCACAGATGGGGATACAGAGAAAGAGGTGCAGAGAGGGATCTTGAGGAGGTGACCACAGTCTTTCTGATGAGTTAAGTGTGTATGTTTTCACTGAATCTACCTCTCTCTATCTATCATTTTATCTGCCTCGTATTCACATACTTCAGCAAGCAAGGATATTAGAGTTCTGGATACTCGGCCCTTTGTCTTTGACTCAAGTCAATTAACTTATGCTACTCTCATCCTGCTCTTTCATTCTCTCTCTCTTTCTCACTCTGCCTTGTAACATTCTCTTTTTTTTTCACTTTCTTTCTAAATCTAACCTGATCTCATTACTATTCATTACAATGCGTGTGGCTATGCCACACATAATTTTTTTTTTTACATTTGGAGAGAAGCCAAAATATATATTATTCATTTATCTGGACAGCATCTATAATACATGGAATTTATAGCTTGATTTTATTGTATTTACAACAAATGAGATATTTGCATGTACAATACTAAATACAATATGCTAAAATCATATCTAACACTTTATTTTACACTTATTTTCATACTTACCTATTTAACATTGTATTTAATTCAGTGTGATTTCTGAACTGTGAGAAGTCTGAGACACTGTGCACACAAAGCAATGGTTGTTAGACTGTAACGTGAATGCTGCTGTTTCAATATTTTCTGGAAACCATGATACATTTTTTTTTTTTATCAAAAAAATAATTGAAAAAAAATCATAAGAACAGCATTTATTTTTTTCTCTCACATCAGGAGAACGTCTAAAAGGAACTATCGAAATAATGTTGGCAGTGTGAGTAAACATTATGCATAAATGGAAAACAACACAATAATAAATAAGCAAATATTAGACATTAGACTCTACAGCAGATAATGCTGCCGATGATTGAAAAAACTCAATGAGTTAGTGCCATAAACTGCACAAAATGTGGCAAATCCAGTGACTATTTGTTATCGAGTATGGGGCATCTGAGATGGACACACAATCTGAGTTAGCCTGGTCCATGCTGCTGAATCATAAATGTCCCAGAGATGCCAGAGCAATGGTAGTTAATTTTGTGTAAAAATGTAGCAGTGGCACATTTATAGCACATTTCATTGTCAGCAAGTATGGAGTGCTTTTGTTGTATATTTGAGTGAGTAAAACTTTTACCTTAAACTTGGGTTGCATTTTTTTATAGTGCGGTTTCTGTTAATGTGTAGAATGCATCATTGCAAAAGGGTGCTATATTGGGACTGAATACATAATGAAATTGGAATAAACTAAAACTATAACACTGATCTTTGTGCCTTGAAAGTACGCCGGTGTTTCTAAGAGTGGGTTTTCTGTCTCACAATGTTCTATTTTCTTCTACTCCAGAGAGAGAGAGAGAGAGAGAGAGAGAGGGAGAGGCTTAAAGTCTCTATTTGTGGTTGTTAATTATTCAAGTGTCGTCACCTTCGTCTCTGGGCAAAATGGAGTCAGACTGGGGCGGCAGAGCCTGTGCTGTCTCCTGCCAGCCACTTCTTAATCTGCAATCATTTAGATCCAGGAGGCGGAGTCAGGGTCAGACTCTAGCACTTGAGCTTGATAGCAGACTGATTTATGTTTAAGTGTACAAAATAACTGTAGGAAAAAGATCCATCATAACCTTATAACCATGAACATTCACTACAAAATGCTGATTTTATTATTTTTTTTTTGGCTACAATTTAAAAACTTGTGTGTTTCTACGCCTTGTTTTCTTATTTCTCAGTGCACGTCAATGTGTTTGTGTTCAAAACGCATTTAAAACCTCTCACCAGGGTTTGCTAGTCTGAGCTCTGCATGAGATCAGTTTCTAATGATCAGAACGCGGGCTAATTGATGGAGGTCTGCATGTGTTTAAAGATCATGAGATGGTGGAGAAGGAAAAACAAAAACAAAAAACCTCAAGTTACCAAACTTTTCAGCCTTGGCCTGTCTGATTTGGGCAATGTTGTTTTGAATAGAATGCAGTGTTAGTGTTCAATTGAAATCACTTTTGAATGACATTATACATTTTCAGCAGCCATTTCTCCAGTCACATGATCCTTCATTCTAATATGATATGAATAAGAATATGATGATTTGCTGCTCAATAAATATTTGCTTCATCAATTTTGAGCACAGTTGTGCTGCTTAACATTTTTTATGGAAACTGTGATTTCAGAAAGTAAAAAAAAAATCTATATATATAAATATAAAATAATATATATATATATATATATATATATATATATATAAAAATCAGAGTTATGAATGTGGACTATAAATGGTTTAAGAGCTACACACATTTGTATTTGGGTATGTCATTTTCAGAAAGTTCTCAAAAATTGGGGCACTGGGTATATTCAATAAAATTTGAAATCCGCTGGTTAGATCATTCCTGATCTCTTCCCCATAATTACGTCTTCTCAGTCAGTGAGGGCTATGATCTGGACTTCATAGAAGAGAAAACCACCAGCCTTTCATGTGGTAGCCATGGCGATTATTGACATTTAAACCTGTTTCAAAGCTTTAATAAACACCTAAGCAGATAACAAAGCGATTCTCGTTGAAGTTCGGTTCAGAAAACCGGTTGACTTGTGACCCTGGGATTTAAATGTCGTCAGTGCTTGTAATGCATTTACAGCCTGTGTGTTTTTTTTCACTTCATATA
Source organism: Pimephales promelas (assembly GCF_016745375.1). The sequence continues at coordinate 10,843,514 of NW_024121765.1, read as the reverse complement.
TTGCACGTGCACACGATCACAGCAATTTCACGCCTTCTGCCCCTGAGCTCTGGTGTGAGACTGCATGTCTTGCTGTGTACTTGGTGAAATGAAAGTTTTACAAACAAATGTGCTGCTGCTACAAGGTTTCAGCCATAAACTACATAGCATTTGAAATCTGGTTGAAAAGTTCAGCTGGTAGAGTGTAAAGGCCCTTTTTTTAAATCGACAGTTTAAAAGATAAAGTTTTAATATGTGCATATTTCACACTGCAGAGGCACACATTGTATCAGACAAAGTTGAAAGGTCTCTGATTTGGGACACTTCAATTCTGCAGGATCTTTCTCAGCCTCTGAGGCTGACCAAAGGATGGTGTGTGTATGTGTGTGTGCATGCTATCCAATAATCCTCCTCTCCCTCTTGATGGCATTCTAGTCCCAAAGCAACCTTTGAATGACCCATGTAATATATCCGTTCTAATGACATCACCAATCTCAATCTAAACTTTCTTTTCAAGCATTTTTTTTTTTTTTTTTTTTTTTTTGCAGACAATGCTGCCAGCACCGGTCCAATAATCAATATCACACATACAAGCAGGGATTTAAATCTAAAGATAGATGTATCTAAGAGCCAACAAATAAGATAGAAGAGCTGTGTTTGCGAGTGAGACGATCACTGTGCCAGAAGAGACCGATGACAAAAACAAACCCTTGCATGTTTTGGCTCTGACCATTAATTCAGCATCTTGAGGTGACCTATTCACTCAATGCAAGTAGACATATCTGACTGACAAACAGATGGCTTAAAAGTGCCCCTTTTGACACATTAGAGCGAGAGGATTCTTCATTTTGCATAACACCCTCAATTAGTTCTTTCTTTAGTTTACACAAAGGGTTCTGAAGATCACATAGAGCTTCAAATGCTCTAAACCTGCCAGTGATTTGTAAGGCTAGTTCCTCTGTACCTTCATTAGAATTCTCCCATAGAAAAGGCATTGATTTTTTTGGTCTGGCAGCCTAGCAGATCCTCAGAATTTATCTTCCTCTGGCCTCTCATTTAATCTCTGTTTGAAACAACAGCAGCGGTAATGGCAGTGGAAGGATCCCGGGGAATGTGCATGGTCAGCGTGAAGAGAGATAGAGTTGGTGCGGGCTGTGTAAATTAAAGCAGCAGAGCTCAAAGAGACAGTTTTATGGAGCCTGTCCCTGTGTGTGTGTCTGTGTTTTGATTTCTGCTTGCTGGGTTTCTGTGGGTGTGGTGTTGCAGTTGAGAGCGTAAATGTAATTTCAAACACTTTTGCTCTTTATTAGAATGTTTCCACCTGTGTGAAAACATTATCTCCTTTACTACTTCCCATTTCCTTTTGTATTCTGGATGAAAAGTGAATTTGATCCTGTTTCTATACCTTCTTTCTTTCACCTTAAAGGGCACCTATTATTCCCCTTTTTAAAAGATGTAATATTGGTCTTGGGTGTCCCCAGAATGTATTTGTGAAGTTTCAGCTCAAAATACCCCACAGTTAATTTATTATAACCATTTGAAAATGTCATTTTTGGGGCCTGTTTTTAAATGAGCTGTTTTGAGGCATACCACCTTAAATGCAAATGAGCTGCATATCCCCACCCTGCCTTTGGATGAGGGCGTAACTTGATACATGGCAGTCGGTCTAAGCAGAAGGGCTGAGAGAGAGAGAGAAACTGCTGTTTTGAATGTCATTTAGCATACGTTTGAATCGGAACATATACATAGTACGAAGAGACTCAGGCAGAATAAACACAAATGAGAATGGAGCAGTACGTCTCGGTATGGTTATTTGATACATTTATGTACTTATAGAGTTGTAATCGGGTCCCATTTGCAATTATGAATGTGCAACACACACACACACACAGACAAACACAAACACTAATGCTGGTGCAATTTTTGAAACTACATAGGCTACAAATTCTGTGATAAAGTTTGCTATGTACAAGCGAAATTACATTTATGCTTCTGTGGCAAATGTGAGAAGATGGCTAACTTACACAACAAGAACATATGCAGTTTTAATACTATATATATATATATATATATATATATATATATATAAACGTGTGGTTACACACTATACAAACAAGGTTTACATTATATAAACAGTCATCCTATGACGACGACAACAAAAACTTTAGATGCATTTGACAGCAACTGAAAAGACTATTTGCTCAAAAATCATAAAACACACTTACTGTTACTGGAGGTGTCGGTGGATCGCAAACAGTAGACGACGATCCACACTTGAGGATTAACTTTTAAGCCACAACAACACGATTAACCCACGACAGATCATTTATGTTTCCAAGAGACATTACCGGCTGTCATTGAAACAATGGAGGATGGTGTACAGATCACGGAGGGCGGGGTCTATGCAACAACCACACTGTCAATCAAACCCCTTGCTCAATTCTACGTCACAAAGCGCTGAATCTTAGAACACCTCGTTCTGAGACAGTGCATATGATTTATTGAGATTGTAAAAAAACCACTGGGTGGATTTTTATCATTCTAGGGTGGTTTTGCTCATATGCCAACACACGTTTATGTTCAAACACCATGTAAAAGTGAATTTTCCATAATAGGTGCCCTTTAATATATATTCAGTACTGATTTAAAATGCGATTTTAGGTCCTGCAACTCTCAATATTCAGCACATGAATTGAATGCTTAACCACAGTGCAGGGTTTGCAAGAGAAGACCACCTTCAGATCGCTTTTCATTCATCAGAGAAACCTGTTAAGAAAAATGCATCACGATTTCCACAAAAACATTAAGAAGCACAACTGTTTTCAACACTGATTGTAATAATAATGGTGGGATAGCTCATCATTTATTCAACCTTGTTTTGTTCCAAACTCAAATGACTCAAAAAATGTATACTGTATATATATGTTTCAGCTGCTTTTTTACCGTATTATGAAAGTCAAAGAAGTCCAGAAATGTCAAGCTCAAAAAAAGGGCATGAATGTAATGTAAGATTAGGTCTGATAGAAAAAAAATATGCAAAAATTATACATTTAGTGGTACAGAATCTTGTCACTGCAAAGGTCAAATTGTACCATATCTGTCTTTAAATTGCGCAATATAGTTCCTTAGATTAGTAATGTGAACCTTTAAAGGGATAGGTTGTTTTTTTTGGACACCCAATTTTTTTTACAATTATGTCATTGATTACTCACATTATATATCATTCAAAAACCCATAAAACTTTCGTTCATTTTCAGAACACAAATGAAGATCTTTTTGATGAAATCCTAGAAATTTCTGGCCCTCCAGCAACTACCACTTTGACGCTTCAAAAAGTCTGTAAAGAGATCGTAAAATGAATCCGTGTCATTTGAGAGGTCAGATTGAATTTAGGATTTTATTCACAAGTTGTAGTTGCATAGCTGTCAACCGAGGGGCAGAAAGCTCTCAGATATCATCAAAAATATCTTCATTTGTGTTTAGAAGGTGAACGAAAGTCTTATGGGTTTGGAGCAACACGTGGGTGAGTAATTCATGACAGAATTATCTTTTTTTATTTTTTTATTTAGGGTAGTACTATTAGCCTTTTAGTGGTAGATAAGGTATAAAAGTGCCCCACTACCTCAGTGACAAGCTGTTGTGCCAATACAATTTTTTGTATTTAAGGTGTATGAGAAATAGATTGAATTTCGGTCTTTATTCATTCTCAAATTAAATGAAAAAATTGATCAATGCATGAATACACAGACTATATTATATTAGACATAATCAATGTTTTGATTTGATTTGAGAGGCTTAAATTTCAAACTGTTCATGAAACAAAAGGAGCATACAGCTGTGAGCATTCAGAAGCCTTGGAATAGAAGTCATATGGATAAAATTCACTGTGCCCTTTTTGGGTCTTGAATTGGTCAAACCCCACTAACTTTCATTGTGTGTCCAAAATATATTCTTTTGTTGTTTCACAGATGATAAAGTCATGCAGGTTTGAAATAACACAGTCTCATCCCAAAAAGTCATATAACTGACGTTTTGGGACGTATTTTGACCATACGTCAATATCAGCCTTTTTAGGGCCCCCTTAAACGTCGGTAGATGGCGATCCCGGGCCGTCATACAACTGACGCTTTACCTTTAACGTCAGTTAGGTGACGGGTTAGGTTTAGGGTTAGGTTTAGGTATGGGGTAGAGTTAGGATCCCATAACCTCATCTACCGACGTTTAAGGGGGCCCTAAAAAGGCGAATATTGACGTATGGTCAAAAGACGTCCCAAAACGTCAGTTATATGACGTCTTGGGGTGAGACCGGGTTGTTTGAAACAACATGAGAGTAAGAAAATTATGATTCAATTTTCATTTAAAGGTGAACTATCCCTTTAATTGTTGCCTTTGGCTTGCTCAGTTGGGGATATTCAAATTAATTAACCAATCAGTAATACCCTTGATCAACTCTACCAAACGTGGATGTTTTTCCACTAAGAAACGAACATTGTTATTATGTTTTGATTGATACTGTGAAGCTGCTTTGATGCAATTTATAATGTGAATACTTAATACATGCATTCTTGATTTTTGCAATGCTCAGTATCCAGCTCATGAATTGAGTGTTTTACCGCAGTGCTGGGTTTGAAAGTGCAGCCCACCTTGGGATATTATTGGATACATTTAATACATTGTTTTAGTTTCCTTGCTGCAGTGTTTATCCGTGTAGTGGCTCTGCTCAAAAGCTCTGGTTTGCTTGTAGAGTGGTGGACTAGAATTACATGGAGGGGAGGGGGGTAGGCTAGGACACAGGGGAGGGGTCGGGTTCGGCTCAGGGCCTGGGCAGGTGCCAGGAGTTAGCTTATGTTCTCGCAGTATCAGCAGAGAGCTCCGACTCGCAGAAGGCAAAAGCATTTCTGTGACCCCTTCCCAGTAATCCCAGACCCGTTTCATTAAAAGAAGACTGTTGGGATGCAGGAGAACGTACGCTCCCATCAGTATGACGGCTGTCATTGTCTACATAATGAGTTGCTTTGCAGGGCATCTTTGTGTGTTTTTATAAAGTCTTTGCTGGAGGCTGTATCTTTGTTGGACTACCCACGCTGCTAGCCTCCCTCTCCACCCACCCCCCTCCTCTTATCTGTCAGAGTAGTGCCCACATATCAGGCCACTTTCTTCTTTAATGCAATTCATTAGCCGGAGCATCTTAAAAGCTGGAAGACTAATTAAGCTTCTTTTTGAAATGCGTGACAGAGGGAATATGTATTGGTATTCTACATCGCTGCCAGAGGCAAGATTCCCTGCACTATGGTAGTCAACAACGGACCTTAGCGAGACGAAAGGGTCGTTTTTGCAAACAAAAGGCAACAAAACGTTGCTTTATCTATATTATTAGGCAAACAATTATTGACTTGGGAGCTTTGAAGGGATTTTCACCTCTTCATTGTGGTCCATAGGCATTGTGTCGGCCATTGTGCTTGCACAATGCTTTTGTAAATATTGGCGCGTTTGCCTGAACACTCTGCTCCCGTGGTCTTGCTTAAAATGGCACAATGACTTCAGCTGTCACCACAAAGTGGAGCGATGTTCGCCCTCACATTGCTTGCTCATATCCAGCCTCAATTGTTTGCCTTAAAATAACCTGAGCACAAGTTGCTGCAGTTTAATGGAGACGTGCAATCTTTCAGCATCTTGCTGTGCGGTGTGTACAAGCTCTTCGATTGCACAAATTTATCTCAGGTTCAGGGGCACTTAAGGGCCCTATTTGTGAGGTTCAGATAGCATCCCCTTGCCGCCGTAGAGATGTATCTGCAGTGTACATTTATAAGCCTGATATCTCTGTGTTTAATAATTGATGTGTGGTCAGTGTTTTTTCTAGCACTTACAACCGTCCCCTGTAAAAGCAGATTTGATTTGCCATTCTGGATTGCCCCAATCAGGGGCTCGGAGAGCCGATCACGCTCTGACTCTGACATATGCTATGTGGAGCTAATGTTAGAACTGTTCTGGCGCCTGTCCAGGTAGTGCTTGGTTATTGTATTGGGCTGAGTGCGCTCGTCGCTAATGCAATTCATCTTTGAAGAGCAGTAGTAATAAACACAGGCATTGAGGCTATGAACTGACTTAAAACCCACGGACATAAAAATAGAGTTGGGGTAATAAAGGGGACTGTTGAACAGATTGTGGTATTATGACAATGCATGCACCTGAATTGAAATGTGAAGTGAAATTTGAGTTTGAATTGAATGAAATCTTTAATGCTTCACCATAATCCTGGCAACTATCATTTCTTTATTCAGTGTTTATTTATTTATTTATTTATTTTTTATCTGGCACTGATTCTTCTGTTAATGTGGTTTTGATTAAATAATTGTTTTTACATTTATTTTTATTTTTGTATTATTATTTTTTTTTTACATTAAAGGATTTTTTTGTTAAAGGAATATTCTGGGTTTGTATAGCCACAAGTAATGTAAACAATATACCTGTTAACACATTTCTCAGTCATTAAAGGCACAATATGTAGGTTTTTCGCCACAAGAGGGTACAATTTTCAACAATAACAAAAGGCATAGGTTGATGACGCAGTGATGAGCTGAATGATGGGACTTGCTGTCAAGCTGATAGATCTAATAATTTTTATGGATGAGTGAAAAAATTCATGTTTTTTAACATTACAGTGGTATGAAGCAGGTCGCAATTGCTAAAGAGACCGATATCACATGTGAGTCCTGCAGATATAAAGGAATAAGGACATATAATTCTACCAAACTACCCACAAGTGCTGGATTACTCACACAGGCGCAGTTGTCCACATCTGTCGCCATGGTTACGTCATGGCTATGGCAGTATGAACGGAAACCGAGGATAGTGCGGATATTGCGTCATTGACAGGCGACATTTTTATTTCCAGGACAGCCACTTATTTAAAATTGGAATTTCTCTGAAATGAAAATCTTTGGAGACTTTTGGGATGTTGTAAGTACACAACTGTAGGAAGTATCACACTGTGCAAGTGATTTTTGGATATTTTATTACAAAATTCTTACATATTCTACCTTTAACAAATATTTTCTGTGTGGTTATATTTCAATATTCAACTTGTTTCCATGACAATATAACATGTAAAAAACACAAGGCAGTAGTTAAATTAATTATATTTTCTGCACAAATCAGTACATCAACCTTATGCAACAAATCTTATATTTTATAACTGAAATATTCCTTTAAGACCACTTGTTTGTATGTATAATTTTCCATCTACGTCTATATCTGTGACTACGTAATGTGTCATTTCAAGATTTATATTTAGCTAGAAATTAAATGCAAACTGTCATTCAGTAGATACTTTTATCATTATGTATTTTATAACAGCGACACTCCTCCTGGCGCAACCTGGGGTTGGGTAGACACACACACACACATTTTTTTTTCTATGTTCGGTACTTCATAGAAACCTGCCAGCCTTTTTCGATTTTCATTAAGACATTATTTAGTAAGTTTTTAAACCATTTTCCTCATGGGGACCATTGGCTGCCCCATAATATTAGTGATTTCAGGTTTTACTATTCTTGTGGGGACATTTTGTCACCACAGTGTAGACAAAACCTGATCTAGAAGAATATAAATTACCATCAAAATTCATGTTCATTGACAAACAAGTTACAATTAATATCTAATCATCAAGGGTTGTATAGTTTAGGGAGAGGAAGGTAGCCACATTATAGGGTTAAGGTGTTGAATACAGGATCACGTATCATATTATTGAATTATCTACCTGTGGTAACTTATGGTGGTTTGCCATCAAATAATTTCTCTGTCAATCTTTCTACTGTTTTTTCATGATATGATCACACCCTGCGCACATCAGCAGTTCGGAGGCAATTCTCTCACGCTGCTGATCCCAGATAGATATCCACTGGAGCAGTGGCCTCAAACGTAACGTCTTTCTACTCTCAGATGTCATAGGCTAATCAAAGCCCTCATTTCCATTTGGCCTATCAGATCTGTTTCCGAGCCCAGGGATATGGCACGTGAACCCGAGTCAGCCTCCGCCACGCGCGCTGCTAATTAATGCAGAACGTGTTTGTACCTGACAGCGTGATCTATTATTGATCAAAGAGCTTATTACTGTTGATTTTGGGTCTTGTGACATTTGCAACCGCAGTTATTTTTCTCTGCAGAAATTGGTGGCATTTGTGCTCTCATTTAAGAGGGAAAGACACTTGGCTGATGACTGATTAAGAGGGCTACTCAATAACAACCGCCTGATTCTCTGAAGGTAGAGCCCTGAATCCTAAGTGGAGAACAGTGAAAAACCATTAAACCAATGGGGTCTACTGGCTAGTTCACCAATTTAAGATTATTCTGTCATTATTTGCTCACCCTTGTGTCGTTGGAAAAGTGTATGAAGAATATATTGGCCATGTGGTTCCTTGGAGATGCGTAAACTGATAATGGAAATAATGTGGGAGAGGGCTTGGGTCAATATATTGGTTGTTGATTGGATCAAGGCTGCTCAAACCCAATCTCACAGGAAAAGGTTACTATTTTACAAGTGGTGATTTTGTGTGAATTCCTACAAAGTGATATGTTCAAAAACATACAATTTATGAAATGATAAAGACAAAACATGAGGGTCCATCCCTAAATATAACATAAATGGGTCATAATTTTCCACAGTTCTCCAAAATGTAAAAAAAAACAAAAAAACATACTGATTACCATGAAGTTTGTTTTATTAAAAAAGAAGGTACAATTTGAAAATATTTTTTTTTGTGGTAATCAAAATTATGCTACAAGTGCAGTAAATTATATCTTGATTCAAACCTATTCCTTTAACAAAAAAGTCCTTAAACCTTGCAGTCGATTGTAAGAAAGGAAAAATGTAGTTCATAAAAAAAATGTATTTTGAGTCAAATCTTTTCAATGATCTGATACTCATCCAATTCACAAAACTGGTCTGAATAGTTTGTTAACTCAGTTATCAATTTGTTGACTCAATGATCCGATCATAGCAGAGAACAACAACTGAAGTGGAAGATTGTCTCAAAATTAATGACTTTGATTTTAGCCTTCACACAGAACACATATGGGCATCTATCATGCTACTTTTATGGTGCTTTTCTGTCTTTTTTTTTTTTTTTTCTTTTTTTTTTTTTTTTACAGTCCTCATTCATTGCTACTGTATAGTCCCCAGAATCCCCATTCATTTTTACTGCATGAAAAAGACCAACCAGTATGTTATAGAGAATTTCTTCTTTTGCGTTCCACTGTAGAAAGAAAACCATATTGTTTGGAACAACATGAGAGTGAATAAATGATGAAAATTTTCTTTTCTCTGAACTAATTCCTTTACTGTTCGGAAGCCCGATTAAATATTTGTATACAAGTTTCTCCTATCCCTCTTTTTGAGGTTATGTTCAAGCAGACACCCACAGGGAGACAGAAATGCCCTTTCTTGACAGGCGTCTTGTTTGCTGCCAACCCCTCGATCAGACATGTAGTGAAATAAAATTGCAGAGTCCAATATCTGCAGCTGTTGTTCAGCTAGTGTCAGCTGAAGGTCTGATATGGAAGAGAAATGGGTTTCCCAAGATCCAGCGTGGAGTCTGCAACCTATCAATTCACTCCTTTCATTTCACATCCACTGTCCTGTATCTAAATAATGTGTATTATATACTTCCTCATACGTGAAGGGGAAAAGCAATCCTCCTCCAGTTGATAGATTCTCCTGGGCACAATACTAGTTCCTTTTCTTCTGTCTGGTGGTACAGAGCGAAAAATACACAATTTACTGATTAAACTGGATTCGTAGGAGCTAGATGCCTGTTCAGGCACCTTGGGAATTTAAGATCCACAGAATAAGTGTGAATAATTTGCTGACAGAAAGAAAAAGTGACAGGGTCCTGTTCAAAAGACAAATGGCTGTGTAAGAGGAAGAAGGCTAAAATGAGTATTGATTTCTTTTGTGATGGGAATTCATTTTGCCACAACTAGCACCAGATTGGCATATTGTCTCCTTGAAGACTGGCTTTTCATTAAAAATCACCTTGTATGACCTTTGCTCCATTGTTCACCCACACTGGTGGTTGCCTTTCTGTCAGGTCTCACAAATCCAATGGAGGTCAAGATTGACTTTCCGTAATGCTTCCTTTTACAGTAGAGTACTTACGTGCACTTGCAGTGTACTTACCTGGAAAGTTCATGGGTTAGGGGTAGGTTCAGCATTAGTGCCTAGTTATTACCCAGTAATTTTAATTACTATAATAAGTATATAGTATGTACATGGGTAACAGGTCTGTAAAAGGAAGCGTTACCTGATTTTCTTGCTACATCAAGGTACATTCATTAATTTACTCATTCATTTCTTATAACTTTACAAATGAGGAATGTTGTACATGTTGAAATGTGACCCTCTGTCGGCTCAACAGAGGGATGACAGATTTCTATAGGCTCAACCGCACTGGGTGGTACGGTGCAGCTCCAGAAGGCAGGAGACACCCTCAGCGTGAGGCCCAGTCGTGGTGCTTTATCATCTCATTTCAGCTGTGTCCCAGTATGCCTCAATGTGTGCATGATGCTGTAGGCATATGAGCAGTTTGCAAAGCTCAATGTTCACAAATTAATTGGACTAAAAGAATCTACAAACAGTATATATGATACGCCTAATGTGATCTGACTAATTTTGCGGAATGAATTTTTTTTGAGGTTGAATGAGGTTTTTTATGCATTACGTACATGGAAAGACGGAATGTTTGCATACGTCAACACAATTTTAATCATGTGGAGGAGGGCATACACAGTTTGTTTACAAAAGTTTTGTAAATTAAGGAATTTTTGTACATTGTTTTTAATTATTCAGCATGTCACAAAATGTGTTGTCCATGGAATTTTCCAACGCATTCTCATCCCAAAGCGCCATATACAACGCTTTTGCAAAAGCATAAATATCCAACGCACATGGCACCCTTTAACGTCTAATGAGACGCTTCGGTTATGGTTAAGTTTAGGTATGGTGTAGGGTAAGGGTTAGACCACTAGGGCGCGCCTTCTGCCCAAATATATCTGCGTCTCATTTGACGTAAAAGGGTGCCATGTGCGTTGGATATTTACGCTTTTGCAAAAGCGTCCTATATGTCGCTTTGGGATGAGAACGGGCTCAATTTTCTGTGAATGAAATATGAAAGCAATGAAATATTGTTTCTGTGAATTAAATTATGTTTTTTTTATTGTGTATTTTTTGATTTAGACAACCTCTTTTTTAACAAAATGTAATGCAGAACGAGCATTTCATACATGCTGATTCACACAATGGATTGTTGACGGAAAAAAAAAAAAAAAAGAATTGTTGACGAATTGCAAACCTGATTTAAACATTGAACATTTGATGGACGAAATGCATTTTGTGATGTGCTTAGTGCAGTTTTGAATTTAGTGGTTGAGTTTAGAGTAGCTATGGCTATTAGTCACAGAACTAAAGAATTGAACCCAACATATTAATTTGACACAATTGACAATTTTGACAATTTCAAAATTAATTTAGAATTTTATTACCTCAAGATGACTCGGAGTAGTACCCACTTCCAAGTCAATTGTTAGTGGCTGTTCTTGTGCAATAACAGACCGCTAAAGGAAGTGATTTCCCCCAAAACCATACTGCATTACTTGTCAGTATGTAAAAAAAAGGGGAAACAAATAAAAAAGAAAAGAAAAAAATGAACCAGAATCTGCCAGGTTCAACATTTTAGCTAAATGCATTTTTTCCTTGAATATGTCTTAGAATTAAGTTATTTAAAATAAAATTAAAAATACATTTAAACGCATTTTATGATGCAATCTGAGCAGTGCCATTGCTGCACAGAATAAAACTGCCAATTAATAGAGTGCCAGTCCCTTAACTTTTTTTTTTTTTTTCACTTCTTGTCATATTCTCACTCTCTCTTCAAATGTCGCACATTCTTGTCGAGCAAGCTGTGGCGAGTTCACAGTACAGTGAATTAGAGTGCCTCTATCTCACAGAAAGGGCTTTAGGGAACATCCCACGCCACCACACACACTGGCAGTCCTGGACAGATTAGATACGGTAACCCTAGCAAAACTCGCTTTTATCCAATTATCTCTGTTGTTTTGCTGCTATCTGGGCCAACAACAGCCACTCTCTCCTCTCCCTTTCAATCAGCTATCTCTTTATCTGCGGCTCAGATTCTGTTACACCCATACATTGCTGGATCTTTGTAGTGTGTCTCTGTAGAGGCAGGGCAGAGTGACTATGACCATATTAAATATGCTAGAGCTGAAGTATTCACTCTGATCCTCTGTACCACATCACAAGACAGAAATACACTCCCTCTCTCTGCTATGGCAACCTCGCATTCAGAGTTCTTTTGATTGCTATCCTTTTTAGAATGACGGCGCTTGTAATGCGGTCCCTGCTGACTTGCAACGGAGTAGAGTAGGTTAGTTACAGAGGCATTAGTATATTTTTAGTGCTCAGTCCTCCAGCATTTAATCTTCCCTCACTCTTGTGAATGTGCTTCATGCTGTTCAAGGCTCATAATGGAGTTTTTTGCTGCATTGGAATATCTGTTGCATGACCGTGTGTGGGTTGCTTCACGGGCCGTTCGCATATGTGTGTGCATTTCTCTGTGTTCGGGTGTGGCTAGTCATTGTTTATGCCTCCACGTCTCGTACTCTAGAGGGTCTGTTACAGAGACCCTTAATTGGGGGGTGTGGATGGGAGAAAATGTGGTTACAGATGAGCAGTGTTTGAGTGCAGAGGGATTGAGAGAGAGAGGAATGTAGACGCTCAGGGATGGAGGCAAGAAGTCATTATCAGTCTGTGTGGAAACAAGCTAAGAGGAACAACTAAATTACGCTAAACCACCCGCACAAGCTAAGGATAATCTCATAAGAATATTAAACAAGTAAACACGGAGATTCGTAAACAATATATATATTTTTTTAAATGCATTGAAAAAGAATTCACAAAGGTGTGCTCAGTGATTCTTTTTTTTATGTTGTGTTGGATTTTCTAGTTAGCCTGTTTGTCTCTAACTACACAATCTGAAAAAAAAAAAAACATCTTCTCTATTGAAAATCATTCAAAAGTAGCCATGTGTTTTGACTATACATATAGTCATTGATGAAGGCAATCACATTTTTCATATCACAAGCAAATTTTTAATAAAAAAATAAAAATAAAAAAGCACTATTCAGTTCATTATCTGTGAACCTATTTAATGAGAAAACAATCTTTGTGCACCTTGAAATTACCTATTTAAATATAAATGTTCCGGTTTTAAATTTTGATTGGATAAGCCACGCTCCTTATAACGTAGCAGATATGAACACCTGTGATCACACATAAGTTTCTATTAATTATCAAGTCATTCTCTCTTTTATTAAGTTGCTTGGAAACCATAAATGGCCTATAGTAGACTAATAAATTACAGATGTACTTGCAGAAGAACTTAGATTGTTGTTGTTGTTATTATAAACACATTTATTTAACATATTGCTGTTTGATCCTTCACATTGTGCCTAAGCAACTCTTAACATTACTATAATGCAATGCCTCTTGAGACTTATTGCTTTCATTTACAGTACATTAATAGAGAAGATCCTCATTACAGCAGTGATACTGGAGCACAATCACAGCCCTGGGATGAACACATTGCTCCACCATCTATTGAAGTCACCTGACATCATTATGCCTTGACGATATGTTTGCTCACCTTCAGTCTTTAACCTTTAAATGCAAACATCGGAAATTGAGACATCATTCACTACCCTTCCCCTCATTCATTTTTTTTTTAAGTTAGACATCAACCTTCTCAGTATTCCTCAATCAATTCATCATAAACAATATGACAAGTAAAGCTAATCAAATTATAAAAGAACCTTTTCCCTTTCATTTTTAGTAAAAAAAAAAAATGTAAAGGGTCGCTAATGACCCGAGGTGTGCGATTATAGTGTATACAGTACTAGTGTATACAATAGTGTAACAACAATTGAATCTTTGATGACTGATCCCTGAATAAGTGCAATTCACCTTTATTCCAAGTTATCAATAGCCGCTTTCCGACCTGAGGGACTTTTGCAGTTCCTAGAACCTAACGTTCCCTTTTTTTCTCGTGTTCCGACCGGACTAAATTGGGGATTTTTTTAGTTCCTCAGACCGTAGTTCCTATAACTCTTCATAGTCTAGAGCGAGGACTTTTTTAGTTCCCTTTCCCTAGGTCTATGTTGATTGGTTCAACTTATAAACCCACTGTCAACACGGAACTTGTAGCGCGCTGTCATGCTGTGTTTTTGCAAAACATTACAACGAGGATTAAGACAAACATAACGCATTCAACCAGCTGATTGCTAATAATAGCTAAACTTACCCGTTGTTTTGTTTGCCTCCTGCGCTCTGCTCTTTTATCTTCTTCCATCATATTACTTAATGTCATATTACGCTGGAGCCTTCGTCTTCGTCTTCAGTGTTTCTCTGTACAGAACTCAAGCATAATCTTTAAACGCCACTGTTCGTTCTCCGTTATTAAGGTCCCGGCAAGGCAGAACAGGAACCAGGAACACGTCTAGGAACGCCACGTCTAGTGATGACGCTAAAGACCGTCGCCTTGCTTGCGTCCTACGAGTTCCTATAGTCACTTGGCCAGTGCGAACGAAAGCAGCAAAACCGAGTTTGGGGGAGAGTAGTTCTTAGAACTGTTTAGAAGTGGACAGTTCCTATAACTAAGTTCCTGTAACTACTTGGTCGGAAAGCGGCTAATGTGAATGATGACATTTCACTCATAGTTTCTGCGGAGAGGAAACAATAGAATAGGAAGTATCATCATCCAAACTTGAAATGGCTCAGCGATATACTGCAGAGCAATTACTGAACGCAATCAAATATTAGAGTCACTAGCCGTAAACCATACCCTTCAAATTGGAAACACGTCAATTTCGCAAAAACTCCCGTTAATCTCAAAAAAGTCTTTACGCTCGCATGAGGTGGTTATTCAGGCAATGGAAACAGTTTTTGCGCAAGGCGCGGCGTATTTAGACAGAATATGAGACAGAGTTCTTTATTAAATTCATAAAAGAAAAATCCAGGAATACTGGATTCTAAACCTCAAAGAAATGCCACAATCAAGACCTCAGAGCAGAAATGAGGGAGAAACAGAGAAACACCTATGTGTCGTTCACAGTTTAAGGGTATTTCCTTGCTGTTAATGCTTGGATAATGCCACATCTCCTTCCATTAATAATAATAATGTATATTGTGGTGGCTCTGATATAAACCTACCAATGTTTCTTGCCATGATTTTTGGGATGACTTATCGTGAGAGGAAAAAAAGTCTTATAACATCGGTTAATGGAAACACTGTCATTTCGCGATCGTTTTTTATCGATATTTAGAAAAAAAAAGCAAAAGTTTTGCTCAAATCTTTAATTGAAACACGCCTAGTGTCACTTGATAGTGGAACTGGTGAAGAAGCTGTCCGGATTCAAAATATTGATTTTGAAGATTATGGTTTTGATAATATGTTTGAGGTCGCAAATATGAGCCAGATGCTGAATGCACTGAAATAAGCTCTGATGACGACAGTGATGATGGTATTAAAACATCTGCTTACACTAAACCCTTGCAAGCTTCAAAAGATAACAAAATATGCTTTATCTTATTCCTTTTTATTTGTTATTAAAATTTCAGAAGAGTTTTATATTATCGTGACAGGTAGAGATCCATCCGTGTTATGTATAGATCCGCGTCGCTAAAGACCGGAATAAATAATAATGATTGGATAAACATTCATGCATTTCATGTATGGCATGGAGAGATTCAAGATTACATCCAAATGACTTTAAAATGTAATGATCCATTGGGACTATTGGGGTTAAAAGCATACTTGCTGTGACATCACAAAATTGCGACGTATTATTGATATTAATTAGGCCGATGAATATTAATTACATTATGCACAGACCTATTGTGATAAATATTTTTAATGTTTGTAGTAGTGTATTTGCTCATTAAGTGAAGCTGAAATGTAAACAATTATATTATAAAAACACCCAAGCCTGTGGCAACATTTGTGCAAAATGATATTACATTGCTTTTTGCAAGTTTCATGACACATTCAACGTGAAATGTTCAGAGAGTGGTGCTAAAAGCACGATCAATTTTATCCGAAATATATGAACGTGAATCCATGTTTTATTACGTTGGTTGTTTAATGTTTCACAGCAGCTTGGAAGTGAATTGTCTGGTTTAGTGGTGCTAAAAGGTTAATGCTTTATCGCGTTTAAAAACAAAGTACCTCACACAATAAATCTTACCCAAAATCAAACTGATATTGTTTACAAAAGCAAATTATAAATAAATACACTTTTCAAGTCCTTGAGATCTGTTCTTATGACTTGTGTTTCACAGGACAAGTTTACTATGTCAGAAAAGTCAAACCTGTGGAGTTGGTTATCTTATTATTAGTTTACAAATCAGCACTTTGGTAAAAGTATTTTGAGTTCATAATATTATATAGTGTGTGTATATATAGTTTAAAGGGAATGGCGTAGAAATAAGTCTTGTTCAACGGATAACCTGCCCTTGTAATCATAATATGTGCGAAAAGGAATAAACATTGTTGGGAGTTTTACTGCCGCTAGTGTTCATTTCAGCAACTAAAAAAAAAAAAAAAAAAAGCGCTGGAGTTTTCAAAACAAGGGGGTACAGGCACATGTCTTCATGTCAAATTATGGATGGGAAACAATTGTGGGAATGCATTTGTTTCCAAATTGGTTTTGTCATTTCATACATGACATATAGAGCCATTGACAAGTAATAAAAAGGGAACTGTGTGAGAACATATTGTCGCTATTCCCTTCTATTTGCTTTTCTGATAACGACTGCAACCACTCAGCGAAACATTAAAAACATTTCCAGTGCCACTCAATGTAAAACATGCGAACGAATTGAAATGAAAACTCCAGCTCGACAAATCGAGATGCTTCCACTGTATTAGATTTATCAGCCATTGAAAAAAGTGGTAAGGGCATATCTCCAACTCATTTTTTCATCATAAAAAAATAACACACTGACTTATGAATTGTGACATGGTGGAGATTAACTGTGTTGTGATTGTGATGCCAGATGGCTTTTTTTGGCATCCTGCTGATTGACAGTTTGAGTTTTGAACATCTTACCACTGCTTTATTATTCAATGTGGCCTTAGCAAAATGGTAAGTAGAGGGGGGTAATGATATAATATTGTTCTAGACCCAGACCTGACACATAATTAGATAAGCTATAAACACACACACACTCACACACAATCTGACTGAGAGAAGGAGAGGATGGTCATAAAAAAAAAAAACATATTACAAGCCAGATTCAAATGGCTTGGAGCTTCTTGTAAAAACCCAATCATGATATAGCCTCAGCTCACACAAGAGCAGCGCTCACTAATGTAAGCATCAGAGGGGATAAGAAAAAAAATCCATAAAGCAAAATGAGATCAGATTAAGAGAGAATGTTGCTGTTCTAGCCCCTATAGCGTAGGACTCAGGGGAATAGATGGGGAATTCCTGTGCGCTTAGATCTCAAAACCACTTCTATAACTCGCGGTATAATAACAACTCCCCCCACAAAATGAAATCTTTGTTCGCGTTGTTGCTGTCAACATGTGTCCACATTTTTGATAGCATTTCTGAACAAAGCCATCCCCCGCTGTGTGTAACTCAATGAATAGTTTCTAAAACTGTAATGACTGACCTTTAGGATCTGGCTTGTGGATGTGTTTTCTGTGTTTGGGTTTGCAGTAATGCCATTGGTTCAGTTCTAAACTTGAGATTGTTCTAGCCAGCATCTTTCCTATGCCTAATCTTATTAATATTTAAGCATTTACCAAGAAAGAATTTGTATTTACAGGGTGGTTTGAAAGCAAACGCTCTCTGATTGAGACAGAAGGCAAAGCTTACAACCAACACTCTGATTTCCTTCCTCATGTTTTTGAGATGGCCAGTGAGAATTTCACATTGAATTGATTTTGACTCTAAATCTGAACATGCTGCTCCACAGTTGCTGTCAGATCAGCCTAGGGCCTCGATTCTAGTAACGTTTTAGCAACATGCATAATTAGTTGCTCACGCACTGTACCTTTTCACTCCGTCAGACTGCACTCATCATGTGAATAAATTCATTGTCATGATGCCCACGTGAAGTGGAACGAACGTCTCTCTCCAGTATCCAATGACGATTTTTACACATACGCTAACATAAAAAAAAAACATTTTCATTGAAAATGTCCCGCCCCCAACTAAATATCATTGGTTGAGCTGGCGTTGCTGTCAGAGTGGTGCAAATTGTGTCACCGTTATATTCTTACAGACCTGAATGATTTTTTCCCCCTCTCATCTCAATGTTTTTTTTTTTTTTAAATATATTTATATTTATATATATACACAATTCAGTGTTATTTTGGACCCCATTGACTGTCATTGAATAAGTAAATCAATCAAATGGGAAATCATGTGGGTTTGAAACTACATGAGGGTGAGATTATTTGTATATTTGTTTGGTCGAAAATACACTTCAACTTTGAGAATGAATAAAAATTACTTGATTGTTTTCATATTTTCAGTTTAAAACTACTAATTGATCTTGACAAATCTTTCTCAGAAGTATAATGATAGATCATCAGGTACAAACACTGCACAGTCTTTGGTACTGTATGTTTGAAAATTCACAAGCCATGTTTCTTATCAACATCAGATACAGTTTTTTCCTCACTGCTGGTGAACTTAGTTTAACATTAACAGCAGGAAACAACTGTTAAAGAGATAAATCACAAGAATCAATGGCTTTTTATCTTCTACTTTAGAAGTACAAACACCTTCCTGTACAGGAATGACAAGAAGCAATGTCTATTGCCATAAAATGAACTTGGCATTAGACTGAATAATAGAGAGTCTATAAAACATGTGAGATTTGATAGAACCATAAGAACTATTATAACAGCTATTGAGTGTCAGTATACTTGCCATTGTGCTTTTTTTTGTCACGATATTTCTATGCATCCTCCATATTCTCTTTAACCATGGTAGTGTTTCCCATGAATCCACTCATATTCTTACAGCTTCTCACAGCCATATGAAATTGAGTTTCATTCCTTTAAACCCTCTAAAACAGTTCATCGCCAGCACTCCCATCTTAACCCGTTTCTTAGGTCAGTGAAGGTCATATTAAAAGGAGATTTTGAGAGCTTTCACCTTTTATTTCCCCTTGGAACAGCAGCGATGCCTGTATCAGTTCCTGTGATTGTGGCAGTCAAAACAGAGCTGACATTTCAAAATGAACCGAGGACCGAAACCGATGCAGTCAAAAGGGGCCAACACTTTTATGTGCAAAGCCATAGCCTTTTAGACATTTCACAGTCAGTTGTGTGCTTTAACTCTGTTTAGGCTTAAAGGCTGCTATTGCACTGTCACCTAACCTTAACACATACACTTTCTCTTTTATCTTATGCCTTAAAGAGATGGTTCACCCAAAAATTCTGTCATTATTTACTCACATTCATGATCTTCCAAGCCTGAATGACTTTCTTTATTTGGCAAAATACAAAACAAAATGTTTAACCTTTTTAACTATGTTGCACGATGAATCAAATTAAAACCAAAATTGCAATATGGTTTGGTGTGATTATGCAATCACAAAGGCTTTAATCAGATAAATATGTGCACTGCATGTTTCAGAGTGACGCACAGCACTGTGTGCAACTCATGATACTTTCAGTGTCTGAACATTGGGAAATTAAGACAGCTATTAATATGTTAATTTTTAATATGTGTTTTTATAGTCGTACTGTAAAATTAAATTGCCTTTTTAAATATTCCTTTTTTAAGCAGTGAAATATTTACATTAGTAATATTTACAAAAGCTCTGGTTTAAATGGTAATATTTTGTTTAATATTTTTATTAATCATTATTTGTTTACTATTAATATTATTATCATTTTAATTATATACTTATATACTAATTATATACAGTATATATATATATATCAGCCCGTTCTCATCCCAAGGGATCATCTAATAGACGCTTTTGACCATGCGTCAACATCCGATGCACATGGCACCCTTTAGCGTCAATTTGAGACGCACCTCCTAATGGTCTAATAACTATGCTTAGTTACTTAAACCTACATCTAACTACGCTAAAGTTCATCTCATCTAAAGGCTAATTTATACTTCTGCGTCGAGGGAATGCCATAGTGTACGGTGTAGGCTACGCATGTAGGCGACGCCGTCGTGAGCATTTATACTTCTGTGTTCAGGTCTTGATTGCTCTGCAGTACTGCTCCGAAATGCTAGTTGGCGGCAGAGAGTTTTAATATTCCACTGTGTTTAGATTCCTCGCGGCTAGGTTACTACAAGCAAGAGAGAGCGGATCATGTTGGAGTCGGAGCTTATTGAGGTGGAAAAACAGTTCATTTTAGTGAAATTACTAAAACTAAAAGGCAGAAATGAGAGAATATGTCGGAGGAGATGGTTACGTGCGGAAATGCGCGAGATGGTATGTGCGGAAATGCGTAGGAGGAAATGAGATGCTACCAAGCCGACCAATCACAGATCTTGCGGTCCGCGTCGTCGCGACGTGTTGTTACATTTTTGAGGAGGTGCGCATCAGGCTGCGGCAAAGGGTAAGCGGTATGGTACGCAGTATGGTACGCGTCTGTGTGTATGCTACGCCGTACCTACTGTGCACACCCTACGCAGATGTATAAATTGGCCTTAACTGACGCTAAAGGTTGCTATGTTTGTCGGATTTAGAAGCATGGTCAAAAGCGTCAGTTAGATGGCGCCCTAGAATGAGAATCCGTTGTATATATATATACATATAAAGTAATATTTACATATAATCACTTGATGATTTTTCTAAATTGTGCAGCCCGACAAACATTTTGAATAACATTTTTCAGATACATTTTTTGTCTATTTATTGAAGGTCAATAGGGTCAAAAACGACAACATTGGATTCATTTTCATTGGACATTTTTTTTTTCCAAATAGTTTACGTTCCATTGAAGAAGGAAAGTGATGGAATAAGGGTGAAATTAAATGAGGGTGATTAAATGATGACAGAATTTTAATTTCTATCACTAAGTTAAATTTAAAATTTAAATAATTGGCTTCTGCTGGCATAGATTGTGAAGTTTCAGACATGATTGCATTGATACCAATGGGGCACAGATAAAAGCACTCATCACGCTAAAGGGAAATGATCGGATTTTATTGCTAATATGTCAGAGCAATGTCTTTTTTCATGGGTTTCAGTTGTGGTTGCTCAGATGGACGGATTGAGTCAGTGTTGTCAGTAGCAGCATGTGATATCAGTGATGTACAGATGTACCCCATGTCCTCAGAGACCTTCGGCCCAGATGCTTCATCTTCCTCCCCTGGCCGCCTTCACGCAGCTGCCTGATCGTGGACTCTCCCAGCGAACGTAGCCCCCGCTGCTGCTAATAACCCACGACAGGATCCCAAACAACAGACTGCGCGCAGCTAGCGCCCGAGCTGCAATGTTTATAGCTCCTGACACCTGATTCCCGTTGTCCTTGGGACTTATCAGTCGACGCTTATTCGCTCTGTTGTTGTTCGTGTACCACTGAGACCTCTGTATCAAAAAAAATAAAAAATAATAATAATCTGATTCCTCCATGATTAAAAGTCTGCATCCTTAATCAAATTGTTCCTTCCAGCAGTTTTATTTCATTAACTTGATAAGAGCACGCTGAACTAGGGGAGCCTGGGTGCTTTGTGTGCAAACTACTGTAGGCTTTGAGCGCTCATAATCATCTTTCAGTCCTGGAGTGAACATTTCTGAACATCTGGAGAGATTCTGTTGTTGGTGAGGACCAGCGTGTCATGGAAAAAGTTGTTCATGCACATTAGTTCTGCTTGTGATGTGGTTTATACATTAGAATCTGAACTAATTTTCAGTGATGGCTTCTCAAAGGTAGATCATTTGTCAGCGGGGCTCAAGATCAATAGATTATGCAGTGTACTTTTAGTTTGTTTATTAGAGCATACTGATTAGATTTATACTGAGTAGATTTTGTTTTCTTTGTGTACTTGCAACAATTTAAAAAAGAAAGGAAAACGATTCTCCATTCTGCACTGCAAAAACAGTTTTTTTCTCTCATAAAAAAAATGTGAATCAAATACAGTATATCGTGTTGCAAAATTCTAAGTATATTCGGATGTAACAAGTATTCCATCTGAATTGGTTGTTTGCTAGGTTTAAATGCATTATACTTTCTTTAGGTTTATGATAATGTATTTTAACTGGTTACAAATATCCATGAGATCCAATGCATTATGAGGTGCATTACTGGGCATAATTAAATACTTGTATAATAGATTAAACATAAAGGCTTTAAGTAAGTGTTACCCAATGCATTTTTTTTTTACTTCACAGCAACATTTGCATTAAAAAAAAATGAATATACATTTTTAGAAAATAAGACTTTTATTTACTTACAATGCAAAGGTAACAGCTGCATGTGCTATATTTTGATTGCATACATCAACTAAGTCCAATTGTAGGATTCCAGGTTAGTTTTACAGGAACACATATTGTATGGGACAAAGGCAGATGGAAAAACTTTAGTGTTTTGATTTCTTTCCAAAATGTCAAAAACCTTTTTTTCCGAAAGAAGTATTTTTAGCCATTATCTAAGCTCATCAGTGTTCCAGTGGTAAATCTAGCATTATGGTGGCATAGCTGAGGGTTGGGATGCTGAGCTCAAGCAGACTTCGGATGAGACAAGACACATTATCACATCTCTGATCACATCCACACACGGTTCAAAAATACCACTCCAAACTCTCTCTTTGCTGCTTTACGTGAACGCAGGTCTCGTGTAGAAAGACTGTTTCCATGGTTGCTTGTCTTAAGCCTGGTTTTGATGAAGCAAACGCTTCCCCGAGGGATGGAGATAGCGAGGATTAAAAGAATTAATAGAGGAGCACGGAATTTCTCTCTGAATCCAAACTGCGGATGACAGTGGGTACTGTAACCATTGTTCCAGTCTATGACACTCATTTTTATTAACTACCAAGAATTATTCCATCTTCTACAATTTCCATCACACCGTGAGAAGAAAAAGGCACCCACTTGTTTAATTGCCATTCACTCGCAAATAAAGGCTAGCTTGCAATCAGTTATAGAAAAAAGAAGAATATACAGCCTTTTGACAATATGAAGGGGTTCTCCGGAAAGCGTGTTCATTCTCATGTTGCCTGTGAAAGCTGTCGAGAGGAAAATGAGGCTTCCAGCATGGCTAATTGATTCATTTGACAATCAGAATAATTCACGTCTGGTTGATTTTCTTTCAAAGGTTAGCCCGGGCCCTTCGTCGAGATTTGATTGTGGTTCATCTACATTACCCTGCATGGGAAATGGAACAGAGGAGCACATGCTGTTACAAACGTAGATTTCGGCTAGCTGTACATGTAATGCTGATTCATTTGATTAATTATCTTTGCTAATTACAGCTTCTATGGTCTACATACTGTATTCTCATTGAATTATGTTTCAGTCATTTTCACCCTAATAATACTCTTGATTACTTTTTATAGAACCTTCATTCTTATGCATAAGGCCGTAATTATGTATATTTGACTGTTTTTTAAGATATAAGTGTAACAGCGACACTGCTACCAAAATAAATAGTTCCTCTGAAAATTATTTTCTATTATTAATTTTCATTTTATTATTCAATAATATGATCGTGCTATAGGTAAAACAACACTATAATATATTAATTATTATAAAACATTATTAAAACATAATAATATATTTTTTATGTTTTCTAATTTCATCTTTTTTCAACAACTTTATTAAGTAATTAATCAACTACATGGTCTACTAATATGTAGCTATTCATTTATTTATGTATTTATTTATGTGTGTTTTCTGAACAAAAATGTAGAATATATTAACCTTTTACATTTTAGCGTCTCTTTATTTCTGGGTTCTCCTGTCTGCTACAGAGATGAAATCTCAGTCTTCATGGGGCCTACAAAGGTTATGAGTTACCATATAATGTCATCACAGCTAAATCACAGCTGTCAAGTCTATGTCACAGTAATTGTTTGCAGAGGCTATCTGGGATGCATTCATTACTGGACCACTGATCATTCATCACTGAATATATCAAACTGTTTTATGGGTAATCCATGTTATGTGACAGCTTGTAATGCAATGCCAATGGCATAATCTATTCCATATCCCTTCTCAAACCAAATCTTTTTTGAATGTCCACTTTTACAGGAAATGTTTATGAATTAATCAAACAGATTTTTCTGCGCAGATTGCAAAGAGGATGTAGCTCGTGAATCATTTTGTCAGAATCCTTGTATTATGAAATGAGTGAATTCTGAAAAAAATAGCAATGCAGTTTTTTGGTAAATATTCTTTACTGTTTTTAATAGCACATACTTGCACTTCAGTTCATCTTAATGCACGAAAGATAAATCTTCTTTGCTAGTAATTTTTTTATTATTATTATTATTTACACCGCTTTACTCTAGTAGAAGTGCTTACGGAACTCACCATTTTTTTGCATGTAATTTACATTACAAGCAAGTATCACAGCACAACACGGTTCGTTATCAACAAACTCGTCTAATTCATCACCAGTCCTCGTTCCGGGTCTTCATAATTTAGAAGTTAAATGCCGTCTGTGTGTATGCATGCAAATTCTCTTCAGATATTAAATGATGCCGAGATAATGATGACAACAGAAATATCAGCTCACATTGATCTCGGCCCACTGATCTTGAAGTTGTTTTGTGTATTCCTCCTCGGTCCTGCACTCTTCTCTACCTAGAGCCCTGTTATTATAATCCTGCATACAGATCCCTGTAAGAGAGCTCTGGGGGAAGAGAGTAGAAGTAGGTCATTAGAATTATTTTACATTTCCCCCCCTTAATTTTTGTTCTTTTCGGTCTCTGCTCCAGTTCTTGGGGGGTGGGAGGGGCAGAAATTGGGCCTCAGGATATTCAAATGGTAATCACATATCATGTCATCAAAGCCAAGACACTCTTTTTGTGCTTTGAAGTGTATTTGTGCTGTTGTTTTTGTGTGTTGTTGGTACATTCGATTTGACCAGCACTTGCTACAGGGAAGACATATCTGGAGGAAGATGTCTGTTAGTATTCCTCTTCATCTCAACGGCACTTGCTTGGTCAGCACAGGACACTACCATTAAAAAGTTTGGGGTCAGTAAGATTTTTCAGTAAGGGTAAGGGTACTCGAAAATAAGATTTGTTCATTTTGATGAACGAGTTTGATTGTTTTGTTAGATAAGACCCTTATTCATCGTCTGGCGTTTCAAGCCATTTGAAGCTGCAATGAAACTGTCATTTGGACCTTGAAACTCTTGAAGTCCATTGAAGTCCATTATATGGAGAAAAAATCCTGTAATGTGTTCATCAAAAACCTTAATTTCTTAAAATGAAGAAAGAAAGACATGGGCATCTTGGTTGACATGGGGGTGAGTAAATATTATCAGCAAAAGTTTTTTTTTTTTTTTTGTAAGTGAACTAATTCTTTAGATATTATTAAAATTAAAAACTTCTCTATTCCAATATATGTTAAAAAAAAAAGTAATTAATTTCTCTGATGGAAAATCTGCATTTCAGTGACACAATCCTTCAGAAAACGTTTTGCTTATGGGTGCTCTGTTTTGTGGCTAGGTTTTTCAGATCCAATCATACAGTGTCATAAATACCATGATTGGCAGATGGCACTACAATAATATACACAGTCTCAAACCCTTTGCGATCCTGAAAGCAACAGACAGGTCATTTCCATTTCCGAAATCCATTTCACACGTTTAGGAGCCCTTCATGGTAAACATCTGCTATGGTAAAATGAAATATGTATCATTTAAATGTTGCTACCAAAAAATAAGTAAGAAAACATAGATACTTTTGAATGGAGAAAGATGCTTTCTGCTGTAAGACATTATTACTTGTACGTTTAAATTGTAGCCTGGGAAGTCACTCAATCCTACAACCCAGGAACGTTCAGTCTGAATAGATTGATTCACATGTTTTCATTCTGCATAGCTTGATACTCCTTTTCTGATTTTACAGGACAAGAAGCTTGTTTGTAGAGTTAACAGACTGAAAGCATTTTCTGAGGACCCTTCAGACCTTTGTGCTTTCCCCTTGGCCTTTATGTGATATGTGTGGCGTATGTGTCTCCTGGCCCGTTTCTCTGTGTCATGCTGTGATTAAATGGTTGTTTCAGTGGCTGGGTCATGAGGCCTTTCGACATTATTAAGACAGAAGTGGCTGGCAGGGGCCGGCTGGCGCGATTGGAAGGATTAATTACAGCTTGTCTCATTTCGGCAGAGTCTCTCTTATTATTATCGATTGAGGTGGTGGAGATGAGACTTCGAAGACGTTGCTCATTTGAAGCAGAACGCTGATGCATAGACAGCGCTAGCAGCTATCAAATCGAGCCTACTCATTCATTACAGAGTGACTGTGGAGCCCAAACTTAGATTAAACCCTGTCACGTTGTGCATTAGTGTGACTCACATGCACATTATGCTACACTAAACAACATAGTGGGATTTTAGGGATAAAAGTTACAGCTTGGATTCATGCGCTCAGTCGCGATTGGCCGTCATAGAGTGAGAATTGCAGCAGGCTCAAAGCTCAAAGCATCACATAGCTCTGATGATGGAAAAGCTTATTGAAGTTATGTTATTGCTTACATGTGGTACAAATACACCCCATTAACCTGCAGTGAAACCTTCACCTGATGTGATTGAAAACTAGAGTTCAAGTTCTGGACTGCTATGTTAGCTTCTGCTGCTAAAAGCTGTAACTACACCATCTGGTTTGCAAAAATGTTGTCCATTGATGGCCATCTAAATACAGGTAGTGTGCAGTGTATGTTTGAACGGAACATACACTACTGTTCAAAAGTTTGGGGTCAGTACGATTTTTTTCATTCTCTTTCCATGCAGTTGACGATTTAACTCATAATTTATGAGAAAACGCATTTCTGCCAACAGGCCTATGTCATGGAAAAATTGAAGACCGGAAGTACGTCTTTTAGTAGGGATAGCTGGAAGCAGTATTTACCTAGGGACCAGCATCCCGAGATAACAACAGAAAAGCAGACAGGAAATAATTAGCATAGCTTCTGTTCATAATATGAATTTATTTGATCTGATTCAACAGTAAAGGTAAGCATCATGTGAATTCTTGGCTAAAGAGATGCGTCTTAAATCTAGTTTTAAACTGGGAGAGTGAGTTTGAGCCTCGGCCAATATCAGGAAGGCTATTCCAGAGTTTAGGAGCTAAATGTTAGAACCTTTAGTGGACTTAGATGTCCTAAGAATGACCAGCATATGAAAAATCATCAACAATAACCAGCATATAATTCAAAACGGACCTAATGTTACCAAAAGAAATGTTGACCCATGACAGTGCACGGATTAGGGCTGTTGATGGACTCGATCTACTCCATCTGTATTGATCATCGTACTGAATCAGATCCAGACATAGAGTTTCTCAGCTTTTTGCTCAAAATGTTTCCTTTTTTAAAAAATGGAACTTACCCACATTCAAGTGTTGATGAAAAATAAAAATAATAATAATAATATTTTTTTTGTTTGTTTGTTTGCTTAAAAGCAGTGGATGTATTTCTTCTTTTGAAATATTGCATGTTCAGATATTCACAAAACAAAATATTCTGGGGGCTATGATTATTTATTTATTTATTTTTAATGACCACAAACCTTGGTGCTGGCTGGCACCAGGGTTGCTTTAACCCCATTCAGACCCTGCGCCTATTTATTTATTTATTTATTTATTGCCAATAAAAAAAATAAAAATAAATAAATAAATAAAAATAAAAATAATGTTTTTAGAACATGAGTGATGTCTGGTCAATGATTAGTCCCTGATCAACCAATCACAATGAAGATATAACCCCTAACTTAATCTGATTGAGCTTCAAGCATTACATAGTAGTAATATGATTTTATTTATGTCTTCAAATTGACCATGTACTGTCAATGTGTTTGTTTGTTGTTGTTTTTTTTGTTTTTTTGCTAATTTGGAGTACCTCATAGCAAAACTGGACAACTGACCGGATGAAATAATGGAAATTATCATGTAGAGTTTTTCCAGATATTATAAACCTCCAATAGTGATTGAGAAAATGGGTAGAGTTTGATTGTGAGATCGACAGTAAATGAGGGAGATACAAACCTAGTAAAAAACAAACAAACACTTAAAACGAAATGAGGCACCTGTAATGGCCTTTTACAAGCTTGAAGCTTGCAAGCTGCAGAAACACTCAGACCTGTAAGTCCTGCACTTCACACTCCCAGCACACCATCATGCCAATGAGGGAATTAACAAATTAGTCATCTTTCTTCGTCATCATCGTCTGTGGTTTACTTTTAATTCGTGTTTGTTCCAGCTCATATTCTATTGCTGTTTTTACAAGCATGCTACTGAATGAAAATGTGCTACAAACTCACTATGCCCATGATTTTGTGACTTATTCGCTTGCCACAATGTGATTGTGCAAGAACTACTCATGTTGATTTTGAGTAGCGTGCTGCATATGCCATTTCCTTTTTGTTCTACAGCCATTTTTGGTCCATATTGCATTTCAGCTTCAGTGTGGAACAATAATAATGATGATACAGCTTCAGTGTGGAACCATAATAATGACGATACCGGCATATAATTATTTATGAATATGTATGCTTAAGATGAATATGCATGCATTAGATGAATATGCATGCATGAGTTGACTTTGATATCCCAGGCACACCGTAGATCAACAAGAGCACACAAAGGATCAATACAAACCACATTTTATCTGTTAATAAGGGATGAAAGTTTGAATCGTGTCTTTGAGTGTAGTTCTCTATTTTTGACAGGTTGCTTTAGTACTGTGTTCTTTCCTCAGATGCAACTTCCTCAGCACCTGACTACAGCTGCAATATATATATATATATATATATATATATATATATTTTTTTTTTAGACATTTGGGAAAGGCTTATCAAGCTCAGCTTCATCAAGCAGAAAAACGTCCCTCTAATTGCTGCATGCTCCCTGTGATTTATCCAAGCTCCCGTGTCGTGTCTCTGAAAAGCCAAAGAAAAACATACGCTGTTCCCTTCATAACCTCAGTTGATTGCAGATGATAATTATCACATCTCTCCCTCCCTCACAATAGGAGGGCAACCTTAGGAAAATTAGCAGCTGTCAAACGGAGGCACATCTCCACTGACTGCTTGTCAGCATAGTCACACACCCGTTCTTTTCCTTTTTTGTCTCATTCTTACATTTTACCTTGTCAATGAGTACTGTGCAACTTTCCTGTAGGAATTGCAGCTGCAAGTCAAGGGCATTTGATCATAGTCTTTACAAGAGAATTCTTCTTTTTACTCCCTGCCCCAAATCCACAGGCACAAAGCGGATGGAAACCAGCTTTTAACTGAGCCCTGCTTGTGTGTGTGTGTGTGTGTGTGTGTGTCTGTGTGTGCATGTGTGATCTCCCTCTTCTCTCTTGTCTTAATTCAACTACTTCCTTTCCCAGTGCCGGCCGGGGGGCTAGCGCTTATAGCGGCCGAATTGTAATGCAGATCACTTTGGTACAAAACCTCGCATGAGACGGATCCAGATCCCTGATGTATAAACCGAGAGCATAAGGCTGAATTTCTCATCTAGCACCTAAATCGGCCTTGTCCCAGTCAACGTAACGTTTACTCTTGTCTTTAGGGATTCTTCTCTCTCCAGGCTTTGTGTCTACAGTCTACACAGCCTCCATTTACAACCCTCTCTCTACAACTATTAGAACCAAAAAAAGATATTGTTGCAAAACAGTGATCTTTTTTATCATAACAAAGATAAAATCTCTCTCTCTCTCTCTCATATATATATATATATATCATAAAAAAGATGCGAAGAAACATACACACATAAAAGTGAAAATAGCACTCTATAGTGCTATGTCGATCTACAATGTGTTGATCTCGGGAAATTGCCAGGAAATTGCCAGAACGCCTTCTGTGCGAACGCAAACACGACCTGGGATTGATACCGGCATCGATGCCGGGTTGGGGACCTAGTAACATTGCCGGAATCAGTCCCGAAATGCGCGCTGTGTGAACAAAAGCCAGGACCAATGCTGTAAAGTGTGTCATAGTGTTGCTCTTGAAAGAAAGTTTGTGTTCGTCATCAACAAAGAAGGACAAACAAATGTCTGCAAACTGGAATGAAGCAGAGACCAGGAGCTCCTCACTATCCGTGTTGAAGCTGAGATCGTTCACCCGCTTTGTGGAACGGTATGCGCGAGTACATGTTTTTTACGTGTATGTTACACGTCTCATCCTGACGTCATGTGTCTTTCCGGGATCTTTACGGGTTGTGTGTGAACGCACTCACAGATCCCTGCAAATCACTGGCAGTGTGAATGAACCAAAATCAAACAATTCCGGGACAAATGCCAGGTCACAATATCCGTGTATTTTCCAGAATCTTTGTGTGAAAGGGGCTTACGTTTGTTTATGCATTCACAGCATACTGAACTTGCATCTATACGAATATGAATAATATTCAGTGCCACATGCACTGCTATAGTGTATGATATTGTAAATGTCAGCACACTTTACAAACTCAGGACCAGGACTCAGAAATAGGACAAACAACATTAAGAACTCATAAAGACTGAACTAGACACAGGGCTTAAATACATGACTAATGACGAGACACGGAGGGACACCTGTGAACATTTAAACAATCAAACAGTAGGTGTGTTCAACATCAGCTGCAGCTGAATGTAACCGATCGGCGAGAGTTGCTGCGTGCAGGCAGGGAGGAGCTGCAAGATGTGAAGTCGGACACTTTCTGGTTCCCGTAGTGACTTCTCACGTGGTGTTTTTGCATTTACCACAGCTGAAGTGAAATGAATTAAATTGACAAATACACAAATATTTCAGACACATTTTCATTCAATACTTTAACTGCCTCTTACAGCATCTGTTTGAACTAGAATAAAGTTCAAAATAAGGCTATATCAATGAAGTGGAGTCAACGTTTTTAATCAGTCTTATTTGAACAATTATGACAATATAACATCACTACTACATAAAAAGACTGTTTACTGTTATAACAAACAGATTTGTGATTTTTAGTGGAACTAAAGGTAGAATAAACACGAAACGCACTTTATCGTTATCACGCGGGTAACTCCGACAAATCGCGGAACAGCTCCCAGATAGCAAACTGACATTGAATCAACGTGGAAATATGACATCGAAACAACGTTGATCTGACATCGTTTTGCTCATCGAATTAACGTTGAACCAACGTCAGACGCGTCATTCTTTCAAAACTAACGGAAAATCAACTTGAAATCAGCGCATTGTTTCAACGTTATGAAAGCGAACCAATTTTCGATTTTCATTTAGCTTTGAAGAATGCCGCGTCTGACGTTGGTTCAACGTTAATTCGATGAGCAAAATCAACGTTGTTTCAATGTCATGAGAGACGTCGTTTCCACGTTGATTCAATGTCAGTTTGCTGTCTGGGCTGTGTCGTCATTAGAGCTTGTGCAACGACGTAGTTTGCTGCTTCACTACCATAGTACGATGCATCGTTGGAGAAATCGACTAGCTAGTCACGACTGTTTCCCGAAACCCACTGTCGCAAATTATCGTTCAACCACGTTGGTTTCGCACATTGTGGAATAATAACTGCTTTTAATTAAATTGTTTGAGATCCAATTAACGCTAGATTTTTTAATTTAAATTACAAACATGTAATCTGTGGACTGTTTCTAATTGTTCTCAGTTGTTTTGCTTCATCACCAGACTCAATATTTGGCTCGTTCTTACATAGTAGAGCACGTTCGCACATGCACACTCTTCAAACACGTTATTTTAAATCTTTTAACAAACTAAAAGACGGAAATTCCATTTGTATTTATTCTAAATAAAAGGCACCGGTTGTACTGAATGTCAGCTTGCTTATTTTGCTCAAGATAAGGATTTATTACATCCAAATGTCATGCAATATAGAAACGATGCCTCTAACCAGAGGTCGAGAGTTTGTTCAAACCACACAACTTTGCGATGCTGTTTGCGAATGTTCGTTGGAACGATGGTTTCGGGAAACACCGACTCGTTGATCTATGCTGATAACGACGGAACTTGCGACCATAGTTGGCAAACGATGCTTTTGGGAAACGTACCCCTGGCTGAGTCCTCCGGCTACTCTCGAATCGCTCTCGCAGTACTTTCATAGCATACGTCACAGTCATGGAGCCAGTGCTGCATCAAGAGGGACAAAATTTCAAACCGGCATACACTGCTTCAAGTCAGCCACCGAGAATGAGTCTCTTGTGATTTACTTAAGCCTGGGGGAAAAGTCACTTACCTTACTATCAATTTAAAATGCAATGCAATTCAATGGTACATCTGATTTTCAAGCCATCAATGTAAAAACTATTCACTAAAATTCACCAAAACATAATGTTGATTCACTTAAATTTAAATAGCTTTATTAGCATGGCTGTAAAAGTACAAGCATTCTTATTATTATATTAAATCTGACTATTATGTATAACAAACAGTGGTATTCACATTTCACTTATATTCCCAGTGAACATTCTACTGCAGTTCCATTGTCATAGGAGCAGTGCATCATTGTTGTTGTGGTCGGTCGAAAATTGTGTTATCGCAAATCGTATCAAATGAGTTGCTCCCCAGACACCCACAACACTTTTTCTTAATCCTCATACAATTACGTGTTGTAATCAGGTGGTCGTTGGAAGAGGACATTACAGCAAGCGAGAGCTGGAGACAAATGCAGGAGCTCCCATCATGCCCTCTAGAGGAGACTCTTCAGTCAATAATGGAGATAGATTCTGTGTGTGTCAGCAATTTAGAAACAACTGCCAACAGGAATCCCACCAGAAGGGATACAATTAATCACAACAGGCGAGATGTAAGCGTCTGCTCGGAGAGATCTCGCTCTTCCGCAGTATTCAGTGTAAAATACCATTGCATCATTATTAAGGCTGGAGCCTGTTGGGTTATTACACTGCTTCAAAGTCAGAGTGCAGTTACTGAAAATGGCTTCACCTTTCATTGCCGCGAAGTGTGGCTTGAACCTTGCATTGTCTCGTCTATAAACTGCAGAAGCAGTAGTGAGTGGTGTGCTATTTGAAGAGTGTGTATTGAGAACAGTACAGTCAATGTTCCATCACAACCAATGTGCTAAAGGAAGAGTAAAATCACTCCTCTAAAAAACTACTTGAGTGGGTGGAAACAAGCGGATCATGTCAAAATACATTTATGCTACGGTTCCGCCAGCCAGCAGAGTTAAGTGTTGTGTTTCTTAGCTGTTTGCTGTTGCTTGAAGCGGAACCAGTGTACACAATGTATATTTTAATTATTGTTCTAATTTTAAAAGACGTCAAAGATGAGAAAATGTGATAGTCAATCAAGAACTGAATCAGGCTCTTCGTAGACCGACACTATTAGATGAACAATGTAAAAGTAACTGTGTAAAAAGGCCACTAGAATTTAAAAACAAGTTCCCCCCACTTACAATGTAAGTCAATGTTTCTTGCCCCCAAGAACAATAATTTTGTTTTAAAATTAGACTGTAAAAATAATTAGACTGACTCTAAGTACTGTAATTACAGTACTTTTCTTGCTGTACATTTGATATTATATTTATATTGTGTATATAAATTATAATTATATTAATAAATGAATAGCATTAATTATAATACATAATTAATAATAAATCATTTGAAATATTTTTAGTAGAATATTATTATTAAGTATATGTGAATGGTGTATTATATTTAAATTACCTCTAGAACGATTGACTGACATCCGGGTATTAGTGTTGCCTTCATACTTCATCAGTGGTTCTGAATACTGAGGTTTGCTATGGATATTAATGGGCAACTTATTGCTGTGCTCATGACATCATTCTAATGATTGGCTCTGATCTATGTGGTTTTTTTTTCTCAAAGTGTTTCCATCACTGCTAGTTAGTATAAAAGCCCGTAGAGTCTTCACTAGAACTGTATGGAAATATGCATGAGAATTACAACAGATTTGCCCGTGAGTCATGTGCAAAGTTAATATTTTCTATTTCCTCATAAATTATGCGAGAATCTGTAAAAATGAAATGATCCCTGATGAAATTGCATTTTTGATTTTCGAGACTAGATATTGTTCTAAGACTTCAGGAAATGTGCATTAATTAATAAACAGGTTGTTTTTAATTAATATAATTCGAGACAGGGTTTATTTTACTGTTTAATTCATGAATCACAAAATGTGATTTTGTGCAGGACCATCTTCTCTATCTTCTCTACTTGCATCCAAAAACAGTTTCTCAACCCTTTGCTCAATTGCCCTTTTTCTGTGCCACATAACCCAGGTGTGATAAAAAAAAAAGCAATCACAGTCTCTCTGATCACCACTCATGTACCCTCATGTCAATCATATTTAGTCTTTATGTTTCAATAAATTTCTGCAGTGAGGTGGCTCCGTGGTTCCCACCCTAGTGGTTGACCTGGTTAGGCAGTCCCATAAATGCATAAAGAGCCACTTGCTCTTCAATGGTTCATGTTCTCGTGCTTGATGTTCAGTACAAAAGAAGTCATGTTAAGTAGCACTTCAGATTTTGGAGATGCATTGTGATGCTTCAGAAGTGTGCTATTTATACGAACACCCCCTGTGTGTCAACGCATCGCAGGATTTGTTTTAAGTCAGGCGGTAATCCACTGTATGTAAATACCCTTGTCTTTTGATGTTTTAATAGAATGCCAGATTGAAGTCTGCTGCTACAAGTATTAAACAAAAGACAGATGTTTAGTTTGCAAAATGTTTCTAAATGTGGCCTGCATTAATTATTCCTGCCATAGGTTCTTGAGAAATGTTAAAGAGAGAACTTATTGTCAACAAGGGGGACATTTTTTTAGTACACATCCATTGCACCTTAAAATCTACTGAGCAGAGGTTGGAGTTTCACTTAGTGCTTATAGGGCATCGGAGGTAGCAAATTTACCACAAAAAGTTGTGTTTACACTGATTTTATAATGTACATAGTCTGCAATCACTTACAGGAATCAGAGTAGCAGACAACAGTGTTTAATGTGCTGGAAAGTTTTGATTAATTGTTGATTTTTGTGCATGGCCTACA
Organism: Pimephales promelas; assembly: GCF_016745375.1. The sequence continues at coordinate 10,808,285 of NW_024121765.1, read as the reverse complement.
GAAAATAACAAAGTATGGACTTGTGCTGTGAGACAGAAGTGCCAGTAAGCAAATGTATAACGCAAGTTATAATGCAAGCACGTTGTGCTTTACTGTAATAAAGTAAAAACAAAAAATAACTAATTTTGCCCACATATTTATATATTCCTTACACTGTAAAAAATAAATAAATAAATAATAAATAAATAAATAAATAAACTTGCTGCCTTATATTTATATGTAGAATCAAAAAAAAATGTCAACTTAAATTACTTTCAACTGATGAATGTTGTCATGACATTGATCATGTCAGTTTTTTACAGCGTATAGTTAGTTAGGTGTTGCAATACGGTTGCTATAAGGTGTTTTGGATGGTGGCTTGGTTGTTGCTAGGTGGATGCCAGGGCCTTCTGCTTACTAGCACAAGCGCCCTACCCCAAAATTCTATAATAGAATTGCAACTGGGTTCAGGAAATAAAAATTAATTAAAGCCGCCAGCACTCATTATTTAAGCTTATTTTGCAGTTCTTTCCCTCACTAAAACGGTAAAGTACAGAGTCTTTTACCTTTGTCTTTTTGTCAAAAACTTTTTTTTAGAGTTGTGATTTACCTAGTAGCTGATTAACTTGGTTCATGGCTTATAACTTTTTAACAAAGACTATCTTAAAATACATGTGGGAAAAATGAATGAAAAAAGTACTTCTGGAACCAGCGCCACTGAAAAAGAGGGCGGACACTGTTCCGCTCTATTCTAGATATGGTTCTGGCCTCTCTTTCAATGCTAGTGTATGGTTTTTTTTTTTGTTGTTGTTGTTTTTTTTACTTACGCAATAACGTCAGAAATCTGCATGATTTCAAGTATCAATTATGGTCCTATAAACAGTGGGAGATGCATTATGAGAGGTAATTTAATATTGTTAGTGCTAACTATGAGAATCAGTAATAGTGATGTTTGCCTTAGAAAGTACGACTAAAATCATTAAATTAAACAATACAATTTGTATTTGTTTTATTATAATTTTTTTTTATTTATTTATTTATTTTGTTTGTTGCTATGGCCACATGTCCTTGAGAACAACCTCATTCTATTTTGAAATATTGAAAGGAACAGAGAGGTATAGAGGGATTTCTCAGCTTGATAGAAAGTTGTTGTTAAGTGGCTGCTTCCCCCCATGCAGTGATTAGATCTGCTGTGTAAATGAGTTCACAGCTTCACACCACATCACTCGCTTTTGGTGTTTTTTCTTCTTCATTCCATATATGAGTCCTGTTGTTTAATTTCGCTCCAAAATACTTTCAAGTACAAAAAAAAGTGGCTAAAACCAACTTGGATTTTTTATTTTATTTATGTATTTGTTTATGTGAAAACTCTCTTGACTCCACTGTTATCTTGAGATCCAGGGGGTTGCTAATAAGTCTATAAAAACAAGGGCGTGCTTCTCAACAGTCCAGGTGCTCAGAGGACTTTCCCAGAAGAAGTAGCCATTTCCTGATATAGAGCAAACGAGTTTGTACCAACCTTTCAGGTCTATCGAGCTAAAGAAAATAAGGGTCACTTTCTCTAGGACATCTAGCTAATCAAGCGATTCAGTTTTCATTACCTGCAAGCTAGCCACTTATTAAGTACCATTGCATGGCAATTGTTTCATGCTGTCTCTCAGTGGGAGTGAGTGTGAGGGATATTATTATTTTGCATATCACAGACGTGTGTTTAGCAGTAGCGTATTCTCACCTAAGATGAGTGAGAGACAGACTATTTTCACAAGGCATGAGATCATTTGAATGGGCCGGGATTCCCTGTTTCTCAGTCTAATGGGTTTGATGCAGTTGTGAAAAGCTCACGATCATGTCAGTAATAACACCAGACACACGTTTGTCAGCTTTGACTGATGATGACAATCGTATATCATTTATTGGCCATCTCATTCTGGTTGACACTTTTGATAGTTCACTTAATCATCCTTGGCTGATTTACTAGTCCTCCTCTGCATGCTGTTGTTCACAGAAATGACAGGTTCACATTTGAGTCAATGGTGAGTTTTATGGTAAACTGATTCCAATTAAAATGGAAGTGCTTCCTCTTCCCTGCGGTCATTTGGATTGGAGACCTTTTGGGAATAGACATCTCCTTTTTTATTTTTTATCTTGTTTTTAAATCTGCAAGTTTCCATATTTCTAGGGCGTCAAAGAAATTAAATTTGAAATACAATTTGCCCCTGGTAAAAGTATTCCCATCTAAAATTTGTTGTAAATCAATATTTAATAAAGAGTATTAAAAAAGAGGAAGAAAATGAGGATGGCATCATGGGAGCGGAGTTCAGTTTTATGAGCATCATTTTCAAAGAAGAGCACCACAAATATCCACCCTCTCAAATTATGAATATATATCAACATGACAGCAACATGTGTACTGTGTATATAAATCTGTCTACCAATATCTCTGTGTATTTGTGAGTTTATTTGACTATATCTGGCAAATAGTGTTTCTTTAGGGACAAGAGTCTATCTGTATTAATAGGACAAATGAACACTTATGTGTACAATAGAACAAATAATTGACAGGCCATTTTAATTTATGTCATGTGATTTCCCCATCAATTTCTTTTTAGTATATTAATGTATTGTTGAGTGATAAGACTAAAAATATCTACATCTCAATTCAAGGACCCCATGAAGGACATTACATTGAGTGTCATTCTAAATTATGTGTTATAAACAAGTTGGAAGCTATTTTCCTGATGGATTATTATGTTTACTTTTGCTCCAGGATTATGCTGAGAAGGGGAAAACCTTGGCCAAAGCCCTGGAGGACCTCAAGGCCAACTTCTACTGTCAGCTGTGTGACAAACAGTATTACAAGCATCAAGAGTTTGACAACCACATCAACTCGTATGACCACGCTCACAAGCAGGTAATGGGCCTGTTGTCTGCCCCTTGAGACTTCCACTGATGCAATGCATAGCAATAATAGAGTGTTTTAGAATACGACAACAGATGGATTTTGTAGCTCACATGTAAAGCACAAGACAAATGACTTCCCCTTCGACTCAGAGTCAGTGGAGTGGAGGTGGTTATGGAGTTTTAATTTAGGAGGCCATGGATCAAAAGCAGGCAGGACATTTGACCTGTTCTTAAAGGAGTAGTTCACTTTTCAAAAACCTTTTGCTGATAATTTACTCACCCCCATGTAATCCAAGATGTCCATGTCTTTCTTTCTTCAGTCGAAAAGAAATTAAGGTTTTTGATAAAACATTCCAGCATTTTTCGACCGCTTTGAAAAAAAGATTTGTTCATTTTGATGAACGAGTTCGAACTGGAGAGTCACAAACGTGCGTCGCAGAACAGAGCAAGGCGAGCATTTGAGCTTATAAAACTTAAACTTTGTTATTTATTTATTAAATGAGCGATCTTTTCGCTTGATAAGATTTCGCTTGATATTAATCATATTATATTTCAATATTACTGTTGTGCTTCATTCAGAAAGTTAATTAACAAAAAAGGTTAAAGGAGCATTTCACCCATGGGAACACCCGTGGGTAGTCGAAGCATTAAATAAATTTAGAATTTTGTGCTTTCTTGACCGAGGAAAGACAGAAATTAACTTTAGGGCGCATTTGTATGAAAGACAACAACTCCCCAATGCACCACATTGCACAGCTCCGCAAGCCACTCCCACTAATCCAAAACAGCGCAAATATCAGAGAAATCACTCTTCCGTCTACAAGGCTAGCTACCACCAGAGCTCAAAATTCATTTCACAAAAAATTTCTAGTTACTTGGCGAACTCATTAGTGAATTACTCCTCATTTGTATTTCTTTTGAAATGGTGAATTGTTGCATGATACCAGGATGTCCGGTCAGAACATATGCAGTACGAAACTAGGATGGTTCATAACACAAACGTCCGTGTCCTCATCTGATTCAGAGATTGCGTCCTGGAGAAATTGGCATCATTGAAATTCTTTGCAGCAGACGGACTCTCTATCTCTATGTCCGTAGGTGCAGTGAGAGCACAGGCACCACCAGTACGCCCCAGCTTGAGCCAGTCTGGGCTCCTCTTCCGAGACAGGCAGGTCTTCTGCCTTCTGTTCCTCCATCAGTCTCAGCTGTTCTTCACTATATTGCGGCTCATAAAAGTTGCCACGAACATTTGATTCGAGCATCAGACTTTCTACATCCTCTTCTTCCATATCATATTGAGTACAGTTCGCCATTGTCGTAACTTTACATCTGGCTTCACAGCGCCTGTTAGCTTAGCTTCCAAACAAGATGGAGAATATTGTTTTTAGTTTCTGCAAGTGAAGTCCCACCCACTGATCTGTAATAGGTCATTAGTGTGAGTGGGTTGCACCCCCTGTGAAATGAGAAACAGTGTTTGTAGTCTCAACCCCTCTACTTCCTGCTTAGAATGACGCAAAATGGCGATTTTTACATCATTATAACACCAAAATCCTTATTTCTCCCGTCTCAGAGAAAAAGTGGGAAATAATGCATGACCATTCAAAAATATGACTGGGTTTCTAACAATACAAAGCTTAATTCAAATGGGTGAAGTGTCCCTTTAATGATGATGATAGATAGATAGATAGATAGATAGATAGATAGATAGATAGATAGATAGATAGATAGATAGATAGATAGATAGATAGATAGATAATTGAATTCTTCAATTCTGAGAAATTCTGCAGCAAACAAACAACTTCAATGGAGTTTTGTCACTCAGTGTATGTTGATTTATGAACCGCCAGCATCTAAAAATAGCAGTATAACCTTTAATAACAAGTTAAAGCTTTAATTCAACCACTTGTCCTGCTGTTTGATATCGGCCCTGACCCCTGTGCTCTGACTCACTCAGAAACTAAATGCATGGAGTCTCTGGGGCCTGCTGTGCTGTCAATAACAGAGCTCACTGAACTATTGACTTAACACCATCTACAAACCCTCCACTCATGACCTTGCTATTGAACACTGCAAAAGGAGTGAAATTAATGGATTATAAAGGAAAAAAGGCACTCCCCCACACTCTTTGATAAGGGTGCTACACTTGCTAGATTGTGTCATTCAGATGTGTTCGTCACATGGCCTCGAGTTCAAGTTCAAGTTCATTTTATTTATATAGCACATTTTATAACAGACACTGACTGACCAAAGTGCTTTACAGAACTACAAAATTAAAAAAACAATAATACCATGCAACATCACAACACAGATAAGTACAGCAAAGCTAAGAACAGACTTAAACAGGAGTAGCAACAACATTGTCAAACTTATAATATTAAATAAGAAAACAGAAATGGCAAAAATAGTATCTGACTTATCAATAATAAAACAGAAATGGCAGTATCAGTCTTAGATAAAAAGGAAAAACAGTATCATACTCAAAGGAGAAATAGTCAAACGCACCAACCATATTTATAGGCCAAGGAAAACAAGTGCTTTTTTTAAAAGTGTAATCCTCCTATCCTCGGCTTCCTATCAGCAGAGATTAAACTATTCTACAGCACAAGTACATGCTACCATTTGTACCTCCTCAATGAATGAGGTTGATGGATGAATAGCACAATTTCCCAGCAACCCTCTGAGGCTGGCAGAGCATGTCTGCTGAGAATATAATGGAGTATGGGAGACTCACAGACCCACAGGAATCCTAGAGCTATAGAAAAGCCTGGTGTTCCTGTCAGTGTGTGAATCATCACTGCCAAGACTTCACTGTCTGCCTTTGACTGGTCTCAATGTTGCTTTTAATTGAGAATACATGTCCGGTCAAAAAATTACTGTGTTAAAATTTTCATTCATTCTCAAGTGACCTGTCAGTCATGTCTGCCCCCATTGTACATGAAAGGATTTCACAGGGTATTTGCAGTACAGCTCTCTCACATCAGTCTTGCATCCTACTATAAATGATGTAACCACATCCAGTCATGTGAAATACAGGCTCCATGCATTAATGGCTCATTCCAGAGCCAAATATATTAACAATCAATAAAGAACAGCTCCTCCAAGGAATGAACCTGAGAGTCAAATAAATATAGCCCACGCCAACCTGTTTGCTATTTTCTGCAAGGATGGTTGACAGTGAACCAGCGCAGCGGATCAGGCCTGAGTTTGCCTATACTGTGCCAGCAGAGAGTGACAAGATAGGTGATGAAAGATAGAGGGCAGGTGCACAAAGAGACCCTATCCTGATGGGATCAAACTAGTTACCCTGATGTGCCCACTCCACACTGAGCAGCCCTTTAACATGACAAAATTATATCTGATGTGACCGCCTCGCATTCTCCTGACTATGAGCCCCAGCCACGGTAAATGCAATCACTGAAGCCTTCTCAAATAGGAGAGGTTACAGCGCCACTGAACTGTGTATAGCTGTGCAACCTGAGTGGAATGCGTAATGTTAGGCCAGATGACTCTTTCTTGTCTGCCTGGAGAAATCATCGCTGTTTTTATTCTCAGCTATCGCTAGCACGGAATCTAACTTGCCCAAGTACAACACATAGTCTGTCCTGCAATAAAAATGCTTTTCAAAATGGCGTGTCAGCTGTCTTAAAGCTAAGCATCAACTATTAGTGGATAATTGAAAGAAAGCTTACAGGATTAATTGGATGTGATAACTGTTCTAGAACTGGTTGTTGCTTGGAGACATCTGGTGCTTTCAAAAGGAGTGTAGTCTTTAAACATCCATAAATATCATATCCTTGTGAATTATTAATGAAAGTTAATTTAGATTATCTAACAGACCAAAGGGACTGTGCACTGCATGTACAGACATAATCCCAATCGATACATCTCACTGCCTGAGATGCATATGCGGCTTTAGCATCAGACTCTCGTGGCAGCTTCCATCAATTTTGCATTCAAAGCACAAAGCCTTTCAGACCAGGAAACAAATGCAAATTAGCACCACTGAGTTTTATCTAAAATAAATAGGACAATTTCATGGAGTTTAGCAACCTCATCCTCAGCTTCTTTTTATTTGCACAGAAAATGGATTTGATGAAACATAACATTGGTGTGCAAACACCTTAATTACCTTCCTTCTCTCTTGAAGTGATTTTTAATCTTTTTTGTTGTGTATCCCTCAATGTGTGATACACAGCAGCGATACCCCAGTCTTCATAATGAAAGGTTGTTAAAGCATGAAAAAAAAAAGATTCATGGCCTCAAAGAGGATTATTATTTAAATAGCTTTTGTTGCTTTCGCGTAGTTGACATACTAAGATAAGTGAATGAATGAGAGATTCTTTGTCATCATCCCCCCCCCCCCCTCAGAGGCTGAAAGAACTGAAGCAGAGGGAGTTTGCCCGCAACGTGGCCTCCAAATCGAGGAAGGATGAGAGAAAACAGGAGAGAGCTCTCAGACGCCTACATGAGCTTGCTGAACAACGCAGAGAGGTGCAATGGTGGGGGACGTTTTGTTAAATTGTTATTTCCATATTGATATACAATGTGCCAATGTATACATATATAGACTGTGATCTAAAAGTCAAGAAAATCTGCTCTTTTTCTTCTAAAACATTCTTTTAAACATGTAAACAAAGTAAATAATATTTACAAGTCAAATAAACATTCTGCACTATTTAAATCACTGATCAAACATGCCCCTTTTTCACATTGATAATGTTCACTTCTTTGTATGACATGTCAGATGTTCTTGCTTCCATTGAAGCACATGAAGCACAAGATGTAATTTTATTTTGACGTCATTTTGGAAACCATGACACAATCATCTCGTTTCCCTGTGGAGTCCAATCATCATTACCACCCCCTTTTTTGGTTAGTTAAAAAAGTGTAAATAAACCTGGCACATTTCATGATTTCATGATTTTGTCTGTCTTTTCTTCTTTTCTGATGCAGTGCCCCAGGAAGTGGTCCTATGTTTAAGTCTACCACGGTGGCAGTGGAGGGTTCTTTCAGGGAGTCCTGCTGTGATGATGCCCAAGAAGAAAACCACAGCTGTGCGGCTCAAGATTCAGGGGGTCCGATCCATTCCAGCAGTTGTGGCTTAGCTAGTAATCAGTCACTGTGGCCGTACAATGGCAGGGCCAAAAAGCAAACTTTCAGACGCAAAATTGCATTCTCTTTTTCCTTTCCAAAGAAAGCGTCTGTTAAGCTTGAGTCCTCAGCGGCGGTTTTCTGTGAGAGCATAGAGGAGGGATCGATGGAGCGGAGCCGCAGACAAAGACTCAGAGCACCCCCTGTCGAGCTTGACCTCCCCAGCTCCCCCATGGAGGAAAAAGTACTAAATTGTGAGGAGGCAATTTACAGCACTGGCACACAGCTGGGCAAGCACTTTCAAGAAAGTGACAGCACCGGAAGTCAGGGGTCATCAGATATCCCTGTGGCGAGGGAGAGCCCCTCGTCAACGGCCTCAGATTTGTGTGCTTTGCTCGTTTACTCAGAGGATGTGCCCAGTCCTGCCGTATCCCTCATAAACACTTCCCCCTACCATTTAAACAGTGCTGATATTGTTCTTGACTCTGAAGACTCTGTTGAGAGCCTGAAAAGCAGCATTGCTGATAATAAACCTGAGACCTCTGAGGATGTGACAGTAGAGGAGAACAGCATTACAGAGGAGGGGCACTCAACCATCATTGAGCCTCTGGAACAGACTTTCTCAGATGTGTCACCTAAGTACGATTCTGCTCAAAAACAAGAACAAGTGGAGGAAGCAACTGCAAAGACATCTTCCCCTTTCACAAAACCAAGCCAGCCTTTTTTCTCTGTCCTAAGCAGAGATGGTAACACCATCTTCCAGTGGCCCTCCGAGATGGTGTCCTTCACAAGGACAGAGCCATCCCTGTCTTTCAGTTGCAACCCCCTCCATTTTGATTTCAAGAGGTCACGGATTAGAAGGTCTGCTGACACTCAGGAGATGACTGAGCTCAAAACTGATGAGGAATTATCTGTCTGCTCAGGTTTCAAATCCTGCCACTCTGACAAGCACATTGAGGAATCCACAGCCAGCCACAGAAACAGTCCCAGCGAAGGACCTGAAGGCAAGGTCAGAAAGTGTTATCAGTTTTCAAATGACACAGAGAGTTGTGTCAGGCTGAAAACACATGACAGGTGTAGACATTCCAAAGATTGGATTCATGCAAGTAAGGGGGCTGAAAAGAAATTGCGGACCAGGGAACGACGTCATTACAGGAGCAACTGCAAAAGAAAGCGAAGGAAGCGAAAGAGGAGGAGAGACATATACCGGGAAACAGAGAGCAATATGGTGAAATCTAAGAAATTCCACAGACGACCTGAGTGTGTGGAAGGACTTGATAGCCAATTTAGAGGCACCACTTCACAGCAAGTGCATCCATTAGAGAAGTCAAAGCAATCAGCTCAAAATCAGACTCAGGACATCAGCACAGCTCCCGTAGTTGAGGAAGGGGTGGGAGGCATGAGGCAGGAGGCAACAGCCGATGTAAACGGCTCAGCGGGCTGCATCATTCTCTCTGATGAGTTCTGTGCTGATGGTGAAAAGGTGCTTAGGAACAGCAGGGAAAAGCCTGACAATCCAACTGCAGGGGAGCCGACGACCATAGCACAGTGTTCTCGTAGCCAGGACACATCTCACTTTCAGAGATCCAGTGCAGCCGAAGGGTGCCAAGAGGAGACGCCTTCATCACCAGAGACTAACAGAGATGGACCATGTGAAGGACAAATTTCGAAAAAACGACGATCAGATTTTATGAGTGATGTAGATGAGTCTTACAACTCCTGTCAGTCACCGGCAGAGATTTCTGATGGGTGCTCAGAAGTTACCTGTTGTTTGCATGGAATTATGAGGAAAAGAAAGAGGTTGTCACATGTCCAAGATCAAACTCCATGCCTTGCAAATGAATGTACTGCTGTTAAAAACAGTGTTCTGGAAGAAAAGGACAAAGCTGTGGAGGATTCAAGCCTGAAATGCCTTGTTTTAAAAGGCATGTGTGACAGCTCGAATGGGTCAGACCAAATCTCATGCAGTATTGATGATGTAGAGAGCAGTGCGGTTGGTCCTCAGACATTTACTTCCATTAGCAGTGCCCCGGGTCATACTGTGGTGGAGAGCAGTGACTGGCAACAGAGTGCCTCCTCTCAGATCAATGCTTCATGCACCAAGGGTAGTCTAACTCTACTAGAGACAGATTCAAAGGTCTCGGAAGAGCCAACAATGGAGAATAGTTACATCGTTAGTAGAGAGTCCAAGGCAGCACAAACGCACTCAAAGGACCGTAACAAGTATTCAGCGGTTGCTCAGGCCTGCCTGCTCGATGTGAGAGAGTTAGCCCTGCAGAGGACTGAAAAAGCTACTCACGACAAATCATGTCAGCACAGCATTCAAACCCCACCGCAGAGATTTCACCTAGGCATTCAGGCTGAGGAGAAGTTGAGGGAGTGCTTCCACACCACCAGCAGCCTGTTCCAACAACCCTCTGCATCTTTTCAGGCCCCCACAGAAAGCATGGAGAGACACTGTCTCCTGCAGATCCAGAGTCATGGACAAGTTCTACACCAGCAGATGTTCCCCACCAAGCTCAAATCTGTCCTATCCAGGCCTCATATGCCCATGTCATCTGCCGTCCTTCATCCAGTTCACCTGCCATCCTCCTTGCCTTCTGGCTCCATCACAATACGTCACACCATATTACAGCACCACACCGCTTTCCTGCCCCCACAACCCCCTATTTACCCCCAGGTAGTGCCTGTTTCTCGACTCCCCATGGGGCCAGAGATCTGTCGGCCCACTGCACCTCCCTTCGTGACCCCTCAGCAGGTATCGGTAGTGGCACCCCCTAGTATTCACCCAATGACTGTTACGTTTCATGCTCTGCCACAACCTGCCATGTTTCCGCCCATGTTGCCCCCTCATCATGCTGTCATTCCCCTTCAGCCTCTCTTCTAGCTGTGTGTGTAACAAAATGTATTTTGTACTTCAGAAGTGAGAGAAATATCTGCAGTGCTGCTTCCTTAGAAATAATTTTGAGATAGGAAGTTTTCCTTGGGTAACATACAAATGAGTTGTCTTTGCAGTTTGGGAAGGATGCTGTCATATTGTCAGAAGAGATTCGTGCAAACACTTTTTATTAGGAAAAAAAAAACATATATAACTCACCAACCTGATTAAGTCCAATACCTATTTTATTACGATTTGTTGTTTTGTAGATTTTAATCATCTCAAAGACCATCGGTTTGTTGGATCAAAAGCAGCATGATCATTTGTAACACAATTTAGGTGCACATCTTTCTAGAAAAAAAAAAGATAAGATAAATACATAAATATAAACACACAGACACACACACACGCACACACACATATATATATATATATATATATATATATATATATATGCGCTTTAGTCTAGATAATAACAAAATACGGTTATAATAATGATATATAATAACAATAGAACACTCTAAAAAATGCTGGGTTGTTTTAACCCAATTTTGGGTAAAATATGGACAAACCCAGCCAATTGGGTTAAAAATATAATTTAAAAATGTAACCCAATGGCTGGGTTTGTCCATATTTTACCCAAAATTGGGGTAAAACAACCCAGCATTTTTTTTGAGTGAATATATGATGGTTGCATATAGTAGTGAAATGAATACAGGAAGTCCTAAAGGGTTTAAGTGTTATTATGTGCCGTTTACAGAGCTCCATAGTAAACCTGCAGATAATTGATGTAACACAGACATTCTTCATATGTGACAGCATTTAAAATAAATCACACTGGCACTAGAGTATGATAATAATTACTACTTTATTAATTATTTAATGCTGCTGTACCTGTCAAAGGCTAGTGGAATGCAGCAAAATTGTGCTATGCACCATGCGCTACGACAGCATTGTGTTGAACACATATATAATTCTCATGTTTATGAATAGTTTTTATGCAAATAAAAATGCCCATAGTATATAATGGGTAAACTAAATGTCCCTGTCGAAAGTTGAACTGATATGGGAAAATTATATTTCTTTTTTAGCTAATTATGATCAACCTCAGTGCAGTGAATAAACAAACAGAATTAAGGTTAAGTTAAGACTACAGGGTGTGTTATGTGTGGTTTAATATTTACTTCAAATTGTAGATCTTACATGCTGTTGCCTAAAATATTTGAAAAGAAGCACAAAAATTACCAAGTGCAAATCCATACATGGGTGTTTCCTGTATCCCTCATATAGTAACCTGCTTGGATTAGGAGAACATAGACTAGACCTATCTGTAGAACATGGGGTACCCTGCCCTGTAGCAGTTTTTAAAGGATTCAAGGATTAAAGGATTTTTATTATTACTATATATTTTTTATCCAGTGTGTAAATCTGAATGTTTACATATCCAAAAATGACCAATGGCCTGCCTTGTGGAGCTGAAGTTAACATTGACAGTTATTCAAAATAAACATACAACTAAGGCAATTCCTCTTCTCCATTCATTAATATTATTGTTTTGATTTACACATTGCATGTAAAGCACAATAATAATTTTAAAAAAAGAAGATATTACAAGCTCTGGTGATAAAATTCTGGTAATATGATTAATTCTAACAAATATTTAACTGAACTTTATTAAAATCCTGCTTCAGGGTAACTTCAAAACAGTGTGGTTTTGTTAGCAAAGCATTCAATTTCTCCTGCTTGCATCAGATGAAAGAAGAGACTGAACTCAAGAGAAGGATTCATTTACTTATTTAAAATACTAACTTCTAAGACACATGAATCCAAAAGCAAGTCAAGTTAGCTAGTGAAGAACAGTTAAAATTATGTGTCTTTGAATTCTCACAATCCTTTCATTTTCAAAGGAGATGTGGTGAACTGGAATTAATGACTTAGTTTTGTGGATTTTGCAAATAGCCATATGGAAAGTAGACTGTACTTAATTCTTGATAATTATGCTCAACCATATGTTTTTTTTTTTTTTTTGTATATTTTATTTTATTTTTTTTATTATATATCTTTTCATTTAAAACTTGGGCTATAGAGCTCCACATTAATATTACACCACTGCTAGTAAACAGGACTCAAGGTTATTTAAAATTAATCAATAATGACAACAATAATAAATATATTATAAGGTAATAGCTGTATTCAATGCAAAATGAGTAAATATTGAAAATGTTTCTATTAAAAATGTCCCAGTGGAGGAATTTAAGCAGAGCATGCAGTCTATTTAGTTTTTTTATCTCGTAATTTCATTACTTAATATTCAAATTTGCATTAAAAAGAGGTGGTATATGAAAATAAAAAAGTGGTGTAGAGAAAGAGAGGGACTGGTGTTTTTTTTTTTTTAACATCTGTTCAACAAAGCCCTGAATACCACCAGATTGCTCCTTCTTAATTCATGTTGATTCTTAAACCCTAAACACATAGGAAATTGTGTAAATGCACAATGTTAAGTTTTTTTTTCCCCTGCAGTCAAAATTGTATATGCTGTAAATCAGTACTATTTATAAATCATGTAATATGTAATGTACATGTACATATGTTTTATGTTTTTATTGTGCCAGGTACTCTCTATGTATGAATTATTTAGATAAGACAAAAACAACTATGTTTTTTACGCCACTTTGCCAACTGAATGATGCTAAAGTACTATGTAATAAAACTAAGAAACAAGCATTTGCTTTCATGTGTGTCCATTTAAAATGTGTTTTTGGGTTCACTACACACTCAGGTGAAAAAAAAAGTCCACAGTATATGACTACAAACACACTGGAAATGCATGCTTTTTGAAGCCAGGGAAAATCCAAGGTTTTTGTCACTGCTAGGAAAGAACTGTTGAATATTTCATTTTAAGGTCTTGCACAAGCGATGCAGAGGTTATTGAGTGAGACAGCCGTGGTCATTTTTCTAGCATCTTTGAGGCAGTGTTAGACCATCGGAAGCTTGAGCTTCTAGTACGCTAGGCTTACAATTCACACTCTAGTCGGCAGCTTCCTGCAGCAGCTCTCTGAGAGAGTGACATCATTATGCAGAATTATTCTGCCATCCTGTATGAGACTGATTAGCTCAGATGTTCCGCTGTTATTTCCCCTCCAGTCCTTGAATCACATCTCTCCAAGGCTCCTCTGTTGTTAGACAGCATTACCTTCTTTCTGCTCGGCTACAATCGCAGGCTCTCTGAGCCATTTTGTGTGTCGACCTTTTTTTACTCAAAACAGCACTCGGCAGATTTCCTCATACTTTGTGACTCATAGGCCCAGTCACAGCACTCCCTTGTGCCATTTTGTTTCCCTGGAACGGATGCGAATGATTTCTGCACCCGCTACCTCTATCCCACAGAGCTAAAGCATGGTCTTCCTGCTGTCTACACTACTGCTTAAGCACCTCTCGCTGAGCCTGGACGACCCGGATGATGGCTGTCGGGCTTGTGTACTTGTGAGAAATAAGCTAAACAACTAACATCCATACTTATTTCCTTTTTGCAAACATTGACATGCAGCATTTGCATAAAGCCTTTGTTATATAAAAGCACCAAATTGCAACATTTTTGCCATCTAAAACATTGTTTTTCCTCGGAGCGTATCTTGCCTGCAGACTTACGGACCATCTCTTTACAAACACCCACGTACGACACTGCCTCTCACATCCAGGGATAAACAAATGCCTGGCTACCCTCAGACAAAAGGCATTCTCTGCAATCTGAGCATTGCACCGGTCTAATCATGATTTCGCATTCATCAGAATCGGAGCATTATCGTAGTCATCTTGTTTGTATGTTGATGAGAGTCTCACGTTCAGAGGATGGATTCTATATTGGGGATGCAATTAAAAATCTAGGCATCTCATTTGTGTCGTCTCGTTATCCTTTTTGTTTGTTGCCTTTCTTTTTATTTTCCTCGCAAGGTCAAGGCAATACACAAGAGAGTGATGCAGGAAACTGCAAAACACACAGACTCATGCAGGATTGTCAAGCTGTTAAATAAAGTTTAATTAACGCTTCCATTCTCTTAGAGCAGGTTTTTATTACTAAACGAAGATGAGCTCCTGGATAATTGTACCCTCATTATTATAGAATGAAACAATAGTCTGTGTGGCTCTGAATGGCAAGAGAAGCATCTGAATTAGGGACTAAACTATTAAATCTTCTTTCAGTTTTTATTAGACACCATCTGTGGTGTGTGTTAAAGTCTGACCTCAAGTGAAGCTCTTTGTAGCTTTTCTTCATAGGGACTGCCTGGGACTCTTTAAGTGCTTGTGTTACAGCGAATCCCACAGTAAGTCAAATAAATTGTCAAGAAAGTTATTGCTAACCTCAATAAGAGCCGATTCGACAGTAGCAAGCTTACAAATTTCACTGCCTGAAGTCTGCATGAAAAATTCATAGCGTATAAAGAAATATATCAAACACTATAAACATCTAAACACATTCAAGAATCATAGGCTAATGAATATGACACCAATAAGCCATGACAGGCCAATCATTTTACCAGGGCTGAAACGTGTTCTTAGAGATTCAACTGGATTGCCTATTACCCATTCACAAATCACTGACTTATGTTCAGTAAGTACTTACATTTATTGGAATAAACAATTCTTCCACTACATAGTTGATTGTAACAGTAGGTGTTTCCTAACTTTGCACAATAATATACATCATGAACATAGAACACAGAACTCTTTTAGTACATGAAGTACATGGCTACACGGGTGTGTGGTATACTGTATATTCTACATCTGCAACAGTATTTTGTCATTGTCCTTTGACCATTGTGATCTTTGACCCACTGGCACACGAACAACCCTGCAGCCCCCCAGTGATGCTGATGAAGAACCTTAGATGACGTCTATTATCCATGTATCATCTGCCTACTGTATCATGAATACTCAGTGTACATTTAATTCATGTGACTTATTTTTGCCTATAGCAGGGAATGCATTGCGCTGTTTCAGTCATTTCAGGGGGCTGTGGACATTTCCCCGGTGATGGGAAAGAGGTCACTGGATGTTAACAATCTGAATGGTTTGTGATGGCTATGAATTGCCTAGTTGCTCTCATGACACAGGCTATATGCATACTGGCCCCAATGACTGTCCCCTTAGACATTTTATTGATCCTGCTGTCACTGATCTCAACACACCACACTGGTACTGAGATGATTTCTGTCAAAATAGGGGTCAGAGGCTAGTAATTTCACAAAGAATTTCAATAGAGAGGCCTTGACCTAAACTGACAATATATAAAAAAGTTTGGTAAGATTTGTTTATTTGCATTATTTGCTTTAAAAATGTACAGTCAAAACAGCAATACTGTTAAAAACACCAATATTTCAATCTGCATAGGGTACCTAAAGGGATAGTTCACTTTGAAATTAATTTTTGATTTGTTTTAGCTTACCTCAAGGTCATCCAAGATGTACAGTAGGTGTCTTTGTTTCCACAGTATTTTCAATTTTGACATTTTTCAGTCAAACCGTTGTGTTGAATCAGTCATACACTGGAGGCTAAGGGGGTCCACCAAAAAGCATGCACAGAGAAGTCAAAATTAAACGTGATTTAATGACTCGTAAATGTAAGTACACATTGATGGCCTAAGACACGAAACGAGCGGTTTTTGTGAGAAAACGAACAGTATTTATATTGTTTTTACCTCGTGTAATCACAGTGACGTCCAAGTGATCTGAATCAGTTGTGCAATGTCCAACTGAACCGAACTGAATCATTTCAATGTTACGCCAGAAGTGATCGCTTGCGTGTGACGTCACTCAATATTTACACAGAGATTTCGGAAGTTTTACCTTTTACTAAACATATTTAGATATACCCAAATCGTCTTACATTGCAGTATATCTAGTGTTAAAGAAACATTTCTTATTATAAAGGTTGAATATTTTTGCTTTAATTTTTTTTTTTTGGAAAATGTTTAAAAGATGAGCATTTACTTGAAAATAGAACAATGTAAAAGTATTTTCTGTCACTATATAATATATAATAAAAATATATATAAAACTTGAAAAAAGTACTTCTTCAGCAGTAATTTATTTTAAAAATCTCACTGACCTCAACAATGTATAATCTATGGTAATTTTTATATCATTAGTTTAAGTCTAAAGATATTTTCTTTAAGGTGTTTACATTTATATTTTATTTACTACATATTTATTTAAAACAAGGACTATGATTACAGATTGTTATATTATATGCTCAGCCCAGATATTGCATTTGTGTTATCATTCATTCATCTACCGGTAAATCATGTAGTAGTGCCTCTTAGATAGTTTGATGGATTTTTTAAATGTTCCATATTTACATTGATATATGTCTGTAAAAAATGTCACTGTATCAAAGATGCATCGATATCTTGTCATTGAATGAAGCAGTTTAATAAAAAAGTCAAAGGTTTCCTCAGATACAAATTTAATTGCTATTAAAACTGGTCATCTATATTGCATTAGTTGGACCCATTTAGATTACACTATACTAGCCTAAATATTTTTTTTATTTTTATTTACCTTTCTGAACACCAAACCAACAGGGGCGCAACTACCCAGTTTCAGAGGGGTATGCAGCAACAATTTTAGCCCCCCCCCAAAAAAAAAAAAAATTAAATAAATTTAATGTAAGTGTGCTATGTAATAACTGAGTAGGAAGAAATGAGAGCTAACAGAAAAAAAATAAGTGCAAAATTGTTGTTTATTAACACAATTAAACTATAGCTACTCCACCTTGATGACCCCCCCTAAGAAAACTATAAGCTCCATTGTAACAGCAATAGCAGTGTTTCTCACAGGATTTTAGGTAAAACTGTGGTAGGTGGACCTCTGTTTCTCTAGGGGGGTTCGGGGGCATGCTCCCCCGTAAGAAAATTTTGTGTTCTGTAATGTTAAATTCAGCAGTCTGGTGCACTTTGAGAGTTCAAAATTAAAAGCTCCAACCCATATTCAGGGTGCAAATTAAACAGAGAAAAATTTGAACCTCTTTTAGTTAGTGTCTGTCTACATTACACTACTACATAATAATAGTTATAATATTAATCCCATGATATAATTGCCATTAAGGCTATTGTAAAACAAATGCACAGAAAAATAAAGGAAACTTTCATAATTAGTTTTGCACTAATTTCTATACTTGAAAGATACTTGCGCATAATGACATATTTCATGGGCCAGTGTCAGAAAAAAAAACTAAAGCTGACTTTTTTGACCAATACATTACACCAGCACAGCGCCGCCAATTAAGCAAAAAACAAAACAAAAACAAACAACAAACAAACAAATGGGCCGCCGATGTATGAGTTTTGTGGGCCGTTAAGACAAATAAATTAAAAAAGGAAAAGCACGTCGGCCCAGCGGGAATCTCCCGGTAGTCCCGATGGCCACCGAGATATAGATAGCCTATGCCTGGATGTCACATTTTAAATCCTACCTGTTGGCTTTCAGCAATGCATGCAGTTATTTAGCTGCTGTTGCATCAATTGACATGCCATCTCCTTTTCTCTCTTTCTTTTTCTATTTTTAGCCCCACAGCATTTTGTTTTATCCATCTTTTTCGACGACAACCAACTACTCGTACCTGCTCGCTCAGCGCTCACGGCGCCCCCGCCCGCTCGCGATATTACCCGCCCCCCTTCTCCATGAGGGCGCCTACTCTAGCCTGGCTGTTAGTCCTCTAAAATTTTATATAACATTGAAGGAATGCAGAAATGATTTCGAAACGGACAACGGCAGCTACATATAGAAATACAATATAGCCTATATATATATATATATATTTTTTTTTTTTTTTTTTTACCATCGCTTTGGCGCCCCCCATTGTGCTGCGCCCCTATGCGCCGCATATAGCGCATACCCACTTTTTGCGCCACTGCAAACCAACACAATATTGTGTATTGTGTTGGGATCATTTCACATTTATAAATAATTTTCACAGTTAAAATAATTTTCACAGTTGAATTAATTCTAGAATTCATTTCTGTTTGCTTTTTTATTATTTATTGTCACCACTGTATCCATTGATTGGTTTATTTCCACCGAGAAAAAGAAAAAAAGAAAAAAAAAAGTTAGATTAAAATGCTCCATTTAAATCTCCCTCTGAGTAAGTTTAACCGAAATAAATTAGCTTTAAGTGTAAGTTCTACCAGGAAGACCCTAATGCCAATCATATTCATTCATACTAATAGGTCTGGCCAATCACTGCTTGACACCTGGGGTATATAAGCTTGAATCTCTTCGTTTCACATTCGCAGTTGATGACGCTGACATTTTCGATTATCGATGGACAATGTGTCGATTATCGATGCAGCGCGAGTTCCCTCGAAATGGAATGTTACGACTGTAACCCGACTGTTCCCTGAGAACAAGACGCTGCATCCCTCGGCCATACTTCTTGCACTTCTGAAAACGGCTTGCTTTGACCAATCAGAAGCTGATGCCGTTGTGTTCCGGTGTCCTTTTATAGCTTCTGCATCACTGTCACATGTGACGTAATGATGCAACATCAATCAAGATTGGACTAGTTTCATAAAGGCTTACAGGCTCACGCTGAAGGAGTTCCCCAATGTGTTTCCCAATGCGATTCTCGACGCAGCGTCTCGTTCCCTTCTCGGGGAACAAGGGTAACATTCGTAACCCGAGAGGTTTTTCACTTTAATAACCTGATGTCACTTGGTGTTGGTCCTAACAGTACTTTAGGCTATCTTTAATTAAATGCCAAAACATTTCCTAACTGTGGGGAAAATATGCGAGTATTCTTAAAATAGTGTTGCCTAAAGTAATACTATGCTTCATTTACAAATGTGCCATTGACTGGATTTGGCAGTAACTCTTAAGAATGTTCAAGGCCTGTTAAACAGCATTTCTCTCTGGTTGAAATCATGTAGCATAAATTTACAAAGTTTGAAGGCTTTAAAAATACAGTCACGTTAACCCCACTGATGGTTTATGTGAAATAATTGTTTAGAAAATACAATACAAATAATAACATTTGGTTAATATGTGCTTATGTGCACATGGTAACTCAAGAACTGCGGCTATATTTTCTTGAAAAAACTACCAAAATAACTCTATATAAGGATAATAATTACAGAAAAATGTCAAGTATACCAATGTGATGTCTTGTCATGTGACATTCTCATAATTAAGAGTAAATAAGTGCTGACAGTTACTTGACTTTGTAGTGGAATTGCAGCTTAAGATAGAATGCACTGCTTTTGTGTGTGTGTGTGTATATATATATATATATATATATATATATATAAACATTATGCAAAGTGAAAACCACTGTGCTTTGGTAACGTGGGAGTCAAACAGCCATGTTAAATGAGCCACTGTGAATAACATGCTATGCTCTTGCTATGCTCTTTCTATATATATATATACATATATTTAATTGAATTAACCTTTGCCCTTGCACCTGTGACAAAAAATAAAAATAAAAATACAAAATAAATCAGCGTTTCAGTGTTTCAATTCACTCAATTGACCAGGATCAAGCATTGTTCACCACTGTATGATGAGAGAAAGGGCAAGAGGTAGCTATTAACTGGGGATTGGCTGTTATCTCCTTCCCCTGCAAAACAGGCTCAGTTAGAATGGAAGTGGCTGAATGCGTGTGTCATAAACGCAGGCTCAGAGAGGACTGAATATGCTTAATGTCCTCTAATAGGGCCAATTCAGCATAATGGAGACATTTCTACGGATTGACAGCAATTTTCTTTATTGTCTTGTATGGGAAATAGGCTCTCGCTGCCTGTAAATTACGTATCATATTATGATGAAAATCACAAGCGCCACATCAAGTGGAATTCATATAGACTGCAAACAAGGGCATCATGCATCATGCTGGCAGTCCTGAAAAAAACAAAAAACAACAATGTACATAATAATCTTAATGTAAGAGCAAACGTATGATCACATTGGCGAAATTTCACTGGGACAAAAGTTCTGTTTTCAAACCAATTTGAAAATGAACAAAATCTGCATATAGGGAACTTTTTTGCTATGGAAACTCCCAATCTCGCAGATTCATTTTGAAAGTCCTGTCAAAATTTTGCAGGCAAAAAAGTTCATTGTCTATATTGTCTGTGGTGCAGTGATTTATAAAACGCAGCTCACACAGACAATATAGACAATGAACCTTTTTGCATGCAAAATTTTGACAGGACTTTCAAAATGAATGTCTGTGGTGTAGTGATATATAAAACACAGCACACACAGAACTCACCTTCAAACCAAGCAGCTTTCTTGTGACAAACTTGAGCATGTTGCAAAATCCACGTGTGGAAATCTTTTACCTCTGTGAAATTCATTTCTGAAATGACTAGATTTTGCCCTGAAAATTTGCCAATCAATGGTAACTGTGAGTACACATTAAGATGTCTGAGTGGTGCATTGTTTGGTTGTTGTGGAAATGCATCTTAAAGGTGATATATGTATTTTTTAGCAGCCTCTATCGGTGATGTTTCAGATTGCAACCAATTTTTACAAGAGCGCTCGTGCACGTACTCGAACACAAGAGCGAGCACTTATGGTGCACGGCTACACTGAGACTTTCAACACACTGGAGAAAGCATTGCACAACATGCTGTAAACTCGTGTAAACTTCCACTGCAACATTACAATAATAGACTACTTTTATTAGCTTGAAGTTGAACTAATGCTCCATGCTTGTACCATGATAACGTTACATTTGTGGTGTACATCTAAGGCATTTCATTAACTATTCGTGTGTCTTTCACAATCAGTCAGCAATAATATTATATATAATAATAATATGTATAATATGATAGCAATAATAATATGTATAATATGATAACAAAAATGGTTAGTGAACTAGACAGTATTTCAGTATATTATTTCAGTATAACAGTAAGATCACAGGAAGTAACATTACTGTACTGAACTGTCTGGAAATGTGTATTATACATAATATGATAGTAGTGGGATGAGTGATGTTAGTAGATCTAGTACATAAAATAAAAGGTACATCCTAAAGCACCTACTTTTTGCACTTACATGGAACAGTCTTTTGTATTCATTCCATGTCTCATATACAGTACATTGGTATTTCAGTACAGTTTACCATTTCAGCATATCTGAAAACTTGTAATTTATCAAAAAAAAAAAAAAAAAAAGAAAAAAATAGCAGAGTTCTCGCCATAATTCAAAAGCTCTGCCGATGTTGATCTGTGTTTTCATCCTAAGTCGCTCCGATTCACATTTGGCCTTACGAGCTTCAGCAGATATATTTTTGTTTAATTTTTTTTTTAATATATATTTTGTTTGTGTTAGAGTCTGTGTTGCGATGGAGGCAGGTTGTTTTTTGGGTGTTATCAGACTCCATATCGTTATCTGCAGTGCCGTCGCATAGACTGTGTATAAAAAGGAGAGAGGCTCGAGAGCGCACACCGACCCGGTGACTTCACATAGAAATAGAAATACTGGCCTTCAGAGGTAATAGCAAAACACGACAAGTGGATCATTGTAATGTGTGATTACAACCCCTTCACACACAGGCAATAAAAAAAGGATTAATTTTAGAAGAAAAGTTACATATAGCACCTTTAAATATTAAAGATACAACAACTTGGCCTCAACTCTGAGTGGCTCACATGGGGCCCTTTTAGTTTAAACAGGAGTGATGCTTTTGACTGCAAATATATTGAATCTTGTGGGGCAATGCTACCTTACGGTGTGGGAACATATTGATATCCAGGTCATGGAGAGGTCTCATGTGTTCTCTCAAGAGAACAGCTGTCATCAGGTGTTCCACAACAGCTAAAGGGTTAAAAAAAAGTTCTCCCGAACACAAAAGAAGGTATTTGAAGGATTTTGATTGCCTCCATTGAATACATTCACAATTGTTATAAATTTTCTTTTTTGTTCCATAGAAGAAGATAAGTCATGTTTTGAATGAACTATCCCTTTAATGGTCAGGTATTTTTTTTTTACATTCTTCACTTAAAAATAGTTGAAAAACATCAAACGTCCAAAGACAAGGTAACCAAAACATTTTCAAAGCTTTAAAATATTATTTGTTCCATATAGAACTAAATCTTTTAAGGGTACTTTTTACCAGTACCAACCTATTTCATAGTTCTCTCTGTTTGTCAAAAGCACTCTGATCTAAATAGTCTAAGATAAGCTTGTGGATGTGTAATGGAAGCAGGTACAAGTGACAGGTGCATATTTGCAGTATCAGAAAATCAACAGTATGACTCGGGCTTTCCCGCTCTGCTTGTTCTGCTAATAGCTTTCATTTTGGTCCAATTGCTCTTGACAGCTGCAGATATAAAAACGTGGTTGCAACTCTATAACATAAAACTTTATGATAGATTTTCACTCTTTTTTTTTCCCCAAGTGAACAACTCTCAAAAAGGCAAAGGATGAATGGTATGATATCTCTAACAAATCTTTTACATATTAATGAAAGGAATCATGCATTCATAAATGAAAAAAATGAACTCCATCGGCATTGACATGGAAACTTCAGGGAGATGTTGAAACGTGTCTATCATTATGCATCATTCGAAAGAGGAATCACAATTGCTAAGCGGCGATTCCCGCTTGCTCGTTCTCCTTCCAGTCGGCTAATAACAGAGCTTAGCATAAATGACTGCAGTCCAAGTGGTTGGCTAGATTAAGCAGAAATGCACTGTGAGCGTGACCCAAATGTGAGAGAGCCTCCATAAGGGATGAGTTTGAAAGAGAGGGAGGTTTGCGCTTGTGTGTGTTGGGAGCTTCTCTAAAGCCCCCACCCCCCAAGCACTCAAAGTATTTAATAGCATTTAATTAATTGTTGGTGGGGGGTGGTGATCTGAGTTTCCAGCACTCAAATACTTGACCCCATCGCCCCAGGGAGGCAAATCCCAGCCAGAAAGTGTCCTGGTATCAGGACTGCTTAGATAAAAGTAATTATGTGGAATTATCCACAAATCGATGATGGAAAAATCAACAGTGTGTTTAAGGAAGCTGAGCAGGTGAAGCCTGGCCTGAGTACTGAGTACTTGTGTTTCAGTCCCACTCTGGCAAACATGTCATAAATATTCAGCAAGCACCCTCCACTGACAAACCTATCAGCATGTGTTAAAATGCAAACAGCACGATTGCATGTGACTCTTACAACAGACTAAAATAGTTTGTGGTGATTAACCTACATTTTAGACACAGTATTGCCAGTAAATGTGTCTGACAATTTGGTTTCTGAATGAATCAGTGTTTTTGAAAGAGTCAATGACTCATTCATACTGTAAAGACCTAGTCACTACCTTCTGGTCTATCAATGTAATATAATAATAATGATAGTGTTGATGAAAATGAGGGTTGTGGTTTTAATTATACTGCACTTCATTTAAGTTAAGACATTTCTTCTTAATATCTTCGGACCATCTGCTTGCCAAGAAGACTTGGAAGATGGTGTATAAAGAAAAAATGGCAACTGGCCACTGCTTCTGTGAAACCCTTCTAAAATATAAAATGATAACTGAGAAGTACAACCTACGGTTTCATGGACTTTGTGGAGCCATCCCAGAACTACAAGTGCATATCAAGTGTGCCATTTGGGACAGGGCTGTGCACTCAGATCTTGATGAATATAGTTGTTCCTCATATTAAATAGATTACATTTTGTATTTTTGAAATTAAATATTGTAGAATTTGCACAGATACTGGTATGCTCTACCGGGTTACTCTGCATCAGTAGATAAGGCATTAGCAAATTGCACATTAAGGGTGTCACTTGAGGTGTTGAGCCTTAATCAGCGGCAAGTTCTCAGTGCAAATCCATCATTATGATTGGGCTTCTCCAAGACCACTTTTCAATACCACTATGACCTATTCCAATGGAAAATAGTAACTAAGACAAGCATTGATTCTCATATACTTTCCAAACTGATTTTTATTTCAGTTGTAATCAGATCTGACTTAGACTGAATGCCACTGTCACATTAACCTTGATGCACATCAGAGCTTTCCTGTTTTCAATTGACAGTGATTTTATTATCAGTATCACTTGTGCACTTCACTGGCAGTGTTAAATGGACAGTTCACTCTAAAAAGTAAATTAGGTCATCATCAGTGTTGTGCAAGTTACTTCCAAACTGTAATACATTAGCTATTACTTGTTACTGTTATTTAAAAGTAATTCATTACCTTACAATATTACTGTCTCAGAATTTTAATGCGTTACATTACTCATGTATTACTTTTGAGTTACTTTCACCAAAATAACTAAGTAGAACTTAACATTGGGGCTGTAACGATATGCAATATGAAACCGAAATCGCGATTCGCCGCACTCAGATCCACGAACCAACAGAATCGCGACACACCTTCCAACTCCAGCGTTATTCTCCTTACCGTATAGATCCAATGCTGCCTTATCTTTAAATTAGGCTATTAGTATTATTTGAAGTTAACATTATAAAATACGTAGACCTACACCACAAAACTAGTTGAGGATAAATTATTTAAAATTGGGGAAGTCCAGCATTATGGACATGACATTTGCAGTCAAAACTTGAAATAAAAATTCTCAGAAAATACATGTATTGAAACGTATATAGGCTACTTCCTTAAAGGACTCCAGACATTAGACAAATATCAGTCTATGTTTTATTTTTAATATTAGGGAAAAGACACACATTCATGTGTGACAAAAAAAAATAGGAGGCAAAATATATTTTTTGTAATTCTGTTAATTACACTGCGCAAATTGGATGAGGAAGGGTTGGCTCTCCAGTCTCCATAGAACTTAAAATATTCATTTTATTTTAGTTTTCGTGTTTGCAATTATGAGGAATAAACAATACAGACGCGACCGCTCTGAACTGGCACTAAAAGACTGCTTTAAAACTTTCACACAGTCTGTTGCCTTTAAGAAGTAATAGCAGACAATACACTGTAATACAACTGTAATACAAGCCTCACTGAACATGTAACGAGTAAAATATTACTGAAAATTGATTAGTAATGCCTTACACTACTGCGTTACAGCAAAAAGTAATATGTTACTGTAATGTATTTCTTTTGTAATGTGTTACTCCCAACACTGGTCATCATTTATTCATCCTCGTGTCATTTTAAACCTGTATGACTTTCTTTTTTTTTTTTCTTTTTTATTAAAATATATTTCAACAAATAGGTTATAGTATTTTTTTATTTGTTTGTTTTAAACCTAACCCATTATTTAGAAATATTGCAAATGACTGATTTACTAAGTATGTAAAATGAAAGTAAATAAAATGAACATAAAAACTGAAGATATACACTCACCGGCCACTTTATTAGGTACCCCATGTTAGTAACGGGTTGGACCCCCTTTTGCCTTCAGAACTGCCTCAATTCTTCGTGGCATAGATTCAACAAGGTGCTGGAAGCATTCCTCAGGGAGTTTGGTCCATATTGACATGATGGCATCACACAGTTGCCGCAGATTTGTCGGCTGCACATCCATGATGCGAATCTCCCGTTCCACCACATCCCAAAGATGCTCTATTGGATTGAGATCTGGTGACTGTGGAGGCCATTTGAGTACAGCGAACTCATTGTCATGTTCAAGAAACCAGTCTGAGATGATTCCAGCTTTATGACATGGCGCATTATCCTGCTGAAAGTAGCCATCAGAAGTTGGGTACAGTGTGGTCATAAAGGGATGGACATGGTCAGCAACAATACTCAGGTAGGCTGTGGCGTTGCAACAATGCTCAATTGGTACCAAGGGGCCCAAAGAGTGCCAAGAAAATATTCCCCACACCATGACACCACCACCACCAGCCTGAACCGTTGATACAAGGCAGGATGGATCCATGCTTTCATGTTGTAGACGCCAAATTCTGACCCTACCATCCGAATGTCGCAGCAGAAATCGAGACTCATCAGACCAGGCAACGTTTTCCAATCTTCTATTGTCCAATTTCGATGAGCTTGTGCAAATTGTAGCCTCAGTTTCCTGTTCTTAGCTGAAAGGAGTGGCACCCGGTGTGGTCTTCTGCTGCTGTAGCCCATCTGCCTCAAAGTTCGACGTACTGTGCGTTCAGAGATGCTCTTCTGCCCACCTTGGTTGTAACGGGTGGTTATTTGAGTCACTGTTGCCCTTCTATCAGCTCGAACCAGTCTGGCCATTCTCCTCTGACCTCTGGCATCAACAAGGCATTTCCGCCCACAGAACTGCCGCTCACTGGATGTTTTTTCTTTTTCGGACCATTCTCTGTAAACCCTAGAGATGGTTGTGCGTGAAAATCCCAGTAGATTAGCAGTTTCTGAAATACTCAGACCAGCCCTTCTGGCACCAACAATCATGCCACGTTCAAAGTCACTCAAATCACCTTTCTTCCCCATACTGATGCTCGGTTTGAACTGCAGTAGATTGTCTTGACCATGTCTACATGCCTAAATGCACTAAGTTGCCGCCATGTGATTGGCTGCTTAGAAATTAAGTGTTAACGAGCAGTTGGATAGGTGTACCTAATAAAGTGGCCAGTGAGTGTATATATATATATATATATATATATTAATGTAATTAACATATTATGTATATTATAATGTAATTAACATACATTATATATAATATTAATGTAAATAATATATGTTAAGGCCTGTAATATATATATATATATATATATATATATATATATATATATATATATATACTGTATATATATATATATATATATGTTTCATACAGGTTTGGAATGATATGAGGGAGTAAATA
This sequence comes from Pimephales promelas, assembly GCF_016745375.1. The sequence continues at coordinate 10,780,684 of NW_024121765.1, read as the reverse complement.
ATGCTAATTTTAATCAAATAATGCTATGTTGTTCAATTTGTGTTGTATTCTTTTCCCTGTTGTATTGCTGAAAGTCAGTATTGATGGTCAGCTGGAGATGAAGAGCAGAAAAGGCCTGCATATGTTTTCCAGCCCTCTCCACATTACACAATTATTTAGCCTTCATCCTAATGACTGTATTTTACAAATAGTGGTGGTCTATTGCATAATAGCAATTTCACACAATCTCTGCCATCTCCATATGGTAGCTAATGGTCTAAAAATCAGATTAGGCGAGATAGAGATGGACGATTCAAGAAGCTATTGTTATTGTCTAATGGTGTAATCAGTATAATGCTGGAAGAGGATGATATCTGTCGTTCGAGGTTATATCCCAGCAGATAAGTAATTCCAAATTGCCTTGACTTCCTTCCTATGCCTTGTTCAAGAGAGGTTAGATGTGTTATTCCGCACATGATCCAATTGGATCATGGCTTACAGTCATACTATGTTGAGTGAAATATTTCTCCCTTTATAGAAAAGATATCTTGGTACTGGTCACCCTGAAGTCTCTAATATTTCCTCTTTCACACTGCAGAGACAAAAGTGCATGGCCCGAAGAATGAAAAATGGCCCGCCATCTGCGTCGTTAAAAATTTCCTCTCTTATCCCTGAATGTCATACACCAATGGACCTATAATAGCAAATCAGCGCACTACATTTTCATTAAAGCAATAAAAATCAGAGATCAACTTCAAACTATTACCCATTCCATGTGGCAATCTCTTCCCCATCTCTATTTAAATGGGCAAGGTTATTAGAATTGGTAATTGCATAGAGCACATTACACCGCGTTAATGCAGTTCAATAGGTACTGTAATTGTTTGCTTGCGGGCACTGAAAGAGAAACCAAACACTTGAGACAGATCAGCTGAGAAGAGAATTAGAGAGTATTGTTCAATGCATCTTAATATTACAATTGCTGCAACGCGGGGCGCGTTGGTCCTCACAGTGCTTCCCTCCCCCCTCGAAACACCCAGTCTATTTGCCCAGATCACACAGACAGCCTCCATTATGGAAATGTCAGCTCAGATCGGCGTGTTTTTCCAGTCTCTGCCATGCCCTGAAGAGGGAACTTTCTCTATTCACTGACCATAAAGACCGAGCTACTGTTCACTGCACACCGCTTATGCTCTGGGGCAAAACACAGACCAATTCCCAACTCACATTTTCCAAGGTGTTGAATCTTCCCTTTTAGGGATTCACATGATTACACATTTCTAGATGATTGGATGGATGCATGGCCAGCCCCCCAGTCCAAGACTCTCATCTAGCTAATGCATGCAAAAAGACCATCAGAGAGGCTCAGAGCATGCATTGTGATTATGCTGACGGAATGTACGGACCACACATCCAACAGCATGTATTCACCAAAACCTGGGCTCTTCACATCAGCATCTGCGGTGATGTCTGATAAAGGTTGCACTTCCCTCAAGAGCCTGAGTTAAAAGGGCCAGATAACAAGCAACTGCACCCACTCAAAAATTGCACTTGATTTTTTTTTCTTTCCCTGCTCCCTAGAGAACGAGGCCCAGTTACTGAGCGCGACTTTAATTTAAACATTCTGCATTTCCAAGCCCAGAGCTGCTTTGATCTATTTTTGATTTGTTCTTCCTTTTCAGGCCCGCATGTAAGAAAGGCCACTGGACACAAAAAGCTACATTAATTCAGAGACCACAATACAGCGAGATTTGTTTATGACAAATAATGCCTCCTTCTATACTATTTATACAAGTAGGACATGCTCCTGGATCAACATCCTTAGTTTCTCCTTGGAACAGCACTTTGGTCAATCAATCATTCGTCTCTGATTTCTGTGGCAAAGATGGGATAGGGTTAGGGCTTGTTGACAGGAATGTTGTCCCTGAAACAACAAAATTTGTTATGTTGAAATTACAAACCTGTTCAACTGAAGGAAAATTCGACAAAGTGCTATTAGAAGAAATCATGTCTTATCTTTTTGGTACTTAACGGCTACCGTAGATGCAACGCGCATTTGAAAAAGCGTAGCTCTGGAGAGTACAATTTGTTTGAATGCAAAATAGAATTTCACCGCCAGATGGGAGTAAATCTCACACTTTAAATTATAAGTTGTTATATTTTTTTGAAGCCCAATAAATGTTTAAAATTTGTGGGGTGGGGTCATTTTCATCGAGACATCAGTAAGTTAGCAATATTAATATCAGTGATAGCCTACTGGCCTTCATTCATTAACAGATGCCATTAAACAAATATTTTAAATATACTCTTTATGTTGTTTCTACATTATAGTGGAAATTGAGGCTCACATTATAAAATGATTCTCTGAAGTATTGGCGATCAGCCCCTATTAAACGATAAAGAAAGTAAGAATTATTCCTATCCATATTCCTATCCAAATAGCTATTTTTTTTTTAAGGGGGGGGGGCAGAAATGATCATTATAATCAAATTATTTCCTGGTTTTTGTAACACCATAGTCCCTAAATGTATGTACATCCAGGAAATGAGATTTTAATCAAAAACATTTTTCCTCATTTTTCCATTTTGTATATATATATATATATATCACTGATCTAGCACCCCTTCAACACCTGTGTTAAAATTCACTGGCGCACCCCCCTGCTCAGTCAGACTCCTACTGAAATCCCATTTGTTACACTGAGCATCATTATAGAGTCTGAATACAAATAGTATTCAGAAATCTCACAGTGAGATGTGTTGATTGCTGTGTTTTGGGTGGCAGGGAATCGCTTGGCTGTTCACTTGCTGCACCTGCTATATTTTAACAATTTGTTTATTCTCATGATGTCAGCAAATACATTTAATATACTGTATGTAAATATAGGCAAAGAGGGAACACTTGGTATTCAGGATTTTAGCTTCCAAAAATGTATTTTTACTTTATGTTTGAACAAGGGATGTTGTATAAAAACAGCTGTATTTCAAAATCAGCAATTCAATATTTGACAATGTGACAATATGTTTCCAAAATTACAGGTTTGATCTTGTAGGTCGGATATGATTTAAGTAGATGATTGCATATTTGTACATTGTTAATCTAGACAGAGATTAATTACACACGAAACCCATTTAGAAGGGAATTCACTAAAAATGAATTGGCTGCGTTGTAGCCAGTTCACTAAAGGAATTATACGAATCAAATATTGGTGCAAGCAAATCTGTGCTGAACACTTCAGTGCAGTTCCCAAAATTGTGGCTCAGTTCTAAGTGTTAAATTGCAGGATTGAGCACACTAGCTTGATCTGGGATACTTTGCTGGGACTGAAAGGCATCGCCTATTTCAGGCTCACCTGTAGCCACTACATTTAGTGTAAATATAAATATAAAATATAAACATATTTCTGCCTCATACTGTTATCAGAATTCCCATCGGATCGTCAGACATTATTGCACATATTTGCTGGTGTTTGAAAGTTAGTTTTGAGCTGAAATGTTTCGTTAATGTTGAGATTAACAACATTAATCTCAAACACCACCTTTGTTCATAACCACTCCTCAGGCCTCATGTTGTCAAGATATAACGGTAATATATGTAAAAACTACCATCGAACATCTTAAAGTTTAGAGATGACACTTTAAAGGATTAGTTCACCAATTTTCAACCAGCTTTTTCCATAATGTGTACTCTTTCTCCATGTTACCTGGACCAAGATAATATCTTAATATTGGATAACTGGCAACCAGCCAGAGCTCTTATTTTCAGACCTTTCACACTTGCTGTTCCAGTCCATTGTGCTTCGTCTAGATGTTTTTGAATGCATGGATAAATTCTGGGTGTACAACAAATTTAAGTTTCCTCTTTTTCAGCATGTGTTTATTTTGTGCAGGTCATCAACATAAAAAAAAATCAAGTTATGTTGCTTTGAAGAACGTGTTCCAAGTGCCTCATTTCTATGCAGCTCTATTAGCTCTATAAACTAATCTAAGTAATGAAGACTGAGTGTGCTGACCCTCGTGACCTGCCGTTTTATTGTTCTTTCCTTTAGGGTGCCACCCTGCAATGTTGTAAGTTACTAGCTTTTCGCTTTGCACAGCACCGCTATACGAGCAGATGGCAAGGTTATATATTTACTGTCAGATATTATTAAGGCCTGGACATGTGGTCAGCTGAGATAGCAAGCATATGTTTGTGCCACAAAACAGTGCCCTCCAAAGGAGGCTGATTGAGCTGACACCAACAAGGGCAAATTCTCCTTCGTTGTCACTTCTTTTTCACTTCAGTGCTAGCAGATAATGCACAAGTCTTGACTTCAAAAAGCCATATCCAATGTGCTTATTCAAAATGTATTTTTAAATGTCGACAGATTATAGCTAATGTCAGTCTTTATTTTCATGCTTTCATATGTGTCTTCCATCCCTGGCAAATCGAACAGTTAGAATGCTATATTTGTCCAAGCTTTTAGTGTGAAATCATATCGTTTTCAGTCATTGCTAAATCTTCTTTTGTAGAGCCATTACAGATCAGGCCATAACTTGGTTTCACTTTACAGAAACCCAAACAGAAGATTTGAAATTCATTTGATGGGGAAAGCTTAATAATTAACAGGAAATTTCAAGTTCCATTTCCAATGCATGGAGCAAATGATTTAGACAGATCACCCTCTTTACTCACTGCATTTGAGCTCAGTTGTTAAAAAATGATTCAATCTGTGATAATTAGCAAAGTGGTTGAGGTGCTCCCTTCTGCTGCAGTGTTCAGAGCCATGAGTCATGCATTCAGACGCTGAATATGAAAACGATCTTTATGCACTGAGAAAAATGTCTCTGACAAATCTAACTGCACGTACGCACGCGCCCAAATTCACAGTCAAGATCTCAAGTCTCTTGTGTTCATTCTTACAAACTAAACAACAGAGGAGTTTGACAATAACAAAGGGAGGCAAAGACTCGCAATTTGAGATGAGCGTGTAAACAGGCGTTCGCGAATGCTGAAGAGCAGCTCACCTCTAGACTGCCAGTCTCCCAGGGGGTTCAGATTCTCAGTAAAGCAAACCACACTCATTACGCCAACTTCTGTTTTTACTATCAGTACCTCACACAAACTGGAGGTTTATTTCAGCTCCCAATGTTTTCCTTCTCGAGTGCTCAAGAATGCTGGTAGACTGCTATGCGTTGTCTCTTTGAATTTGCTGTATATCAGGAGCGGTGCTTGGCGAACCAAATACCTTTCATTATTGTGTACTGTCTAAATCTCCTGGAACACAGGGCCTATTATGTGGTACCTCTCTTACTAAAGACATAAAAACAGTATGTAATGGCTCTCACTTTCCAGGGTCCATTGAACACAGTCCTTTCAGAGTATAATGTGTAGAATCTAACGTCTTATATTCAGTGGGGGTGTATTCTTAGAGGAAGAGGAGCGGCATGCAGTGCATTATATTATTTATGTAGCATTACCTCCCTCTCTAATGAAAGTCGCTAGGTGTAAAAATGTTTGACAAGTGTGCAGTGTAGCAGGGAAAGAGAAGACAGACACATATGTGAATATATAGCCGATATGTGATCTTGTTTGTAAGCCATTTTTCATGTAATATGGAATACATTTTAAACCATTTGATTTTTATTGTGTTACTTTTTTTGGCCCAGAATAAAATGCATATTTGAGCTGTTTTGACCGAAAGCAACTTGCACTGACACGTCTTAAAATATGTCACTGGCATTGTTTTGTCTCAAGATGCACTCAAGCAAGTGAGGATAGGAGCAGGCTTCACTCAGTGTATACACTAATGAACTTTACAGCCCGTTCTCATTTCAAGGCGTATTATACTGACGCTTTTGACAATGTGTATACATCCAACGCACATGGCACCCTTTAGCATCAATATGAGACGCAGATATATAGGGGCCAGAAGGCGCCTCCTAGTTGTCTAACCCTAACCCTACCCCAGACCTAAACCTACCCATAACCGAAGCGTTTTATATTGACGCTAAAGGGTGCCATGTGCATTGGATACACATTGTCAAAAGCATCACTATATGACACCGTAGGATGAGAATCCGTTGAACTTTAAGAGTGCGGCCTTCGTGATTTTTAAGATGCACACAAATAATGACTTTTTTTAAGACAAGTTTATAAAACCTACTTAAAAGTCCTAGGCTACGTTCACACTGCAGGGCTTAATGCTCAATTCCGATTTTTTGAAAAAATTCGATTTTTTTGCAAGGCCGTTCACATTTCCACTTAAATGCGACCTTTTGTGATCTCCTGTGTGAATGTGAAATGACCCAGAAGTGACCCGCATGCGCAGAAGAGTAATCAACGGTCAACGACGTCACTTGTTGTTTGCGGAATAGATCTTTTTTTCCATATGTTGCGAGCTTTTGTTTTATTATTATTATTGCCACAGCCCATATACAAACACAGACAACATTATTTTATTTTAAAAATTATTTTATCGACGGGCAAAGTTTGCACATAAATGTAAGATTTTTCCGATCCTCAGCGACCTCGTAATAAAACCCATAGTGCGCGTCCTCGGCACTTCATGCTTTGTCACCGGCGGCCGCGGTGCGACACTGGTGGCTGGTGTTGCCAGATTGGGTGTTTTTTCGCTACATTTTAAGGCATATGTTTACATTGTGTTTTAGACAGGTTTTCGCCTGGAAGGCTCCATAGAAATCTGGAACCCTACTGTACGAAGTTAAACTGACAGAGACCGCACGTTCACAGACACCAGAATGAACGTGTTCACAGTAATGTTCATCAGGCAGTAATACAGTATATATATACGAATCATTTATTGAACGCGTTCAGGCACAACACTGGGGAAGAGACACGTCTGCAGCGGCCCATAACAGTGCAGAAACGCGTTGGAGTTGGCGTGTATTGGCTAGCTACAGGTGCGTGCAATGACGTGCGGGTCGGATATATGTGACCTGGCCGTTCAGATTGAAGTCGCATTTCAAAAGATCGGATACATATCGGATTTGGACCACATACCCAAGTGACCTGGGTCGCATTTGAAAAGATCGGATCTGTGTCATTCAGACTGTCATGAAAAAATCAGATACAGGTCGCATAGGGGCAAAAAAATCGGAATTAGGTCGTTTCAGCCTGCAGTGTGAACGTAGCCCTAGTCCTGGCTTAGTCTAAACCCTGTCTGTGAAACCCGACCTTAGTGTTTTATTGTTTATTTAAATAGTATAGAATTTTAATATCAAACGTTTATTGTATACTCAATATGTATACTCAAAAACGTTTGTTTATCAAACATTTTTGTATGAGATTTTCATGAGATTGAGTTGAATGCATCATATTTATTTACAAAACAAGATCTCTCTTACAGCTGCTGGGCTTAATGTCAGACTTGTCTTTAGAGGTCATAGTCATTTTGTGGATAAGGGTAGTCTCTCAGAAAGGGAAAAGTCTTTTGTTTCTAAGTTCTGGTCATGGAGAGCTGGACTGCAGAGAAGATCAATGGCCGAGACTGTGAGAGAACCGGTGCTGTGTGCAGGTCAGACTGAGAGGCGGTGTGAAGCCTTTTCATGGTGACAGAACCCCTGCCAGCTTCAACAACAGAAACACAGCGTCAACAGCGCTCGTGGGGAGACAACAACAAGGCACTCACAATTTCAAGCAACACACACAGAGAAATGGATTTTTATTGTGACATTGAGGAGATCATCAATACCTGTTGTGCGTGATGAGGAAATATCAAGGAGAGTTGTCGATACATGATGAAAGGGCAAACTCTTTGTATTAACGTCTTTCTCAAAGTCATAAAAAGTATATGTTTCTCACTTTCTTACAAAAAGGGCCATGATGTAACGTTTGTTAAATTGTTCAACACAGAGGGTTGTACAAGGCAACAGTGTTCTTAAAAAAGATGAATGAGTCAGAGAACGTTTTCCCGACCTTGTTTTATTAAATGCTGATGTTTCCAGTAAAGTAAAAAAAAAAAATGTATGTGGCAAAAATAGAGGCTGTTCACAATGACCACACATGTAAAGTTCAAATAAAAGATTGAAGGTAAAGGACCAGACCATTGGTGAAATTATAGGCCAGAAATAGGGCTGGGTAATAAATATCGATTTCTCGATATTGATCGATTCTCATTTTTACGAACCGATATCGATTCTTAAGTCTCAAGAATCGATTATTCATCCTGTTTCATTTGAATGAATGGGATATTGTATCGCAGCTGCGCGCATCAAAAAAAAATCGCAATAATTTTTGTCCTTTGTTACTATTGATATGAAGCAAAATCTCAATTTTCAAATTACGTCCATTTTCTTTAGAAATTCAAAAACATAAATAGCGTTTTGGCGCTGTGGTGTGAGATCGCTCTGGCGCAGCTCAAGAGAAGCAGCAGCGCTGATCTCTCTTCCGGGTTAATAATACCAGTTACAGCGCGAAATAAACATGAATGAGCGTCTGAAAGTGTGTTAAAAGATAGAGTATAACTTATCGAAATTCGTATCATGTCACATTGATTCACTCAATCATCGTTTCAACCGTGGAAAGACTTCAGTTAAACAGCTTGTAATCAATGTATCGTCATAATTACCTCAGAAAACCCACATCAACTCGTTAGTCAGCTAGGAAAAAATAACTACAGAGAGGTGCATTTTGCTGAATATATAGCCATCATTTAAATGTTTATATTTCATATAATCTTCTTATTATAAAAATAAATAAAAGTGTAATTTAAGTGATTCATTCATTATTACCTTCATATTAGGCTAATGAAGCCTAGTAGGCTACAACTAGACTCCCATAGTTTACAGCATTAGTTAAGAGATTTGATTCCCTTGAGAAAAAATGCCATTTATTGTAACTGATATCCAAAATAATCGATATTGAATCGAATCGAAATCGAATCGAATTGCAAGCTTGTGAATCGAAATCGAATCGAATTGGGAAATTTGTCTCAATACCCAGCCCTAGCCAGAAACATGCACCACATGCCATGTCATATGTTAGACAACTATCTTGAGTTTAATACTAGCAGCCGGGCTTGTCGTGTAATTCATCTGGTGGGTAGTGCAATTTTGGCACCTAACTGGTCCATTATTTAACACTCAAAAATATCCCATACAGACTCCGTGGCCGACATTGGACCACTGACTCGAACCTCACTCGGGACAACTGAAGAGCTTCGGTTCTGGAGCGTGCAGTTTTATTAGTTTGTTAATCTAATAAACAGAATTGGTTGCTTTAGAGTGGAGGGGTAAAGCAAGGAAAGCAAGTTATTTTTGTTTTTATTTTATTTTGTTATTTTACTAAAGGAACAGTTCCTTCAAAAAATAATTTGTCACGTTGTCATGCGCAGATTTGTAAAGATTACATTTTTGGGATTTTAAAGAAGCTCTGGTCATGTTGACAATGTTGCGCCAACAGTGAACAGTGGCCAATAACATAAGTACTGCATGTGAGTTCATCTTTTGTGCTGTGGATTAGGATTATGACTAATGGGGGAAAAAATAACCACAATTCTTAGTAATGTAAACATCTTACTGCAATTAAGTCCTCTGATTATTATAAATAATCACTATATTGTTGAACATCAATTACTTGCCATTGTTTGTAGTCAAGCAGGTTGACCAAATGTTATAGTTCAGCAGGTTGTTAATGACTAGAAATGTTGATTAAAGCATGAGTGAGACCAACTTTTAGCTTCTAGAGGTTTAGAGATAATAAACCTTTTTTTTAAAAGTAAAGGGACATGAATTCTAGTAATGTGTGTGTTAACACCAGAGAAGAAGAGATAAATAACATGATTACAGAAAATATCTTTGAGCAGATGCATTAAGAAATGTGAGCAGTTGCACCATGCTTGGTTAAAGGCACATTCAAGGCTCTTGGAAGTAAAGATGGGCATGAGATTAGGCAGTGAGTTGTGTGAGAATTGTGCAAGATGATGACCACAATTACAACAAGTTCAGAAGTGAAAAAAAAATAGCTTTGAGGCTGTAGATTTCAAATGTTCAAAAATCAAAAGTTAATGTAAGCCTGTGTGCATAAAATATCTGCAGAGATGATGGAGAAGAAGTGGATGGAGAGGGGGATATGAAAACTGAAATGTCACTGGTGGAATCTGAAAATTTCACTTTAGTATTACCTGCAGTGGGTGAAAGAACGGGAGGTGTCATGGGAGTTGTGATGAATGATGCAATTAATTTTAAATCATTGTTTATTATTTCTACTATTGCTGATTTACATCTACATCTGGTGTTATAGAGGTCCACATCCAGTTAGACACACATCGATGATTGTCTTGTACCTCTGAACTTACTGCTTTCCCTGCATAAACTAGCAGTCATGCTGTTATCTCATCATTTCCAATGACTTTCACACCTTCTTGGCCCTTGATTATTTTTATTATTTTATTATATTCCTTTATATAAAAAAATAATAATAATAAAAAAAACTTCTTCGAACTCTATCACCACAAATCCCACAGCATTTGTCTTCACTGTTTGTTCCACTACAAGTGGGAATGAGATGAAGTAGTCAGACATATGGGCCAAAGTGACAGCAACTGGTGTGGGATTGTTTCTGTAAACAAAATCAAATTGTTTTCTCATCTTTAGAGTCACAGGTGAGTTTGAGAGTCTATAGACATTTGATTTTGAAGGACAGCTGCACATCAGCCTGAATATTGAAATCATCTCAGAAGAATGTCCACCTCATTCAGAGATGTGCCTAGATGGCTACGGGGACAAGGACAAGGACTACAAGATATAAGAACTAGGACAACAGCCCTCCAAAAATTATGAAATAAATGTTAAAAAATAAAATAAAATAGGCATATTTGTGGGAAAAAAAATCTAATATTTGAGTTTCATAAAAGCTTTTTATTTGTTGTCTTCCGTACTTGAAATAATTTTCTTTTAAACATCACGCCACGGTACCAGTTTTTCTCAAACCTGGTAGCCTAACGTTACTTGTGTGTGCATGCCCGAAGTGTGTGCAGTTGCGTCCTCTACATAAAAGTGATGCGAACTGCGCTCTCCATGATGACGAGGAAGTAGCAAATAATTCATTGATTTCTAGCCCTTGCATATAGCCAGAGTAAGCCAAGTTTCTGTAGCACAGTCCATTATAAACCACATGATGGATAAAGTTTACAAAGCCATACTCAGGTGAGTATCAAGGGTCTTAATATATAATAATAATAGTAACCAGCTGATTGTCTCACAAACATAACAAGCTCATTTCTCCCCACATAGCAAACCCATAATACAGCGAGGGAGAAGAACCACATGAAACTATCCAACTAAATATTTTCTACATTTTCAACTACATACGAGATAAACTTAAAATACTACCAAGATTGACTTGTCCACCGCTGTCAGCTGACCTTCATAGAAGGGGGTGTCCGCGGTTATGTAGATATAAATGTCTCATTCTAATTTAATTTGAAACATAACGGTTATGTAGATATAAATGTCTCATTCTAATTTAATTTGAAACATAACGGTTCATTGAATAAGGTCTTTGTACATCACTGAACCCATAGTTATGGATCTTATATTGCATTTCTGTCAATAGATCCTCAGAAATAGTACACATTGCACCTTTATTAGTATGCAAATACCAAAGAACGAAAAGCAAAGAATGAAAATACAAAAATACCCTGAACTGAGTACAGGGAACAGAGACGAGTCGTCTCTTCACCATGTTGCTCTACCTTCGCGGAGGACTGGACTCTGTTCGGCTCCTCAGCGAAAAGCGTCATGCAATGTTTACTTCCGCCTTTTATACCCGTGCTGGTAGGCGGCTCGCGGAATGCAAATTTTGCATGCCAATTTTATTGGCTCGTTTTTAATTCTCTCGAAGGCAATAGGCTCCCTAGCGTGATCCCAATTCGTCAGGGAACACCCCCGACGACACATCTCCGTACTCTGTACTCAGGGAACGATGGTTATATCGTTATATCACTTTGTGCAATTTCAGAAAAGGAGAATTGCTGAGATGTTGCTGGCACTTATGGGAGAAACTGAGGAACAATAAATCTTGAAGATAATTCTTGTACAGATGCAATAAAATACTCGTTGAATGAATTAGCAATTTTATCATGATCGGTGAGAAGAGTACCATTTATGGATAGTCGTAAACTGTATTTTTTTATTTTTATTTTTTTCTATAATGTTCTTGGGTTGGAAACGATTAATTTGATTTTCAAAATATAGCTGTTTTGCTTTGAATAATTAAAAATTGTACTTATTTCTGAACTGTGTGAAAATAAGCTTAGCCTCAGGTGTTTTTAATGATCTTTCAAACAGGTGGCCTTCTTTTTTAAAAGCTGCAAAATGTCTAGAATTACCCAAGGTATTGTATTTTGCCTGATATGTATTTTACAAGTAGTAGTCATTTTTTTAACGTAGGCCTATTGTCTCCACTCTTTTATAAAAATGGACAGAACATGTTCAGGATCTTGCAAAGACATCTCAGTCAGTTTGGTTTCCCTGCCGGTTCGCCGTTTCAAGGCGCCGAGGTGCCTGCTTTTTCCAATGATCCTCCGAGGGGGGTCGTAGGAACTAAGCTAGTAAGACGTAGGCAAGATCTGAGGACTGTCGTCATCTCTAATAAAGCTTAGACAAGAAGTCCTGTCACAAAAAAAAAAAAAAACGACCTGAGGGCTGAGGGCTCCTCCGGGGTAGGAATGGTTTTGAGAAATCGTTTTTCCTCTGCGACCTCTGGGGTGTGACTCTCTGAGGAGGGTCGCGGCGCTGCCAATTCGGCTGTTCCCTGCCAGTTCGCTGTTCAGGGCACCGAGGTGTCAGCGTCCCCATACGATCCTCTGAGGAGGGTCGTATAATGGTCAGTTCGGGTGTTTCCTGCTGGTTCGTCGCTTCAGGGCAACGTAGTGAATGTGCAACCAAGGGATGGTTTTGAGAAATCGTTTTTCCTCTGGGGTGCGACTCTCTGAGGGGAGTTGTAGCGCCGTCAGTTTGGTTGTTCCCTGTTTCGGTTGTTCAGTCCTGTCTCTGCGATGCAATGAATAATCTTCAATCGCAAGAAAGGAATCTGATATAGCAGGGGACAGCCACGATTCAGATATTGCCATGGCTCTTCGCCGGATTCACATTGAGCTTTAACGTTAGTTGTTAAACAGTGCCAGTGTTGGCGTTTGTGAGTTGTCCAAACAGAGTAGTTGACCCGTACTTTACGGCACTGGAGCATGTGAAACAACAATAATACTATAACTGCAATAAATCTGGAAAAAAACAGACCTGCAGACATCTGTGATACCAGATATTTGGTGTTAATCTGCAGCAGTGTTTCACAGCTCACAGTGGCTGCCGCCATCTTGCTTTCCTCTCGCCTTATATATATACAGTGTGATGTGATATTAGATCTACTACAGTTTTTTTTTTTTTTTTTTTACTGTTTAGAGAAATGGAAGTTACAAGTAAGCAATGAACAGTTTTTTACCATGGCATTTTACAGTCTTTTACCAATAAAATTGCGATATATTTTTTTTTACAGTGTATAGGATGACGACTGTAATACTGTAGAATGAATAATATGAGCAAACCTGTTCCACCGATCTCAACATGAAGCCCAGAAAGTGAAAATGACATAATCCTGGCAAAGGCCGAGGTACTGTAAAGTCATGTCACTGGACTGAGACATCTCTAATAGTTAGTGAAGGGTAGAAAAGGTGGGATGAGATTATTCATTTGTGGTATGAAATGATGTATGTAACAGACTGGAATAGGAAGAAAGAGGATCTTTTCTGTGACTATAGGAGAGAGCTTACATAAAGTGCATAATAGGGCAGAAGAACTAGAATCTCCATTAGCCTTCCCCACTGAACTCCCACAGACAGACTCTGATGAGGCTGAGTAGGAAGAGGCTGCTGCTGCAGTGCAGATGCACTGAGTGTATAATGCTGATGATTAATGGCTGATTGGTTGGCAGGTGTGAGAGAAGAAAGGGAATTCAGGCAAATGCGAATCCAATATAATGCTTAAAGAAAACAAATAAACTAGATCAAAGCAAGTTCTTATTTTGCTGGTTAGCCTAAGACAAGCTAAGAAGGCTCAGAAAAGAACAATGTGATTCTTACCTGCAACAGGTAAGAGAACAATCCAAAAGAAGTGCTTCCTTAATAAGTTTTACAAAAAGAATGTATTCTTCTTTTCTAGGTCTCATAAATTACCATTGTACTGATATTTTTTATTTTATTTTATTTTTTTATCAATACAATGTCATTAATTCATTAATTAGTGTCATTCTGTGTTTATTGATTTAGGTAAGAAAAGCTTTGACTAAATATTTAAAGGTAAGCTACGTTTAAAAGAGAATTAAAAAATTACCCTTGGTTTCAATGACAAGATTTAAGGCTAGTCCCAGGCTGTTTGAGCTGATTTAACTTAAATCAATTTACACTGATATATCTTAAAATATGTCAGTGCCATTGTTTTATCTAAAGATGCACACCAGTAATGTTTTTTTTTCTAAGACACGTTTATAAAAGATCATTAAATGTCCTAATTGAAGTAAAACCTAAACCTGTCTGTGAAACCAGGTGAAACTTAGATTATTCAACTTTAGGTAACACTTTATTTTAAGGTGACATGATTAATGTTACTACATGTACTTAATATAGTAATAACAGTAAATTATGCATAATTACAAGTAACTAACCCTAAACCAAACCCTAACCATATACTTGTAGTTAATTAATATTACTCTTAATTTACTGTAGTAAGTGTACAATTTAACGTCACTTTATGCTTGGTTACGATTTCTTTTAAAAATCATCAAATATTTGTCTTAAAATTCTACTGCATGCTGCATGTTTTTGTTTGTTTAATTGTGCATTTTATTATTGATGAGTGCTGTGTCACTACATTGATACCATCTTGCCTTTAAAGCTCCTCTATTTTGTTTTGTATGCAAACCTTGCAATGCACTTTTTTTCAAAAATTTCTTGCGTGGTAAAATAAATGTTAATCACCATCTCTCTGGTCAGCACTACGCTATTTAGTCAGCAACTCTTAAACATCTTTCTATAACCATGCAGATGTTCCAGTCCCTTGAGTTGGCTGGCAGTAAAACTGACCACATGTTCAGAGTTTGTAGTGTCTGTATAAAGTTGTAGGCTCCTCATCAAGTGTCGAGCACTGATTTAAAAGTGGTCTATTACTGACAACATCAAGCTGTTTCAGCTTGAGTGAGTCTCTGATAAAAAATTTAAATGTGTTCATCTGCAATGTAGCAGTAATATTGGACTTTTATTAATACAATGACTTATTACATCCAGACCCAAACAAATCTCCAAGATAATTCAACATTTCAACATTTCATTTTCAACATGTCCTACGTGTCATTTTAACTAAGGCTGAGAACAGTACACCAATATTTTCTAATGTATTTTGTCTTTTTTTACCCCCACAGCCCCTTGTCATCAACACCAATTGTGTTTCCTTTTGTGTTACTTTAGACTCATAATGATCTTGATTTTTATAATTTAGCAGTGTCATTAATATTATTAAAGGGTTAGTTCACTCAAAAATTAAAAGTCTGTCATCATTTACTCATCCTCATCTCATTCCAAACCCATAAGACTTCTGTTTCTCTTCAGAACACAAATGAAGATATTTCAAATGAAATCTGAGTGTTTTCTGTCCCTCAAATGACAGTCTAGGCAACTACCGCATTGAAGCTTCAAAAATTTCATAAACAGATCTTTAAACTTATCTCTTGAATTGAGCAGTTTATTCCAAATTTTCTGAAGAGACAATCGCTTAATATGACAAACAGATTTAATGTATTTTTATATTCACACATAAACATTTATCAAAGCACGCATCAGTTACGGGAAATAGAAGCTCAAGCATGTTGGCTTTACATGCGCAAGCCAATGAGGTTCATTCTCATGTGTTATGCAGCAGTTTGAGCTTCCATAAGAACCAATGAGGTTTATTCTCACACGTTGTGATGTAGCACATGTTCCAGTTCAAAGAACCGCACTGCACAGTATACTGCAAGACCTCAATTTCGTGTTTGTTTTACTCTAGTGGCAGTCACATGAAAGGTAGATATTCCATGGTGACTGTTATCAAAGTGAAGCATAAAAGGTGAAGTTTGAATAACAATGTTTGCATATTAAAGGGTTAGTTCACCCAAAAATGAAAATTAAGTCATTAATTACTCACCCCCATGCTGTACCAACCCCTTGGATAAGGCATATTTATTTTAAGTTGCCCAAGGCCACAAGTCCCGAACCCGACCCGTGTCCGAGACACTTGTTGGAGCTTTGGACCCGAACCCGCTCGGGTTTCGGGTCGGACCTCGGGTTTTCGGATCCAGTGGACCCATGAAGACCTCTACAATAACGTCATCCTTTCCTTCAGGGCCTGCACTGGGGCAATCTCTACTGAGTCCATCGTATAACCTTCACCAGATACCATCTTACCCAGGATTCTCACTTTGCATTTAAAAAGGCATTTGCATTTTTTTTTTTTCGGGGTGAGCTTCATAGCATGCTCTTTGTAGCGCTGGAGCCCCAGCTGCACATGGGCCAAATGGTGTTCAAAAGTGCTGCTATGGATCAAGTTGTCATCTAAATAGAGTCAACATATTGGGTCCCTGAGGCCTAACAAGCAGTTCTCCATACTTCTTCGGAACTCAGCTGGTGCTGAACTCAGTTCAAATGGAATGCGTAGTCATTGGTATAGTCCCCATGGTGTTATAAATGCTGACAACGGCTGACTGTCCTCACCCATGGTAGTAGGCCTTCCCCTGGTCCAAATCTGAAAACTAAGTGCTTTCACTCGATGTGTCAAGAATGTCTTGTTATATCAGAGGAGATCTAGATAGATAGTGTAATCTTCCTCTATCCCTATAAGGTCATATCCATCTTGTTAAAATGAATATTTTACCTTCTTTACCCATTTCAAATGCAGTTCTCATTCCTAACAAAGCACTTAAACAGTTGTGTGGCACCATTATTTCCTTTTTTGGGGGGGGGGGGACCTAGACTGAGATATAACTTTGTAACACTTCAGAGTAGATGTGGAGGTCTAGAGTTCCCAGACATCAGCTTTCTCTTTGACAAGATCTTGAACAATCCAAACTCAACTTAGATCAGCGCAGAAGCCACAACTCTCGGGCCGATCACTTTACAGAATTTATTATATTTGTCGCTCAAAAAACAGCGAACTTAAACTAAAGATAATTTCATCCTTAAAAACTATAATTAAAATATGGAAATTAGTACGCAAAACAGAAGGGCCCACCTTTCACAAATCACACCCTTGCATAACAACCGTATGAATTATGGCCAAATACATTTAAAAGACAAAGCAATACATGCCATTGGAGATCTGATGGAGAAAAAAACAGCTAGTGACCTTTGAAAAATTCACTGCAAAATATGATCTCAATAAGAAGCTCTTCTTGGTATACCACCAAATACGCAGCTTCATAACAAAAAATCTCAGTATTCAAACGGCCTATGCATAGCATATCCCCAATTGAGGAACAATTAAATAAACTTACATCATCTTACATCATCCAAAATATTCTATAACATTTTGATAAGGGCAAAAACAGCTCAGATAAAACTAGGGTGTTATGGGAAAAGGACTTTGGGACATTGTTATGTAACAAAATACATAACAATGGCCTAATGGTTTTTGGATTTTTACTGCAAAAATCCTACAATGTACCTTTAGATGTTGCATAGTAGTATTATAATACACCTAAAAGTGGGACCGAAAATTCTGGCAAATTCCGTTGTTATGCAGCAAATTCAGCTAAAAAGGGTATTTTAAAGGCCACTCCGTGCAATGTAGTGTTAGTCTTAAATGCTAAGAAAACATTAACCATGTCATCTCTAAGGTTTGTTTGAGTTTGCTGACCTCAGCAGATATATGTCTGAAGGGAAACAAACTGATTCTTTTTAGCAAGAAATACTGTGCATAATGGTGAGATGATAAGTTCACCTTCAAAATTAAATTGAACACATTCTGTAAAAATGAAATGAAATTGAAGCTTGTGTTTTCACAAGCTTTGCTGTTCTTCAAAAGGCCAGGAAAAGTTTTGTACAGTTTGATAGGACACCATTTATCTGTATTTGACATTTAAGTTTACAGACATTTCTTGCATGCTGCAAGTTCCCAAAAATAGTTGGTGACGGGTGCTCCACATGAGCATTTCATAATTTCCTTTTGACACAGGCTGTACAATTGAGCATATGGATGTTTTTGTGATGTGCATGTTCATGCTCATTTATTTCTGTTTAATAATGCTTCCTCCTACTTACAATCTAAACACAATCAGAGGTGAAAAAGCTACTTCACTTTTCTTTTGCCCAAATTAAGTGATAATTACTGTATGTGAGAGCCTGATATATGATTCCAGAGTGTTATAGTATTCAGGCAAATGTGTGGTTTGAACCCAAATACATGTTTCTACAGAGAAAAAAGTTAAAATTTAGAACATGTTCTATAAAATTAAAATGTTTTTCATACTAAATTGCAGATATCTGACTTATGAAAGTTTAGATTTTTGAGAATCAAACAAGGAGCATTTATTATTATTACTATTATTATTTATTTACCTTTCGTAATTGTGGATGCACAAAAGATTCCTATATAGACCATCTCGAAAAATGTATTATTTAATAAGTTAATTATAAAATATAATTAAAAAAAAAAGATAATTAATGCCAACTTATAATAATGGGACTTAATAGTCAATGAGATCTGGCCTTCCTCAGATAATAATTTAAAACACAAAAACATGAACCAATTATTTGATCATCAAATTTGTCATTTGTCAACTAACATTAATAATAATTTGACTCATTTTATATTGCATAAATTATTCCATATCAAAATGACCCATCATTTTTGTTCCTGCTTGCCTTTCCACACATCAAGCTGTCATTGCAGACATCAGAGATCTCCCCTCTGTCCTGAATGAATTTTAACAAGACTTGGGCTGCTTTGGTAATTCACTTTGTAAAGACATCATTATTATGCATTGAGTTTCAAGAACATGTCAAATAATAAGACAATGACACAGTGAATAGGGATATATTTTGTGTCAGTCAGAGTCTAGAGACGGCTCATTTCTGATTATTTTTGATTTGTTGTCATGACATGAGATCCTGATGTTGTCGGACATGTCACTAATATGTAAATATTGAAAATTATTATAGTGAATGAACTGGTTACAGAAGTAATCTGCCATTGATCTAAAACAATGCCTAAATTGGTCTCAAAAACTGAAAGGGCTCTAGTGTATAAGTTACATAACTGCAAAATATTTCGAGTAAGACAGAGAATTGTATTCATTGCCTTTACTTTCAATAATGTTTTAGTAATACATAAATGTTTATTGTGCTATGAACTCAGTTGTGATTGTGAAGAATTCAATGTGGAGCTACAGACATCATTTTCCTACCAGAAATATCAATCTAGGGAACAAAGTTTTCATTATTGCATTTGCCAAAGTGTACTTGACACTCCCTAGAAGCCTGTCTTAGGGACTTGACAGCTGTTCACGAAATACAATGTATTGTCATTACAGAGAATCACCAACTCTATCCTTGAACTGAGTATCATCATAATTAATCATGACATCCCCAGATTGGGTGTCATTTGTAATCTAACTTCTCTGTTTTGGCAATTTCAAAATAAGAACATTTCAGCCTTGTGAAGCGGCTAACTGTGGTGCACATGGTCAAACCAGTAATGTACAGAATGGATGCCTCTTGAATAAAGCATGCTACTGTGT
Organism: Pimephales promelas; assembly: GCF_016745375.1. Next base: position 10,760,941 of record NW_024121765.1, on the reverse strand, counting down.
TTTTGCTGATTATCTCTGGTCAAATCTGAAGGATTTTTTCCGCCTTATTACTCTATATAGGGTTCCTGCCTTTGATCTCATCATGGTTTTGAATTAATCTCACAGTAGGCTTGATAAAAAGAAGTTGCATTGATAATTCTGACAAATTTTCACAGATGATAGTGGCCCAAGCTGAATTCTCCAAATAGTTGCATAGTTAATGGTAAAGATGAAATGTATGCTACCTCAGAAACCCTTCTCACTTTAATTAATGGTGGGTGGCTGTATAACACTTCTAAAACCACAAACTTTTTGACAGTGTTTTATGACATGAAAGCTAAGCTAACTTTGAATCCTCTTCAGACAAGCTTTGAAAGCTCCAGACACTTGCACCCTATCCTATTTTCCCCACAGGCAAGGGGAAGTATAGAGGCAAGTTTTGAGACAAAGAAATAAAAAGAAGTGGATCAGGTACTTTTTTGCCTTGTATAACCCCACAGGCCCATCAGTAAGGGTCAAGTACCCCTTCATCAATACCGATCAGATTTTTTTTTTCTTCCATGTATTACCAGGGAATCAAACCCATCCTGTCACCCACAGGCTGTAGTAACGCTGGGTGCATACTGTGCCAGAATATTAGTTAAAATTTGATCACAACGGTCATTAATCGCAGTGTCAGAAGATTTGTCTCACAGTCCTTCAGTGTGACTTCTCCTACGATGACAAATTGTCTTTGTTTTTCACGGAAAGCCATGAACAAAATTAACGTTAGAGATTTCTTTGTAGCCACCATTTCATTCCCGCGTGTAATGCAGCTTTCTGTCACCATAAAACTCAAGACAAGTTTTTGCGTGCGTCCGTTTTTAACGCTTCTTGACTGCCGTACAGTCTGACATTAATGACAACTGAGATCTTACAGTGTGACATGATTTACAGCGGTGATCAAGTTCGTACAGTCTGACAAGCAACAAACGTAAAGGACTATAATAAATTGTATAGTGTGCATCCCGGCTTTACAGGCACAACAAAGAAGATAAAGATCCAAAACAATATTTAATAGTATGCACAGGAATTTACAAAAAGAGGCAGGCAAGCAAACACAACCATAATACAGATGAGACAGGACAACTAAAGGCAGAAAAACGAGGGAACACAAATCAATAACCATGGCAACAAAGAGACAACAGCAATAACATAAAACAAAGCCCAAACAGATCCGCATGCCCCCTCCCAGAAAGGCACGACCTCGAGTCGGCAGATCGAAGAAAGGAATCTGGGAGAGGTGAAAACTGAGGATACCTGGGTGGTGAAGATCATGGAATGAGCCAGGAGCAGGAGGAGCCAGATGGTCACCCAGGCCACAGCCAGGACGTCATCCTATGGGGGTGTTGCTGGAGAGAGGAATCATGGGGGTGAGGCACCCTCAAAGCCACCCTGGGGATGAGCGATGGCAGAGAGCCAATGGACTGGAATGGTGCTGAATGCCACTGTGGAAGCGGGATACCAGAGGGCAGAGGTGGAGTGATTGGATCAGTGGCTGGATGCAGAGCCAGAGGATCTACACAAGGCCCAATGTGGATCTGTGCTACTGACAGTAGGCTGAGAGGTAACTGAGGGGCTGACAAGAAAGTCAGAGACTGGTTAGGAGAACAGTTTGAGGTTTGGAGAGGAGACTGGAGAGAGAATGGCTGGGTGGGATAAGTGGATATGGAAATGAAGAGTCTGATTTGGGTGGTATCAGGGAATTGTCCTCTCCAAAATCAAAACAACAGTTCATTGAGGTCATCAAAAACTCACTCTCAGTGGCGGGGACTGACATCATCCACTGAGCTGGTGAAACTCATCCAAATGATCCTTGAGGGAGCAATTTCCCTGGTTGAGGCAGGGCAAACAAACCGAAGGAATGTCCATGGTGAAAAAGCACTATGAAACATACAAAACAAAAAAATTGCCTCAACTTTAACCACTTTGGTTCCGGTCATCTGTAACCCACTGGCTGTAGTAACATGCATGATGAAGACGAACAAGATACAAGAAGAGTTAATACAAGACAGGAAAAGAAGATCCAAGACAGTCTTTATCCACAGGTTATAGACAAGCAAACACAACCATCAATAGCCATATCATCCTGTATCCCAAGACGGGGCTACATGAGGTCTATACGGCATTTCAGAATGTTGTGGGTTGTATAGATTTCGTGTGGGTGAGGAGGATATAGCGAGTGAACGTAGTCGTCAAAAGTAGGAAATCTTAATGATGTCCTAAATCATATGATTCATCCAATGTTTACATTTCTGCCGCCAACCCCTCTGGTTCTTGTATTCTCAAAATGGTCCATCTACAAAATCATAACAGAGCATTTTATCTTCAGCCGGGACTACTAATATTAGTAAACTTGTCTCATTTGAAGATCAGACTCATTGCCAGTCGCTGCCTGAAGTAAAAGAGGGCTGCCCACTCTCACGCATTGACCGCATAGACTCATGCAATTGTCACTTTTCACACGCTCTCACGCCACACATCCATTTTCTCACGCAACTTACCAAAATGTATATTCCTCATATATAATATTGACCAATCAGTGTTTTTCAACCGTGCAAACAGGTTAATATAACAGCTGGAGAACAATTGTCACATAACATTTACCTCAGGAAAGCCATTTAATGACCATGATAGGCTATATAGCACATTATTTTGGCAATAAAATGAGCTAGAGAGTATTTTACTAATTATGTGTAGGCCTACTATATTACATATTTATTATAATTTTTTTCCTTATATAATTAAAAACAGTTGTTGTTATGATAAAAAAAACACATTATATTTAATTAAAAAAATGTATTACATTTTTACATTTGACCGTGGGTCTCCCTTCCAAGCAACTTACTAGCGCTGCCATATACACTTTGGCTTTTGCTTTTGACTGGCTTTTTAGTTACATTTATTTGTCCATGTGTGTGTGTGTGTTTTTTTTTCTTTTCTTTGCAAAAACCTCTACGTCCTGTTCTTTAATGTTTATGCCTGTTTCTGTTACCGCAGTTACAGCAGCACACTGTTGTGTTTATAGACCATTTCACAAGATGTAAACAACACTGGTCCAGAAGCACTTCCTGTTTCAGTTTTTAACTCTTTTCTTCATTTCACATGTAAAGAAAACATCTTAAAGGTGTTTGTTTAACTTTTTGATTCAGTTTTAAATGTTCTGTTGGTTGTATTTTATCCCAGCTTTTATGTAGTGTTAAAAAACTGAAACAGGAAGTGCTTCTGGACCAGTGTTGTTTACATCTTGTGAAATGGTCTATATGCTACTTGCAAAATCATTCATATGCACCCCTGGTTCAGATCATGTGATGCTGATTGACATGGATAATGTTTTGTTTTGGAGCCTTCTGTATTAAGCCAATCATGATTTTGGTGTCATGCCATCAGAGTTCTAAGCAACATCAGAGCTTGCTCTACTGTCACTTTAATGGGCTGAAGATATAGATGTTAAGAGAAACTGATGCCCTACCTGGGGGTCTGCATTAACGAGTCTATCCTAATGAATGGGAGGACACTAAAGGCATCTTCTTTCCATCCATGCATCAACTCCTTGACAGACAAGAAAGGTAAATGTCTCTCTTTTTCTTTTCTGCTCATTGACTGATACCACCGCCTCCTTAGCCGCCAGGGTTATTCTTAGTGGCTGCTTTTTGACTTCTTGTCTTGCTCTGTCAAAGCAAAACGCTATATCCAAGTCCATTAGCTTTGGAAAAAAAATGCCATTACCACTTTGACTGACTGTATGGATTGTGCCAGGATTTTCTGCCGTCCTGCTGGTTCTTCATTTTCCACATGAGGAAGGTATTAAATGACTGAAATGAGGAACAGAAATTAAACCAGAAATTTGAGTTCATGTCTTTGAGACATGTCTGAACTTTAAAGGTTGTGGGTTCCTCTTTGATCGAGTTTATAGTTGGCCTGGCTAATCACTGATCAGTGGCTAATCATTGATTATAAATGGTTAGAGAGAAGGGTATTTCCCCTGAGGGTGCAGCCACTTGGCCTCCGACTGTGGAAAAAAAGAGCCACCATTAGTGTTATTAGAGGTTTAGATTTAATTCCAGCCCATTCTTCATTAAGGCAATTGATTGAGGGAAAGATTGATGCATGGAGCATGCTAGTCCTTGTGCCAGAATCACGTCAGCTCCATTGGATGTCATTTCCCTCAGCTTCAGTCCCTTGCTGCAGTGCTCGATGCAGGAGACACTTTTAGTCACCAAGCCTTGGGTTAAATGGACACTGCTAGCATACTGAAGAGGAGAGGAAGGAACCAGATATAGATTTGGACAGGAAGCTCTGCTACAGTTTTCAGACTCCACAGTTTTTTCTGGTACAGCCTCTCCAGAGAAGCACAGAAACAAAACAATAGTGACTAAATTAGCAGTTTTCCCCTGCCCGAAAAGCCATGTTGAGTCAGTTGTGTTATGTGTTAATTCAGTATTTTTAGTGTTGGAAATTAAATGGAGAATCCTCTGGCTCCCTCCAGCCCACTTAATGCTCCTCTGATATTGCTTCACATTGTCATGAGTGCTGAGCTTGATTAGATGCTACATTCCATTTTCTCTAGTGTACTTTTGTCTACTTGATGATTTTTAGTTCACACCAGTGCTTGGCACAATGCTCTCAGGTTCACTGGAGGTTTAGAGTTTGACTAAAATGGGAAAATTAATGCAGGAGCAATTTAGAATAGCTAATGCTATTGTATGTGTAAGCTAACAGCTAATGTAAACATATTTTTACACAAGAAGGAACATGTTCTACAAGATATTCACATTTTTGAGCGAGTGTGCTGTGCAGGCAGTGTGCATGAGTGCAGCTCATGCCCCAGTTTAGAGCTTCGATAAGGTGTTAGGCCCCAGGTGAGCCTCAGAGCAACAGGAAAAGCAAAATCCCAGTGGACCACACAGAATGAGGGATTGTTTAACCTGGGTTAACACTGGGATGATTGTCAAGAATGAATAAGCTATTTACCTCATGGTTCTCAGTGTAATCAAGTTAAAATAAAAATAATAATAAATACAACACTTACATTAGGCAGACACCAGAATATTTACTATAACAAAGTTTTTTTTGAGTTGTTGTTGTTGTCTAAACCCTAAACCATTGATTCAAGTATGACATTTGGGTATAAAGTGTTTTAATTCTACATTATGTGGCGTAAAAACGTCTGAGTTCTGCCCTCTTCAGTTTGAATGGTGGCTACTGCGGTTGAATTTTTGTGTATCCAATCTATTGGATGTTTGCGGTGCTTTGAGACGTAAGCGTGAGACCTGATGTAAGCAGGTTCCAGCTCACCACACCCTTGGTACGAGTTAACACCCTCTGCATTTTTGACTTTTTTCGTCAAAACCACTTCGAGTCAAAAGTTGGAATTACGAGAATTGATATATATATATATATATATATATAGTCTCTCATTCACCACTGTAAAAGTTTACCCAACTATGATGACTTCCGCTTCTGAGAAACTGAAATGTGAAAACATTTTTTCACAAATTTTTTCACTGCACTACAATGCAGCACTGTGTCACACACTTTCCATGCTTAGCCCAAAACTGTATTCGGATTTATGATAATTTTTGAAAGTGGTTATCATGTAAATATCAGCTACATGGTCTGCACCATGGCTCCATGAGATAGTGTTTCATATCTTCTCCTACCACACAACAGAGACATGACAGTAAAGCGACTGAGACTTTGACTTGAAATTAATTGTCTTGTCAATTCAATCAGCCGCTAAGTTTGTTGTCATGTTCATGTCAGTCTTTCCTTCATTGCTGGGGCTTGTTTTTAGTTTAGTTAAAGCGTATTATCTTCTCCATCTTTGCAGCTCTGCTTCGCCTTTGCCCTGTGGTGCTCTAGACTGTGTGTGTTATGGTCAACAGAAGACCTATATGTAACCTGGCCAATACATTCAATATATTTTGAATTCAAATACTAATGACTACGCCACCTCGGGAGTTTCACCCAAGGAAGTCAAGGAACACAGGTTCGGTGGTGCAGTAAACAAAAAAACAGAGTCGCTTGGTACAATAAATAGATTAGTGTTTTTATTTGATTAAGAAATTCATTCCACTGGCATCAGGGAAGCACAATATAAATGACACTTTTATTTAAAGAGTAAAGTTAGCATTAAGTTAAGAACACGGCCTTTCTCCGGACACACTGGATCCAAACACAAGATCACATCAAATTCCAGATGGAAAAAAAATATATACTGTAGTTCCCAAACAAAAACAAACAGAGAAAATAATTATAAAAAAAATATAACCATTACAAGGCGTACATTACCTTGGGGGTGGCAGCCTAGCAAAAAAATCAAATGTGCTCTCAACCACTTCAGTGTGCAAAGCAAACAAAAAGGGAAAGACGTGTTCCACCCTGGTGCTCCACACTCACGACAAATGTGTTCACCCAAGTGTCTAGCCTCCCCCTCGGCGCACTCAACCTTGACTGGAACCAAAAAAACAAAAAAAAATAAGTGGGAACAGTACAGTTTACAAAGTTGCCACAACATTCAGGTAGACAGAATTATGAAATGGTTGACAGAATTAGTGGATACACAATTAATCCGCCTATCTCGTCAATATTGCGGTCCACTAAATACGAGTGCAGTCGGTAATTAGACAGAACACGATGGTGTATTTACACCACACGGCCAACGGCCCCGTCGCACTAGTCAACCTCGATGTTGAAATGGCATAACCAAAAAGAAACGAAACAACAGAAACCCCAAAAAACTACTAAATTCACATCACACCAAACCAAATCATGAAAAACAGCAGCACGACCTGAGTTGACCACCATGTGGTATGCAGAGACTGCAAGATAAAACAAAACCATCAGGCAATGATTTATTCAAAGACAATACCAAGCCTTCTCTAAATTATACATACCACAAAAGAATTACACGTGCATCGCGTTGTCAGGATGCATTCGTGGCTGTTCTGATAAAACACACAAACCCCCGTTAAACTCGACTACGACGTAGAAGGCACACCACGACATATTGCGATAGCCGACATACCTTAAGCTTTCAGGTGAGTGCTTGACGCAACTCCGAGGGCACGCCGTCACACAGCTACAAGCAGTCACTTCAAAAATAAAACAAAAACTCTAAGCATTTAAAAACCACACTAGCCGAGCACAACTTCTGTCACCTACCCCAGCTACAGTGATGCGAAGAACCGGATGAGGGGCGGGGAATGACGCAGCCTACGTTCTAGGGCTTCCCATCTACGCACTTAAATACACTGCGCCCATTTACTTCGTCCAACCCCTCTCATATAAAGGTCATGACGCCACCGGCGGATAAGGATTCCCCTCCTACTACATTCCACCCCCCCTTCTTTTATCGGCGCCCCGACGATAAGCTGATTCAAACAGGAAAAGTAGAGATGGAATTAATGGCCAACCTAGCATTTAATCTGGCTAACGCCAGGGCCTAAACAAAACCGGAACTACCTGAGACGCAGCCCTGGAAGAGCAAACAGTCCCTCTTGCGCCCCCCTGTGCCGTCTGAGGAAGATGGTACAAATTGGAATGTTGTCCCGCAGTCAAGCGAGCCGTCCGTCGTAAGGATGGTCGAGTCTCCTCAGGCACGGTTGGACCTGGATGGTCAATTGGAGCAGTAGGAGGGGTCAATGGCCTTGCCTCCCGGGCGGCTGGCATCACCGGAGGCAGCCTTTCGACCTCTGTTACTGTCGACCGATTACAAGAATCTCTCATAGGGCCAGCACTTGAACTGGGATCATCCGAACGTGCAGGCAATACCAGCCACAAATCCTCCTCATTCACATCCTCCTGAGATGGCTCCAGTGGTGCAGATGGTTGGTCCTGAGAGGTGTTCTGGGGCTCTGGCTGTAGTTGTGCTTTCAACATTGTCCGATGTACATGTCGTACCTTCCCAAGATCATTCACGGGTGCGATTGTGTACACCACACCTTTATCTTTGGGTACCCTCAGCACCTGATAATCCACAGAGCTCCACAGATCTTGAATTTTGTTCCGGCCCCTTACTCCAACATTACGCAGGTAAACGCGCTGACCCTCAGATAGAGGCATTTCCTTCACCCTCTTGTCGTGATAGTCCTTGCGACGTGCAGCAGCACTTGCCAGTCTTTCTCTAGCCCCCTCAAATGCGACCTGCAGTCGACTCTCATGTTCCTGAATCCAGTCATGCACTGTACCGGTCCCGGACTCCCGTACTCTGCCCAACAAGAAGTCTACTGGTAGTTGGGGATCTTGACCAAACATCAAGAAGTGTGGAGACTCCCCAGTCGACTGATGTGGAGTAGTGTTGTAACAAAAGACTAGCTGAGGAAGGCAGGATGCCCAGTCTCTTTTTCTTGAAGCAGGTAGGGTGCGCAGCAGGTTATGCATTGTCCTATTGAAACGCTCGCATTGACCGTTGCCAGCGGGGTGGTACGGTGTGGTTCGTGACCGTGTAACTCCATACAGATGGCAAAGCTGTTGAATTAGGTTGCCCTCAAAACTACGACCCTGGTCGGAGTGGAGCCGGCTAGGTACTCCGAACTTGTAAAACCACTCGGTCACGAGAACCTGGGCCACCGTAGAGGCCCTCTGGTCCCGGGTGGGTATGGCCACTGTAAACTTACTAAAAATGTCTGTCATGACAAGTACATTTTCTAGGCCGTTATTTGAGGGCTCCAACACGGTAAAGTCCATGGCCAAAATCTCATTGGGCCGTGAAGCCAACAGATGTCCCATGAAGCTAGGGGCAGAGGGGTTTATATGCTTCGCCACCTGACACCTCTCGCACTCCTGGCACCAGCGCTTTACCTCTGCTGCCATTCCGGGCCAAAAGCAGCGTTGACGGACCAACTCCATTGTCCGTTCCACCCCCTGATGCCCATGATCATTGTGTAGCTGGGTAAGTACCTCTTGCTTCAACGCTGCTGGTAGGACTACTTGAAACACCTCCTCACCCCCATTAGGTCGAAAAGTGCGACGGTGTAAGACCCCATCAATCTCCACCAGACGATCCCAGTGCCGTAATAACGCCAACGCCTGGGAGGATAGTGCTTGACGCATCGTTAAACCAGGGTAACTCTTCTGTTTTCGAAGGGTCCAAATCGCTTGAATAACAGGGTCTGACCACTGGAGAGAACATATATCAGAGGCAGAGTGATGGGGTAAGGCGAAGATGACCGTTTGAGTTACCTGAGATGATGGTATCACTCCGGTCTGTCGGAGTAATTCTGGAACAGAGGTGGTGATGTTCTCTGGTTGATACTGTCGGGATAACGCATCCGCGTTCCTGTTTACTCTGCCAGACCGGTATCGAATCTCATAGTCAAAACAGGCCAATTGGGCCACCCATCGCTGCTCCGTGGCCCCAACTTAGCCGAGGCAAGATGACTCAAGGGATTATTATCGGTGTAGATGATACACTTTTGCCCTAAGAGATACTCACGGAACTTCTCAGTGACTGCCCATTTCAGGGCCAGAAACTCTAATTTCATTGAACTATAATTAAGCATGTTACGTTCAGGGGGACGAAGACCACGACTTGCGTAGGCTATTGGCCGGACCTTGCCGTCCTGTTCTTGCGACAAGACTGCTCCCAGGCCCACTATGACTAGCGTCTATTTCCAGGATGAAGGGTAGTGTGAAATTGGCATATGCTAATACTGGGCTGGAGGTAAGTTTAGCTTTCAATTCCTCGAAGCTCCGCTCACAGGCTTCTGTCCAGGCCTCCGCCAATCCTTGTCCGGTCCTTTTCCGGGCCTTGGTACCAGTCAACTCTGCTACTAACTTATGGAGGGGTGCAGCTATCTTCGCAAAGCCCTCCACGAAGCGCCGGTAATAGCTGGTAAATCCAAGGAACGAACGCAGCTCCGACACCTGGCTTGGACGTCGCCACTGCGCCACAGCCTCGATTTTCCCTGGGTCCGTAGAGACACCAGCGCTGGAGATGACATGCCCCAAATAGCCAACCTCCTGCTTTAAAAAGGTGCACTTCTCCAGCTTGGCTTTGAGTCCTTCTTGTCTCAGTCGGCTTAACACCCCCTCTAATCGTTCCAGATGCTGTGGGATGGAAGAAGAGAAAACCACAACATCATCAAGGTAAAGTAAGAGAGATTGACAATGCTGTTCTCCAAACAAGCGTTGCATGAGTCGCTGGAAAGTACTTGGGGCGTTGCAGAGGCCGAAAGGCATACGGTTGAACTCGAATAATCCAAAAGGAGTACAGAAGGCTGTTTTGGCTTTATCCTTCTCTGCCACAGGAACTTGATTGTAACCGCTGACTAAGTCAAGAGTAGAGAACCAATGGGCCCCAGAAAGGGCATCCAACGATTCTTCAATGCGTGGTAGCGGAAACGCATCTTTACGAGTCTTTTGATTTAATTGACGGTAGTCCACGCAGAGACGAAGGCTACCATCCTTTTTCCGCACCACCACAATGGGGGACGCATAGGGACTGCAGCTCTCCCTAACAACCTGCGTCTCCAGCAGTTGATTGATATGGGCTTTAACAACCTCATACTCAGATGGTGGTAACCGCCTATAGCGTTGCCGAACCGGAACGTCATCTAACAGGGGGATTTCATGGGATATAAGACTAGTGCAGCCCAAATCTCCCTCATGAGCCGAAAACACTGCTTGGTACTCAACCAACAATGCCCTTACCTGTTGGGCCTCCTCTCTGCTAAGATTAGATAAATCAAGGGCATCTATATGACTACTAATTGAGCTGGGAGATGAACCCACAACTTCAATGGCCCTCAACTCAGCTACGCCCTCAGGCAAACTGACTACATCCACCCTACGCAGATAACCTAATTGGGTGCGAGCATAGAGAAGAACATCAGTAGTGCCCACATTTACCATAGGAACATAAACTGTACCCCCAAACACCCGTACCAAAGAGGGAGATGCTAACAGGCCACCTGGCAGGCCAGAGTCGAGAGGCTCAAATAAGGCAGTGCTACCAGACAAGTGATCTGCACATGTCGCCCTGACAAACTTGGTCACGCCCCCTGGAATACGCTGAACCCTACCCTGACTTAATTTAACAACACTCTTCACATCAGGGCAGGGTTCAACACCTGCCTGATAACACTGCTGTAAGGCTTGGAACACATGACCAGGTGCCTGAGACACAGTTGGTAACTCAAACAAAGCAGGTCCATGTTGCAAAAACAAAAGTTCGTAGCATTTGCTAATTACGTTCATCCCAAGGACCCCCGGGACACGGACACCCCCGGGAGGATCTTTTACTACAAGTATGCCACAACCTGGTATGACTCTACCGCACAAGAAAACATCTACCTCTAGATAACCCAAATAAGGAATGGCCAGGCCATTAGCAGCCTTAAGCTGAAGCCACCTGCAAGCCTGTAAACTCCCGGTCTTAAAGTGTTGCAAAAAGAAACTCTCGGTGACAGTAGACACCATAGAGCCGGTGTCCAATAAACAGGACACCTTCAGTCCACCCATAAGAATATCTATATGGGGGCAGGAGGACATTAAGTTTGTTACACTACTCGCACTATTTACAACACAAGAGCCTGTAAGGGCCCCACCCGAGCTGCGGCTCAACGGTTCGGTGGGCATTAGTTTTCCGACCCCTGTTGGGAGGGTAGGGGTCCAGTACTAGATGGAGAGGGTAACGCTACAGAGTGAGATCGGGAACGAAAGGGAACCCTGGCACCATCACACTCCCTTGCAAAGTGTCCCGGACGCTGACATCTCCTACAAATTACAGGGCCATCACGGAGTGGTCTCACATACCTCTGATTATTCTGAAGCAAAGCGATACTTTGGGTTAACTGATTAAGCTGGTCTTGCTGTTGCTTCAGAATTGCTTTAAGATCCCCAGTTCTGAGCCTAATGAGCCATTACCCAACATGGTAGAGGAACCCCCCTGAACCCCATACTGCAGGCCATAGACCGATGGAACAGAGTGACTACGACCTCGAACCCCCCCGGGCATGCCCTCGCTCCCACCTAATGGCCTCTCCTCTAACATCCAACAGGGTACTTGTGGGCTTACTACGCACCAGTTGTTTTAAACTCTCTGCGAAGAGAACAATCAGAAACATGCTCGATAAATTGGTCACGTAATAGCACTTCGAAATTCAACGTGCCCGCTGGTGCAACACGTTTTACCAGGTCTAGAAGGCGCATCAAAGCCAAAGAAAACTCATGAAGACTCTCCCCCTCTTGCTGTTTTCTGGAAAAGAAAGCCTCCTGTAATGCAACATATGATTGACAACAGCCATACAATTCTTGCAAAATCTTAATAATAATTTCTGGGTCTCCCCGCTCTGCATCTGAACGATATTTAATTTCATCCCTGGCCTCCCCCTCCAAATGATCAACTAAAAAGAAAGCCTGATCAACAGGAGTCAAATGACGAGCTCGCATACATGCACGTGCCTCCTCAACCCACTCGTCAATATTCATACCAGAGTTACCTCGAAACATAGGGCATTTTCTATCCCGTGGGATAAGAACAAGTCTCTCAGTAGCAGTTCCAATACCTTCCGCAGCCCTGCTGGTAGATGGTCTTACTGCAGTATTGTCGCAGAGGGCCGGAATCGACTCTGACACCGTTGCTGCTGGCTCCTGGCGCAGACGTTCATTTTCAGCTCTCAGTTGTAGCACAATGTCTCTAAGTTGCATCAGTTCTTCCTCCATTACTAAACAGAACAGAGACAAAGAAGAGAAAAAACACAAGGAGACATCCAAGGAAAGGCGTTCGTTCAGATGGGACCTCAATTGGTCCAGGGCTTGGGCATCACCTCAGAGACAGAGTCGGCTGCTGTTTTTCAATACACCAAACAAATAACAAAAAAACACCAAAAAAAACAAAAACTTACTCCACGACTCTGCTTTAATAATGCAATGCAACCACCACTACGCCAGTTTGTAACCTGGCCAATACA
>NW_024121765.1:10483306-10747506 GCF_016745375.1 Pimephales promelas | reverse complement strand
TGTATGTCAGATCTGTCTCAGTCTGTTTTGCTCCCCCTTTGCTTGATGGCTTAGCTTTGATGAGCTTGTCACATCTTTGCCTTGGAAAGGATCTTCTGTGATCTGCTGGGGGTCAGTCCAGTAAGGCAGGAAGTTCTCTGGCAGACATTGGGAGGTGGTTGGCACGGATGCGTGAAGCTGTAGTGCAAAACGTGGTCTCCTTGTTGCATTCCACTTGTGATGCCTTCTGGTTGTGACAGACAGTCTGACTTCTGTGCTTACTGGTGTTGCGGCAGCACACAGATGGTTCTTGAGTTTGGAGCTTGTGGTGTGATGGGTAACCAGGATGGTGTTTTCTGGTACCTCTGGGTGTTTGTCAGTGGTTGACTGTGAGAGGCCACTTTGTTCTGTGTTGTTGTAGAACAGGTGGACGTCTCAGGAAGGTGTGCAAGGTGATCACTGGTCTTCTGTGTTCAGCTTGTCTTTGAAGAACACTTGCAGTCGACTCAGTAAGTCGCTCCATGTCCTTCTGAGGGGAGACTGTCGTGTTCTTGGACACACCTCAGTGTGGTGTGAGGTGGGTTTCGTTGTCGCTTACCCACATAGAATGCTTTTGGATGCACTCGTTGATTCCAGTTGTTTCCTTTTCTGGTGGGTCCCATGACTTTTCCACGTGGTTGGAGTGGTAGCTGTCGTTAGCATGGGAGTAGCATTCTCTGTGCTCCTGATGAAGGACTGTGGCGTTGTCATGCCACTGGGTGTCTTCCAGTGCAAGGCTTGGTCTTGGCTGCTGGAGTTTGACACTGTGGATGTTTTCAAACCTTTCTTGGAAGTCATCTTTTGTTTGATGTAGGCCTTGTGTGTCAGGTCACGTAGCTGTTGAAGCGTCATTGGTGACTGGGCAGGCCATGATGCCGAGATGACGACTCAGTCCTGGATGCAGGTTTCTCAGGAAGAGGGTTTTGAAGTTCAGATCCTCTTCAGATTCAGGTTTGCTATGTGCACCGAAGTAGGCTTGTCGGAAAACGGTGATAATAGGCTTGGGGAGTCTCTTGACGACCTTGTTTGGTTTCCAAGGCGACTAACACACCGTGTTCTGACTCTGGACTTGTAAATTCTTTAATCAGGATCTCACGTAGCAGCTGGTAGTTTGACTTGACATGAGCAGGTTGTCGGTCTAGGACGCTTCGTACCTCTTGACTGGATGTGGATCTGAGGAGGTATAAATGTCTCTGTCAGTCATATTGGTCTCACCTCTAGGAGGAAGTCGATATCTTGGAGGTAGGCCTGGATGCAGTGGCCCTCCGTGGAGTTCGGGTCGAACTGGGTGATGTTCTTAGCCAGCTGGTTGAGATCTTTGAAGGTCATTCCAGTTGCAGCTTTGGAGTCTGGCTGGATGATCTCTCTTTGTGGTTGGCAGGAAGAGTTCTGTGGTGAAGGCCGGTGACGTTTCGGGGTGTGGCCATTCACTTCTTCCGTAGGATGACAGTTCTTGGATGGAGGACTCTGTTCTGCTCAGCAGTGATGATGCTGAGGAGGTCTCTCCCTTTCTTGGCTCTCTGTTCGTGTAAAGACATGTTGGAATTCATCTCTGACCGCGTAGAGCTCATCGTTGGCGTCGTCTCGCTGTTGGGTCAGATGGTCAATTTCAACGCTGCACCTTTGCAGGTGGTCTTCCAGAGCAGTGAGTTTAGAGTTCTTACTTTCGATGTCAGCTTTGGCTTTCTCGAGCTGATGTTCAGCAGACTGGAGTTGGTTTTCCAGGTGCTTCTGGACAGTCTTTAACTCTTGTTTGTCACGTTCAGTGACTGCAAGGGCTTCTTGGAGCTTGTCAACTTGGGTCTTTGTTTCATGCTCCGCTTCGTCGGACGCTTTGAGCTGGTCTTTGCAGTGTTGAGTGTGCGTCAGCTCTCTCAGGAACCCGGTGGTCTTGAGGTCGTCCTGGACTTTCACTTCCAGCTTGTCTATGCGGCTTTGGGCACGTGTCAGCTCCTCCTGAAGGTGGGTGACGTGCTGGTGGCTTAGCTTTAGCTGGGCTGTGAAGGCATTGCTTAGGGAACAGGTTATTTTGGTTAGTTCCACATGGCTTTGGTTTTGGCTTGAATCATGTGTCAGGAATCTTCTCAGAATTATGATTATTATTAAGAATAATAACAGTTCAATTGTCTTTGGGTGAGGCAGTCTGTAATGCCTCTGAGCCAGGCGTCCATGTCTTCCCGTTGGGCAGTGGGGTTTGTCGTCCACGACATGTTGGCACGGCTCGGTGAAGAGACTGACACAGATCTGTGTGGTATAAGCCTATATGTGGTTGCACGGCTGAGTGTAGTTTCAGTAAGTGTGCACCAATAGTGAAGTGTCGTGATGACTAAATGTTGGTCTAAGTGTACACAGTGAGGCTAGGGATGTGAGGATCTCGTCACTCAACTGGGTAAAGGAAAGAAAAAGAGAGAGGTTAAAACAAATCTCAGATGGAAATAGCTTTTTTTTTCAATGGAAGAAAATATTTTTGTAAATATTTTCTATCACTGGAAAGCTGGTTTCAACTCGTGATGTGAGGACTTCGTCACTCAACTGAGTAAGAGAAGAAGAGAGAAAAGTTAACAACCAATTTCAAATGAGAAAGAAACGAAACAAAAAGAAAATTATTAACTAGGGAAAGTATTAATTTCTCATAAATGTTTCTATCAATGACAATCTGTCTCCAGAAAGGTAAACAATATTACTGTTTATGTTTGCAATGAAAAATAATACAATAATAATGCTGATACCTCTTTTCTGAGTTTGACAGGATTGACACACACACCTTCGGTTGGACCGCTTACAGCAGGGCTTACAGCAGGGATGCTTTGAAGGCGGAGTTTGCGCAACACTTGTCTCTGTTAATTAATCTTGGATAAGATGTCACAGTTTAAATTGCGTTTACAAATGCAGGGAGAGTGAGAAAAACACACGAGGGTTTGATTAAAAATCAAATACCTAATAATCTGTTGGGAAAGATTATCTTTGTCTCTTTTTAGAGTTGGTTGATGGTTCTTCCAGGTTTGTTCCCTACAAATGTGCAAAATAAGATGGAATAAAGCAGGACAGAACAGGAAAGACGCGATGAGGGAGAAATGAAGCAAGGAGGTTGGATCCCGCTACCTTTAGATCTACTACGAGTATAGAATTGATAGTTAATGAACAACTAAACACACAAATAAACTTTGTAAAAGACGATTGTCTCTGGTTTATTTGAAACTCGTATGGAGGTGGTAATGTCTCCTATTGAAGCGTCACGCAAATGAATTATTCCAATATAGTGGTTAAGTTTATAACCAACAAGACGAAAGGATAACGCAATGACAATAATAAGCAAATCTGAGTCTAACACTATTTTTGTAATAGTAATAACAACTTTCCAAATTTTAACTTTCGGAGTTCTTAAGTTTCAAACCTAATTCACCTAAAGTGATTAGATCTCAAAGAGAAATGTAAAAATCATGAAAATTATGCAATTAGAATTATTACAAAAATAAATCTAGAAATCATTAGAAATGATCTGTTTAGAAAGGTAGAATCTCAATTTTGCAATTTCTTGTTCTTTTAAAATCAAATTCGAAATTTGACAATTAATAATCATAAACCAGTATTTTCTTTTCCAAGTAAAATGCAGGTAAAACAATTAATAATGGTACACCAGTATTTTCCTTTCAGGAAAAAATATGGTTAACTTTAAAGAAAAGTGTGATAAAGTTAAAAGAAGAAACAAGAAAAGATCGATAGGTGTCTAAATGGTTAAATCGCTTTAACGTTGTTCAAACAGACACTATAGCTAACCGCTGGGGTTAGTATTGATAATAGTAACTGGTGCTAAAGGCTTTAGCACAGGCCTCAATGCAAACAACCGCTCAGCTTTAGCTTAGCCTAGCTTAGCTTAGCGTAGCGTTTGTTTGGTTTGTTTACAAAGTTCGAGGGGGTCAGAGTTCACCCGGAAGTGTTGGTTAAGACTTCCGTGTCACGATAGCAACTAAAGCGATCAAGCGAACGCTAGTGGGCGAACCGTGAATTGCAGTTGGTAAGCAGTTAGAGTTCCATGTAATGTGAGCGCATTTCCATGTTCACAGAACATGTACAGTAACAAATCGATCATATTACGGGAAATGTCGGCGCATTTCAAACTGTTCAAATAAAATACACCACTCGTAGCTGGGTTTACGACATGGGGCTTCACTCAGTTTGTTGAGAGTGATAACTTAAGCACGCGGCGGTGCGCTCTATGAGAACGATGGTCTCGTCTCTGTCTTTGTGCAGGTTTAGTTTCACACAAAGTAACAGGGTCTAACTTGGTTCAGTTTCTAAACAAGCTTTACTTGGACAAAACTTAAAATAAGTCCTATTCAATTACACTCGGACACGCGCAGTGTTTACACGATAAATAATTGAATAGACATACACAGAAAAGCATTAACTTTAACGTTAACTGTTTATCACGGGGATCACGGATAGTGGGACACGCACTGGTGATCAAATAAAATAAACAGATAAGCAAAGTGTTTATCACAATGGAACACGCACTGCGATCAAACAAATAAACAGATAAGCATTAAGTGTGTATCACGGAGATCACAATGGAACACGCACTGCGATCAAATAAAATAAACGGAAAGCATTAAGCAATTATCACGGAGAAGCAATGGAACACGCACTGCGATCAGATAAATAACTTTAAGGCTTTTATGACTAGATTCGACAAGGAACACGCTTGACGCTCTGTCAGGAAAATATTGTAACTTACAGGGTTAGTTTTAATTACTGCAGTTTGATTTCGTTCGGCTTCTCTGACTGATATAAACACACACACAACGTTATAGCTCTCTGAAAGACTCTGGAACACGCAGATGTCGATCAGCTATAACGAGGTATTTTTCTGGAAATAAGGAACACGCTTAATTCCTACCTTATTGTAGTGTGAGGTCTTATATCTTATGCAGGTATAAAGAAAACAAAATAGGCGACAGACTAGACTTCTCAGCTTTCTCTGAGAGCTTCACTCACAGATAACAGCAGCAGCAACATTCAACGTGCGCGCGGCGCATACGTCACACACAGACTCGCGGAGGTTCGGATCTCGCATCCGCAACCAAAAATGAAAAGATAACTTCTTGATATATGTTCACAATTTAGGTTGAACTGCCCGCATTCTCCACCAATTATGTAGCAAATGCAACATATAATAATATACATAAAATGTATTAAGGGGGCCGAAGGCCAATTTAGCTCAAAGGGAAATGATTCATTGATTTGCAATGAATCTATGGAACCGAATCACTGAACCGAGCAAATGACTCGCTTAGAATTCATTTGAACGGGCCGTAATTATAACCAAATCTATAGTGAAACACTATGTCTTCTTAGCAAGGTAACTTTAAATCGAACAGTACAAGACATTAAATGTGCAAACACGACACAAGAAGATTTATCTTTTCAAATATATGGACAAGACTTTATTAGCTATTCTAAGCACAAAACTAAGGTCTAAACATAATCACGCACACGCACACACACATTCATACAGTCGCGAAAGGGAAAGAGTGAGTTGGAAAGAGTGAGAGAAAGTTTCAACTTTCTATATGCACGTAAGACATAACCTGAAAGGACCACCAAGCATTAATTTGAACCTTCGTTTCTTAGAGAGGTTATTCAATTAACATCAAAGCACCAGTTCAGTTAGAGCCTGGAGTACTTGCGCTTGTAGTGGCTGAGGGAATTCCCTTTGTCTGCGTCGCGTCGAAGGGGGGTTTCCCGGCCGGGTCCGTTGCGTGGTTTGTTGTCTTTGAAGTGCAGGGATGGAAGTTTCGCCGCTGGTCACGTGTGATTAGCAAGCGAATGAGAGTCTTTTCCAGTTCGAAGCGCGTTGCAAAGTTAACTTTGAAACGAAACTTTTACGAAAAAGGAAATAAAGGAAAGAAATGAAAGTAAGACGAGTCGGATGGCTTGACTGAGCTGAATTGTAACCCTGATCTTGATGGGTTATTCGTCTGCTGGTCGAATTTGGTCTAGTCGATGTAGAAGCATGTGGACATGTTCTTTGTTTCAGAGATAAGCACGAACAGAACACTCTCTTGCTGGTTTTAGAGAGAGGCACGGACTTAACAGTTACAGAACAGAACAAAAATCATCTAGCAAAATCCTCTCCTTCTTCTGCAATCTGAACATGAGGTCCTTTGTTCGGATCTTTAACTTAAACTCTAGTCCAACCTCCAAGAAACTTTAGGCCAATGGCTAATGGCATGATCTCAGGAGGTGGACTTACTTCTTTACTTATCATAATTTATGCATGGTCTGTGAGCTGGTCTCCAGCACTTAGCAGAGACAAAAGACCATCGTTTTAACCTTATGATAATTATAATCATAAAACAAAACCTTTTACGCAGATTTCAATCAAGCCATCTTTTGAATTACGAGAATACGGTTCGTTTAAGAGCAAACGAGGCATTCACACTTCTAATGGTTGTATAACAATTACAAGAGTTAATAGTTAACAACAATTACATGATTATTATGTGATCTAAGCATAATAACACATGAAGTGTAGGAACAACAAGAATTATGATTGGTTATAGGTCCAAGAATTGTTCTGTGGTGAGTTCATATTATTTTATGTGTGAGATCTTCGATCTCAACCGTAAGGTTACTGAGGGTTCAACTCGTAGGGGACGAAGGGAGGTGTTCTGTGGAACATCTCTGTCAGGAGATCAAAGGGGCTTGGTTGTGAGCCTCTTGTTCCAGCATTTTGGAGTTGACCTGTCTCCGTAAAACATTAGCATATTGACACGTTCGTCCTGTTTAGTGCCCCTCTCTTGGGCCTGTGGGGCAATAAAAGTCCTTATCTGCAGACAGCACGGAGTCGTTCCGTGACTCTGGAATGTGGGCTCCAGAACTTGGAGTGTTGAAGCCATGTGAATTAATCCCATGAGAGATTAATTTGATTAAGTTGTGTTTGATTCGCCTTGATTCTCTACAACCGTGAGACTCATGCAATTGTCACTTTTCACACGCTCTCACGCCACACATCCATTTTCTCACGCAACTTACCAAAATGTATATTCCTCATATATAATATTGACCAATCAGTGTTTTTCAACCGCGCAAACAGGTTAATATAACAGCTGGAGAACAATTGTCACATAACATTTACCTCAGGAAAGCCATTTAATGACCATGATAGGCTATAAAGCACATTATTTTGGCAATAAAATGAGCTAGAGAGTATTTTACTAATTATGTGTAGGCCTACAATATTACATATTTATTATAAATTTTTTCCTTATATAATTAAAAACAGTTGCTGTTATGATAAAAAAAACACATTATATTTAATTAAAAAAATGTATTACATTTTTACATTTGACCGTGGGTCTCCCTTCCAAGCAACTTACTAGCGCTGCCATATACACTTTGGCTTTTGCTTTTGACTGGCTTTTTAGTTACATTTATTTGTCCATGTGTGTGTGTGTGTGTGTGTGTGTTTTTTCTTTTCTTTGCAAAAACCTCTACGTCCTGTTCTTTAATGTTTATGCCTGTTTCTGTTACCGCAGTTACAGCAGCACACTGTTGTGTTCATATGCTACTTGCAAAATCATTCATATGCACCCCTGGTTCAGATCATGTGATGCTGATTGACATGGATAATGTTTTGTTTTGGAGCCTTCTGTATTAAGCCAATCATGATTTTGGTGTCATGCCATCAGAGTTCTAAGCAACATCAGAGCTTGCTCTACTGTCACTTTAATGGGCTGAAGATATAGATGTTAAGAGAAACTGATGCCCTACCTGGGGGTCTGCATTAACGAGTCTATCCTAATGAATGGGAGGACACTAAAGGCATCTTCTTTCCATCCATGCATCAACTCCTTGACAGACAAGAAAGGTAAATGTCTCTCTTTTTCTTTTCTGCTCATTGACTGATACCACCGCCTCCTTAGCCGCCAGGGTTATTCTTAGTGGCTGCTTTTTGACTTCTTGTCTTGCTCTGTCAAAGCAAAACGCTATATCCAAGTCCATTAGCTTTGGAAAAAAAATGCCATTACCACTTTGACTGACTGTATGGATTGTGCCAGGATTTTCTGCCGTCCTGCTGGTTCTTCATTTTCCACATGAGGAAGGTATTAAATGACTGAAATGAGGAACAGAAATTAAACCAGAAATTTGAGTTCATGTCTTTGAGACATGTCTGAACTTTAAAGGTTGTGGGTTCCTCTTTGATCGAGTTTATAGTTGGCCTGGCTAATCACTGATCAGTGGCTAATCATTGATTATAAATGGTTAGAGAGAAGGGTATTTCCCCTGAGGGTGCAGCCACTTGGCCTCCGACTGTGGAAAAAAAGAGCCACCATTAGTGTTATTAGAGGTTTAGATTTAATTCCAGCCCATTCTTCATTAAGGCAATTGATTGAGGGAAAGATTGATGCATGGAGCATGCTAGTCCTTGTGCCAGAATCACGTCAGCTCCATTGGATGTCATTTCCCTCAGCTTCAGTCCCTTGCTGCAGTGCTTGATGCAGGAGACACTTTTAGTCACCAAGCCTTGGGTTAAATGGACACTGCTAGCATACTGAAGAGGAGAGGAAGGAACCAGATATAGATTTGGACAGGAAGCTCTGCTACAGTTTTCAGACTCCACAGTTTTTTTCTGGTACAGCCTCTCCAGAGAAGCACAGAAACAAAACAATAGTGACTAAATTAGCAGTTTTCCCCTGCCCGAAAAGCCATGTTGAGTCAGTTGTGTTATGTGTTAATTCAGTATTTTTAGTGTTGGAAATTAAATGGAGAATCCTCTGGCTCCCTCCAGCCCACTTAATGCTCCTCTGATATTGCTTCACATTGTCATGAGTGCTGAGCTTGATTAGATGCTTACATTCCATTTTCTCTAGTGTACTTTTGTCTACTTGATGATTTTTAGTTCACACCAGTGCTTGGCACAATGCTCTCAGGTTCACTGGAGGTTTAGAGTTTGACTAAAATGGGAAAATTAATGCAGGAGCAATTTAGAATAGCTAATGCTATTGTATGTGTAAGCTAACAGCTAATGTAAACATATTTTTACACAAGAAGGAACATGTTCTACAAGATATTCACATTTATGAGCGAGTGTGCTGTGCAGGCAGTGTGCATGAGTGCAGCTCATGCCCCAGTTAGAGCTTCCATAAGGTGTTTAGGCCCCAGGTGAGCCTCAAGCAACAGGAAAAGCCAAATCCCAGTGGACCACACAGAATGAGGGATTGTTTAACCTGGGTTAACACTGGATGATGTCAAGGATGAATAAAGCTATTTACCTCATGGTTCTCAGTGTAATCAAGTTAAAATAAAAATAATAATAAATACAACACTTACATTAGGCAGACACCAGAATATTTACTATAACAAAGTTTTTTTTGAGTTGTTGTTGCATTTCTGAAGGGTAACTAAACCCTAAACCAACTTTTTTTTAGTTAATGATCTGTAAGAATGAGCCTTTATTAGTGTTGATCATTGATTCAAGTATGACATTTGGGTATAAAGTGTTTTAATTCTACATTATGTGGCGTAAAAACGTCTGAGTTCTGCCCTCTTCAGTTTGAATGGTGGCTACTGCGGTTGAAATTTTGTGTATCCAATCTATTGGATGTTTGCGGTGCTTTGAGACGTAAGCGTGAGACCTGATGTAAGCAGGTTCCAGCTCACCACACCCTTGGTACGAGCTAACACCCTCTGCATTTTTGACTTTTTTCGTCAAAACCACTTCGAGTCAAAAGTTGGAATTACGAGAATTGATATATATATATATATATATATATATATATATATGTAGTCTCTCATTCACCACTGTAAAAGTTTACCCAACTATGATGACTTCCGCTTCTGAGAAACTGAAATGTGAAAACATTTTTTCACATATTTTTTCACTACACTACAATGCAGCACTGTGTCACACACTTTCCATGCTTAGCCCAAAACTGTATTCGGATTTATGATAATTTTTGAAAGTGGTTATCATGTAAATATCAGCTACATGGTCTGCACCATGGCTCCATGAGATAGTGTTTCATATCTTCTCCTACCACACAACCGAGACATGACAGTAAAGCGACTGAGACTTTGACTTGAAATTAATTGTCTTGTCAATTCAATCAGCCGCTGAGTTTGTTGTCATGTTCATGTCAGTCTTTCCTTCATTGCTGGGGCTTGTTTTTAGTTTAGTTAAAGCGTATTATCTTCTCCATCTTTGCAGCTCTGCTTCGCCTTTGCCCTGTGGTGCTCTAGACTGTGTGTGTTATGGTCAACAGAAGACCTATAGTTCTGGCATTGCATTCTGTCATCATAAATCAGATGCATCTTCTCCAACGAGTCAGACTCAACTAAGACCCAGAAATGAGCACCCATTCCCCTGACAGTTGACATATGTCTCTTCCCTTCTCCAGAACTGTCCTTAGAGAGTTCCTGTGGCTAATAACTAATACTATGCCAGCCTCAAAGGCAACGGTTCTGGCGGAAGATTTGTGGGTAACTGAATTACAGGTGGCACCTCATTTGAGGAGGCATGTGCAGAGGACTGACTCCTCTATTCCATCTCAATTCTTCTGTGTGAAAATGGTAATTTATTTCACTCAGGTCTGCCCTGCCGATGGCTTGTGGAGTCTGTTCTCTCCTGGCCAGAGCTGTTAGACTAATTCTCAGTGTGCTGTAAATGAATGTAGCACTGCACCTGGGCTCCACAGGTGGGGAACCGCTGGAATGACAGGTCCCATCACAAACATAATCAGCAGACTTCTTCAGAAGTAGTGCCCGCCTCCAGAGGCTGTCAGGTGGGCACAGAGGGCAGAGGAAAGCTGTCGTGTGGAACATTGCTGTATGCTACATCATGCTGGGATTTTTTACAGAAAGTCTACATAACTAAAATGGCTCTTGCAAACTTCTTGCTAGTGAATTATTTAGAGCTGACCAGAGGTACCCTGTTTGTTTGTTTGTTTGTTTGTTTGTTTGTTTGTTTGTTTGTTTGTTTGTTTGTTTGTTTGTTTGATAAGCATTTGAACTCAGATGTCTTCGGAATGAATTTATAAACACCTGTCTGTCTGTACTGTCTGAACATCGATAAGCCTTATTCATTCAGCATTAGCAGAACAAATTTTCTGTGTAAATCTTTCATAAATCCATTTTTACATGGACCGACTGCCATTCAAAAATCTTTTTTTCGGAAATAATTCGGAAATAATTCTTAAAATTCTTATATGGCCCCACACAGTGAACAGTGCTTTACTGTTGACACACACATTTGTTCTGACTGTGTTTCATTATAAAGGTTCAATGAATCTTTTTTTTTTTTTTTTTTTTTTTAGATTTTAGTTCACCCAAAAAAATTACAATTCTGTCTTCCTTTTTCTGTTGTGTTGTTTCTTTGCTCTGTGGAACATAAAAAATATATCTCAATCCAGTTATTATTTGTTTGTTTGTTTGTTTGTTTGTTTATTTAGTTATTTACGTCCAAACTATGAAAGTCAATAGGGTACAATGTCGTTTTGGACCCTATTACAACATTTGTATGAAAACAACAACAACAGTTCTTATCTTTTGTCTGCACTCAACAGATGAAAGGTGAGTAAATTATGGCAGGGTTTTTATTTTTGGTTGTAGTATCCAATTAAACATTGAAATATTAATATTTATTATAGGCCTATTATTATATTTTCTTAAAACCCTTAATTTGAAGAATGATACAGAAAAGAGGGCAACAATCATGGAGTTGCTGACTTAATGGTTTAATAATTTTGTTAAATGTTTTGTAGTCTGTTTATTTATTTTTTTTTTGTTTTTCCTTTAATTATAACTGTGCAAAATAAATTGTCAGGACATCCATAAAATGCCATTTTAAAATATTACAAGTGCTGCATATTCATCACTGTGGCTCTGAATATTATAGCATGTAAGCAGATGTTAAATCCAAATGGAGTCTTGACTGAGATGCCAGGTGGGGTGTTATAGATGGGAAATGAGATGCACAATATTTCTGTCTTTTTACTATACATTGATTTATTTGTCTATTTCCTCCAAATTCATTTCACATTCAGGTTCATGTGCAGGTCAATGAATTTGAGGTTGCATTCTTTCCAAAACATGTTCCTATCTCATGCCTATTTATATTAATTATTTGCCAATTTAATGGCAATGGAAATGCATATATAATAATTCAGATCAGCCCACTAGTCGCAATATGACAGATGGAATATTTGATGACCACTGGTAACTACAGATGTTATACTTACAAATCAGCTCAAGCAATAATTGAAAACTTCAAGCATTTTTTTAAGGGAGATATTTTGAATAGAGTAATTAAAAAAGAGGATATTCTTAGTTGGGATTCATCATTCAGATACAGTCTAACTAATTTACTGGTTCAGCACTTTTGCATTTGTAACATTTTTTATAAATTGGCATGCAAACAAAAGAAACAATTACATGGATTTGAGATGTAATTATAGACGTGAAAAGGGCCACAGCACACCACCATCCTAGTCTCAAATACAGCTGTTACATCCGGATGAGATATCATTTTTATCACCGTCCTAAATAGTCGAACAATTGTAAATACTGTTTTTGTCTGTCCTAATTATTTTTAATGTCTTTATAATCAAAGTTAATGCCAGATACTGAGGAATTCCAGCCCTGAGGCAATCTGCCATCATGAGTTTATCCCCCCACCCCTAAATTATTCAGCATTGAGATGAATTATTGACTTTCTTATCTGGCATTTTACCAGCACACATTGTTAACCATTAGTCCAAAAAACAAAGTTTCGCACAAGTTCAGTCACTTCACAAGATGCCAAGAACATAGACTGTGACAAACATCTACCAAAGACTCAGTCCAACTTCATGAGTCTATCCCAATATTGCAGCAATATTACACTTTAATTGAAAAGTCCTTTTCTGCCCTATACGGTGAATTTCACACATTTCTGCCACAGAGTTGTATAATGTATACATAAGCAAGTAGCCCCCAGCTGAGATGACATATACATCTTATTCTATCAGATCATCTTTATTATCCCACATAAGCATGGTACTTGTAGTCATTGTAGTAATTTTATTTAAAAAAAAAAAAAAAAAAACATTTTTAAAAAAACTCAAAAAGTGTTCTCTGAATCTCATAACTGTACCCCATTTCTCCTGATATCTGAGACCCTTTTGTCACTCCATATTTCTCAATATTGTCTTCCATGTCAATAATCTCTTGGCCTCACCTGTCTACGCGAATCCTCGCAAAGTAATCAAAGCATCAAACGCATCCACTTTCCCTCAAACTGATGCAATTGCAGCGACGCAGCGAGGATCCGGGCGGCCCAGGTGACCTTGTTCCATATTCAATTTAGCTGGCCCTCGTGGACAGGTCCTCTGCCAGCTGCTCTCCCCGTCGCACAGTTCCTTGTGCAACACCGAGAACATCAGTCTAGGGACGACTTCGAGAGCCCTTATTGATGGTGTTGTCAAGGCGAGGGCGAGAGCAACTTAATCTCTCTCAATTAATGCCCCCGCCTGCGGCCACCGAGTCCCAATGCTCAGTGGCCCTTTTCTTCTGCACAGCCCCTAAGCCCCACGCTGACACTCACCTCTCTACTTGTAATGAGTCCCTCTCTGATTAGCTGCCATCGCTCCAGGCCTAAAAATCACCCCGAAATCCCAACACATCCCCGGCTCTATGAATTGGGACAGTTTTGCACACGTCACAATCTACGTCACTACTATTGTGATCAGCAAAAACTGTTCATTTGGCTAATGTGTGTGCTACTTATAATAGCTGTAACATGACACAATCCTTTGAATGATTTTTTTTCTACCAACCTTTCTGTTAAAGTTATTAATATTAAAACAGTTTTTTGCTAAGATAAATTGTGATTGAGGTTTACCTAAGCTTACTGCCTTACTGTATTCACAGCGATTTGAAATGCAATTTTAATTATGTTATTATGGAAATTGATATATTAATTCTTCATATCCCAATACATGAAAAAATACATGGCGTGTTGGTAATATATAAAAATAGTCTTACATAGGCTATATGAAATAAAATGACACAACTTGTCTCTTTTGTTAAATTTCAGTTCTACCAGAAAGACTCGGGAGAATAAATACTAACAATGAATACATTTCTTGATAGGCCAGCAAGCAATAAAGTTCTTTGGCGTAGGCCCCATCCATAGCTCGCAATCCGAGGGTCCGCGCAGCCGACCCCCTGGGAGGAAGGGACCATCCTGGTGGTGGTGGGGAGGTTGGAAGGAAAGGAACCATCTTGGAGGTGGTGGGGATGATGGAGGTCAATGAGAGCGTCAGCATCTGCGAACTCAAACATGTGTAAGTACCGGTCTTTTATACCATAAGTATTAGACACGATTGGATAGATGAGAAGGTAATTAGTGACACAACAATTGAGTCTTCCTGGCAGAACTTAATGCTAAAGCTTCCTTTTTTATTGATCAATAATAGCCATTAAGTATAAAAAGCCTAAAAAAGTATAAGAAGCTATATAAGTCAAGAAATAAAGCAAGTTAAAAGATTCAGTCAAACATATGTCAACAGGCTAATGTTACAACTTTGCAGTTAAATAGCCTAAATATATAAAGTTATGAAACTTCTCTTTTTGCACCCGCCACCCGGTGATCACATGGAACTCCAAAAACGTCAGACAAAATTTTTAATTAGGCGCAATCTTTAAAAATAAACCACAGATTTGAGCTTTAAACAACTATATTCTCGACTGAAAATCTCTTAAAACTATATTTTGTGACTCAATAACATTAATAAACACTTCACCACACCGGCTTCCTTTTTCTTCAGAGTTTCTGCTCCCGAACAGCACAATAACCGTTGGTATAGCTGTTCCCATTGGTTAGCTGTTCGAAACGTCACAACACTACAAGGATTCTAGGTAATGTCCCATTGTAAAGTGAGGTCTGATGCGCACTTGCGAAAAGGGTGCATTAAGTGCCCTTATGATCACCCCTGGAGAACACTATTAGAGAATTGGGACACCAATTCTTACGTCCCTTAGTGAGAACACGCATTGAGGGGCACAAGGGTGTAAGTGTGGATATTAGGACAGGGCAATTCAGCAACTGAGAGGCCTAGATATCCTCCAATTAGCATTGTATGTTTTGAAGTTAATTTTTTATTAGTCAGATCAGTTGTTAAGTATATACTTTTTAAATATTGTTTATCCTTATTATAATTTAATGGGACTATCAGTAAATTACCCTAATTATACCCTAATTAACTCATGTAGTGTACACTTTGAAGAATTGAAATTACAGAAGGTTACGTTAAATTCAACTTTATTAAAACTGCATATGGTAATCAAATTGCACTTCCAAAAGTCATATTTTCTGTAAAAAGAAAAAGAACTAAATAAAGGAATATACAAATTTGTTTTAAGTAGGCATAAATAAAACATAAAAAGCAAAGATCAGAACATTTAATGAACAAAACCGGGTTCTGTACATGGCAAAGTGTAGTCAAAAGCCTGTTGATAAAGGCAACGTTGATTGGAATCAGTCCATGAAACATCAACAAATTAAGAGGAGCAAAGACATGAATGAGACTAAATAGCACAGACAAATCAAATGAAAAACTATAGAGGCTACATTAGTCACATTAGAAAATGAAGTTGTAGGTTGTGTTTGAATAATTCCCTATATTATTTAGCTGAGGTAAATTAAATGCAATACTTACAACGAAGAATGAGACAATGAGCCCAACGGGCAGGTGAAATTTAAAAGGCTGATTCTCATGCTATCCCGCCCCTCGGATTGAGGTGTGCCAATTGTGAATTCCCAGACCTAACATCTTGATGTACTGTAGATCTGGCTTGCCAAGGGTACAAATAAAGGAGAAATAATGAGAAATATTCATCAGATACCATGTCTGTAATTTATATCAAAACATCTAGCATTAATTCGATTTCAAACAGTTTCATCAAAATAAGTTATTACTCCACCACATGTTTAATGTTATAAACCAACGTGGTTGAACGTACTTTTGCGACAATATGGTTTTGAGAAACTAGTATTTAGTATTTCTTCGACTATACATTGTAATGGCAGTTATGTCGTTGTAAGGGAAACACACCCCTGGTTTACTATCTGAAGAATGTTTTTAACTTACTCTTAGTCATTTGACACTTGGCAGCAGATGTGTAACAATGTTACTTTGAAAAATGCATCATGTATAATCTTTAGAATTTATATCATGATTATTTCTGGACATTTTTCCTGGAAATGTATTAGATATACAGACTTAATATTATAAAATGAGCCCATGTAACTGTTCATATGGGAAGATTGTTGTTCTTGTCTTGGGGTGAGCACTGAGATAGTATTCCCAGTTATGTCTTCCCTGCACATCTGCTTTTGGGCTCTATACCAACTTCAAATTAGGAAACATAAAGTGGGATTGATGGGACAGCTGTCAGACTGGGCTGGCCAGAAAAACTCATCACTGGCCCAGAGCCTCTGTGGTCTTTGATTGGCTCCTCAACTGGAAACATGGCTTCATCCAGCCAAACAAATGGCCCATGAGGAACAGGAGGAGAGTGCTGGCAGGACTGCTGGTGATGTTGAGGGAAAACATCTTGAGTCTTGTCCTGCATGCTTTTCCACCATTTAAAATCTGACGAAAACTTCACTGTTCTGCAATTGGATTCTCTATAGACTTTATCACCGTCAAAAATATTTGACATCAAAATAATGAGGTAAAACAATAAGTTATCTCCACAATGCCGTTTTGATGTGCTATTGTGAAAGTTTTATAAAAGAGACAAATGTGTTTTAGCTAGCATTCTGTTATCCTCCAGTCCTCATTAAAAACATCTGAAGATTAATTCTACGTTCAGATTTGGCTGTAGCATTGTTGTTCAATTTCTGTATTCAGTCACACAGCACTAAGAACTGGCATTGTGTATGCGCGATAAATAATATACAGTTTTTGTATTTTATGTGTTTTATATTTTTATTGAAGCAGCCACTTCTTTTCATTTTAATCCAACACCTTCTTTAAAAGACATCCAGTGGTTCTTTCTTGTTCTCAGGTTGTCAGGTTGAAAGCGGACACAGCACATGAGTTGGAAGGCCAGACACAAAGACAACTGTGTTAATTAAAATGTTCATGGGAGGTTTGCCATCCAAGAGGAAATGCCATTAAGGCTACAATGAATGGAGCAGGAATTCAGTATGTAAGTGTTAATTCTATTCCTTTCATTTATGTTGTTCAGCCAGAATCTTTTCCAAGAAACATTTTTTGGGCATATATATGGGGAGACTGGGGCTAGTTGTCACACTTGAATTGAGAAAGTCAAAGGATACGTGACCCATGGGACCTGTTCCCATCTACCCTACATTTGCAATGCATAAATGCTCATACTGCAGCATGAGCATGTTATAAAGCTGATATTTATGGCCCCCATTTATACAAATATCTATGTGAATTGACATCAATGTAGACTACAATGTTTTAGAATTGGTATTTTACATTGTAGATAGTATCTAGATCAACATGTCAGTAACATGTCGTGTCAACATGTAAATACACAAAGATATAATACTGTCAATAATAGGATCTCATAAAACCTTGCAGCCACTTGATTGTTTTCTTTGACACTTACCTGTCTTTCAACTCTTTATGGGTGGTTTGTCTTTTGCAAATGAAAAGGTTGCCCAAATCATACAGACAGCGTTCCTCAGTATGCTTTGAGAACAGAGGGAGCGCAGTGTTCGTCTCTGTCACTTGTGAACTGATGACTGACATCCTGTGGTCTGGTTTAAGACTAACAGGTACTAACTGTGACAGGTGAACTGAAGTTGCTCCCTGTAGAAAAGGCATAGAGGACCTGAGGACACAAGATATTGTTGACAGCTCTCTTTTCAAACATACTTTTCTGAAAATGTCATTTTCATTTATTTATTTTCCCAATACCATTGCAACGATTGCTAACTGTAGATAAATTTGTCACCCACCGTTACGTCAAATTGAATTGCATTGAACTGCTGCTGGTATAGCCACCCAAGTGGAAAACTACTTTTCACTACTTTGAAAGTGAAACTACTTTATTGTATGTTTATATATATATATATATATATAATTGAATACAAATTAAAACTTTAAATGACATTTGATTTCTTAGCTGTAACTAAGAACATTTTAGTCTCATTTTGACCATTTCTGTGCCTCCACTCAAACACATAATCTATGCAATGATGAACTCAGTGGCAGTGATTTTCTCTCAGTTTGCAGGGATGAATATAATTTTGCTCAAGTTGGTTCTCAAACATCGCCATGGTTTATGAAGCAGCTACACAATTAGCAACAGATGGTGGACATACTTCTAATTGTCAGTTCTATATGTGAAGTCCTCCCAAAATTGTTTTGATGCAGCCAGGTTCTTTTTCAAGAAGCTGAAATTATTTTACATTAACTGAAGAATTGTGCCAAAAGCACACATTTAAACCCCTGACAACAAAGTTTTCCTTTTTAAAAAAAAACAGCAGGAACACCTGGGGATGGAGTCTCCACTCTCCTTGAATCACCCGTAATGACAGCACATCCGCTGCATGATTGAGTTTACTCTAATGAGGATATGATGTTATGACATTCGATGTGAGCGCAAACCACCTTTGTAAATGATATGCCATCATTGCTGTGTTGTCCGTCCGGACTGACACATCTTACCCCTGGATCAATGGCTGAATCCTCAGCAAAATATGCCAGAAACTTGAGGTAGTTGATGTTCCAACGCAGTTGAGGTCCTGTCCAGGACCTTGATTCCATGTGCTCGTTGTAAATAGCGCCCCAGCCTGTGTTGGACGCATCTGCTGAAACCACAATATGTTTGGACACTCGTTCTAAGGGAATCCCTGACCGTAGAAATACAAAGTCTGTCCAAAGGTGGAATAAGTGAAGGCAAATTGGTGCAATTGACACACGATGTGTGCATCTGAGCAATGCCCATCTCAGAACTCAAGTCTGAAGCCAGTGCTTACATGGTCTCCATCACTCGAATGGAGTAACCAACACCAGATCGCCCTTGGCGCTTGCAAACAAGGTGACTTTCTGCTTATAAAAGCATGATGTTCCCATGGCCACACTCTCGCAATAAGTGCATGTACTATCCACAAAAGGATATGGCCCAAACTGCAGCAGCAATTGAGGCTGTCTAATGGAGACAGGTGTCTACAGCATACAGAAATACACGGGTGACAAAGCATCTTTAAAAGACATTATTTGGAAATGTATCTTTTATATAGAAACTCTTTGTAACACTTCATTTTAGGGTCAGATTCTCACTATTAACTAGTTACATATTAGCCTGTATATTACAAGGATATTGACTGTTTATTAGTACTTATAAAGCACATATTAATACCTCATTCTGCATGACCTTATTCTACATCCTTAATCCTACCCAATATCTAAATTTAACAATTACCTAGCTAACTATTAATAAGCAGAAATAAGGAGATTGAGGCAAAAGCTGTAGATATCAGTGCAAAAATCAATAGCTGGTTCATGCAAGTTTTGTACACTTTTCTTATTGTTGCATTTGGAAGGCCTTCTGTTGCATTTATTAAGACCTGTTAGAGGCTTTTCATTCAACCTTTTTATTTATTGTCAAAAACTGTGCAAGATAATCTTAAATGAAGCTATACAAACCAGTGAATTTGCTCAATAAGATCCTTGTTTTGTTTTTCTGTGGGTTTCTATGTTTTTGTGAGGTAATGATCACTATGGTTCCTCTAATAAATATTGGAGATGTGTGAGACATGTTTTGAGAGAAGCATGGCATCTCTACGAGATATAGCACCCCAACATTTCCCATTCCTAATGTGGTTCATGTCTGATGGGTCACCGTCTCAATTAATGCATCTTCAGTCCTTTAATGTATCAGCTTTTACTGGTACTAATACACGCTCTTGTGCTCTAATGTCATATTTACTGGAAACCCGTCAGCGACGAGACGCCACCATCCATCTCTCTTAGATCCCTCTATCACTCATCCCCAGGGGGCCATTTGGTATCAATCCGGTGCATTATAGTCATTGAGCCAGGCGGCTTTTTCTTTTATCGGCATGACTTCAACTCTGAATGTTAGAATGTTCTTGTCAAAGTCCATTGTAGTTCAATGCTTTATTAAAAATTCTGATATGGGTAAAGTGGCTGGTTGCCGCTTGCTGCTTTTCTCTGAGCAATTGTCCGAGTGAAAGCTCTTTTCAGACCAGCTGCTGAAACGGTCTTGTTAGTCACTTGGTGAGATCGTTCATTAGTCGTTGAGGTGAGAAAAAAAGTGTCAGGAATAAGAAACAGAAAGAAAAGTGTTGTTTTTTTAAGTGTCGGAAGTGTGTGTGTGGCAGTGGGGATGGTCGAGAGGGGGCAGGGAGTGGGGGATAAATATGGTAGGTTATATTTCTAGAATCGGTGGTTCTGTGTTGGAAAAAAAAAACTGTTGGAATTTTTGCCGTCTCTCCAAACTGAGACGCCACATCCAAATATAAGATTGAATGTAATTGGGGTGACGCTTTTTGTGTGAACTCCTATAGGTAAGCTTATTAGACCATAATCCAGCAGTAACACTCGGCGGGTGACCTGATAATTGAGCTCAAGTGATAATCAGGTTATACATAGTGCACCATGGGCTCGAATCTGCAGTAGGGCCACTGATTATTCCTTTGAATAGGACAGAGAGGGTTTAGAGAAAGACTATAGGGAAAAAAGGAGGTTGCACTTTCGCAAGTGCCACAGCATCGCACCACTTAACGACAAAACCGCAGAGACTGGACTGAAGATCTTGATTATGCAGATGAGAGCATTCCTGGTATGACGGCAACAAATCATAGCTACCTGTTAATTATCCACAGTTTCAGCAGCTGAATGATGCCAGCGTCGCATTCGCTGCCAGCCACAATTTGTCTCCTCCTTGTTTATTTCTGAGTTGAATGTGCAAAATGTTGTAATGTCAAAGCGTATTTGTGTGTAAGAGTAATGCCCATTACCATAATAGCATAATAACGTCCATTAACATTTTCAGAATTGCAACTGGACCAGATAAAACGTCCTAATGAAGGCTTTAGCAATTAGGAAAATGGATTGGCCACCAATAAGATTGTTTACATGGCTGCCTCCGTTAATGAAATTGTTATCCCAGAGGCTGCAAACATTGACGCTTCTTAAATCATTGCGTAAGCAGGGCGCATGCACAGATCGTCAAACATTAACTATATGTGAGAAAACGACATAACGCTGCAAGTCACAAGAGGGGATGACATTCAGGTAAGTTTTGCATCTGTGAACATATGCATCTTTCACACATTTGATTTAGCTTAAACTCGATTAGGGATGTGAAAAACTAGTTTGATGTCGTAATGAAAACAGAAGTAGCGACAAACTAAATGATTGGAGAAATCCAACATACAACAGCAGAGAGAAGTCTGTCATTTCTATGGAAGCAGGGCTGAGTGAGCAATTGCCTTGGACTTCGGGGTTTAAGGCAGGGCCTCCATAACCGTATCATCCCTATATGCCAATTCACCAATCAAGATGGGCAGCAAAAGACCAGCTCTTTGTCTATTGGATATAGTCATGAAGTGAAACCAATTAATGTCACCGTTTCAAAATATATTTTTGTCAAAGAGAACGTGCAAAAATGCAAATTTTCTGCAGCTGACTAACTTGACTTAAGATTAGACCAAAATGAATGTATTCATCCGGGGCTTCTACTCGAAACGTTACAGGCATGCAAAGCTTGTAATGTATGTGTGTGATTTCTACATCTATTTTGCAGTGATTGTAATGCATTCTAAAAAAAGAAACCCATTCTGACGGTCAGCATTATTTTGGGATAGATCATCTGCTGGTTTATTCTGAGTTTAAAAGAGCCTGATCGATGCATCCAGACTGCTAGACACTTTAAAAAACAGTGTGTGTACAATGAATGACATTCCATCAAGAACTAATTAGCAATTGTGACACTTTTACAAGTAATCCTTTTTAATGTGTGGAGATGGAAGAAGACAAGGTTTGGTGTGACTGGGTCTCGTGTACTTTTTATTTATAAAAGATAGAACACACAAGCACCTTCACCATAGCAAAGCTATAGCAGATACAACAGCAGCACAGTTCACTGTATGAACGAAAATAAACAAAACTCATAGGCAGTAGCACACGTAGTCCCAGTCATTTTCTCTCTCGACTGTTGTCCGCATCCGGTTTATATGTGATCTCCCCTGCACGTGACGCTCATTCTTTCCATTGGACTAGTTGATGTACGTGCTTCAGACGTAATCAGGAGGAGGCGTTCCCAAGGCATCATCGACGCAGCGCGAGTTCTTTCGAAAGGGAACTTTATGCTTAGCTGTTTGTCTCTTTCACTCCACTGTTTTATCCTTGCTGGGCATGGACAGGATTTCCTCGTCCTATTGTACCAATATAGAATAGATATAGTCATAATTTGTTTTTCGCTTAAAAAAATCTAAACCTGTCAACCTCATTCAACAACCAACTGATCCCTCATGACCCATTCCTAACCCCCACCTCGGAAGTTTCAAGTGTTGCGACAAAATTTGAATGCTAAATACACTTTGGCACAGCAAGAGACACCACTCAAGCATGAGAAACGGCATTTAGCTTTGCAGAGAGTTTGACACTTGGAGCCATGTCAGAATGGGCGTTGTACACGCTCGAGCACTAATGGGCTACCCCAGAGTACTAAGCCAATATGAACGGCATCCATATTCACAGCCGCTGTTAATCACTGGCGTGGCTGCGGCCATATTTCAGCGCTGGCCCTTTCTGCCCCAGGAATCTAATCCCGCCGAACGTCTGCGAGCTGAGAAAGATTGATTGATGCAGGGGGGAAGCCTAACCAAGCAAGCCCTGCCAAAACAGCCTCTTTCTCTCTCAGGTTCTTAACACAAGACGTATGTTTCCTTCCATGGACAACTGCCAAACCTTGCCCACCTCTTTCTTCTGGCCATAAATGAAGTGTCTTTATAGAAGGGAACTACCTGTGTGGGGGCAATAAAGCTCATTCCTTTCAAACGTAATCAGACGCAGACAGAAAGAAATGCCCTCAATTCAATTGACTTGAACAACTGAAGCACACTGACTAATCCATTTCACAGTTCATTTCTGTCTCCCTGGATACCCGGAGCAGCGCAATTACGAGAAATAGAGAAATTATTACAAATGGTTTCTTTTTGGATGGCACTGAGAAGACACGAATGCATGCGGGAAGGGGAATACAATTCAAAGAGATTAACGCTTCTCGGTTTTCCCAAGCACAATCATTTTCTCTCTCTGTCTTCAGCGGGGTCACCATTGTATGGTCTAAATCATTTCTTATCAGGGCCAAACAGCCCCCCTGACTCCTGTGGTGTCGTCAGCGACCTGTTGTGTGAATCATACATTTCACAGAGTCACAGACCAGGATCTCTGTAGGTCAGAGTAGCGGACACATCGAAAGGTAGGGGGTGTGGAAATATATCAATCCAGATGGAAGAGAACACTGTTTGGCAGTAAGCAAATTTAAGCCTCTTGTTTATGTTCCACAGCAGTATTGCAGTTGTTGGTTGATCTAATTTAATTTATAGCCAGATAACCACACATACTGGGGTGTGCATATTACTTACAAATAAACTAATTTCAAATAATGTTCCTAAGCTTAAATGTAAACTAAGTTATAATGTTTTAACTTTAACATTTTAAGGATGTTTTGGGAATGTTGTTGAGATAACAGATTATACAATGTTCTCAATAAAACATTAGCACAATGTTCCATAATAACAGAGGAGAAACATTATCAAGCCAGCGTTTGCAAAATGTTATGAGCATATCATTGAGGCCTGAGATGACGGTGTTTTTTTAAACTTTTTTATTTTTATAAAACGTTCTTGTAATGTGACATGTTAACAAAACTAAAATATCATAACTGTACCATGTTGAGGATGTTTTGGGAATGTTGTTGAGATAACATGTTATACAATCTTCTCAGTAAAACATTGACTACGTTTACATGCAGCCAATTTTCGGGTTATGGGCGGGTTAAGGTCACTATTCGGGTTTCTGAAACATTAGGAATAACCCGTTTACATGCGTGAGCAGAGAGAGTTTCTCCTGTATACATGGAATTGGAATTGCAATATCCCAATGTAAATGGCGACGCGCGGTTAGCGTCTAAACGTACGGACAACCTTAATATACGTCATTTCCGATGCTTCTTGCTGAATCCAAAGACAACAACAACGGCCTGTTGTCTGACTGAATGGCATAAGATCTGCTGCGTGACTGGATTTAATAGGGAAAACTGCGGAAATGTGACTAAAACAAACAATTTTATCAATTTAAACTAAATGTTGGACTCAATATAGTGTTCCTTACAACTTACTAAACATCCAGTGATCCATGGATATTGACATGCAGCCAGGATTCGTGTTGCCTGACATTTATGTTTGCCTGATTTCGACACCGGGGAAATAAAAGCAATACACGGTAGACCTAAACATAAAGTAAATTTGCCAGTGAATGCTTTATATAAATAAAATCTAGGTAGGTCTAAATCCATGTGATCACTTATATCAGTGTTATATATCATCATATCGTCCAGCCCTAAAACTTTATATATATATATAATTTTTTTTTTTGGTCAGTGTTTATTAAAAAACATCCAATAATGCAGAATATGCAATGATAAATATTTAATTGATGAGTTGTTAATATATATAACAATACAAAATGGGTATGGTTTTACACCCAAATTCAGCATATTGACACAAAATGATTACTGCAAATCCACCTTTCGCTGACTGGAGTCCAGTTTTTTCTGTGAATTGCAGCGATCCATTTGATCCTCTTTCTATAGCAGTCTGTAAAAATATACCTCCGATTTTTTTGTCAAATTTGTACATTCAATCGCAAAGCTCTTTCCCACTTTATATGTGTTGTGTTTGTTTTTCACGGCATTCACGCTGAAAACATACAACCGCTCAGTCTTTTTGCCACTCACTGTGACTAACTGCAGGAACTCCGGTCCGGCCATTTTCGATCCATAGGTATAAACAAACTGCTTCGGTGTGTCGCATAGACGTCGTCATCATCTTGCTGCTCCCTCCCCGTTCTGTGATTGGTTCCCTAGATGAGGCGAAAATTTGGTCCATGGTATCCAGAATAGCAGTGTGGATAAAATCGAGGGGCGCGAAGGCAGTATGGGGAAACCCAGGCTATTACCTGCTCACAAATACATATTGGCACAAAACAATACAACTGTATATTAGTATAGATAAATAGACAGTATAAATATTGTCATGTAGATATTTCATAGCATTTATTATGTCCTTCTTCCCCCTGTTCAAAATAGCTTTAAAATAATTGATGATTCTTGTCATTTTTAGTTCCTTTGTCTGCAAGAAACTCTATATACCGAAAAGTGAAACCTTTTGTCATACCCACTCATTCCGTCATGCTCAGAACTCTGAGACCCATGCAGAGACCCGTACATGCTGAGTATAACCTCTGCCATAAACCTTCTTTATGGTTTGGGCCTTTGTACCTCCTGCTGGAAGTATGTGTTCACTTTAG
The DNA here is from genome assembly GCF_016745375.1 of Pimephales promelas. The sequence goes on along the minus strand of NW_024121765.1, from coordinate 10,721,902 downwards.
CCCATACCCTATAAAGAGCACAAATCATATATGAAAATATGTCACCCATATACTAAACTTCAAGGCAGAAGGACTGTAATTGATTTGTTTATAAATTAAATGACATGCAAACAGACTCATACAACCATATGTACCATCTATGGTGCATATCATTTTTCATATAACATATAACTACTGTTTGATCAGCAACCCTGAATAAATATTAGAATTTACAGAGAGAGGAAGTGCTGAGAATGTCCCTTATCTGAGTTTGTAGCTTGCTGGATTTAAATACATCAATGGTGAATGAAATTGAATGTTGCCCGATGCCTGTGCTGTGCTTGGAGGAAATGGATTTCTGACTTGCTGTCACTTTTTTTTTTCTTCCAAAGTCTTTAAAAGACAGCCGTTTTGTGACTCTTGTCTCCTTCCTTCTCAAAGCTTTTAATTTATGCATGAAGAAGAAGGAAGCCCAAGAGACAAAATATCACAATGATAATCATTTGTATTAAAGTTTAATTATCAACCTAATTATTCAGGGGTTTATCGCCCCCTTCCCCCCAGCGATGCTTTAGTGTAATCAAGTTGACTAGATTATATCCGTGACAATAATGTGCAAATTTGGTCGAATTCACTTCTCACAGATTGCTGTAATAACTTCAAGTCGGCTAATTAATTACCAGTGCTGTAGTATGATTCATTTAGATGCCATTTTTATTTGGATTGCTCCATCAGGTGTGTCGAGCTAAAATGGATGGGTACCTCATGTGAATAAATCATGGCGTACATAATGCAGGACAAACAAACAAAAAGAGCTTGTCATCGGGAAGATGAGATGTCTTTGAGAGCTACTGATCCAGTACTTTGGCAGCCTGCGATTATTGTAAATTATACCCCTGGAATCCTTGCTGTGCAGAATTAGAATGGGCACGGTGTCTAATTTGGACTTTGCAATCAGAATTTTGATTAAGCTCTGATATGTGTCTGCAATTAGAACTTTAATGACTCAGAATAAACAAAGGTGCAGAGAAAAGTAGCGCTACTACAAAGGGGTAAAAAAATGATAGTGCTAATATTTTCAGAACTGCATGCAATCAACCATATTCCCCAAATAAATCTGCTCTTGGGCCAAAATAATATTTTCTTAACCACTGTCTGCTCCCATCAAGCGGGCTTAGTGAGTGGAGGGAGCACCAGGGAAATAGTGAAATTGTTTTTAGATTACATTTGGGCGGAGTTGGTTCCACTCTTGCCTTTCTCGCTCCCTCTGAGGTGAGACCGTGGTCACTTTTCATTAGCTCTGAACTTCCTCGCGCAGAACAAGTGTTAGTGAGGAAACGTGCCCTGACATTATGCCTGATCTGAAGTGTAAAATGTAGCTTTTCCACCCACTGAGAAGTCATTTATCAGGCTGTCTGGAGGCTTAGCGGAAGTGGAACATGAGGGTAAAGTTTCATGGACTTCATTAAAGAAATGAAAAAAATTAGAGCAACATGTCAAGAGTTATTAATTACTATTATGGTGATTTGTCTTAAGACTCACACGATTCATCTAAATTAGACTAATTTAGGCAAATCTGCCAAGTAAACATGTTTAAATGACACACTATTAGTTTATGTACCCTATGTCAATTTCAAGTGTCATATCCCTTGTATGTCCCCTCATCCATGGTTAAAGACATTGTAGTTAACACAAGGGGAGATCTTTTGAATTGACAGGAAGTTAACATTGGACTTGGTTAATATGCTTTCTACAATGTAAACAGGAAACAAGGTGTGACGAGAAATCATTGTTTCTGTTATCTGAATGGCAGCCACTTGTTCACTTATTACAGTATAGCACATTTGTATGATGTCTAAATTTCCCTCATTGCTTTCAGAATGGGTCATGATTTGAATATAACTTTAGATTTCATGTTCGCTAATGCATTTTCCATGGTTACAAATAGAGTTGGTTTTGTGGGCAAACTATTTGGTGTCAGAACAATTGCAGGATATTGTTGTTATTATGAAGTATAAGTGGCTGGCATAGGCTTTTGGCTAAACTATTATGCCATGTTAGCATTATGCTAAACAGTCTAGCTGAGTGGTAAGCTTGCAAAATATAAGCTACCTTAAAAGAAAAACAAAGAACGACAGATAATTTCACAAATTATACAAGTAAATGTATTTAAAAGATATTAATGGTCAGCAGTTCAGAGAACATAGATCATGAAGGGATTTTAAAGGATTTCTTTGGGCATTGAATAGAGTAGGCTAAACGTTCTTTGAGCCAGTGGAACGATTTGGGATGCTGGATGGGCTGGATTCAAAGAGCAGACCATATTGTCTATGGGTTTTCTGGGATCAACTTTTCTTCAAGAGACTTTCCCATTGTGTTTTGCTATGTAAAATATGTCATGATAAATTTTTAGCAAAGTAATTTACATGACAAAGTTAATGTATTTACATTCTAAAAAAGCAACCCAAGGGCAAAACACATGTTAATTTTACCTAGTAAATTGGGTTGTTTATTTAACCCAGCATAATGGGTTGATTTAACCCATTTTAATATTCTTTTATTTAAAAAAAATTCAGAACTTAAATCCTTTCAACTTTTTAAAAATACTTGATACAACCAAATGACCAATTCATTTTTATTTTCAATCATATTTTACAGTATATATTTATATCATTTTTAATATTGCCAACATTTAAGCTTGTTTAACAAATATTATCAGTGAAAAAATAAACAGTTATGTAAGTAATTCAAGTGTTATCAACCAGTCTCTGCTGTCTCGTTTCCACCGTAACTGCGCTGGATCGGCATTTCTGTAAAGCTACCGGAATACCAACGCGAGCCACTTGACACTAGTTTAGGTGACTGGAATCTTGTCACCCTCTATGTTGCTTTGCATTAAACTAAACAATATACAGCACAATAACCAATTTAGAGATAAAATAAAATGTACACAAACCTGTATTTTACCGAAGACATGCACCATTTTGACGGAGATGCACTGCTCTCTCCTGAAGAGGTAGCAAAAAGCCTGTGATAAGTCTATCCAACCCGATCTCACGGGAATTCGTACGAATTTTACGAGGTGGCTAAATCGTAACAATTCGTACGACCTCACTCGTACGTATTAGTACGATTTTGCTAAATCGTACATATTTTACGAATTAGCCAATTCGTATGAATTCGTACGAATGACCTACCCCTGGCCCCGCCCCTAAACATAACCGTCACGTGGGTTTAGACAAATCGTACAAATTCGTACGAGTGAGGTCGTATGAATTAGTACGAATTAGCCACTTTTGAATCACTCGTACGAATTCGTACGAATTGGTCGTGAGATAGGGTAGGTCTATCCATGGGTTATGTCTGACCCAAGATCTGGGAAACACAAGAAAACGTACTTTGTAACTAACGTAACCTCGGTTCTCTCTAGAAGAGGGAACAAGTACTGCATAATATCTTACGCTAGAGGAAAACCTCTTTTCCACGAGATAATGAAGCCAAATTTATCTTTAATTTTGAATGAATGTTAAACGTATTGCGGCAGCATGCAGACATAGGCAAGACGGCTCTCGTCTTATATATTCAGCTCGATGGGCTGATATAATCTGTTTTTTTCATCGCCGAAGCGAACCAGAGCGTGTTGCATGCACGGCAAAGATGCGCAGTACCAACACTATCTCACGACCAATTCGTACGAATTCGACGCATGATTAAAAAGTGTCTAATTCGTACGACCTCACTCGTACTAATTCGTACGATTTGTCTAAACCCACGTGATGGTTAGGTTTAGGGGCGGGGTAAGGGGTAGGTCATTCGCACGAATTCATACGAATTGGCCAATTCGTAAAATATGTACGATTTAGCAAAATCGTATTAATTCGTACGAGTGAGGTCGTATGAATTGTTACGAATTAGCCACTTTTTAATCATTCGTCAAATTCGTACGACTTGGTTGTGAGATTGGGTTGGCAGTACTCGTTCCAAGAGAGAACCCAGGTTAAGTTTGTAACCGAGTTACCAGTGAATGGTAACCATGCCATTTAGATGTTGAGCAAGCAAGCTCAACTGCAGATGCAACATGAACCAATTAGTTTTTGCCAAGTAGTTTATGCTGTAAATATCATCAGCTTGAGTTAATGACCCATCTCTAGAATTTAATGACAGGACTAGATATTAGTTATATAACTCAAACATGATTTATGTAAGTTGCTACTGTGACAGGTTGCTACAAAAGGACTACAAAGGTTGTCTGATTTGTCAAGCACGTAAACTTACATGCTTATGTTAGTTGTAGTCATTACTTATTTAGCCATTCAACATGATAGAAAGTCCCAAAAGAAACCCAAAGATCTAATGCTCTTCCGGGTTTTGAGACTACATTATCCCAACTCTATGTTAGTAGTTTTCGGTGGTTTTATGTAACACGCAACAGTATGTTAATCCCATTGTTCTCTGATACCTCTTGTTGTAATATGGTTCTATTAATGCAAATAACACTTTGAAAAACAAATCAATACTATTTCATGAAACAAACATGGTCACCCTTCTGACCCATGTAAAGTCAGGTCTTTGAGGTTTCATCTAAAAGCAATTTCTAGCAAGGTCTGGAAAATGCAAAGCCAGCTTTATCCAGCTTGCTCTGACGTTCCTGTTTCAGTGGAAGTCAAGGCCCTGCACTTTGTTCTCTTGGAGGACATGATATTGATCTGGGTTGGTGTCAGAGTAAACTCGGGTGTAATGCTTCAAAAATGAGCGTATGGTTTTCTAAGTCAACACTTTCAGTAGTTCTGTTAGAACTTTTGGATTTATTTCAGATAGGGCCCATACGTCTGTAGAGTAAATCAATTGCACCCTGGGCAGGTTATTAAATGGCGAGAAGAAACGCTTCTGTGATTCCAGACATCATCATTATTTCTGCCAAAAAGAAACAAACATTTGTTCTGGGTTTCTGGGAGAGGCCAGCTATTTCTGCTTCACAATTATATACATTCTTTTTGACACATTTGTTTTCTTCAGGTCAGCCTCAAAATATTTTTTACATCACTGTCCTCTCCAGTCTCCAGTATATTACAACATCTATAGCAAGATTCAGAGAGTGTATACCGATCTGTTGTGTCAGCTTAAATCCAATTTACAGTTCTTTCAACCTAAAATACAATTTCTGTCATTACTTACGAAATCTCTGTTGTTCTGAACCTGACTTTCACAAAAGGAGATTTTTGTGAGAAATATATGAATAATTCATTTGTCACTGTTTTACATGCAAGCTTGAAAGGATTGAAAAGCCCCATTAAAATATCATAAAAGTAATCGATATAATGGTTGTGCAATTTTTTTTTTGTTGCATTTTTCTGAAACCATTATGATAGCTTTTCGTGAGAAGACTGAAATTAAATTTGTTATTTCTCTGTGGCGTGTTCATTAGTGCTCATGAGAGAAGTACATTTATTTTGTGATTTGTAGATTCATATTTTTTTATATCATGTTATGCTATCATGTGACTTTAGACCACTTTTATGATGCTTTTACCTCCTTTTGCATCATTTTTGAGGCTTGAAAGTCTCAAGGGGAATAATTGCATGGAAAAGAGTGGCCAGTATAACAAAACTGAAGTCGTACTGTTTTGGAACAACATTTATTTTGTTATTTGAATTATAAAATTGTGGAAAACTGAAAACTGTTTTTTCCACCAAAAATTCTTGTTTGATTGACATGTTTTTTTTTAAAGATAAAAAAAAAAACAGCTCATAGAGCAGCGCATGTAAGCGACAAGTAAACAACAATCATACAAAACATTATCTTTTTTTCTTGCGGTTAATTGGAACCTTAATTTCTCGTCTCTGATGTCCTCATTAAAACTCTCTGAACTGATTTCAAACATAACATAATCAACAATTCAGATGGAACGAAACACACCGCCGTGGCCTTCCACTGCTTGCCAAAGGGATTGGTTTCAAGATGGTCAAATATTAACGAGGGCTTGTGTTTGACACATTCACTCCCTGGCTGTCATACTGCCCTGCTCCAAAATGCTTGGCATGCATGACTGTGTTCATCATGTTTGTTTGTGTGTGCGTGTCAGTGTATGTGCGTGTTATCTATAGTCTGGACAGACTCGGGGCATCTCAGCAGGCAACGCCGTGTTCCTGTAAGCAGACTTGTGAATGTAACACAAAGCGTTGAATCATGGAAGATAACATTCACTAACACAAGTACATGGATGCTCATCCTTGGCTCATTTCTCGGCACAGTGCAATAGCAGCAGGAAGAGGGATATAGCTCCACAAGACATGCACAATCTATCGCCTTTCAATTACTCCCTATAGGCAACAGAGCATGTCATAAAGTTATGTCATATAGGGAAAATAATCAACAGTGCAAAAACTAAAATATTAAGAATGTGAAATCAAATAGTGTGCTTTTCTAAAGTAACACTGTGCAACAGTGACACCAAGTTTCAGAGCAAGGCAGTCTTTTGCCTTCTTTTGAGTTCATTATGTTCTCATTCTAAATCATGTGAATGTGAGGGCAAACATGGTGAAATGCAGGTGGTAAGCAGTTGCCCCCACGTCACTCTGGGATTGCTCCGTCAATGCGATGTCATGTTCGATGTCATGAAATTTCTTTCAAATTATTTTGACAGATTACACTGGGATAGATGTGTAATTTAACAGTAGTAATAATTTAGTTTATTTAATTTAGTAATAATTTAATGTGCAGTCACGTAACAATCAACTTTTAATAAATAAATTATTGTAAAGCATGGCAACGATTTCTTTTACACAACATGGCAGCTTGTAAGGCTATATTCATGGTAAAAATGACGTAGGTTTATATAAAGTTGTTTGGATGAAAACAATTTCAAAAGAACTATACACAACAAAAAAATAAACTTTAAATAAGATGTTACAGTAATTTTTCTATTTCTTTGCAATAGATGGTTTCAACCTCCATTGGCATTTTGTCACAGTTACCACATGTACACCTATAAAACATATATTACTAATCAAAACTAACTGTAAATAAAGTAGGAATAAACAATGGACTTATTTTAAAAATTCAACAACACCATTGTTAATTCGACAGATGGAAAAAAAATCATATACCACAAGCTTTTATACCAGTTTGTAACATTTAACGTTACAATTTAATCAAATCAAAAGTCGTGTTTGAACAGGTTCTAATCGATTCTCTGGGTCTGATTCAGACTCAAATTGATATGGTAATATGTTTGAAATTTTTACAATAACAATCAGCGCATGCATCTCCAATTTATGGTAAGAGGTGTGACCTTTCCGGGCAATGTGCGATAAGCTGCTGTCGAATCACAACACAGGAACCGCTGGCACAATCAGAACACGTTACTTATTTCTGAAGGTTCCGTTTTTTTGGACAGCGAAAACAGTGGTATACAATACACTGTAAACACAATCAAATCTTAAAAAAACACAAGAAGAATGGGATCTTTAAAGTCCCCATGAAATCAAAATTGTCCATACCTAAATTGATCATTTTGTGGTGAACAATTCATACATGCAAGTCAATCCACACAAAACAATTTTTTGGCTTCGTAATCTTTAATCAAATTTTGAAAATGCCCCTCCCCTCTGCATTGGAGGACCTTGCCCGATGACGTAGGCTTTACGGTTTGGGTGTCTCCTTAACATCCATAACCACGCCCCTCCAACTGACAGCTGCTGTGTTTGCGAGCGCCGAGCGAGCATTGATTGACAGCGTGTGTAAACTTGCGTCATCCTCCATTTCAGAATGAAACACCCATTTTTCTAGATCCAATCAGGTGCTAGTTGGAAAAAAAGCCACGTCCACTATTTTGCCTCATTTAGTATTCCGTTTCTCTCGGAAATACGTCACAACACTGGAGAAAAGTCGTTTGCAACTTCAGGTTCACGGGGACTTTAAGCATGCAGGGCACCACCCAGTAGAGCATTACAGTAATCTAGCCTTTATGCCATGAACGCATGAACTAATTGTTACGCATTTGTCAGTGAGAGCATATGGTGTAATTTAGATGGAATTTTAAGATGGAAAAATGCGGTTTATAACCCTGTACGTCGAAAGGACGGACAATGCGGTCTTGTCTAGCGTGATAGTATAGGCTATTGATAAATGTATTTTGCTCAGAAACAGGTAAATATCAAGTAGTACTTGTAAATTAATTTACATTTCCTAAGTTCACCACATGCCCACTGATCATAAAGGACATGATCCTCCATTGTTTGTGAAACAGGACCAGATCTGAGATGCCCCATTGCACAGCAAGTCCTTTGAGTGACACTCTTGAACACACACACATATATGGTGAGTTGCGTGACGTAGAATATTCAAGGGATCAGCAGTAAATGCCAACATCAACCCGAAGCCCCGATATTAATTTGCCTGCTAAAAGAATAGTGCAATCATTTGTGCAGGCACTTTCCTCTCAAGGAATGCGGGCCAGTTCAACCTTTCAGCATCAACAAATCAACTGCATGCAATTCATTATGCTTATAAAAGGTTATGGCAGCCTGGTAAATGGGAGCCCCTGACTCATGTATCAAGTCTCTGAGATAAAGCAAAATTATGTCATGAATTATTAACTGCAATTCAATAGGTTGAGCTTCTAATCTCACAGTCTGTCAGGGCGGCTTAAGGGAGAATTTAACAAGATGAGGGCAGCAAAGGCAGAAAAGCACAGAGAAGCAAATTCATTCCCATGTTTTAGTGTAAGCATCTGACAACCCCAATAGCAGGAACCCTAAAACAGGACATGCACGAAGCGAGAGGCTGCATTTGGGTATTTTTGGGTGAGGAAAAGCAGATGTATTACCGAAGGTTAGGAGAAATGGATTTCCTATCAGCGTGACAAAAAATCTGACACAGCAAGCAGAAATGTGTTGCTTTGCTGCCACTGCAAACCTGTTTGGAGAAATTTGTGTATTTATTTCTCTCGGTGACACAAGGTAACACTTGAGTCTGGTGAGCGGTCAGATGTGTAAAGAATATGCGTAGACTCCTGTTACTGAAAAACTGGTCACAGTGTTCACAGGCAATCACTCTCATCCCATATTCACTGAGCTCATATTGCCTGTCAGACCCAGAAAACAGAGAGAGAGAGAGAGAGAGATAGAGAGAGAGAGAGCGAGAGCGACAAACACACTCGAGCGCTCTCTTTTGTCCCCTGCAGAGCTATTGCCATGAGATTGAGGTTGAACTGGAAAAAAGAGAAATGTCATAGCTTCTAAAAATACAAAGTCCAAAAGCAGAGCTATAGGCGTATTTTGTTCTCCTCCAGATATTAGAAGTGCATTACAGATTCATTATTCATGAGGGTTGAGATGGATGGGGGAGGGGGACATATGGTGCACGCTGCGTGTGGTGAAATATTAAAAAGCCATGTCAGCGTTGAGGCCACAGTCCCACCAGGTGGGCAGATCTGCCGGACAAAGACAGCTCACACCTGACAACGGGCCCCGGCGGACGCACGTCCCGTGATCCTGCACCCAGAGACAAAGGCAGAGGGGACAGGCAGGTAGAAAAACGCTGCTGAAACATCCCCATAGAGGTCAGATGCGACGGTCAACGGCGAGACATCTGTGGTCTTGCTGGAGATTGGGGGGACGGAGGGAGAGAGAGTTAGGGGGCAACAAATTAGAATAAAATGAACAGGTCAGAGGCTTGATTATTTGTGCGACCGGAGGTGCATCGTAATCATCCTGCTGTGCTACTTTAGTGCATCCTAGCCGAACAGATTGGAAGGCATAGTGTGATCCATTTGGGAGCCGACAGAATGATAGAAGAGAAAAAATGGCGTGATGTGCTCTTCAGTATTTTTCTTTTATTCGTAAGTAAACATTAATGTGTGTTACAAGAAAGTACAATTTCAGTCCTTTAACATCAGAAGTTTAATTTTGCCATTTTTTTTGTAATTTTTAGTGAAGTTTACTAGCAATTCCTGTGTAAAAAAAAAACAACTAAATAATAATAATAATAAATCTGATTAAAACCTACAACATTTTTTCTCAGTGTATTCACTAATAGTGTGCGTGCACAATTTTGTCCATGAAATTTTGTCAGTAGTGATGAGACTCATTGTTCTAAATAATCATCACATGTAGATTATGGGAGAGAAATTATATATTTAAAGACAGGGTGTGTTTGTAAGCTGTTGTTTATTAGGAATGCTAATGAGCAGGTTGGTAAATGACCATTATGAGTCTAATAAAACCAAGCTCATTTATTGCTAATGGGGTATTTAACAGATTTATCATGATGGATGCCTGTCTATCATATTCTTATCTGGATCGTGCTCTAGCCTGAATGGAGCACACTATGATAAATTGAGAGACTATGCATGCTGGGTAATTAACTTAGATGAGCCACAATGTCCAAGGTGCTAAGGTTTTGCTCAGCCGTTTTGGAAAGAAATTAATACGGTGCTTTTATTCCGCAAGGACACATTGAATTGATCAAGAGTGACAGTAAAGACATTTATAAAGTTACACTAGATTTCTATTTCAAATAAATGCTGTTCTTTTGGATGTTCCAAGAATGATGAAAAGAAAATGTATTACAGTTCACAGTTTCTACAAAAATACAACGCATTCTCACCCCAAGGCGTCACCTTTGACCATGCTTCAATATTTGACGTTTTAGGCGCCCTTTATGAAATTCTGTCACTTACATGACGCGATCCTACGGCGTCATCTAACTGACGCTAAAGGAAAGCGTCTGCTAAAGGACGCGGTTAGGTTTAGGTGTGGGGTGTGGGTAGGGTACACGCGATCCTAGGGCGTCATCTAACTGACGCTAAAGGGCGCCTAAAGCGTCAGATATTGAAGCATGTCCAAATGCTTCCCAAGGCGTCAGTTAGGTGACGCCTTGGGAGTGAGAATGGGCTGAAAAATATTAAGCAGCACAACTGTTTTCATTTCATGATGAAGTTTTTTGAGCACCACATCAGCATAGAATTTCAGAAGGATCATGTGACACTAAAGACTGGAGTAAAGATGATAAAAATGCAGCTTTGCCATCACAGGAATAAATGCAATTTATATATATATATATATATATATATATATATATATATATATATATGAAGAGTTCAGATGCAAAAGCCTCTAAATGCCATTTGAATTTTTTTTCTAAAATGACCATTTTTATCAAGCTTGTATATTTAAGTTCAGTAATTTCACTTAAATGACAATTAATAGGTAATCTTCATTGCCATTTAAGTGAAATTACTGAACTTAAATATACAAGCTTGATAAAAATGATCATTTTAGAAGAAAATTTCAAATGGCACTTAGAGGCTTTTGCATCTGAACTCTTCATATATAAAGTAATTGTAAAAATATTTTACAATGTAGATTTGAAAATCCTGCTTCCTCCCTTATTGTTGAATCACGGAAGCTGCACCAGTTACTTTTGCCAAAAGATTTATTATTTATACATCTGTCATGTGTCAGACAGACAGAAACACAGGCATATAAGAAAGGCTATATGAGAGGAGGTCTTCATTCCACATTTATCTGTTCCCCATTTCTCATCTTCTCATCTTGCTAGCTTTAAATGGTTTCTCTAGGTTTGTCCTTCCTCTCACTCTATTTTTAGTCTTCATACAATATTACAGTTTTTGCTTTATTTTTTATTAAATAAATGCTGCATGAACATGACGAGTGAACATAAGTGATTTCTTTCAAAAACATTAAATCTTACTGGCCTTTAACGGTTCAAACTGTATCGGCAGGTTTGACAATACTACTGTATGTGCTTGGGCAATGTGAGCTATTTTTGTATAATTATTAGTATATTTCAGCATCTTTGATTGGGTGGAACAGTCATCACATTGATGCTGCCCTGACTTTTATGTGGTCTAACCCTTTCATTAGGGCTACAAATGTTCCTGAAAGAGACCAAGAGAGAAGAAAGAGAGAAAAGAGACACCGGCAGACATAGATGTAGAAAGGGGCTAAGTATGTACCCACTCCCTCTGCCAAGCCTTGATCAGACCCTCATAAAAGGCTCTTTCCGTGGCAAGCCAGCTTTCATGAATAGCACTGATGACAGCCCCAAATTTCCAGGCGCAGCGAAGCACTGCATGGGAATCACAGGTGGCGACTGGCTTCATCACTCCGATTAACCTCTTCCAAACTGCTCTTCTGCTGTCTGAAACTGTGTTTAAGGAGGGACAGACTGAATCTGGCAAGATGATAGATGAACCCATCTGAAGGGCAGGATCTAAAAAGACTGAGAATGATGAGATTTAGAACTCCATCATAGCTGTGTCCTTTATGTTGTAAATGGTTAAAGCCCCAGCAAGTCCATAAGGTGCCCGCGAGGGAGCTGTAAACAGAAGGAGACTGTAACTCAGAGGTCTGGGGACAGATAGAGAAGAATGTTCTCAACAGATAGTGCAAGTGAGAAACGCCCATGATGCAACAAGATGAAGACCACTAAGACCCTGAAAATCTCTGAATGAAATATAAATCTCTATTTGGTATGAGTATCTGTCTGGCCATTCAGACTGATCCTTTGATGTATCAATTTCAAGTGGCTCAAATAATAGCTATAATTTTCGGTGTAAAAACAATGCCGGCATATTGACGGTAATCTGCACAAAAGATGTCCAAGCTGTTTTCGTTTTTTAACTAGGATTTTGGCCTCAGGTTCATCAATGTTTAACTTATATTAAATAAACATAAACAGTTTTTGCTAAACTGATTGAAACTCTCTTCACATCCCAATTGCAATCAATTTTCTTAATAACAATCAATATCTTGGTAAAATTAAATGTACATATATCTTGTCGAAGTCACAGGACCAAAACAATTTCAACCAAAATCAGCAACCTTTTACAGTTCCTCCTAAACCAAAACAATGAGCTTACCGTGTCATGTTTTAATTACAAGATGGCGACCTGTGATATTCTATACAGAGCTGTTCACGTCCTCAGACTCAGGTTTAATGCTTTTCTATGACAACACAATCAACACTGAAAAGTGAAAACTGAAAAGTTGATTACATTTATTATTATTGTAATGTTATGTGGTTTTTGAGACATGAGGTGATTTAACCCAACTCTTGTGATGCTTTGCAGTCTCTGCTCTGGATGTGTTCATGTGTTTTGGAGAAGGCATGGCTTTGGAGATGCTCTAAAGGGATCTTCTGCTGCCTTTATGAGCTATCAAAAATTCCCTACTCCCCAAGTTCTGATGATGAGCTTGTCGCATTCAAGTGCTTTGTTGTTGGAAAGAACATGATCATGGAGGACACCAGGTTTATTCATGCTTATTTATTGGAAAAATCGTATTAAAGGGAAACTTTTATTCCCTTAACTAAGACGAGTTGATACATACAGTACCTCTCTCGTCTCAGTTCGTGCACTCAATTGCTCTGGCGCGTGAGACACTTTGTTAGCACTTAGCTTAGCCCAGTTTTAACATTCAATGTTCATCAATAAACCTCTGGCGCCTAAAGAGTTAAACATTATCTTTGTCATTGGGCATGTTCCCGGCATGAAGCCTATGGAGGAGTGAGACAGCTCTTAGATTTAATAAAAAAATATCTTAGTTTGTGTTTCGAAGATGAAAGAAAGTCCTACAGAGTTGAAAACAACATGAAGGTGAGTAATGGACTATGTGCACGTTAGCATATGCTAGTTCCGGCTGCGATACCGATATGGGGTGTCTAGTTTCCGGTAGCCTGATGGACGACGTAGAGGATGTATGTTTCTCCAGATGTCTTGAACATTTGCCGAATATTACAGTCGATTATGTTCATCGACTGGCTAATGATTTTCCTCCAGCTCCCCAGAGCAAGAGAGAAGGGGTTTAAATATTACATTTCTCAGTATTTGCATCATTTTGAAAGGAACGTTAAGTCACAACAACATCCATGCTCAGACTGATCTCATGAAATTGCGTATGTATGACACGTATCACGTATTTTTGGCATGCTATCAACACGCATAATCTCTTTTCAGCGTGTTTATAAATACCGTTGACTTAACGTTATTATTGTATATATATATATATATATATATATATAGCATATGACCTACCTCAACCCCAACCTACCCGTCACTCCTACCATCCTAGGAAAAAATAAATATCGCTCCCCAGATGTAGATCTACATTTTGTTTTGTTTCGCTCGGACATTTGACGGCGTGTACATACGCGGTACACGTGGAATCACTCGGACATTAATGTTGCCATGCTACGTGCTCAAGCTATGCGATTTGGTAACTGTTATATCTCTCTATACATTATAAAATGCGAAATCATGCGTTAGAAAGTGCATTTTCCAGAACAGTTTGTGTTGGCCATTGTTTTGTTTATGATGTTCAGAGGCTATGTTGTTGACAACCACTATCGTCATATAGATCAGTGTTGACAACCACTATACATGTCATACAGGGAGTAAAGGTATCCGACGTTGGTTCGTTCGTTATCACCTGCTTGGGTGCGGTGACAGAATGTGAAATATCGTTTACTTTTCACAATGCAGCAGCGCCTGGCTCCACCCAAATATGAGTGAAAACTGTGTTGGTTGACTTGACAATGAACAAACGAACATAGTTTTAGACAAATATATTTAGATAGCTAAGCTTTAGATAGCCGGTCCACTGATGTAGGATGTAAACAACGGCAACCGGAACCGAAGTACCCAACATCCGCCCTCAGGGCGGAAGTTAGCATTTTTCTCGTGCACATAGTCAATTACTGACAGAATTTTCATTTTTGGTTGAACTAACCCTTTAAATATGAGTGTGTCTAACCTATATGCACACAATTTGTTAGATAGCACAAGCAAATTAGTAACATTTATTTCGGATCTGACTAAATCAGGGGGACAGTGAATAATTTGAAATGAATAAGGTTCTCTCAGTACACTACCCAGTATTTATAAATACTTTTATCTTGATGTGTATGGTTTTTGACTGATTGCACTCTCAGGGAAATGCTCATTGTTTTTTGCAGTTTTAATTTACATTGTAATTAGAACAGTGCAATTAATTAACCTCCACTAAGTACCACTTAATAATCCACATGGAGTGCTGTTAATTACTTCAGTGTGATAATCATAAACCGGTCATTCAGTCACAATGGCGATTCTTTTGTCCCAGATGGTGAAATGCTCACTGTCCCAGATTTGGAAAAAAAAGGAGATTAAAAATACCATTAACGGTAAAGCTCTCTGAGCACAGGAGAATTTTGTTGCTGGGAGGTTGATCATTCATAGCTCTGGAGTTATGAATGATCAACTTGTTATGCCAACCCCAAAATTGTATTCTTTAATAACCAAATACCAAGAAATAGCTTGATTTTAATGCATGTTTTGTCTTATTTTATATAATTTGATAAGTTTGATATGATAAGTCATCTTAAGGCTCCCTTGGAAGTTTATTTAGGCCCTCTGGTGGACCCCGGTCCCCTACTTGAGAACCACTGATGTAAATGATGTGAAAATCGCCCTTTTCTCATCATCATTTTGTATATTTAAATACAGAATTATTGGAGAAATGAACAATCTCACAGAAATCACCTTTAGTATCTTAAACGGTCTAAGAAATTGTTGAAATCCATCCTGGAAAACGTCATCTCTATTTGCTTGCCATTTCTTTGCTCATTAGTTGAAAAGGCTGAGATATTAGGGAAATATTTGTTTGGTTTTGGCTTGTGGACTGCTGTAAGTTACAACTTGTAACACCTCCACACTTTAAATATACTTCAATGTTATATCATCTCTCTGGCCATATCACTTAAATTCATGCAACCCTCATCATGAGCTCTGCATATTGTATCTGCGGGCTGTAGTATTGAAAGACTGACCTTAACTTCTCTCTCAGGCCAGTAGCAAAAAAAAATAAATAATAATAATTGCTTCAAAATCATGCATTCACTAGCAGAAGTGGAAGCTTTGAAAACCTTCTCTGCATGCTTTATTTATGCAAGAGCCGCAGAAAGTGCAAGAGAGAAGAGGCATAACTGACCGGCAGAATTTTTTCCGGGGACATAGGAACGGGAGCTGCCCCGTCATCAGCACTTCATAGGAAAGCGCAGCCACATTAGCCAGCGTGGCAGAACCACTTCGTCATGCTGCAGATTAATGTGGCTGCCATTTGCTGTCCCATGAAGCCACTGGGATGGAAACTAACATGGAAAATTGTTCACACACACACACAAAAAAACCTGGCCAGTCCATTCACATGTCTCTCTTTGTTTTTCCAGAAGCACGCGCAACCAAACTGGTGTCAAGAGAATGAGAGTGAACACTCAATACACCATGCGGTTTGACCACACAAGTCAAAATGTATCAACTCTGTGGTGCTCGATCAACACAATCACTCCAATCACATCCAATATCTTGAAGTTTCATTCCAATTCTATAGTTTAAGAATCATATTTTTTCCATTTTAACACTCTCACGTCAGATCAGATTTCTCAGTCGCAATGCATCTCTCTTCTATCATGCACAACGTGATCCGTAAACAAGGCACTGCCCTGTTGGATTATCGGTAAAAACAAACTCTGTGATCAACAAAAGTTTATGATGCTTTCATGTTTTGCCCAGCAAGAAAATTATCACAGATGAACACAACTTTTATGAAATTTGAAGCGCGGTCGCCAGAAGTAAAAAGCTAAGGGTAGGCTATGAACGAACCACCACGGACCCATGTCACCATAAGCATCTGGAAACTCTTTCAGCTTTTCTAAAAACAATTTCCCAGAATGTTTAAATCAGAATAGTTCACACGTACATGAACTGAAAAGTTGTATTTATGCGTATTTGCCTTGCTATCCGGGGGATGATTCCGAGTTCGGAATTTTGCCCAAACCCAGAGAGAACCCACACACACACACACTGGGGTAGACCCAGCCGAGTGTGAGGTGATGGGGTGGTGGAGGGATGCTGAGACACTTGTCATGAGACAGGCGATGAGGAAAAGCTTTATTTATTTATTTTATACCGGCTTCCTCTTGAGCTGATTTATTACCTGAACGTGCTCCTCCTGAACTTTGTTACATAAAACTGTATTCATAAGAGTACAGTTAGCTCTAAGTGAAACGGGGTGTAACAGCAGACTGAATTTACCTTTTGGGCGTGATGATCGCCTCTATAGTCCCATTTAGGCATTTTTTTTTTTAGCAACCGCCTTTATCAAGACACAACAACTTCAAAAAATCACTAGTGAGATAATATTGATGTATTTTATGTTGCAAGATAAAACGTTAAAGTGTCTTGAGCTTGTGTTCACCACAGACCTTATTTCAGCCATTTAAACCAAAAACCTTCGGGACGATGGAACGATGGAAAAAAGGACTGCTTGTGCATGGCATGAAATGAAGGATTTTACTATTTTAAGTAATACATATTATTATTTATTGAAAATAGACTTCTGACTTTATGTCCTGCCTTTCAATGCTTCTCAACTTGTGGCTTATGCCTTTATACAGACTAATCAATTGCATCTACACTTGCACCCTGAAAATGGAGTTATGTAACATACACGGCCAAAATGGCAGGAAGTGTGGGGAGCATGCTTATGTGTTTTGGCTCATTCTGTGCTAGCAGTGTTGGGCCGTGGTATGACCGTCTGGACTCGACACAGGGATTACAAGTGTCCACTGTGTAGAAGGATGGGTCTCACAGGAAATGACACGTGCTGTTCGCACCCCACCCACTCTGTGCAAGTGGTAAAGCGACTGCTGGAGACATAAAGGTTACTATTGCTGTTGAAATGTTTACCACACATTAGCCTCCCCACATTTCATCCAACAACAGAAACATATGCCTGCTCTGTCCTTTAAAGGGATAATTCCACCAAAATTTACAATTTTGACATATTTTTTTCATTTATAACACTCATGACTTTACTCAGTGCAATTTTTTTTTTTATTGAAGAATTTCCCATTTCTTTTCTGTGTCCTGAAAGTCAATGGTGACCAGGGATGCCATGCAAGATTGCATTGATTTTCAATGAATAATGTCAGTGTGTTCGTCACAAGCACACATTGTATGCCTTCAAAAGTGCAATGAGTCATATGAACTATAGTTTTCTTTTTCTTTTTTTTTTCTTTTTTCATTTGTCCTTTACACGTTTTTAAATGACTTGAGGGTTGGTAAATTATGACAGAATTATCATTTTTGGGACAACATGCTAATTCTTATTTGTTTGTCTTCATGACCATGTCTGTGATGGTAGCTGGTGACAGGCATCCGGTGCTGATGTCAAAAAACTGTCTTAGAGCCCAGGAGGACTTGGATAAAAAAAAAAAAAAGGTCAAGGCACATTTGTTTCAAGGACATGTTGTAGAACAATTACCATTTACCAATGCATCTCCCTTTAGTCGTATCCAACAAAGATTTTTTGTTAACACCAGAGAGGGGATTTGAATTCAAATCATAGTCATTTCAAACACTGCTGGGCTCAGCGGATGTATTCAAGATTGATTTTCTTGTTTAATGCTGGTCATGTGTTGCTTGTTGATTTGAGTCCTTTGCAGTATAGTAGGACTTTGAGTCAATGGGTAGTTCTAACAGCAGTCGCTTACTGTGAGAAACTTGCTGTGTTGTTGAAGGTGCAAACCTGAGCCGTCTCTGAAGATAAGGATTTTCCTCCATCTGCAGTGTCTGATATGCAGCTCCACTGAAACAGGCTTTGCGTTCAGAGAATTTCCAAGCCGCTTTGGCGCCACAGCTGTCAGGGGACATCAGCCAAGGTTTCCTAAATTGATCAGGCGCTGAGAGATTACTGGTCAACAACAACCATTTCTCCCCAGTCTCTCGAATCATGCCTGCACACACACAAACACACACACAGACAGACACACACTAAATCTCGGCCTCTAATGGAGGATAAACAGACAGTACATTCTCCCTCAAGCCGTCCTGTCCAGAGGTTGTGATATGAACAATCATTATCTATCTATCTGTCATTTTGATTTGCTTGATAGATATATCCCATTCCATGTGTGTTGTATGTAGATTTGATATATCATTTTTTTTTAATTATCAAGTTATATTTATTGTATTTTTTTTTAAATAGACCACATTTTTTCAGTTTTGTACCAATATAAAAGTCTTGATCTAGCCTAACTTCGTCATACTCATATTCTAGTCAGAATGTGAGTCTGAAACTGCTCCATGGGGCTTATAGAGTGCCGAAGTTACGATGTCACTCTGTAGGCCAAAACGCGAAAGTGAGTTAGCATTTTAGCACTACCGGTTCCCTCGCTCTAAAGTCAATGGGATTTTTGAATGGGCTTTTGCTAAATTGCCTAAAATAAGGTCTGTTGTGAACAAAGCCTCTAAATATTTTCATGTTTTTATCTATAACATATAGTTATAACCTTTTTGTTTACTTTATTGTGTCTGCGTGTGTTTTTAATAAACTTTATATAAGCTTCGAAATGTATAAATTTTGGATTAACTTGTAAAGATTATCTTGATAGACAAAATTTGTAAGGGTCACAACTCTTTGTTAAACACATATATAATTTTTTTGCGATTTTCCAAAAGTATATGGGGAATGCATAGCTTTTCGATCAAGGGAACCCATGCGCCGCTAACTTCCGAGTTGTCCAGTGAAGTGACGTCATCACTTCGGCACTCTATTAGGCGTAACCAAATCAGGGGAAGGAAAGAAAAAAAAAACCTCTGCAATCAATAGACCGACAACCAGCAAAGCAGTGTATTTTTTTATTTTTTTTTATAAGCTATGCAAAGTTGTCAACAGAACTCAACTACACGCACGCTGGAATAAAATAATGAGTGTTGCTTCTTTTACTTGATCCTCCATGAGTGCGACCAAAAGAGAAACCACCACAGGGTTTTCATTGCGTCCCATTTTCTTAGCGACCATCGGAGCCAGCTGATAAAATAAACTGAATCCCATAGGAAGGACGGCAAAAATCTTTCCGATCGACAAATGCTTTGATTGCAGTTCTCTGTTCGTCTTTTAAAATGAATGCGCTTTTGATTTATTTTACAACAGACGTAATAGCAGAATCTAGGCTACATCTCAATTCTCCAGCTGCAGTCATATTTGAGGGAAACCAGTTGAACCCAAGGGCTCTTTGATAACGTGATGATTACGTAACTGCAGATCATCTCTCCATCATCTTATAAAGTCTGTCCTGGCAATTTGATTGGCCCGACTAATTGTGAACGATCATAATTACTCCTCAACGGATCGAGTCCAGACCGAACTTCCCGACCAAAAAATGTTGCGGGCGGGGTTCGGCCTGGCATCCTGGCTCTTGACCGTCTCTTTTAATCAATTTAATACGTTTACTTATTCATTACATACCATACTTGGGTCACAAAAAGAAATATTTAGCTAATTTAGCAAAAATATGCCTAAAAACATTGAAGTATCAAAAAAGCATATGACTCTTTCAATTCCAAATCTTTTGAAGCCAGTTTAGAGGAACACAAGAATCATTCTCTGAAAATTCCCTGAAAATCTGGCATTCTGCCAATTCAAATCATTATGTTTGGATATAGCTGGATGTTCATTGCTTCTTGTGTGTTTCTTGATACATGTAAATGGTTTTCTTTCTTTTTTATGTCAAAATGACAGACAGCATTTGGAAATATCTGTCAAGATTTGGTAAACAGGTTGCCACGACCTTTGTTTCCATCCTAGGATATATCATTTTTGAAACAGTCTTGAAATAAGTCAACAACAGCCATTCAAAACAGGGTTGTAATGAGCAAGCAAATTCTAATATCAGCAAGCCAAGCAATACATTTTCACCACATTTCTAAAAATAGATGTATTTTTCTTGTTTTTAGAGTCACACGCATCTGTATTTTTTCAGGGCGTGGAGGAATCTAATGGGAGTCAGCTCTTTTCAATTCATTTTGCTCTCTATCGATTTTTATCGGCAGCTCAATTTTCACATCTGAGTCTTAATTGCTTATGCAATCCCTATGCCATATTCCAATTCTCAAAGAGATGAAAGAGTTGGGAGGAGAGGATAACTCAGAGGGGGCCGTAGCTGTGCTGGAGACAGTGGCCTTTTACCATAGATTATAGTGCCCTCTGTTGACAGGTCCTTGAATTTTTGCAACATGCCTGGATGCAGATTGGAGGAAAAATGTTTCTCTGTTTATGGCACAAAATCAAATTATGTCATCTTAGATCGTGTCTGTTTTAGCTATCACATTGATAATAATAGTATTTCTGGTGCTCTCATGTTATGAGTCATCTATGAGGGAGAAACAGTGGGCAGTTCACAAGCAGTTCCTCCTTCTTCCAGTAAAAACAAGTCCTGCTTTGATGCATAACATGATTTCTCTTCTGAAACATGATTTGTGGGATGCCTTGAACTTGCTTTTGTGCACACCCGATAAGCAGTGTGCATTTATTTCCTCTTTAATTATCATGCGGGTCAGTGGTCAGGGATGCAAAATGAAAACATTAAGAAAATGAACAAGCTTTATAAAGAAGTGTTTTGCCTGAATAAGCATCTACGATGGCAATGACCTGTCAATCCTTTCCCATGATCCATTCACCCGGTTTTTCATCAGTTTTGAGCTTTGATTTTGATCGCATGAATGTCAAGCACTTTTGAACATGTACTGCCTTGCAAAAATGGGCCAGAAATGTGTTAGAACCGAGTGAATCAAGGACAAGGCCCACTGTGGGCCATTAGAAATCTAATTAATGAAATTTAGCTTTGAGTTGCTTTCAAGGCCCGTCCTAGTAACTTGCGAGTTGAGTTTCATTTCAATTTTGCTCTCCCCTGCTGTCACTCATGATGTGCGTAACACAGCACTGCATAATTGAAAACCAAGCGCCGCATCCTAGAATGTCTCTCTCAGCAGATTTTGACGCTGTAAGCCCTTGACCAGCAGAGAATTAATAATTGTTACATGGGTTCCACTTGCTACAGTCACCCTCTATTTGTGCAAAACATTTAACCCTTGTATCACAGTATTCCACAAATACACTGCAGTAAAATTCATCTGTTTGACATGTTACATGCATTTGTGAACTTGTGTTCTTTTCATGTACGCCTTTTAATTGCCAAAGCCCTTCATTAGCACACAATATGTAATTATAATTACACGACTGTACGTCTCATGCTGATAGACTGATGGAAAAACAGACATTGAGGAAGATAATAAGAGAGAAAATTGCAGTTTAAATGTGCGATTTTACATCTTGGTGTATGTTGACACAGGGGTTCTCTTACGAGAGGTTCTCTCGTATTGCATAATATCTTACTGTACGCTAGGGGAAAACCTCTTTTCCACAAGATATTGAATCCAAACATTACCTTTAATTTTGAATTCATGTAAAATGCTTTGCGGCAGCATGAAGACATAGGCAAGGCGGCTCGCACGGCTATTGGCTGTCCTGCGGCAACTGCAGCAGCCTATCGGGAGAGGCCCTTGGTGACGTCAGAGCCAATGGGGGCTCTTCGCACTAAAATCGTACTAAATCAAAAAATATTCTCCAGAAGATTTTGGTGACACTTTATTTTGATGGTCCCTTTTGAACATTCTGTTGACTATATAACTTTGCAACTTTACTCCGTCCTTTGGATGAGACGTTAACCCAGGGTCCTTACTCTCTGTGGTCTTTAAAAATCCCAGGATGTCCTTCAAAAAAGAGTTGGGGTTTAACCCCGGCATCCTGGCCAAATTTGCCTCTTGGCCTCTGTTCATCATGGCTCCTAATAATCCCCATATACTGATTGGCTTCATCACTGTCTCCAGTAAGCTGTAGGGTGTTCTGGTGCAATATGGCTGCCGTCGCATCATCCAGGTGGATGCTGCACATTGGTGGTGGTTGAGGAGATTTCCCCCTTCCGGATATAAAGCACTTTGAGTACACAGAAAAGCACTATATGAATGTATCAATTTTATTATTATTATTTATCAGCATGTCAACTAACCTCCCTAAAAACACAAGTAACCAGCAATGTAAACAGCAATACGTCTCGACTGACCACTTGTGATCAAATCACTCAAGACAGATCTTAATACCAGGTATAAACATGGCCTTGATGTTACATCCACATTGATGTAAAATGAGAAGATCTGGTTCATTTGTATGTATTTCCTCTGTCCTCTGCAAGCAATTAGCCTACAGCACACAGAGCTCTTAAAAGAGGTCACAGTAATTGCTAGGAGGTGGGTGATAAAAACGAGACCAGTTAAATTATCATAGGCAGACAGGCCCATGGTTTGCGGCATCAGTTCTTCATCAATAAACTGCCTCTGTCGTTAACAGGGCCTGGGAGGGAGATTGGAGATTTAATATGGGTGTTATCTTCTTTGGAAACCCTACTGAGGCATGTATCGTATTTTAGATCTTATGACTTTTCTCTTTTCTGGTGTTATAATTCATAACACATTCATGTCTCATAAATTGAAGACAACTCTGCTATGCTTTTCTTGGCAATTCCGTCCGAGCGTGCGTGGTGTCCAGCGAGATGCTGTAGGATTGAGTGATGTCATCTCAGCTCCATAGTTAAAGCAAATTAGAGATTTCAATGGAAAGCCCAATGGAATGACAACAAAGAAAAGAGGCTGAAAGCCAGGGAAAAGGAGAGGTATCTCTGAGTGGTTTGAACATGGCAGATAGTTTAATAAAAAATTTGTAGTCATTTCTCCGGATCCAATATTTGTGAGATGCGCATGAACGCACTTTATCATCAAACACAATGTCTGACAGAGATCTGCATAGAGGAAGTGAGTGTGATGGAAGGGCCATTACCGAAAGCGGATTTTTTTTTTAACAGTGAGAGTTTCCTTCACATAAAATTGGAAAATAAATAAATAAATAGAAACATGCTGTCTAGCTCAATTTACTAAAAATAAAAATAAAAATCTCCAAATGGTTGCATTTGAAGTCTAAATTGATGTCTGTACAGTTTCTAATGATGGGATTTGTCTAACTCCATACACCCAAAGGCTACTGGCAATCAAATACTGTCCTGCGGATTATTTACACACAAAGGAATGATTCAGCAGTTTAACCATACGTTTTCTGAAATGTATATTTTTCAATGAGAGTTTAACAATGTAGTAAATGTATCCATCAGCTTATTGGGGCTCATTGTTGATTTGGGGCTCATACTCTGAGGCTCTCACTTTGCCTCTCATGCAAAATCTTTATTGTTCATGCCAGGGTTTCATAATTCGTTCCCTGTTCTCTTGTTCATGAGGACACAAATTGTGTTAGTCACTGACAGAAATAATCAAATATTAACTATCAGGCCCCATTTATTCAATCCACAAACTGAGTCTGTAAAATTTGAAAGCATTTTGAAACACAGGCAGCAGAAGAGCTATTTTTGAAACTTTCTTAAGATGAGCAATCAAGTTTTTGTCAAGACTTATGCCAGGTTTTTCAATGAAATTATGCATTAAATAAATCATAAGAGGTCTAATTTTCCTGTAAAGAAGCATTGTTGCTGAGAGCTGAGTGTGCTACAAAGATCTGAATCCTACAGTGATCTGCAGTGTCATAGTTTGCATTTAGAGGTTCTGAAGAATACTATAAAATTGGAGGTGTCTCCAAAACTGTCAGGACTTTGAGTGTATTAATTTATGAGCTCGTCGTAAAGGAGCTCCACTAGGCATTGCGCACCATGGCGTTGCAGAGCATTTCATTGATCTGCTTGCATGAAATATGCAATAAATATGTCCCAGACCCTGTGTCTGACAATTGATGAAATTTCACAAACAAAGAGTCAGTTTGATCTCTCTTGCTTTTCCCAGAAACGTGTAGCATTTAAAATCACACAGCCTCTTTAATTAGACACTTCTAGCCTCTCCTGTGACATCTAGCTTGTTTTTGTATTATGGAGAACTCTTTTCTTTAGCCCAAAATGTCCCAAATCAACAAAAATATATATGTGGCATACATAAATAATCCTTCCTGCTGGACTTGATTCATGCTTCTAAGATCCAGCGCAGCTAAAAGTGTTCACTTGGTTTTTGTCAGCAGAAAATCTTTATTTTTAACCAGAAGCACCTATAGGGGCAAGATTTCCACTGCTTATAAATCATATAACATCATTCTCAAGCTCTGCAATTGACACATCTGTATTTTTATGTACAGTATTCTTATTAGGCTACACCACATGTTTTATCGTGCAATTTATACGTGAAAATTAGTTTTTACGTGCACAGCTACGCAGTTCAATTTCAAGGGAACTTCGAGCTGCATTTGAGACGCGGTGAGAATGCCCTGTGTGATAATGTCGTGAAGCACCAACGCATTCTCATCCTTTAACGGCATATAGAACGCTATATGACAAAACGGCGCTATACTACGCTCATGGCACCCGTTATCGTTAATATAACACGCCGGTGAGGGCTAAGTTTAGGTGTGGGGTAGGGTGTGCGTGTCATATTTACGCTAAAGGATTTATAACGTCTTGGGTTCGTGTGTTATATTAACGATAAAGGATGCCATGTGCGTAGTATAGCGCCGTTTTGTCATATAGCGTTCTATATGCCGTTAAAGGATGAGAACGGGCTGGAAGCACTTGTAAAATCAGTCCAATGCAACAGCCCATTCTCACCCCCAAGGCGTCACTTAACTGACGCCTTGGGAAGCATTTGGACATGCTTCAATATCTGACGCTTTAGGCGCCCTTTAGCGTCAGTAAGATGACGCCCTAGGATCGCATGTACCCTACCCCCACCCCACACCTAAACCTAACCGCGTCCTCTAACTGACGCTTTCCTTTAGCATCAGTTAGATGACGCCGTAGGATCGCGTCATGTAAGTGACGCTAAAGGGCGCCTAAAACGTCAAATATTGAAGCATGGTCAAAGGTGACGCCTTGGGGTGAGAATGCGTTGAATGCAAGCCTAAAACATCATGGGTGACGTCATAGACCAGGAAACTATAAAGCACCCCTGAAATCAGACCGTGCCAGCTTCTGCACCTTCAGCAAGTGCTCTTTGTGAAATCTGTCCTTGTCTATTTATTGTTGTCTGTCAAGCCCAATAAATACATATATCTATATATTATCATGGTGAGTAAGCAAGATTATAGATGTTGTGTTGTTCCCTGCCCTCGTTACATCACGGGTGGAGACACACATCAGCTTTGTGTTGCTTGTTTGGGAGTGGAGCATGCCCAGTCAGTTCTCGAGGGAGCACTCATGCAACTCCCGTTTTTTTTTTTTCCCGATATCCACACCGAGGACTCCAAGGAGGAGTCGCAGTCCAAGCCTGTTAGTGGTAAACAGAAACTGAGGACTGTTATCACTAAAAGAGCTTGGGTTAACACTAGAAGTGCCAGAATTCCAAAACTACTAGAACGGCCACAAACGGTCATTTTGACCGTTAGATTCAAAACAGTGTTGACGAATAATTTTCGTAATTATTTTCATAAACCACATTTTTTCAAAGACGAAAACGAGACGATAACTAAATAAAAACTAGGTTTGAATGACAAAAACTATGACGAAAATGTTAGATAGGGACGATTTGCGAAGCGGTCAATAGGCTAATAAAAATAATAGGGCTTGCAGAACTAGTGAACAGCCCATGCAGCAAAACAAACAGCGCAGGACGGGGCAGCAGAGCTGACCAGGATCATCTGACATGAATGGAACATCTGGATCCGCCTTGTCTGATGATAGCAGCCATCTCTTTTTTCTTAATATGGAATCTGACTCTGAATCACTCTCTGATGAGGAGGAAATGTTAACTTTCACCCAGGAAACGTCACTTTCCACCTCCGATTGTTCCCCTGCATCCGAATCATCACTCGTCAAGTTCTGAAGCATCTCCAGGGCCATGGTTCGAGTCATGTTCCTCCTCATTCGCTCATTCATTTTAGACATTTTAGCCTTGCAATATATATATAGGCTATATAGCCTATAGATAACGTAAGTAAGATAATGTAGTCTGGTTTTATTTGCTTATTTCTGATCAACAGCTAATGTAGAAATTATTATAGCAAACACTCCTACAGAGGTGACCGGACGGACCTTTCTGTTGACAGTTGAGAGAGAACACGATCAACCGCGGGATATTTAACAAAAAATACCGCAAAATTCAGTTCGGTCAAAATTTGACCGTCTATGGCCGAAATAGGTAAATATGCTCATTTTTTTTTTTTTTTTGCCTCACATTTACGTAACTTAATTTATATGAAAAGCATTTTAAACGAAAATACAGACAATTTTAGGAAAAGTCAGGTACCAGCAGGATTTTATTATTTTTTTTCAACAAAGTTATTGTAGATATAAAATTCAAAACGGTCAAAATGACCGTTGTGGCCGTTCTAGAGTTGAAGAAGAAGAAGTCCTGATGCCAGGGTGGTCCCCTCCAGGGAGTTCAATCAAATCCAGAGGCCAGTCTCAAGAGGCTGGTTCCCTTATCTGAATTTTTGGCAGCGTGAAAAGTTCTTCCAAATATTTCTATATGGGTCTGCGCATAATAGAAAGGGGTTTCAGAATTCAGACCAGTTCGGTTCTCATCCGCCCAGATTTCAAGGGGTCCTTCATACATTAGTGGACTCACAGCAGGCTGTGGTCATGGAGCAAGAAATACTGACACTACTTCAAAAAGGAGCTATAGAAAGGGTTTCTCCTCCCAGCAGAGAGTCAGGGTTCTTTTTTCTTTTCTTTTTTTTATGAGAGTGTGCAGCACTGGTCTGTAATATTTTACTTCGGGGAATGATCCCCCATCCCCAGCCAATTTATTTATTTGAATTAGATTTTTTTTATTTTTTTATTTTGGTAACAATGCAGAAGTCTAGCATCACCTTTTCAGTGATTTAATGCATTCTTGCTGAGTAAGAAAAAAAAATCTTTTGAACAGTCCTGTCTATTCCTTCACTATCAGTGTGTGAAGTCCTCAGTATAACAAGATTTTGAATTTACAGTTTCAACTCGATAGTAGTCTTTTATTTCTTCTCTGCACTATTTGGTTTCCCGTTCTTCCCTCCATGTGGACATTCAGACTCATTGTATATCAAAGATTGTGTCTGAAGCTTATGAGACAGTGCCACTTTCTCAGGTTATAATTCTCTTTTCATTTGAATCTCAACTCATGCATAATAAAATGAAATTCTCTCGTATGAAGGCTAGCACAAAAAAAACTGATCAGTTGAATTCTCTTGACTTCAATAATTTTTTTATTTTCTGTTGTTGCTAGGCTACTTGCAAGAAGCACAAAAATAGCTGCAACAAGTGGTGCATAAACGTTAATAAACCTTATAGGCATTTGTAGAGTTTACGACTTCTGCCTGAGAGAATCTGATGGCTGCGCTCCAAACTCACACACTGTGTTGCGGTTGGGAAGGCACGTGATAGCTGTAGCCAGAGACAACGTGAACGTGGGTAAAACGTTCCATATTTACAGCAGTGTTTGAAAAATCCAGAGAAAGCTGAAACCGGTAAGATGTCATGGAGCGAGCCGCAATATTGGAGCTGACAACTTCTCTGAAGGATTGCCTCGAGGGAAATTGCGGAAGTGCCAGTAGTGGTCTGTTTGATAAATCAGAGGCCTTAAACCAACGCAGCTGACGTGTGCCCACCAGCCACTGTCAGAGGCGATTCAAACAGAGATTAAAGGGTCTGATTACAGCACAGAAAGGAACAAACTTTAATTAGGAGAACACAATATTCTCCTGCTGGTTTCCGCTGGCCCAGTCCCCATGCTGTCAAACTATTCCCATGCTTGATCACTGTCATCTGTAACCCAGGCCATGCTATGTAAGTTCACTCTTACAGAATATCTGATTCTTATGAACAGCGAACATGGGGCAGTATAGGATATTATTGACAAATAGCCTAGATGTTCTGTCAGAATGTTGCGGTCACTTGCATGCATGTATGTGCAACAAAACCATTTGTCACACACATTTTCTATAATATGCATTATTTTTAGTTTATGGTATTAAAGGGTATTACGGTATTAATTAAGAAGCCTTAAATTAAAATTATGTTTTCATATCCTCAGACGTTATCCTAGCGATCAAACGACGACAGAACAATGCAATATCAAGTTAAAATCAAATATGTAAAGTAAAGTACTTTAAGTAAATTCAGAATATATCTTTCCAAATTATAAAACGACGTCAATTGGGGGAGCGCGCAGGTATTGTAACAGCCCGTGTGTAGACCACGGATGCTGCCTGTCATTGACTTACATAGGCATCAATTCCGTGGGCACATCACGGATTTTTTGGCAAATCCGTGACACTGCAACGGATTTTGAGTTAAGAGTCCGTGTTCATTTCACGGAATTCTGTGAGATCAGGTTGTTATGTCATTTCAAACTTGTTTACTCCATCAGTGGAACACAAAAGAAGAATTTCTGAAGTAACTAGTCAGTAACTAAATGGTTCAGTTACCTTTCACTTTATTTGTATATTTCTATTATGTTGTATAATATATATATATGCTGTATATTCTGCAGAAGAAAGAGTCACTCATGTTTTGTATACGCCTTATTCACGGCAGCGCCATCTTTGATTTTTAATGAGAATGAAAGCAAGGCTGTGAGGGATAGTCATGCATCTATTTAATGGGCTGTACTGTTATTTAACGTGTTTTCGGATTGTTCTGCCTATGAAACACTGGAAAAATCTTTTATCTTTCCAAAAAAATTCAGTTGACAAAAAACTCCCGACACTGTAAGCTGTGGAAAATTTTAAGTAATCTAGGAGCTTTATTCAGCTTTTTACAGCGGATGCCATTGGAAACACGGTAAGTCTATCCCTGCAGCCTCAGTTTCATACCTGTCATGGCGCTGCTCTGAATAAGGTCTATTACATGAGGTTGAGTAAATGGTGACAGAATTTTCGATTTTGAGTGAACTATCCCTTTAAAAATAACATTTTTATTTTTAATAGTTAACCATTTAATCAAAACTTTTTCTTTCATCTGGCTAAATCTCTGTCTATATCTGGCTATTCATTCATTTATTCATTCATTCAACTAGGTTAAGGCACATTGAGATAAAAATAAATAAATAAATAAATAAATAAATAAATAACGTTCAAACTGTTAGGATGCATTCACTTACATATTAAATCTTTATTCCTTTATCTATATTTGGCTTATTGACCTAGGCATTAATTAATTTAAACGTGCAGCTTATGGAGAATATTTTTCAGGCTCTTTGGAGATTATCTCTCAACAAAACACAATACATTTCAATCTTGATAATTAGCTAATTCTAATTGGGATCACATGGTTCATGTGGTAAAAGGATCAGGATAAGTCTATAAAGCCTTCTTGTGACATTTAAATACAGCGCTTGTTCAAATGCCTATTTGTCGATTCTTTTGAACAGAGCTATAATGATTCATTAATCAAGAATATACTGAAAGGTCATGTTGGTCACTCATTAATTGCAAATAGTAAATTTGCTGTGCTAATAATATTACAGTATGTTTGGAAGTAACATGCAGCTATCAGATCTTTGCTGCTTTACAGCTGCATAGTTGGACATATTCAAATATACATTAAACAAAAACTTTAGCTTTGATTGTAAAGTACAAGTATATGTACATCATTGGTCATTATTTGAATGGCTTTGTTGTGTAAGTATCGAAAGTATGTTAATGCATTAATATAATATTATACACTCAGTTTCACACAATAGGTTCACTGCCCCAACTCTTTCCAGTGCCATATAAATAAGGTGCTAAACGCATCATCAGCTTCTTCGTCTTCAGGGAGCCGCTTGTGTGTGAGCTGTGTAACAAAGCTCTGTGATTGTGTTTGTAAAAATCTTGAGTTTTTATTAGGAGTTAGTTCACACAGGCAGGAAAGTGTTTCTTTGTGTAGTGCGAAAAAAAACAATTTAACAGGTGTGTTCCCTCAACCAGATCTCACGAAATGTGTCTCTAATAGCACACATTGTATTTATCGTGCAATTAATACACGAAAATGATTTGTTACGTGCATTGTCAAATGCACATTAAAATGTGCTATAGAGACGCATTTCATGAGATCAGGCTGGTTCCCCTTGTAAGGCCTGATCAAATTATTGAGGTTCTGTACATCCCGTTTGTAATATATGGACACTAGTTGTGTGTTATGTGCTTAGGAGCGGAGCATGCACGTTCAGGAAAGAATAGCTGGATGAACTCACATATGCATTCTCTATGGTAAATCCTTGGCTCTATACGAGTGATGGGATACAACCCTCTGAGCCCCACGGTTCCAGCCCTGTGTCCGCTGAGGATCTCAGATGGAGCAGAGGAGCTTGAAGGGGTCTTCCTCGCTTCTCCGGCAAGCTCTGCGACTCTGGCCCGGAAGCCCACGTAGCAACTTCTCTGGGTTGAGTGAGAGCAGTTTGCTCATTTCTGGTTCAGAGGAACTAGATATGGTGTCAGTATCAGAAGCCAAGTCAGAAATAATCATGATCGTGACATGCCTAAGAACACATTCACAGTAACCCCCTTTAGAAGAAACAGCGTTCTGGTAGATTGGGGTGTGTTGTGGAATGTGGTTATCGCGGTGCTCCCCCGCAGACATGCCCTGCATGCCTGTCCGCTATGCCACTGATCGCCCCTTTGAAGGCTGTCATTTTCCTAACTGAAAATAGTCCAGTATTTAAGAATTATTATTAAAAACAGTCTGTTAACATTATCCCAAAGCCACTCCAGTGATGTAATTGCACATCCTCCCCAAATCTCACACACCATCAGGTTAATTTAATAAAGGTTCATTTGCTCAGCCACAGCCTGGCTGCATGTGCCTCTTCAGCATTTCTGTAGCCCTGATGTTAAATGATGAAAACTTCGGGTGCCAAGTCAAAGAATAATTCTGAAGCTTAATCCTCTGGCAGAAGAGGAGCATGTGTCACGGTCTCTTTTTTGATATTTAAATGTATTCCCCACTGAAAGATGATGTTTGACTGAACTAGGACAAGCCAGTCTTGTTTAGAGGAGTTCTGGGAAGGACTTGTGGAAATCGCACAAATAAATAGCATCATGTGCAATCAGGGCATATGCTATGACTGACAGAATGTTCCAGCATGGATGGACAATAAAGGCTGATGGCTGCATGGTTGAATCTTCTTGTCAGTATATGACGCTGGCCAGTCATTTGAATGAGTGTGTGCATGAATAATGGAGGAGACGTGACTTTTGTGGCAAAATGATGATTTTTGTGCGAAAACATCCTCCGCTCCTCAGTAGTTGGTATGCAGTGTAGGCTATATTATTTTTGTGGTTATTTCGGAAGTCAAATTATTGAAAGAAATTTGTTTTTTGAAGCCGCACTGAATTAAATATTGCTTGGCACATTTTTTGAATGAACAGAAGGCCTATTTTTGCATCTGGAACAAAACAAATGTATTATGAATCAGTTTGGCACACTGATATAGTGAGAGGATGGAAAGAGTATGTCAGTCCACTGGCAAGTTCTTAACAACACAACCTTCACATAAATCAAATCTAAACAAACAAACAATATTTATCTGTGTCTAGTAAGTTGCTCACTATCATGTGTGTGTGTGTGTGTGTGTGTGTGTGTGTGTGTGTGTGTGTGTGTGTGTGTGTGTGTGTGTGTGTGTGTGTGTGTGTGTGTGTGTGTGTGTGTGTGTGTGTGTGTGAATGCCCTATTTTAACAATCTAAGCGCATGGTGTAAAGTGCACATCGCAAGTGCACTTTGGGCGTGTCTGAATCCACTTTTGCTAGTTTAACGACGGGAAAAATGGTCGGCGCACCCCGTGTATGGTCTAAAAGGGTTTCTCCTATTCTCTTAATGAGTAAAGAGTGTGTTTTGGGCATAACCTGCAATAAACCAATCAGAAACTCATCTCCCATTCCCTTTAAAAAAAGCCAGTTGT
The DNA here is from genome assembly GCF_016745375.1 of Pimephales promelas. The sequence goes on along the minus strand of NW_024121765.1, from coordinate 10,689,125 downwards.
GCTCGCTCCATGGCGGATTGCAATTTACCTCACAACGCATATCGTACCGGGTGTATGATACACACTGTGTGTGTGTTTACATTTTCAGGGACTCAGTATCTTTTCCCAATTGTATGCTTTTTGTTTTATTTAATTTTTTATATGTTTTATTTTATTTTATTTTTTATATGTTTTATTTTACTTTATTTTTTTATGTTCACACCACATGGCCAGATTTCCAAATATTCATTACCAGTAAAGTTGTTTTGTTAAATGGATATTTCACCTCTGGCAAGATGAATGCCAGAAAATGTATTTTTGGCTTATTTTTTTTTTTATAAAAGACAACAGCTCCCAGAATGCACTTGCTTCACTGCCCTAGGAAGCCACGCCTACCGGTAACAGAGCGCAGTAGTTAAACAACAAGTCTAGGCTACTAGTGATGAGTCTGCCCAAAAATGTGTTTCGAGATCGCCCAACATGTCCGGGATTCGGCTTTTGCATTCCACAGTCGCTATGCATTATGCTTAATGTGCGAGCAGGACGAGACTGAGGGCCGTGGGAAACCGATCACTTGTTTAGCTTTCATGTAAACACTATATTAAAATTCACCAATCGGAATTAATTCAGTTAGACTGAAACAAAACGTGTGCATGTAAACAATGAATGGCGACTGTAGAAAGCAAAAGCTGAATCCCGGACATCGATGGCCGGACATGTCCGGAAAAAAGAGCATGGTAACCCCTACCATAGAAGAGTCTGTTAGCTTAGCTTTCAAAAAAGATGTCTGACACTATTGTGTACATTCTGTGAGAGAGATTTTTTACTGTCTATGCTGGCTATGGGTGGGTTGAAAACGTGCGGGACAGCCCCTACTGACTGTAGTCTTTAGCCTCTGGCCAAAAAAACCTCAGATGATGCAAAATGATGATTTTTTTTTTTTCCATACAAAAAATACATAGGCTAAATCTCTCTGGGAGATATGAGGGTGGAAAGCATGGTAATTCAAAAATACTAGGCTACAGGTTTTCTACTAATAGAAAGCTTAATTTTAATTTATTATAATTTCACAGTTGCAACAATAATTTTAGTAACTATTTTGGCTTTCAATGGCTCCATCTATTTCATTTTGTTTTATTCCTGTTTGATGATTTTGTTGAGATGATTTAAGCAATGGCCTGCAGCATAACATTTTGTGCAAATAAAAAAATATATAATAAATAAATATGAATATCTTCCATCAGGCATGTCAGGTAAATTATGAAACCATATTTCCATTAATCAGAAACATGTTTACTGTGCTATTTTCCCATTGTGTCAGGTTTATTGTAGTTGACAGGCATCATATTAATCCATATAAAATCCAGTGCCATGATTTGTATTTGACGAATATGGTTTCCCAAGCAATATATGCATCAAATTTATTTTATTTTTTTATTTTGTTTATTTTGTTTCAGGTCATTTTACCTATGTTCTTTCACAGCAGTGCTACAACACATGTTGAAAGACATGGGTGTGGGATAAAATGCTGTGAAAATCACTGTTTTCCGCATTTGATCAAGTAAGTAGAGCTGTAACAGAGGGGTGTCTCTGAAACACCTGTTAACAGCTCTCCTGTATCGCCGCAGGGAGAAGGAACATCAATAAGCCACCGAATATCCTCAGGCAGATCTTTAAAACAACAAATTAAAAGAGGTGGAGGAAGAGAGGTGTGTGTGTGTGTGACAGGGCGGCTGATGAAGCTCTGGAGGATGGGCCGCGGCGCTCCTGTTTTCACGCTGATGGGAGATCGAGTCCCCAGCCATCTGCTTCTTGGCCGACTCCAGGGACTCCTGTCTAGCTGAATATGCTCAGCAAGCAGAAAGAGAGACGCTGTGGCAGCACTCCTCCTCTCCTGCCCTCTCAAACCCACCGTTATACAGACAGCGCGTGATCCGGGTGATGGGCGACGAAGTAGCATCCGTGTGGGGGAATGGATGACTATCTTGCCTTGGCAGTGCTCCATCAGTTCATCACAGCCAAAAAGCTGCCACACACACTCATTCATAAAAACCCACAGATGTATGAACACACAGCCCATTCTCACTCCCAAGGCGTCACCTAACTGACGCCTTGGGACGCATTTGGACATGCTTCAATATCTGACGCTTTAGGCGCCCTTTAGCGTCAGTTAGATGACGCCCTAGGATCGCGTGTACCCTACCCCCACCCCACACCTAAACCTAACCGCGTCCTCTAACTGACGCTTTCCTTTAGCGTCAGTTAGATGACGCCGTAGGATCGCGTCATGTAAGTGACGCTAAAGGGCGCCTAAAACGTCAAATATTGAAGCATGGTCAAAGGTGACGCCTTGGGGTGAGAATGCGTTGGAACACAGGTACTATCTATCTACCTGTATCTATCTGTAATGTATTCTATTTTACCTCTATGTGTATTTGTCATGTAATCATTCAAATGCACAAATTGTATGAATGCATTTTGGGGGATCTGTTTTGTGGTTTTTGTTGTTTGACCCAAGTAAATGTAAGTATGAAGATACAGGATATTAGTGATCATCTCCAACTGCTTTTACTATTTCTGAAATATTAAAGAAGAAGGAATGTCACCTATCAACAGCATCTGTGGCACAGGGCCTTTTGGGCATTTGCCCAGTGGCATCACGTCAAGAGGTGCACCACCACATAGAGTCACTTCATTGATTATTACTCCAATATATTAATACTCCAGTACAAACATAATATTTCAGCTGTAGTTTTCTGAATCTAGATTTTATTTTGAGGATAGTTAGATAGGGATACATTTCCTATTATGTGAACGTTACTAACTGGCTTTGAAAGGTAATGAAATAGTTGAAATATTGTAACTAACTTTGCATACATAAGTTAAATGTTTCTATCACCCCATTCATATTAACATCATGTTAATGCCTGGTTCCAGGCAACCTGTAACCCATGTTTTTCCAACCTTATACCGCGTGTAAGGTTGGAAAAACAAGCGCGTCTCATATTGACGCTAAAGGGTGCCATGTGCGTTGGATGATGACGCATGATCAAAAGCGTCAGTTAGATGACGCCTTGGGATGTGAAACAATGCTGTGTCTGAAGCAATAAGTATATTGCGCTCAGGTAGTTTGGCGTGACTGGCCTGGAACGCTACAAAGTCATGAGTCGTGTTTTTTAGTCATGATTTACGTGCTTAAAAACCTGCCTGGAACGCAGCATAACATGACCATTGGCGAGCTCGCGTGTATGGCGCAGTTTCGCCGCTGCCCTCTGTGGCAATTACCTGAGCGGCCAATAGAAACAAGTGCAGAAAGCAAAATGGATGAACAACTAGTACTGTGTGTGTCGGAATTTCTGGAGCTATACAATACAAGTTTGGGGTCATGTAGGGACCTCAGTAGAAAAGCTGGGGAGACATGTCTCAATTCAAATTCATCACGGGACAGATTAATATTTTGCTGCTGACTGAAACGTGGAACAACAATCAAATGACTAGACTTATAGAACTTCTGCTAAAAGTTAATAAAACTCTGCCTAATTTGCTCTGGCCAGCATAGCGCAAATCACTTATCTGAAGGGTTACGCTGAACCCAGCAGCACTTTCTGCATCCTGTCTGAAAGGGCCTTGATGCTAGTGGCTGTGGTCTTTAGCCTCTGTGTTAGCCTGCCTCCCACACCTGAGACACTGAATCCCACTCGGAGCGAGTATAGAGTAGGACTGGCTACATTTGAACTATAGTGCTGATGAAAGCCGACTGTTTACTCGCTATTTTTCCTATTATTCACGTGCACTGACTCGTAACAGCCAATCAAAGTTCTCTCTCTCACCGATGGCCCGACTGAATTCTACATGCTGAATCGGCCCAAAAGAAACCCAACGCTGTTTGACTAGAGCCAACCGTGTGGAAAACACCAAAAAACTATGTCGACCGACATTCAAAAAACAGCCCTAAGATGGCCAACGGCTGATTGATGGCTTGGTGTGTCCTGCCCCTTTGTAAGATTTTTTTTTTTTTTTGACGCTCAATTGTTTTTAAATTGATTTCTGTGGTTATTTAACGATAAATCACAGATGCTGCAGATGACTGATCTTGTACCCAGAATGTTCCTTTAAAGTCTGCATTAAATGAATATATTTCCATATAAATATATTATTCAGGTTTGTTCAGCATGAGCCCATGTGGTTATTTAAGCCATTGCAATAGTATTTTACCTGCTTCCTGCTGCTATATTAGAATCCCATTCCATTCATTTCTCTCTGATTGACTGATGTAGTCACACAGACACCTAAAGAGGATTCAGTTCCCACTGAAAGTAATTGGCAACTGTTATGCACGAACGAGCCAGACGTAATACACTAATGGCTCTTTGTGTGTGTGTGTGTGTGCCTCTCCTCTGGTGTGCTAATCCCTAGCAGGAGCCGGACTTGTGATCGGCATGTTAGTTCTGTTAAGTGTGGAAGGCGAGGAAGAAGAGATTCCATTCAGGACCACTGCAGAAGGATATCAGTGTCCCAGCAGAAGTGTAAGCGGCGCTATCAGGGGAGCCGGTAATGAGAACACGCTCTCTGTGGGCTGATTAAAAGGCCTGTCACTCCATTAGCTTAACATTCACATAAATGCACACACATAAACCTAGTAATGGCTGTAATAACATGTTGGGACACATTCCAGGGGAGATGGTCTTTCTGTATCAATGTGACTGATGGTCTTTCCATCTAAGCATGTTCAAGCTGAGCGCCATGTGGCTGCTAAATATTACTATTACAGGATTTGGTTCGAGACTCAAGCAGCAGGAGCGGCTGGTGCGTTCTGCACATCTGTCATACCCAGGGGACTCAGACTTGTAAACTCCATTAAGTGTTTGTGAGGGTAATAACGGATTCCTGTCTGATAAAGCAGAACGGTTGCCTTTCTCATCGTCTGCTTCTCTAACATAACACGCTGTTCTGGTCCAGCAATCTTCATAACAAAACAACACCAAGGCTGTAGGTAAACCTAAAGCTGTGCCGTCTGCCTCCCGTACTCCCATCATCGCACCCTTATTGGTTCTTACAGGTATTTGGATTATATCCTTTCATATCCCTCCCCCAGTCGTATATGTGGCTCTGGGCTGTTTATTTTTGTTGGCTTCTCTCTCTGCCCCTCTGAGGAATTCCATTAAGATAATGACACAGAAGCTGCGCATCCACACTCACCTGCAAACATGTTTACACCTGTGGGCCGCAGGTTATTGCAAACATTTTAAAATCAAATGATGAGGGTGATTGGCGGCCTGTGGGGGGATCGCCGTTATTAAATATCCCATTACACTCGGAGATTGAGTAATAGTGTCGGGATCACAGGGGTGCATGAAAACTCCAATCGTTGGCTTCTGAGCTCCGATCTGCTTCCGTTTGAGTAAACAGCACTATTTAAGTGTGAGGGACTGTGTTCAAGTGCAATTCTGTTCATTCCGAAAAATGGACGAAAGCAATTTTGTTGCCCTCCGAGCCGAGTTGTTGCCTTTGAAAACAAACAAACAAACAAAAAAACATATATGCATCCTGGTCAGACTTGATCAAAGAAAAGTATGTAGCCTGGTATTTATATTTAAGATAGTTTATGAAACCTCTCATCCCAAAGCGCCATATAGGACGCTTTTGCAAAAGCGTAAATATCCAACGCACATGGCACCCTTTAACGTCTAATGAGACGCTTCGGTTAATGGTTAAGTTTAGGTATGGTGTAGGGTAAGGGTTAGACCACTAGGGGGCGCCTTCTGCCCAAATATATCTGCGTCTCATTTCACGTTAAAGGGTGCCATGTGCGTTGGATATTTACGCTTTTGCAAAAGCGTCCTATATGGCGCTTTGGGATGACCACATACACATTTTTTTTTTCTTCAAAAAACTCATTTTGACACTGTAAAACTGTACACTGTTGTACACACTTATACACACTTGTTTGATGGCTGAGGGGTCTTGACTCAGAATCTCTGGGCAGAGAGAAAATTAGACACGAGTGATTCAGATATGAGGGGCCGCGCTACGTCTTTCCTCCCACGCTTTCTCACAGCCACACTCGGTTGAGCAGAGACAGAGCTGCAAGGCCACTGAGATACACAGCAGGGATCCCTAATTACTGCCTTAGCCAAAAAATAAAAAAGATCTCTTAAAGACAGAGGGGTGGTGGTGACTATGAGCATGCTGTTATGGAGTGGACGCTGATAATAAGTGGATACTTACTGTTCCCTCATTTTTGGAAAAGTGTTTTCATGTTCTCATCCAGATGCCCTACAAAAATGTTGCTATTCAGTGAGGGCAAGAAACGTAGTTGATGACATGGATGTCACAGAGGTTAACGGTCATTCTTTTTTTTTTTTTTCTTTTTTTTTTAAGTCTGTAGTCCTTTATACAGTTTTACTATGTTTGTAGTTCAAGCCGCACGTAGTAAAAAGCTCTTTAATTTGTTTTTTGTCTTCTATACTAAATAGTAGCAAAGTATCAGGTCATTTGATCTAACATCAAGTCACAATGGAGATTAATTTGTGAAATATGCCTGTACTAAGATAATGTACACTCTGCATCTATTTAAAAATGGATAATGCAGATCTAATAAAACAATGAGTTATTGTCACGGCCATTCCATCAGCATCAACTCATCCAAGTATTCTCTGCACCTGCCACAAATCGTCTTCTTCTTGATTAATGGTATGTTGCAACAACTTTTAGGTGCATACTGCCACCTAACTGTACATGAGTGTGTACACTCTAAAAAAATGCTGGGTTGTTTTAACCCATCTTTGGGTCAAATATGGACAAACTCAGCCATTGGGTTAAAACTCAACAAACTCATCCACTCAGTTCTGAACAACTGAGACTTATTACATATTGTAAAAAGAGGCATAATATGTCCCCGTTAACATAGGAAAATATTTGAAGGAACATTTAAATCATGAACCATTTTATGTTTATTAAGGTATTTCATAACTGTCAGCAATTCTGAAGAACAGGCAGGGAGAATGTTCTTGGGTATTTATTGAAGAGATTTAAATAAATAGCACAGGTTAATATCACAGTGTGGTGAAAGACTTAACTTGAAGATAAAGTTTATCTGTGCAGTCTGAAGATGATGATGATGATGATGATGATGATGATGATGATGATGATGATGATGATGATGATGATGATGACAAACGAACCGGCACAAAGTCAGGTAAGTCTTGCACATTAGAAGGAGATGAGACCAGATAACTACATATGGTTGAGTATGGACAAGTGCCAAGTGATTACAAACAAAACATGTCATATTGCACTGTATATTAAATGGAGTGAAAAGATCTGTGTTTCATGATAGGGTTCAGGAAGCAGAGCAGGAGTAGAATCTGATGGGGATACTGGGAACAGAAGGAGAGGGAAGGAGGATAAGAATCACCAGGAAGGCACTATTTAAATTTCTTAAAGACACAGGGTTGATGAGTACAGTCTGACAAGCAAAAATTGTAAAGGACTATTATAAATTGCACAGTGTGAAAGTTCTCTTTCATGTCTTATTGTGGTTAAACTATTTAAAACCCAGTCAGTTGTGTCTGTGAGCATAAAAAACAGGTAAAGAAATCGCCTGTAAATCACATCTGTGTATTAAAGTGAAAGGAGCGTATAACCTCTATATATGCTGTTAATATTAATCAAACAACAAAATAAAAACGGAAAATCACTCACTGCTCTTGTTGTGAGATACTGCTTATGATTTATGGGGATTGAAAAAGAGGAGTGGGTGGATTTTTACCATTATAGGTTGGTTGTGTACAAACTCTGCCGACACACATTTATGTTGTATTTTTGTTTAAATTATATAGTGGTAGTTCTCTATTTCCCCTTTTACAGTAAATTGTTTAATTTATTAAAACAACCTTTACGCGTGTTCCTCCGTAATAATAATAAACAATAAAAGTATTTGTTTTATAAATAAATACAGAATATTTTACTTAGATTAATTGACCACAAATAATCACAACAATGCATATTTATTTGCAATGACCACTCATGGTTTTCTCGCAAGATTGCACTGTTCTGTTTTAAAACTCTTTTCTTGTACCTGTCTGTCAATAAGAGGCTGGTGACTCATATAAAAAGAATAGCTTTTTTTGTGCTCTAGACCCTCCATTAAGAAAACATTTAAATGCCAGCATAGTACATCAAAGTGCAAAAAAGATGAGTCATGGCCACCATTTCATGACAAGCTGACAGTAATGATAACATCTGTTTGGCACTTCTTTAATGTTTCTAGGGGCAGTGACAAGGAAAGATATTAAGAGGGTGTTCAATAAGAACTTGGATGGACGGTTGTAAATTAGGTTCAGTTTCAGGAGTGAAGTAAGCAGAAGACAGCAGAAGACATGGCTCTATAGATAGTAAGTTTTTGGAGCACAGTTCCAAACAATAATTTCACAAAGCATTCACAATTATGTGTTAAGAAGATAATAGATTTTTAATGCATGCTTCACATGCTTTGTATGTAATAAAAATAAAACATAAAATAAATAATGGTGTAAAGACCGTATTGAGTATGTGGCCAAACATTGTGTGTGTGTGCGTGTGTGTGTGTGTGTGTGTGTGTGTGTGTGTGTGTGTGTGTGTGTGTGCGCACACTGATGTAGACGAAAGTATTGATTTGTCTTTATGTCCAGAGAAACCCCAAATTAGGCTATACCTCATAGCTAATATTCTTATTAAACCCAATTATGAAAAAAAAAATGTATTGAAATTGTATTTAAAGTACTTTGTCTCAGCTTTATTATACGCAGACAGCTAGAAAGCAGCACAATGTGAACCTGTCAAAACAGCCTGCCAGCATAATTGACTAAACTAATTGGCATAAGTTTGAGGTGGAACTATCTGTTTGTCCGGTCAATGGCTGGGAGTGTTGGGAAATTATTATTATTATGTGTTTTTAATATATATATATATACTGTATATTTCTGCAATTTAGCAGCTCTGAAGTTCAGCTTTTTAAATAAAAAAATCACTACTTAATCATTATATAATTATTATCATATAGCTAATAATTATTATTATTATTATAATATTAATAATAATGATTACAATAAAATCATTACCCATATTAAATAACATAGTACATTCCAGTAAGAAAATCAGTGGTGAGAAAGCATCAGTGCTTCACATTCCAGTGTCTCTTCAACTATGCAATGGATTCAACAGGTGACTTAAAAAAATATTTGAATGTTGAACTCCAATCATTTATAAATTATTTAATGAAATGTGTTAATTCTTAGTCCCATGGTAATTTTACTTTCCTCACAACTTTGAAAAACAAACATTAAATGAGCATTTAACTTAAATCAAGCAATGAATGACATTCTTTTGTGTTCTGCTACTCTGCACTTTACTTGGCCACATCGGCAGTGTATGCTGATAAATATTGCAGAGGGTTTTGTGGGTTATTGCGCAGTGCGCTGAGCCAGGAGGACATTGCAGAAAGCTTTGGATAATTTACTGTGCCATAAAGGCAGCATGAGTGATTTTCTCTAGTATTTATTACCCCCACCCAATGAATTGCCAAACCATTTCATTCAGTTTATAGCTTTATGCTAATGTGCGAAAATCAAATTAAGTTGAGTTTGTTTATTTATTTGATTTTAAGTTGGTTCACTTTCTGATTTATTTGACATTTATATAAATGGTCTTGATGTGTAGCTATATAGCATCTGACACTTAGCCATTAAATACTAGTCCTAGTCCTAGTCTAGTCCTAGCCATTAAATACTATCCATCAAAGTAGCAAAAGCCTAGGTCTGCAGGTTTTTGTTACGTTATGTATTACACATCAACAAAATTGTACTTTTAAGGGCAACATGAAATCAAACTAGACTGATTTGTATATTTACCACTGATTTGCTTATTTGTTTTGGTCTTACATATCGTGAATTCATTGGGACAAACTCATTGGGACATCACTTTCACCTTTTGTGTGTGTTTGTGTGTTTGTCTGTCAAAATGTCTCATGGTTTTTCCCTTGAGGAAAACAGCTTATAAATCATAAAGTTTTTGGTGATGGGAAGGTTTAGGGGTAGGGCATAGAATATACATCTGTACAGTATAAAAAAAAAATGTGTCTATTTGCAAAAGTCCCCATTAAACATGAAACCCCAACATGCTTTGGCTGATTTAGTAATGCTATAGGCCCTCTTTATATATTTTAGAATGAAATGACAGTTATAATAGTGTGTGACAAGTGTGTGTTAAGTTTATGTTGGCGCTGCTGGACATCAGTACAGAAAATATAATGAAGTTAATAAAATAACAGGAGTGTATAGAGTCTGTTGGTTTGAAAAATTAAATTAATTGCTTATAAATATGTTAATACATATAGGTTCTAAAATGATGAGTTACTTATAAAAGACCCTGACCACCCCCTAGTGGACATTGATGTTATTTAGAATCTAAACTGTTCAAAATCTACTAACAATAAATATTTCTGGTATATTTCTATAATAGAATATTGGCCTACCAGAACTGTCAAATATGTTGAACTCAGACACTTAAATTTAATTATCATGATTTACACAATGTCGGATGCTTTCTTAATGTTTTAAAAATTAAAAATGTTTAAAAATCTTCTAAAAATTTGACTTAATCAAACAAGATGAAATGTCCCTTCATTGTAAAGTTAGCTAACACCACAAAACATCACAGGTTTCATAAAATCTAGTACGTTGCTAATACCCATTGATGGTTGTGTTATTTTCACTTCTTGAAGATGATGTTATCAATAAGCTGACTTTTGTAAAAGAGATTATATAAATGAGTTGTAGGCAAGAACGTGCTAAAAGAGTTAATATTTTGCACAATATTATTACAAAATATAATGGTGGCATCATGAAAATTGGAAAATTAAATTATAAAGAAACATGGAATTTTTCTTGTGAGATCATTTAATAATCTAATTCATGTGATATTTTTCTTATATATAATTTTCCATGATTATAATGGTGGCATGGAAATTTCAAAGTGGAAAAACGGAGAAACTGTCACTTCAAAAAAGGATTAATATTTTATGCAATATATTGTAATATATAAAATGGTGGCATGTAAATTGGAAAATGAAAATATGAAGAAACATCCAGAACATATCTAAATAAATTGCCACTCAAAAACAAATTGTTAATATTTGATGCAATATTACAAATCATTTAGTTGGCCCTGAAATAACATTAATAAAAGTAAAATTACATCCTCATAACAGCAGAATGCTGCCTGATGTGTAAAATTAAAAGTTTGTAACTTACTAAAATAGTCCTAAAATAGTACTAAAGTAAAAAGTACTATAACAAGTGGCTTAAGTTTGTAAGTTTGTACTTACATAGGCTTAAATTAGAAATAAAACTTATTTTTAAAACTACAAAATAAGCCTAACAACATTCCAGATCAACACAATTCTTTCACAGCCCATTTAAGCACTTAATATGAATGAGCAGATTTATTTCAGTAGCTGTGATTTACATTGTTACTCAAGTGTGTTTTTATCTCACCTCTCCATGTTGGATTTCTCACAGGGTAGAGTGTTGTGTTGCAACATACCATCCATCTGCTGAATTGGCAGAATAGGAATGTAATGCAAAAGGTGAGACAGTCTATGCAGTATGAGCTGCTCAGCACAAGACTTCTGCTTTGATAAAACTGTCGGACTGCACACTGTACAAAATATGCCGAGATAAACAGAATCAACACATCTGAAACAAAAATGCACAGTGTTATAGTCTGTGTAAGTATCTGAGGTATTTTTTGAGACTATAGCCACCAATCCTTCTAAAGCACCTGAGGCAAAGTTAACTTACAGAAGACTCATCAACATGCCTCTCTATTTGCAGTGGACAGGATCTGAAATGCAGCAGGAGGAGAAAGAGCAATTCTTGTAAAAACTGCCAGAGCTAATGATGGCTTGGCTACTTACAGCATGGGTGTCCATTTGTGATTAGACACTATTCATCACATCGACAAGGGAAACACATTTAGTGTGATGTTGATAAATCAAATCAGCTCCTAATGATATCGCTCACGGCGCACTCCTCTTTATTTATTGGTGTGCTTATCATAGCTAATCTCACAGAAACCTCTCTCCATCCTATAAATGACATTACTTTTTGATCATAAGTTGCATATGAGCATCACACTCTCAGTGATTAGGCCTAAATGTATTCACATAAATGTTGATATTCACTGAACCATGTTTAAATTGGATCTCTGTCCTTATGCACTCTAAGATGGTTCTTACAGTAACAGTTCAATTTAGAAGGCTACCGTGTCTTCCTGAAGAATCCTTTATGCTGAAATGGTTCTTTGTGTTGGAGGTTATAGGGTTCTTTATTCAGCCTTATTCAACTGTCAAAGCCTCCTCATTACTGATTTATGGAGCTCAGCTCTACAACAGTTACTACACAGACACACAGACTGTCAACATACTCTCAACAAGTAAATTATTTCTTTCTTAAAATTTCTATAAAACTATAACTTTAAAAAAATGCAGCAACCATTTCCTAACAATCATGCTTTTTTTTTTATCTTTTTAGTTTACATTTACACATAATGAATTAAGGACGTAAAGACATAGGGGATTGTGAAAATATTTCCCTGAAACTTGGTCTTCATTAGGCTACATCTATATCGTGTTCAATGTCAATTGTAATGTATTGGTCAAAATAGCACTTTCAGAGCATTGAATAAAAAGGGGTTCTATAGGCTATTTAGCACCAAAAAGGGTTCTGCTATTGTTAAAAGCCGAAGAACCCTACTGCGAATGTATATAAAATTACACGTTGCTTGCTTTTTTAAATATTTGTAATATATTAGTAATTACTAGCCTAATATATGGGAAATGTCCTAGCCTACTTCTGAAGTAGCCTACTGACTACGAGCTCAACGCAAAATTTAGGCCGTTCAATGTCCTGTTTTTTTAACAAGGAAACTAGTATTTATGATAGTTCCGATAGCATGTGAAGCAGCATAATTTCTGTATAAATAAGATGAGACACGATTTTTGACAAGATTTCAAGAGTGCCACTGATCCACAAAACATGGATAGAATTTTCACGAGCGACCGCTAGATGGCTCTGTTATGCCACGTGCGTGCGCTCACAGCATGCGCGCCCGCTCCTCCCAGGATGCATTTCGGTTGCTAGTGTGGTTAGCCTTCACGTACCTGTGAACATACGGCACTGTACATACGGCTTCTGGGTTTCTTAAATTTTATACTGGTTTTCATTAAGCGACATGCCTCCGAAAAAGCCAGCTCAAGCTACATCGGGCAGTAAGAAAACTCAAGAGAAGAAAAAAGAGAAGATCATTGAGGTGAAATTTGCGGCGTTTAGCATACAGCATGCTGAACTCAGGGCCTTGTGTTCTAATTCACTTTCTAGCGAATTCCAGCAGCTTGTAATTTAATATTAACTATATAATGAATGGAATAACGGGGTAAGCAGTTATATATATGTTTAATAGGGTTAGACTAAGCTGTCAAACAATTGTTTTCAATTGAACGGGGAGTAAAGAGGAAATTACTGTGTGTGAACAGAGTCAAAGTCTACTGCTAGTAAGACACATTCAGGATGTGTTTCAATCTAGTGAGCTGGTCACCTAGATAGCATTTTAAATCATCATTTAGGGGCCTTTTGTAATTTTGATATGAATTTGACTAAATGAGTAACAGGGTGCACATTAGGTTTTCAGACACCGCCTTAGTGATCTTGAAAATTATTGTTTTATTAACTTACTCAGTCTTAAAGTAAATCGTTCTTTTATGCCTTGTACATTATCAATTTTACATGTTCTTTATATAAGATACGACTTTCTTGAAACAATATGGATGTTAGTTTTGGTTACGTGTTATCATCTGATTATGTAACTTATTTGTTTTGATATGGGCTGATTCTATTTGATTTGATTGTCACTGTGAATTTGAATCGTTTCTGACAGGATAAAACCTTTGGACTGAAAAACAAAAAGGGTGCTAAACAACAGAAGTTCATTAAAGCTGTGACACAGCAGGTCAAGTGTGGACAGCAAAATGCTCGACAGGTAATGATCAAAACGCTGATTTTAGTGTGTTTATCTTCAGTCTGCATTTCCAAGCCGCCAGTGTCCTGAACGTCTATGATGTATGTTTTATTTGTAGGTCGCTGCTGAGTCTGAAAAGAACAAAAAGAAGGAAGACAAGAAGAAGGAGTTGTCTGAGTTGAACGAGCTCTTTAAGCCAGTGGTGGCAGCTCAGAAAGTCAGCAAAGGTAACTGGTCCTTTGAATGAGGGACAAATCCTTATTTTAAACCTTTATTTGAATCTTGCAGCTTAATTCTAATCCGAAGTGTGTTTCCCAAAATCATCTTTAGTCATGTGTGTTTGGAACTAGTTCTTGATCTGTGGTTACTGGTTAGAAACATAGTTTCTTCTTAGTATGACATGCAGACTTAAAATTGATCAGGATCTTGAGCAAAATAATAAGCTGGCATGCAGTAAAAGCTGTATCTTTTATTATAAAAACCTGTATACCATTGTGTGAAAAATAAAGGACACTTTTTAGAATTTTATGGTTTTACTTTACTGGTCATTAACAGGTCTTAAAATGAGGTAAATACAACCTCTGATGAACAACACCACATGACATATTACACCGTGTCAGTATTTAACAAAAACTGGGCCAAAAAAAGGGCACATGGATAAGCCATGTGTGACCACCCAAGTACACCTTATGAATCAAATGCTTCTAGAGACACTTTTAGCAGCATTAAGTTCATCTTAATTATTTCTGTTATTCTAAATAATTTCAGGTGTGGATCCCAAGTCCGTGTTATGCGCTTTCTTTAAGCAAGGCCAGTGTACCAAAGGTGATAAGTGTAAATTCTCTCATGACCTCACCTTGGAGAGAAAATGTGAGAAGAGAAGCTTGTATGTGGACGGCAGAGATGAAGATCTGGAGAAAGGCGAGTGCATTAGGACTTTCATGGGGCTACACATTTTGTATGGTATTAAGTACATTTGAAAAAAAGGATCTTTTAGCATGTTTTAACAAGTTTTCTTTTGGATTTTGGAATTGACCTAAGTGGAACTATCGCTTTTTTTTTTTTTTTTCAAGGGGTCTGATATTTTGATGCAGTTAATCTCAAAAAGGTTTGGTTGCCTTTATGTTAATTCTTTTGTTAATTTATCCATGCAGACACGATGGATAATTGGGACGAAAAGAAACTCGAGGAGGTTGTGAACAAGAAGCATGGAGAGGCTGAAAAGAAGAAAGCTAAGACACAAATTGTAAGTTCTGGCAGGAAATATAGTTGACTTTATCATTGATGTGAGTTGACTGATTGTTTTTTTCCTCAATTGTAATCAAGAGTGGAAATTAAATTAACAAATAATATATTTTTTTTAGGTGTGCAAGTATTTCCTTGACGCTATTGAAAACAACAAATACGGCTGGTTTTGGGTTTGTCCCGGTGGAGCTGACAGCTGTATGTACCGCCACGCTCTTCCTGTTGGCTTTGTTCTGAAAAAAGACAAGAAGAAAGAGGAGAAGGCTGAGGAGGAGATCTCGTTGGAGGATTTGATAGAGACTGAGGTGAGAAGAAAGCAAAGAGATTATTAAGAGCATCGCAGAACATGCTTGTGAAGTAACAGTTTCCTTGGATCTGTTAGTGATTCATCAAAAATGTTTATGTTGTTATGATTGTAGCGATGTGCCTTGGGAGCAAACGTCACTCGAATTACTCTTGAAACATTCTTAGCCTGGAAGAAAAGGAAAAGGCAAGAGAAAATGGCTAAAGCAGAGCAGGACATGGAGAAAAAGAAAGCCGACTTTAAAGCTGGCAGAGCGTTTGGAGTGAGTAAAAATCTTTTCACTGATGTTCCTCCTCTGTTTGTCTGATCAAAACACTGACCTCAACATTGTCAACTGAAAAAAGGGACTTATTCTTCAAATGTAGCATGCATTAAAAGCAGTTTTGGCTTGAATGAAATTGATGCTGTGGTTTGACCAGAATGAGGCGGTAAAGCTCTCAGATCTGGTCTTTGCTGATGTTTGACTGTGTCCTGGTCCTTCAAGACTCTTCCATGTTGTTCTGAAGCTGTCTACTGTTTTTTTGGGAATGACGCTCATCTCATGGTTTCATGTCCTGCAGGTCAGTGGAAGGGAAGTGTTTGAGTTCAGGCCTGAGCTTGTTGACGATGACGATGAGGAGGCGGACGATACAAAATATGATAAAGATGATAATGATCAGTACTCTGAAGTTTCTTACGAGGTGATGCAACACCACCCCTTTAGCTCATAGCTATATAGACTTTTTACATACAAATAATGAACTTTATTATAAATCAGTCATATGACAAGTTTTATTGTCTGTTGGACATGCATGTATTTACTCTCTCCTTCTTGAGTCTTTCAGCATTATTAACATGTATGTTTGTCCAGACGGAGGACTCAGGTGAAGTTCAGGACCTTGACGTTGCTAGATTTGTCCTTAAGGAGGTGGATAACGCGGGTATAACGATGGCATCAGCAGACAGGTTTTCTGCAAGAGCTCTTCCTACAAATGATACAGATGGTGAGATGCTTCTGAATAGCTTCCTTTCCAATCAGTTCACTTTTATTTCTATAGCTGTTGAAAAAACAAACAAACAGGAAAATGACAAATCATGCAAGCTTCATTAAACATGAGACAAATTCTATTGTAAAGCTCTACAGAAGAAAATGGTGTCATTCAGCTCGCATCTGTTCAGATTCAGTTCAATAACTGTAAAGTTTAATTCAGCTTAAACAGCTCTACAGAAGACAATAGTTGAAAACAACTCAGTTTACACATAAGGTAGATTTCAGATACAGTTGAGAAACGGCTCTACAGAAGACAAGTGTTCAACTCAAGTTCAATAGCGTTCAAAACCGCTGTTTCTCAATGGCATATTTAAATGTAAATAAGCTCCTAGAGTTTTTTTTATTTATTTATTTATTTTTATAGAGAACTAACAAACTGTCAACATTGATTTACTTTCCTGAAGTAAATGCAACGTTAATGATATTGTTCACAAGCTGTTTATTGATGTATTTACGTGATTGAAGCACTGATTACATGAGACATGATACTTTTCACGAAGTTCTCTTTCAACATACTTATTGATGTTCATGCATGTTTTTTCATGCTGTAACTTATATTGAATTGGAAGAAAAGGTTTGCTACAATGATCTGTGGCGTTACATGTTTCTTATTAGAATTAACAAAGCACAAAGGTCTTTGCGATTATTTTATGGGAGATGTGCAACAAATAATGTTTGGTGTAGGGAAAGACTGCAGACCTGGCAACCCTAGCTTGAACTGGTTGATTCAACAGAGCCTGCTTTAAATCCTGATTTCAGTGTCCTCCATGTTTACCTCCACATGGCCCGGTGTTGCACGCCGTCTTTTTTTTTTTTTTTTTTTTTTTCACATTCAGGACTGATCCTTTTACATTAGAATCTAAAATTTGCCACAAAAAAGTAAAAAGCCAAACATAAAAGTCAGATCTAATGCTTGCAGTTTGAACGTAGCCTTCTGAGCTCTTCATCCTAAATGAGTCTAATAACTCACAATCAGGTCTGGTTATTATCCTTAAATGTCATTTTAATTATTTTCATGTCCACATGCTTCCTTCTGATGTCACTGATCACTGTTTTGTCTCTAAAGACAATAAATTGAGCGAAGCCTCGGGCGGAGCCATGGAGAACGGAGAACACAGCCAGGGCCAGTCGCTGGAGGACGGTGAAACCAATGAGGAGGAGGCGGCGGCAGAGGCTGTGCCAGTAGATGAAAACCTCTTCACTGGTGAGGACCTAGACGAACTGGAAGAGGAGCTCAACACACTGGACCTAGATGAATGAAGCCTGGGACTGTTGCATTATTCATGAACTACACATGGCTTGAAGTGAATGACAATATTTTCACTAATAACCACCACCAGTTTTGCCATGTCAGAAACCGCTCTGCCTGCAAATTGCAATATGCACCCTCATCATAAAAGATGTCCCGGGACGCTACAGGAGAGACGAGTAGGTGTTCTTGTTCTCTCTAAGATTTAAATTTTTGGCCCCCCTTTTTTTTTTTTTTTTTTTTAATGCAGTTTACCCCAAAAGCACAGTCAGGTGAGGGTTTAGTTCTACAGCGCGAACATACTCCAAATATTTATGAGGCTGATAATTTGATATTTCTGCCTTCTCTTTTGAAAGATTTGATTAAATGATCATCTTTGTAAGGTCATGCATACGAAATGATCCAGCATAAATCCTCTTTAAGACATTCAAGCACTATTGGAATCTGGTTTCCTCTTCTGCTGATTAAATGTTACTTTAATGAAGACAAAGGATTAGTTGATCGGTATCATTACAGTTTTTAACATGTAACCAACTGCATGCCTGTATCAGGATCAGAATGTAAATGCAGAATAAGTGTGCTGACGTTCAAGTGTTCGATAATCAGTTGATCAGATTGAGATGTTGAATGTGAAATCTTAAATGCAAATCTGGCCTTACAGAAGGAGATGTGGACAACATCATTACTAGTCAAATTTGATGTTTAAAGTGTTTTCAGGAAGTGGGAAAGTAACAGATATGAGCTTGTGAGATGAACTAGTAATGTGTCTGTCCTTTGGTATTCAAATGTTTTAAACTGCCCTCACACCAAACACAAGAAATTGTAAATAAAAGGATATCAGATACAGATTTTTAGTTCGGATGCCTTATTGTAGCTCTTAATTAAAGGAATTGTTCCCCAAAAAAGAAAATTCTGTAATTAATTACTCGCATGTCATTCCAAACCTGTAAGACTTAAGTAACACAAACGAATTCGCTTATCTATGTGAATAAAATCTTAAATTAAATCTGTTCATCAATTAAACAAATTGAGTCTCCTGTAAAAATTGGATTAAAACGCTGAATTCATGGATTAGTTTTACGATGTTTTTGAAACAACTTTTTGATGAGTCAAAGTGTCATTTTAATGGAGGGACCGAAAGCTCTCAGATTTCATCAAAAGATCTTCATTTGTGTTACGAAGATTAATGAAAGACTGGTTTGGAACGACATGAGAGAGTAATTAATGAGAGCATTTTCATTTTTTGGTAAACTGAGTGGGTTTAAGGCAAAGTGACAGATTCTAGATTTTAATCAAGCATTAAATATTTAGTAGTTTTCCTATTATTTGTAAGTCTGAGGAATAAAATTAGAGAATTGAATTCAATTAGACAGTGGAAGACACCATAGAAATGTATCTCTTGCAATGATTATGATTTATGCAATATGCAAGTGATCAACCTAAAAATGTCTATATATATATATGCAACTGCATGGTTTTTTTTGGTCAAAAACCAAATGTGGGTGTCAAACTTGTGTTTAAAGAAAAATGTCTGGAGAACAATTACTGAAACTAGGTTTGTTTGAAAATAATTGCAACCATTAAAAATGGGTAAAATTCAACAAATTGAACAAAAAAAAAATAGATGAATGGTTATTTGTTGTTCAAATCTTCCACTTAAAAAAAAAAAAAAAAAAACTGTATCAGCTATATGCAAATTGACCCACATTTGGTTTTGGCCACTCAAAATGTGTACAATTTACTCTCATTAAGATCTCCACATCTGTCGGGTCGAACCATATAGGGCCTTTAATATTATGATACCAAAAGAAAAGTTTGTTAAAAAACAAAATCTAGCAGGATATTAACATATCTTTAATACTACTTGAGTTACAGTCATGCAAACTTGGGTAAAAAAAAAAAAAAAACACAAGTGCTTTTTCCCATTTTCGAGCTTTCGCCGTTAGCATATATAGGAAGTGCAACAAAGATTGCATAAGTCAATAGGTTTAACTTATAGACATATCAATCTCTTGTATAAAAATAAAATAATTATGCTGCCATCTGTCTAAAGTCCTTTTTACCCCCCTGTAAATCTAAGGTTGTGAGTAAGAAACACATTGAGGCTCAACAGAAGATGGCAAAGACGATAAATTAAATTCAATCATTAATGCCTGTTGACATCCACATATAATATTTGTTCATTTTAAGGTGTGCACTTGTTTCCTCGACACTGCTGAAAACAGCAAATATGGTAAAAACCACTCTCTTCCAGTGGGTTTCATTCAAGGAGAATGAGGAGATCTTGCTGATGATTTAATAGAGACAGAGGTAAGACACAACATAATAGTCACTATTTAGAGAGTATAGCCTACAACTCATGGCATTGATATTCCTCCTTTGTTTGCCTGTTTTTAAAATAAAAAATAAAGGGACTTGTTCTTAAAATGTAGCATAAGGCATTTCAGCCGGTATTTTGTATTTTGACGGTAATGCTGTGGTTTGACCAGAGAGAGGCAGTAAAGCTCTCAGATCTTGTCTTTGCTGGTGTTCGACTGTGTCCTGGTTCTTCAAGACTCTTCCATGCTGTTCTGAAGCTGTCTTCTGTTGTGTGGGAATGACCGTCACCCTCATGGTTTCATGTCCTACAGATCAGTGGAAGGAAAGTGTTTGAGTTCAGGCCTGATCTTTTTGACGATGAGGAGGCGGATGAGACTTTTATACACTAAAGAAAAAGATGATGGTGTAGCGTTAGTGGACAGGTTTACTGCTCCACCCTCAAATGACACAGATGACACAGAAGCTTCTGAATATTTGACCTGTTTCAATTGGACACTAGTCCCTTTTCCCCCCAAATTGTGAACAAATGGCAAGTATTAACCCACTCTGTGAAATTGTAAACTGCATAATTGTCTAAAATTATCAAGAAAATTACATTTAAATAAAAAATATTTAAATTAAATTGAGACAAAAAAAATTGTAGGTATAAACATTTCCCCTTGGTATATGTATATATATATATACCAAGCGTCAAATGAATTTGTCCATTTGTTTAGTAACAGGTCATAAACATTCTTACTCCACTAATTGCTTGGCTTGGGCCGTTGAGAGATGGCCAACATGGTCAGAGGACTGGCATTTCCTATGATCTGCCTGAGAAAGCATGATCTTGCCTCGTTCGCACAAATAAATAATATATTGCAGTGTATGTATAAATCACTTACAGTGAGGTTCAAAGAATCCAAAAATTGTGCCAGTTGAGAAACCACATACAAACCCCTGTCCTGATAGCAAAAGCATTTCAAATAAGCATTTCACATCAACAACTACAACTGTCTCTTACTAAAACTCTAACTCATCATTAACCAAGGCATCTAAACAGGGGATAATCAAGAAGACTAAACTGAAAGGAAACACATGAACGAAAAGACAATGAAACTAAACATAACCCCAACATTACACCCTCCTCCGGGAAGACACGTCCTAGCACCAGAGGGAGGGAGGGGGTTTTGGAGGTGGACACATAATGTGATTGTAATAAGAAATGTTGTTTGAGAACCAAATCAGCATATTAGAATAATTTCTGAAGATCACGTGACACTGAAGACTGGAGTAATAATGCTGATAATTCAGCTAATAAATTGCATTTTACATTCATTATATGTTATGATACTTCACAATTTTTTTTTCTGTATTTTTGATCAAATAAATGATGCCTTGGAGATACTTTTTACCCCCCCAAAAAACACTTAAACAAATCTTACCCAACATGTGGCCCTCAATCGGGTCATGGGGTCTGTACGACCCCAATCGACTTTTACTTAATAAAAAAAAGGTGAAAAAAGTGAAGAATGTTTTTAAGGGTTAGTGTTTAATGTTTTAAGAACTTGTTTGTTGAGTGCTCACCAGGCAAACATAATTATTCTGTCACTCTGCCATGCATCACATGGTCCCAAAAGCCCATTTTGACCACACGCATGACCCGTCAGCTCTAAAACAAAAGTGACTTTGTTCCCCAGAGAGTGAGAATGTCGTTTGTGTTCCAATTTGCAAATGGTGCCTTTTATTTCCTCAGGAAACACAATCTTTTCAAGCCTTTTACTCTATGACATTGTCTATACAAGACCAGTAGTTCGATATACATTTGAGTTTACAGTATGTTGAGGGATTAGAATTATAGGCATATGTCTTTGAGACAAGCCAGGCAGACATAAAAATCCTTTCCTTTTCATACAAAATCTATGAGGGATCCCAGGGGGATTTACAGACTGCATTCTTGGAGACCTACTTCACTGCATTTAAGTCATGAATCACTGACAAGTCCATATATAAATATCCTCAGGCTCCTAATAGTAATTTGTAATTGTCACAGTTATCTGGACCTTGTGTGGCTCAAGGACTCGGCTTACTGATAAAAAGCTGCAGCTTTTGTTCGCATTTTTAAATTGTAGTTAATGGCATGCCCATTTAAGTCATGCAGGCTATGCCCGCTGCGCGGAAGTTTCTCGTGACGTCACCTTGACGTTTCAGTAGGTTGGTTTTATTTTCACTTCCTGTTCAGTGGGACATCCCGCGGCTCCATCCGAGCTGGACTACATCAGTGTCCCTGTGTCCTACTTTACACTTTTGCTTCCATTTTACTGGACAGGCTAGAAACGAATGAGCTTTTATTGCAGCACCCGGCTTGCAATAATGTAACGGACATTGTTAGTTTGAATGTTGCGTGTTATTATGGAGTGCGGAATCAGTGGAGATCATATGTAACTTAGGATAACGTTACTGCTGATCAAAACATCCACCCACAAACCGTGCGATCTCCATCTACTCTCATACTCCACAGAGACACAAAACATGGGCAAACATCTCATCTGCTGTTGGCTTTGGGCTCTAGTGGCTCTTGTTTACTGGAAACGAGCACTTTCATTTAACCTGGACATTAGTAAACCCTCAGTTTTCTCTGGACCTCCAGGAAGTTACTTTGGATTTTCCGTGGCTTTCTTCAATCCTGATAATAAACAGTGAGTAAATGAAGTTGTGTGTAAACCTAGTGAGGTGGCGAACTACAGACAAACTTGTTTTGATATCATAGGTGTCTACTGTATTGCTTTTTATGTGTTATTTATTGTGCTGAATATATGAATCTCAAGGATCCATGGATATATTGAAAGAAACATGTATTAACAAAACGATAGGACTTACAATATATAGTGTATGAAGAGTTCAGATGCAAAAGCCACTAAATGCCATTTGAAATTTTCTTCTAAAATGACCATTTTTATCAAGCTTGTATATTTAAGTTCAGTAATTTCACTTAAATGACAATTAATAGGTAATCTTCATTGCCATTTAAGTGAAATTACTGAACTTAAATATACAAGCTTGATAAAAATTATCATTTTAGAAGAAAATTTCAAATGGCACTTAGAGGCTTTTGCATCTGAACTCTTCGTATTTAACTTTATATATCCCTTTATATAGCCTTCTCAGTGGCTGTTCCTAATCTCTGGAAAAGAATATGAGAACAGCTCGGACTTGTGAAAATTTGAATTTTAAGTCGTTGCTTGAGACCCAGCTTTCTTTATCTTCCATTTTGCGTTGACTTTGCTTCTGTGACATTCTCTACTGTTTGTTTTTGTTTATTTGTGTGTATCCTGATATTGTTAAGCACTTTGGTCAGCTGTGGTTGTTTTTAAATGTGCTATACAAATAAATCATGCCAATAGTAATGAATAGTATGCATTATATATAATTGAAATAAATATTTAACACATTTTCCCTCTGATTCCAGATTAAACATACTGGTTGGTGCACCCAGAGCAAACACATCTGATCAAACCCCATCGGTAGTCACTGAGAGGGGCGCTGTCTTCAGCTGCCCTTGGCAAAAAAGCGGCACATGCACACAGATTGAATTTGACAGCACTGGTAAGACGCAGCACTGTGTTTTCAGATATCATAGTATAATCTTTGCTTCTCCATGCTGTTATTTAAAGCTTGTGTGTGTGTGTGTGTGCGTGTGTGCGCGTGTGTGTATTGATTCACATTGTATGCTAGTGAAAGAGGTAGGGTTTGTCAGAGTTAGTATAGGAACTTCTGAGTAGCCTGTGGCTCTTTAATGATTTATTGGGTCATATATCAGCTTTGCTCTAAATATTTTCAATAGGTGGAGGAAAAATAACAGGAGAGGGAGCCTGGGGTCGTTTCAAGGCTCATCTAGGCTTGTGTGATTGTTATTGCAAAGTGTTTTGAATTTGAATTCACATGCTTGGCAGTGTCCTGGAACAGACAATGGAGTTGCTTTACTATTCATGTGTTGGCCTACTAACTAGATTGCAGATGTACACAAACAATCTTCACACTAACAGGACTTTGTTCAGGCTTATGTGTACTTGACTATAGGCACCGTTTTTTGTGCCAGATCTCATTGGCATTCAGTGGCGGTTATAGACTAGTCTTGAGTGATTTACCCTGCCAGCCAAGCTGGATCACTTCAAGAGGAACTAACAGACACACACAACGATCTTCAGTTGGATTATCTCAGTGTCTTTACTTCTCACCAAATCTGAACTACTCTATGTGTTCTTTCTTTTCACCTATAAAGAAGTTCTTAGGAAAATAACCATGTATAGAGTAGCTGTACATCTATGGCAGAGTATGCAGACAAGTTTGGAGGATATAATGATATATTTTATGTATATTTCCAATATATTTTTAAAATCTATTTATTTATTTATATTAAATGCCAAGCCAAGTGACAATGTAGATTTATATATATATATATATATATATATATATATATACAATTTAAATGCCAAACCAAATAAATTTGGGGAATTGTTTCTGTAAAAATATTTTACAAATATAACTGCCAAAGACTATAACAGTCTTAAAGGGACTTTGTTACTGCCAAGCTGTAAGTATCTGTTATAAGTGTCTGAATACTTTTTGGGGCCACCATATTTTTATTAGTTTTCTCTTGCTTTATTTGTGCACTTACTGCACTAGAGTAGTGTTTATATTTGTTACTTAATAACTAGTACTGCATGAAAGAAGCTTAAACATTCTTCTGTTAAATAACTGCGGAAGCATAACTGTGTCCTGACATGTTTTTGCTGTGAATGACGTGTCAATACAACAGTGCGGTACAATAGTCTCTGTGCTGACTGACCTGCTGGCTGTTTGAGGAGCAGGCACAGTCTAGATAATTAGAGAGAAATGTCAGAAGTATGAGATGGAAAACTCTGTGTGGATCATGTTAAAACATTAATGCTGAACAGTTACAGCATGGTTGCACAACTGTGTTTCCACTGGGCCTTTTTACTGTCAACTCCCCGTTTGTGCTGTTTGGCAATAATTAAGTACTTAATTCTAGTAAAACCTGGGTGTTGTTGACCAGCTGTATGACTGTGTTGACCATGAGAAACACTGGGAAATTCCCAGCTCAGTAGCATAGACTGATGAGCAGCTGTGGCTTCCTGAGGCTGAGACTGTGGCTGAGATGAACCAAGGCCGCAAGGAAGGGATATCTTTTTTGGGTATATATATATAGATAGATAGATATGTGTGTGTGTGTGTGTGTGTGTGTCTATGTGAGAGAGTGTGTGGCCTGCTAAACCCAACATTATGGGGACAATGTCCCCATAACGATGTCAATATCTGAAATTCTTGTCCTTGTGGGGACATTTTTGGTCCCCTTGAAAATAACAGCTTATAAATCAAACTAATGTCATACATAAAATGTAAAAATGGAAAAGTTTTCTGTGATGGGTATGTTTAGGGGTTGGTTTAGTGTAGTGGAGACAGAATATACAGTTTATACAGTATAACATTATTAAAACATTATGTCTATGGAAATTCCACATAAAACATGATCTTACAGACCTAGGAAAAATTTAGAGCTTTTTTGGAAATGTTTACAAATCGCATTTGAAAAGCTTTCCATTCATTTTTATTTCTAGGGCAAATATTATGAAACTAAAGAATGATTTCATAATTAAAATAACACCAGAATATTTTTATAATTAATCTGGTGCTCCTCATTTGGGAGTCGCACTTGTTTATCTTCAGGGTCAAAAGTGACCGGGCACCTGAAAATGAAACTTCCTCCTCCCCATCCTCTCCCTATTTTGAGAGGATTTGATGGCACTTATTAATATTTATGCAATAATTATGGTCCATTTTTGCCATTGAAAATACATTTGAAAAAAAAAAAAATCTAATTTTTTAAATATTTTTTTCAATTAATGCAGTATTTCAGATTAATATAGAGACTTGACCTTTTGAATCCAAATGATTGGACAAAGCAAAAATTGCTTTACACGGTTTTGCATTATTATTACTACAGTCAAACCTGGGTACAGAGCAC
This sequence comes from Pimephales promelas, assembly GCF_016745375.1. Next base: position 10,662,919 of record NW_024121765.1, on the reverse strand, counting down.
TTTTTATCTGCATTGTTGCCGATTTGTAGATGTACAAGATTTTTTTTGTGCTTTTGTCGATTTCCCATTCATTTTCATATGGTTGGTCACTATTTGTTTTACGACCACTTAGCATCCTCGAATCATTCCCTGCATTTGTGTGTGTGTGTGTGTGTTCACATTCCAAATGCCATAAAAGTCGTACCATTCTGATGAAGCTGTGATTTTTCAGTCAAAAGTCAAAAATGACCAAAGAACACCAGTAAATCACTGACCTTCCTGCTGAAGCTCTGAAAATTCCATGACTTGTTTGTGTTAATAAAGTTGTTTAGCTAATTTGATTGTCATGAATAGATTCAGCTGCCCATGTTCATGACCTTGGATTGAACTTCAGATGGTTTGGTAATGAAGAGGATGAGAGAGGGCGGCGTTGCATATCAGCTCAACTTTTTGATCTATGAACTGTCCAGTCCTTTTGAAATCAGCTGGAATTAGAGGAACACACCAGTGGAAGAGATTGTAGTGATTGGAAGAGCAGTGTAGTCTACTACAAAGGACATGATGACAGTCTGATGAATCTAATTAACTGACTAACTCTTCCTTCCTCTGTCGTTCCCATCACAGATGACAGGAAGAATTCCAATGGACAGCAAATGGAGTTCAAGTCAAATCAATGGTTTGGGGCCACTGTGCGTTCCTCTGGGGACCATATTCTGGTGAGTCAGGGTGCACGTGTATAGATTTGTTCTGAAATAAAATTGAAATGTCAAATCGATTAATCGCATCTAACATAAAAGTTTGTGTATATATATGTGTGTGTGTGTGTGTATATATATATATATATATATATATATATATATATATATTATTATTATTATTATTATTTATACACATGCTGTAAATATGTATATGTATATACACATACATGCACACACATATTAATCGATGTGACCGGAAAAAAAAAAAAAAAAAAAAATATATATATATATATATATATATATATATATATATATATATATATATATATATATGTAAGATACCGTATGTAAGATTGTGGCCAAAACTGGTACTGCAAACACTTTCAAATTACTGTAGAGCAGTGTATCCCCTTCCCCTCCCCCCTCTGTCTCCATCTTTCAGGCATTTCCTATACAAATCCTTGTTTTATTTTGGACTTTGTCACTAAGTATTTCAGAATCATAACAAGGTTTTTTTTTTTTTTTGTGGATTCGTTACGTTAGACATTTGTTTATCCGACACATTGTTTCTGCAACTGTGGTAACTACAGCAGATCTGGCAACCCGTATGCCGCAACACTACTGAGTTCGTGATTGGTAGATAGGTGGAGGGTGGTACATCAGACCAAAACACAACATGACAACACCAACATCAGTTGAGGGCTGCAACTTCACTTTTTAAATGACAATATCCTGGGCGGACTACTGTTGTCAGTGACCCATATTTGAAATGAACATGATTTCTTCATGTCTAGTGACATATCAGGGCCATTTTCTGAATAATTGAAATACGTTTCTTACATACGATTCTTTTTAGTGGGGTTTGAAAGTCGACAGAGATTTGGAAATTTGAGTCTAACAAAGTATGTAATTTGGAAATTGACTGTGTAGGAAGGAACCTTGTTTACATTGACCCTAGGATGTCCTTCATATTATAAACATCATTCTAGATTAAAACTAGTTAGATATAAAATTAAATTAAAATAAAATTAAATATTCTTTATTGTATAGTTGTAAGAAGCTGCTTCTTTTATTTAAAAGTGCTTTGATATTGACTTTTAATGCTGATATGGCACTAAAATGAAATGTTTAAAGTATGTCTTTCTGTAATATGTAAGCAGATATTTATCAGCATATGGTTTAGAAGAACATATTTCCTACTCATGTACTGATTTGCACACACATTTTTCTCTCTCTTCAGGCATGTGCTCCTCTCTACCAGTGGAGCACGTATGGATTCTCAGAAAGAGAGCCTGTCGGGACATGTTACCTGAAGAAGGGCAATAGCATTGTGGAATATTCGCCCTGTCGCTCTAGTATGTACTTGAACACAGCGCTTTACCTCACCTCAGGCTGCAGCTCATTACCTTATTGGGTCATATCTAATAGCCTTCCTCAGAAATGTCTTGACTTAGATTTATGGGATATCATACTTGTGTTGTGTATCATCTCCTACATATATTTGGTTTTAAGACACGTCTGAGTTAGCATGTCATTCAAGTTCGGTGAGCCAGTTGTCATATGATCATAACTGTTCTTCTGTCTGAAGTTTGTCTTCCTCTTTCTCACCTTTCCTTCATGTTGATACTTCCTCAAAACTATATCTGCTAGTTCTGAGGACCTTAATGACTGAGTATTTATTTTTTTTTTTTTATCAGAATCAAACTCACCTGAGGGACAAGGATTTTGTCAAGCAGGTTTCAGTGCTGATTTTGTGAAGGTATTTTTGTCCCCCACAGAACACAGAAATTTGCTCTCTTATATATTTGTGCATTTATTTTTTTACATTTTCTATTATATTTTATATATATATAACCCAACGATATCTGATGTTTTACCGTTTGTTACCTACACATTTATTTTTCATGAAATGTTTTATTCAAAAAGTGTGCTGGTGCTTTTCTTGCCACTTATTATTATTTTTTTGTATTATTTAAATTTTGAAATGGCGCTTTACCCTGCTGTTTGTATTTATTGAATTTCCCATTATTGCCCAAACTTGTGCCGAATGTATTTTTTTTTTTTGTCTCCATCAGAAGAACCGTGTAGTTATTGGAGGACCAGGAAGCTTTTATTGGCAAGGTAAACTGTTTTATTCTATTATCCTTCTGTGAATTTGACACTGAAAGGCACTGAAAGGGGAAACAACAATATTGTCCTCTGTCAGGACTTTTTGGTGACTCAGAGAATGTCTGCTGTGTCTTGCTTCCAAGGGCAAGTTCAGATATAGAATTGAAACAAAACAGGCCAGTGAATGTTTGCGCGACCTCGACAATACTTGTTAAAATTTACAAATGTGTCTCGGATCCCCGCCTGTGAGAGAAATTCTGCTTAGAAGAGAGGGAGCCGTTTTAAAGTCAATAAATTATGCAGAATCATATGTTGTCTACTGCAGTGGAGAAGAGTCTGTGGTTTCATTGAAATTTGTGTTGTGCTGACTGAGTGATGTTGAAATGCTTGTTTACGGAGTTGCAGATCTATTATGACCTCATAGGGTGAGGTTATTTTAGGAACCGTGCCCAGAAAAGACATTTAAACACATCTTTCATGAATTTCATGACCTGTGGTGATCGTTTTTAAAAGTTAATTTTAAAGGTGTTTCTTGTTTGTTTGTTTTTTGTTGTTGTTGTTAATGTGTTTAGTTTTTCTGCTGAGTGTCTCTTTTGTAATGGTATGATAATTATACTCCATGCTGAGAGTAAAATGCTTTCAGAAATGTGAATGTGATGGTGTGATTACTTTGTATCGTACAAAATAAAATTCTACATCATCATAGCTTTTTAATTAAACAACTTGTGAGTTATAAAAACTAAATTATTTTGCTAAGAAAAAAAGTAACTTATGTGGGGGACTGTTAGAAAGTGCTTACTCAAATTTATTTATATTTCAATACATTTTTAGTGGTACACTGTTTCCCTGAAATGAACTTGAGAGGTCATTTGAGGAAAGGTCTTTCGATGAGCCGCAGAAATATGACCATGCCCCCTTTTTGCATATTCCGGAGGGAGGGTTGATGTAAATTTATGGGTTTGTTACGTCTTAAACCCGTGAAGTATCTCGTTGTAGTCCCATTCACGTCGTTTTTGTAGGCATTAAACTTCCTGATTTTTAATAGATGATATCTCTGCTTACATTGACCTTTCAGCACAGCAACTTTGCAGATACTGTTCATGCACCAACAGCAACATTACACACTATTTAAAATGAAAAAAAGTGAAATCGCAATCAACCACCCCTTTTAATCTGTTTTTTTTTTTTTTTAAAAAAAAGATAGATAGTTGCTTAAAAAAAAGCTACTTTGTTTGAACAAACTTAGCTCCTATTCCACTACTGGTTTGGTTTGATTAAAACGAACGGTCTCGCTCTGTTAGTGCGTTTCATTCGAAAGTGAGAAGAACTCTGCCATTCGAACCCTGGTGTGTACCTAACAAGTGGACCAAGACTAACAACTCAAGAAATATGAATGTAACACGGACCAAAAACTTCTAAACGGACCAAAAACTGGATGTGATGTCACCAATTGTGACCCTAAAAAGGATGGCATACCTGTTTTTTTCTCGTCATAGGAGCTTCGCTGTCCATTACAGTTCGGTACAGGCGTCAGAAATGCTGTCTTCTTGCAGCAAATCTTCGTTTTATGTGACTTCTTTACACATCTTATAAGCTCTTCACGAGTTCTCAGCTGGTCAAAATGCCATCATATGTACGTACACGCATACAACTAGGCCATTTAGCCTTGTTTTGGATGTTTGGTAAGTTCCATCCCAAAATTGGTTTTGGACCAAGAGAACCGCACTACAAGTGTGTGAACAACACCCTGAAAGTAGCATTGTGACATGTAGCTAGTGATTCCCAACACTCAAAGTCTGTAAAGATAAAAAAAAAGACCAACAAAATGCACATACAACCGTATTAAAAATATTATTACATGATTTTACATGATGCTTTTTGTTGAATGTTTTTACTTTTAACGTTTATATGTATGCATATACTCTCACTGCTACTTTCTGATTTGCGTAATATCAAATGCAGGTTCAAGACATCTATAGCTTGTAAACTTAATTTCCTATTGGGATACCATTTTTAAAAAAAATTTTTTTTTTAAATAATTAAAAAAAATTGCTTGTGTTCTCCTAACTGTTTTTTCTCCCATCTTTTTCCAGGTCAGCTGATCTCAGATGACGTCACTGAAGTCATCAATAGATACAATAAGGAGTTTTTTACTCCTTACAATAACCAGTTAACAACCAAGTCAGCCGGGGCTCAGTATGATGACAGTTATTTGGGTAAGCCATTTTGCATCTTTTGTTTTGATGTCTTTTCGAAGTTGTAATATTTTTTTTTCATGGTGATTTATATTTGGACTGTTACTTGTAAATCAGAAGCTCAATATATTTTTGGGTTGCACATGTAATGGATGTTTGTGTGCTTTGAGTTGCAGTGATGATCAGAATGTACAACGCAAACAAGCAGAAATGCAGTGCAGATATTTATGTCATCATTTAATTCCCTTTTAGGTTACTCTGTGGCTGTTGGTGATTTTAATGAGGATGGTGAAGATGGTAAGACATTTCAATATATATTTTTTTTAATGGAATTACAATATTACTGTATTTTGCTGATTTCTTTATTTTTTTTTTTATTTGAGCCTTAGTGAGCAGATTTTTGAAAAACATTATAAAATTATTATTGACGGCAAATGTTTGAGTTTGTAGTGCAATTTTAAGCAGCCATGGTCTGACCTGCTCTAAATACATTGCAGTGCATTATGTGAATGGCTTAAGTCTGATTTTTCTATGTAAATGGATCAAGAAGCTTCATTGAATGAAAGCATTGTTGTGTCCAACTCCTTTTTTATTCTTCCTGCCTCTCTAGATTATGTCACAGGAGTTCCTAGAGGGGAGAAGGCTCTTGGTTATGTGAGTTAAATATTATTTTTGGCCAGGAATCTGCCAAAAAACCCATAAAAGAGATGCAACCCTGCTTGAAGCAGCTCTTTGTCTGGTTTTGTCTTGTTAGGTCAACATTTTCAATGGGAGGAACATGGAGTCTATGTATAATTTCACAGGAACACAGGTGAGTGTTACAAAAATCTTTACACCTCTTATACGAACAGTCTTGCCTGTGAGCAGCCTGCATGTCACATGATCTTGTGGTCATGGCACAGTTATGTTCGACATTTGTTTACGAGCAGAGAGTTTAGGCCCTACATCCACTCCCACATCTGGAAGCTATTGACCGCAATGTTGCTAGCATTCAAGAGCAAGAGAAGCAAAGAGCATGAGGTGTGGCATTGACAGGCCCGGGTTTTTAATAATTATTTCCTTTTTCCTTTTCTGTCCACATTAGATGGCTGCTTACTTTGGTTATTCTGTAGCAGCCGTTGACATCAATAATGACAGGTAAGTGATGCTATAAACTTTGCTGTTTGACGATTTCTACACGTGTCAAGTATATTTATATTGTGCTTTTCACATTATAGATTGCATCAAAGCAGCTTCACAGTACCAATCAAAACATAATAACAACGCGTGAATCATACACATAAACTAGCTTCTTTTAGGCTAAGCTCTTTGACAATCTATTCCTTCAAGAAATCGATATTTTAAATAAGTGTTTCTCAACTGGCATTTCTTGGTCATGAAAGTGTGTTCAAAACTGACTATTGACTCTTAACGAGAAACATCTCACAGACATTAAAGGGACAGTTTTCAACAATGTCAAAAATCCTATTTACTCACCCTCATGTTGTTCCAAACCTGTATGACTTATCTTTTTTTTTGTTCCACAAAACAAAGTATGTTTCAACTGTTTGTGTCCATTCAATGGAAGTCTGTGGAGTCTAAAATATATTACATTCATACTATCATGAAAGAAACTGCTTTTGAATGAATATTTCAAGTGAACGTACTATTTCTGTTCACTTTCTAGCACTCATATAATTTATTTAAGTGTCTTCCCAATGAAGCATACAGCTGCTTTGGTGGCTTTTTTCCCCCTGCCTCCAAAGACTGACTTTAGTGTAAGCAAATCGGCTACTCTTACTATTTCAGCTGTATCCAGTGTTTTGAGTCTGAACGAGATTTGGAGTGGCATTGAATGAACAGATTCATTAGTGAATTGAATTTGTGACCTGTCATTTGTGAATAAGAATGTGACTGAATGAAAGCAGGCATGTCATAAACTTAGTATTGTTTTGGACATTTTTTTAATGCTTAATGCTGCTTTTTTTTTGAGAGCCACTGCTTAAAATTATATTAGCTTACACAATCACTGTGCCAAGTAAACCTACCCTAAATATATGTATGCACAGCAATGGTTTGAGAGTGTTTGTTCATTCTCTGGCAGTATCTCCCAAAAAAATGTACTAAAATCTGAACATTGTGCAACAGTGAAGATACAGTTTCCTGATAAGTTGCTCTGTGACTGAACTTGTTGACCATTTTTGTGTTCAGAAAGGACTTGTTTTTATTGTGAGCAGAAAGATTGGTTTTAATCAGCCTATCTGTTTGTGACATTCAGCGATTATTTTCAAGATGAATTTCCCTGCTGGTGTATGCTGGAGAACGTGCTGTGATATTTTCCAATATGATAAACCTTTTATTTCCCCCTGCAGGAAGATCGATTTGTTGGTTGGGGCTCCTCTGTTCATGGACCGTGGCTCAGATGGGAAATTGAGAGAGGTTGGTCAGGTCTACGTCTATATGGGATTAGGTGGCTTCACCTTCAACAGCGCCATCAAACTCACAGGCTCTGAGATCTATGCTCGATATGGAAGCTCAATCTGCAGTTTGGGAGACCTCAATATGGATGGATATAATGGTACGTCTTTGACTCCTCTCATTTTATTCTTTGCATTTGTGTGCTGTGTTGTGCGCAACATCAGACAAGTCAGAACATACATGGTAAATTGTGGTCATGCTCATAAGCAGTTGTCATTGTCTTCCTTGCATTATTGTGCAACTGAAATCATGACTCATGAGCTTTTGAGCAATGGCTGTACTAGCAAATAAAAACAATACTGCCCATGGCATTTACTCAATAACCAGGCTGGTTTTATCCCTCTGTATTTTATCAGATGTGGCTATTGCTGCCCCATATGGTGGGCAGTTCCACCGCGGCCTGGTGTACATCCATAACGGGCGTCCCACAGGGCCGAATCCTGTGGCCTCTCAAGTTTTAGAAGGAACATGGGCGTCTGCTTCCATGCCTTCTAGCTTTGGTTATGCCATGCACGGAGGCACAGATGTTGATCAGAATGGATATCCTGGTTAGATTTCAACACTCATTGCTGTTTTACACATTCACTCATCTTCAAGTTCCTGTCACATCAATTCCTCTCGTGTACTCTTCTCATTCTCTTTCTCCCACTCTCTGTCCTTTTGTAGACCTGATTGTGGGGGTGTTTGGAGCTGACAAAGCTGTTTTGTACAGGTACAGTATGCTTATTCTGCACTTTGAAATCACACGTGTGTTTGATAGAATTTTATGATCAGGACGGATAAGCTATTGCAGGTGGTCTCATTTAATTCAGCAGCATTTAATTTGGTTTATGTGCAAGTAGTGAAGGCAATTACGACCTGAATTAAAAGAAAATAACAGTGGAACATTTCCCATCATCTATATTTGTACATGGAAGACCACCAGGCATTGATTGACTCTGTACTACACATAATAAGCCATATACTGTAAATACATATACATAATAAGCCTGTAAAAGGCATTATGGTACAGTCAGCTGGTCACTGTTGCAAAATAAGCTCTGAATAATGATAAACAGCAGTCAAAAGGATAGCGGAGTCATACTCTGATGTTTACAGTGATAAAACTCCCTTCCCAGTCCAGGCCATTAATGCACATTAAGCTCCAAAGATTGGTGATTCAGAATCCGTCACAGTATTGATGTCACAAACATAAACATAGTTATATTACCAACCACATCTTTATATAAATGGTGCTTTATTATTTTGAAGCTTGACCCACCCTCATGAATGGATCTGTGAATTAGCAAGTGATTTATAGGCAGTGTGGATAGCCAGTCATAACATATAGACTTCTTAAAGGTATAGCAACAGCAATAGCCTGTTTAATTTTCAGGGAGTCATGTAAAGCTATACTAAAATACTCCTTTAAAACTAAATTTTTCTGTGATTTTCTGCAATCTCACACTATAAGGAGCCAGTCTAAAATGGCAGACTGATGATACCTGCTTGTTTTGTGTTGTTAGGGCTCGTCCCGTCATCAGTGTGAACACCACACTGGATATCAGCCCACAGATCCTGAACCCTGAAGACAAAAGCTGCACCCTACCTGGAACAACCACCACAGTTTCCTGGTGGGTCAAGTTTTTTTTTTTTTTTTTTCATCAAACAATTTCAACCAAGCAGCCATCGAAGCCATTTAGATGCTAAATGTTTCATGAATGATGTAAACAAAATGTCCAAATAAAAGTGTGTTAAATCATCTTTAAATCGTATTACATCACCTGCAAAATCACAGTAAAAAATTTTTAAATATCCCTAATACAGTTTTTTTTTTTTTTTTTTTTAACATTTAGTTATATGCCTTAAGAATATCATGAAAACAATGTGAATTAACACAATTCTACTCTAATTCTTTCCCCTTAGCTTCACTGTGAAATATTGTCTGAAGGCAAATGGAAAAGGAGCGGAGTCTTCCCTTCGTAAGTACTTATTTTTCAATATATGCAAATTATTGAAACATATAATATTCAGGGCAATGGAACCTGCAAGTAGCAGAAGCACATTGCAGCTGTAAACAGAGTCCTGCTGTTGCGGTGTGTGTTATGAGCATCGCTGCGGGGAGAAACTAGAGCTCGAAGTGTCAGGCATCAGTGTGTTTGGAGCCGGACATACGGTGCAGAGCCATTAAAAGTCCAGCGTCCGGTGCTCACAAAGCCTTCACATGGATCTCACAGTCTGGGGTGTAATGGCTACCAGACCTGCAGCTCACTGTTCAGAGACCACAGACCATGATTCCAATTCATTATTTCTCTGCGTGCTTTGAAGTTCTCCTATGCTCTGGTTAAGCTAATGGCTGCTGTTATGCAAGTTTAAGGTGCGGATGTGTATGGTGCAAGGCTTGCTATAAATGGATCTGCTGCTTATAGTTGAAAATCACAAACTGTGTATCAGTTGTTTTGATTTGAGAAAATATGATTTAAAAAATATGAATTTTAGGTCAGTTTTTTTTATTATTATTCTTTTATTTTTTATAATTATTATTTTTATATACACAAAAACTTTTTGATGAAAAAAAAATGTCTTAATTACCAAAATAATCATTGGTGCCAGCCCAAAAACATATCCAATTACTTGATTATTTGTCAAAATAACTGACAGATTACTCGATTACCGAAATAATCATTAGTGACAGCCCAAAACCAATTAATTTAAGTTGTAATAATATTTAATGTCATAAAGGAAAAGGCAAAAAAACAAAAACAAAAAAAAAACACCTACAGTATGTAAACTCCTGTTTTTGAAATGAGTATCAGTGTTTGTACATGCTTATACTGTACACAGGATGTGGAAAAAAGCTGTGTAGTGCAATTTTGTCGAGTAATAGATAGTCATTAGTTCTGACCTATTTTGATGACCTCACCATGACAAAGCAGACCAAGTTTCTGAATACTTGCAGTAATACTCGTTGTTGAAATGCTAGTGTGGGTGATGTGTCTTATGCCATTAAAGGGGTATGGATCACCCAAATGAAATGATGTTCCAAAACTGTATTTATTTTGTGGAACACAAAAGAAGAGATTCTGAGAAATGTCTCAGGGTTTTTCATACAATGCATTTTTTTTTTTTTTTTTTAGGTTTCCAAGGTTTTTTAAAATATCTTCAGAAGAAAGATTTATTTTTATTTTTGGAGGACTCTCTTCAAAGAAGGATGTTTTGAGTTTTAAAAGTATTTTTACAAAGCCAAATGTTCATATCTTGCATTTACGTTCAGACATATTTATGTAAATGTGCTTGTATCTCTCAAAAGTCCCTAGTTAAACTCCATAATGGTTGATCCAAGAGCCATAACTCTTTAACCCCAGGTTATTTCAGGCAAACTGAAACGAAGTTTAAAACAGCTGAATGCTTTCAGAGATTCTAGGTTATCACAGTGTTTAAAGGTTTCAGGGTTGACTGTGTTTAAAAAAAAAAAATGAAAATGTTGGCTTGTTGCCCTTTAAATTGCCTCTTTGTTTTTAAGGTGAAGCTGTTATATAATTAAATCCCTGTTCACACTAAGAACAATAACTATAATTGTAAGTATATTAGTGTTAACACCAGCGGGCGATGACATTGTTTATTATGAGTGTGCTGCAGTTCTGTTGTCTGATACTTTATATACTTGAGCTCTGTAAAACTGGATGGATTCTGATTGGCTGTCATTGTTTTTATTGTTCATCAGCTCGAAAAAATCATTAGGAAAGTAACTATTACGATAACGACAAAGTAACAATATCGTTGTAGTTATCATCCTTGGTGTGATTGAGCCTTAACTCCTGCATTCCATCTGAATTAATTTCTTTTTTTTATTAGTATTTGTTTTTATTTGAACTCCCATTTGATTGAAATGGAAAACTCTTTCATTCACAGTTTTCCAAGTGGATCTGACTCTGGACCGCCTCAAACACAAGGGAGCCACCAAACGGGTGCTGTTCCTCCACAACAAGATGTCTCATTATTCAAAGAACATGACCGTCTCCAACAACCAGGGGCCGGCCTGTGAGGAACTTCAGGCTTATTTAATAGTGAGTGAACATTCATGCATTTGACATATGTTTTTATCCGAAGCATCTTGCAGTGCAGGCGAGGTATACTGTATATTTTATAAGACAATCAAACCCATGGTGTTCCTAAGTTGAGATACAGGAACACAGCGATTTCCTTTGTGTCTCTTTCCTCACTTTTGCTGGTACTGGGCTGTAAATAGTTTAGTGTAGTTTTGCTTTTCTTGGCCAGCTGAAGAAGTGCTGATGCCTCTATGTCATCAAATATGTGTTTGCGCTGCATTTAAAGCTGTGGTGGCAGATAGCCCAGATGTTTGGCACTGGAATATGCCGTTATTTTGTTTTCAAAAAGGAACAATGTGTTACAGAGCTAAAGAAGGATTTGACCTGGAAAGCCAAAGCTCTCTTTTCTGGACATAAAAGAGCATGTTGTAGAGCTTGTAAGCTGGACTGAAATTCCCCAGCCTTGAGCTCATTGATATAGAGGCCCATTTCTCTCTCTGTCCACTTTTGGCTCTCTACCTCTCTCTCTCTCTCTCTCTCTCTCTCTCTCTTAACAGGATGACTCAGAATTCAGGGATAAGATCACACCCATTTCTGTTTTTATGGAGTACAACTTGGATTACAAAACTGCAGCAGATAAGACCGGCCTGTTGCCTATCCTTGACCAATCTGCACCTACAAATGTCACCAAGCAGGTACAACAGTTTCCCATAGTTCTGGTTACAGGGGCATTGCATATACACTATCGTTCAAAGGTTTTAGGTCGGTAAGATTTTATTTCGATTTTTGAAAGAACTCTCTTATGCTCAACAAGGGTGCATTTATTTGATCAAAAGTACAGTCAAAACAGTAATACTGAGAAATATTATTACAATTTTAATACATAACCAGCCAGTGTTCAAAACTATCTGCTTGCCGTAGCTCGATTCAAAACGGTAAGCTTGTAATAATGTTTTTAATTCCAGTGGTACTGGTGGATTTTCATGGGAGGTTCGAGCATGTCTTTGCGTCTTTACGTCACATAAATTTATGTACACACTTTATGTACACATAAAGGGGTAGTCTCGGCTAGTATAAGCTATGTTGCATTTTCTCACAGCACTTAATATAATTAAACTTCGCAATTTGATGGCGGATCCAGAAAGAATCAACTGAGAATCAGCAGTGACAACTGACAACTCTCCAAGACTTTGGAGTGGCTACCCGGAAAAAAAAGAGACTGTAACCGGCCCATGCGAAAACAAGGATGCATATTGGAAGGACATTACATGTAGTCACGCAATGCTGACATTGTTAACATTAACAATTTGAGAACAAAGTATAATTTGCACGGTTTTGTGTGATATGATAACTTATAAACGATTGTTAGATTTAATCAGTGCGATTTACCAACACTATCTCACGACCATGATTAAAAAGTGTCTAATTCGTACGACCTCACTCGTACTAATTCGTACGATTTGTCTAAACCCACGTGATGGTTAGGTTTAGGGGCGGGGTAAGGGGTAGGTCATTCGTACGAATTCATACGAATTGGCCAATTCGTAAAATATGTACGATTTAGCAAAATCGTATTAATTTGTACGAGTGAGGTCGTATGAATTGTTACGAATTAGCCACTTTTTAATCATTCGTACGACTTGGTCGTGAGATCGGGTTGGATTTACTGCAATGTCAGAACCAGAACAAAAGTGGATGTTTCCTACTAGTTCAGACGACATTTTCCAGTGAAAATTCTTAAGTTGGTCATATACTGTGCTATATTGCTGCCATGGTTGAGTTACAACAACGTTATGTTTCAGTTGTACAGTTGTGGCAAAAATGGTGTTTTTGGGTAAAATGGGAATTTTAAATGGTGTTTTCTAGGTTTGGAAAAAATGATGAAAATCTTAGTATAATATGGATGGAGTGAGTTATTTATGCATTTGAGTCACTTCTTTTCAAGGAATTTATTGAAGAAATTTGCAAATTGTTCTTAATGACCCAAGTCTAAATACGTTGTGAATCGATTTTTTTTGTTTGTTTGTTTGTTTTTTTGTTATCCATTCATCATAAACGACTGCAAAACCATAGAGATTCAACTACAAAGTGTGGGAACCATGAACTACGATATATTGTGCAGCAGCTACTCAAATTATTAAATCTGTCTCTAACCAAAGTTAGACTCCTCAAACTCACTATAAAATTGCATTGGCTAAACATAGAAACTGTCTTTAATATTCCATAATCCCTTGTGATTTTCCAGGCCCACATACTCCTGGATTGTGGCGAAGACAATATTTGCAAGCCAGACTTAAAACTGTCTGTTGTGAGGTGAGTCATTGGTTCATCTGAGCCTTAAATTCCACTGTGTTGTCTGGAGGCGCAGAGCTGGAGATTAACTCTGTGTGTGTCTGTTCTTTGATTGTTGTTTTGTGATCCAGTGACCAGAAAGAGATCTACATAGGTGACGATAACCCCCTGACCCTGGACGTCATAGCAGAGAATGGAGGAGAGGGGGCTTATGAGGCCGACCTTATCGTCACCCTACCATCTCAGGCAGATTTCATTGGGGTCGTGCGTAACGTTGAGGTAAGCAGAGTCAGATCACTTAACTCTTTCCCCGCCATTGATGGAATTTTCCGGCTTTTCTTTGAAAAAAACAATAAACCTTTTTTTTTTTTTTTGATTGAAACCAAAGTCTCTGTTCTTTCTTTTGATTTACTCCACATTTAGATATTCATACAACAAAATATTATGGGGGCCATGACATTTTTGTGAATATTATCAAAAATACTGATGGGGGAAGAGTTAAAGGAAGATCTTTAACCAAAATACAGAAAGCTTTCCCCCATTAAGTTTGGGATCAGTAAGATTAATAATTGTATTCAGGGAGAGTAAATTAAGTTGATCAAAATTGACAGTAAAGACATGTCTATTTCAAATAAATTGTATTCTTTAGAACTTTCTATTCATAAACCAATCCTGAAAAAATTGTATAACAGTTTCCACTAAAACATTTCCACAAATGTTTTCACCATAGATCATAATAAAAGTTTCACCAAAATCAGCATATTAGAATGATTTCTGAAGGACCATGTGACACTGAAGACTGGAGTAATGATGCTGAAAATACAGCTTTGCATCACAGAAATAAATTACATTTATATTATACATTTATATAGAAAACAGTTATATTAATTTTAATAATATTTCTACAATATTACTGTTTTATTATTATTATTATTATTTTTTTAATCAAATGTAGCCGGGGTGAGAGATTTCTTTCAAAAACATTGAAAAAATCTTTCCGCCCCCAAACTTTTGAAGTGTGTGTGCGTGTATAGTGAAGTTGTTCAAGATAGTTTTAGGTTTCATCTGTTATTTATGCATCTCAGACATTGTCTAGACTGTCCTGTGCGTTCAAGAAAGAGAATCAGACCAGAGTGGTGGTGTGTGATCTTGGGAACCCAATGAAAGGAGGAACTAAGGTGACCAACAGACTTTCCGAGCTAAATTATCTGCATTTGTATCTGTTCCATACGTTATTTATTCTATTTATATTGTTGTGCACTTTAACACATAAATTAGCTGCTTTATTTCATTTGAAGTTTTTCTGTAAAATTGTGTGGTTTAGATAACAGCAGGCTTGCGCTTCAGCGTGCACCAGCTCTCCGAACAGGACACAGAAGTCAAGTTTGACTTGCAGATAAAGAGGTATTTTAATTAATGCTTGCTATTACAACAGTAACGTTGAGAGAATCTTTGCTTTGTGCTATACTAATTAAGTCGTCTGTTACCCAACAAGGGCATACAAGTATCTCCACTTCCTGTCTTTTTTATTTAAGTCAATAAAACTTCAAGCAGTTCCCTCTTCTAATCCTACAGTTCCCTGCTGACTGCCTGTGACTTTTTTCACATGTTAATTACAGGGAACAGCTGTCTTTGTCTCTCTTGGAGAACATCCTGCTTTGCTCCCTGTCTCTCACTCTTTCTTCTCACCCTCACATCTATCTGAACCTTAATGATATATACTGCTGCATATTTATAACTTAGACTAGTCTAGTTTTTTTTTTTATAGATTTTGTCTCTTAATGAATGAAATGTCTGTCAGTATTTGAAACAGCACCACCTTCTGCTTGATTGTAAAAGTAAATAAATAGCCTTTTTTTCAGCTCAAATCAGTTCAACAAAACCAGCAATCTGGTCTCTGTTGTCACAAAGCTTGCGGTTTTGGCTAGAGTGGAATTAAGAGGGTATGATACTTTATATGTTATATATATATATATTTTTTTTTTTTAATGATAAAATCAACACAAAATGTACTTATTGTGTATTAATCGGCTCTATCTTGTGCAGGGTGTCAGCACCAGAGCAGGTGTTTTTACCCATCGCTAACTGGCAGCCAAAAGACAGTCCTGTTCTGGAGGATGACATTGGACCTCTTGTACAGCACATCTATGAGGTAAAAAAAAAAAAATGCTGTGACTATTATTGGTAAAAAGACATTGTAGATCTATTAAGCTTCTGTGCATAGTTTACGATTTTTTTCTTATCTTCTGTAATCACTGATTGTCCCAGCTAAGGAACAGAGGACCCAGTACATTCAGTAAGGCCATTTTGGATGTGCAGTGGCCCTACAGATTCAACAACGGCTCTCTGCTCTACATCACCAAGTTTGAAGTGGACGGAAACATGAATTGCAGCTCAAACAGGGAGCTCAACCCTCTCAATGTCACTGTATGTATCCCACAATCGATTCATGAAAGTATTTTTTATATGTAATACTGTGGTTAATTAACAGGATCTAAAATTTAAAGGGGATATTTCACCTAAAAAGTAAAATTCTGTCATACTCATCCAAGTTTCTGATTTACTATGGAAGTCAATAGGCCTGTTTGGGTTACCGACATTCTTCCGAATATTTACTTTTTTGTTCATCAGAAGAAATAATTTTCATACAGGTTTGGAACAACTTGATGGTAAGTAAATGATGACAGAATTTTCATTTTTGAGTGAACCCTCCCTTTAATTACACAGTATTTTAAAAGTGTACAGAGACTAAACCTTTCTTGTTCACAATTGGATTGTATTTAGGATCTCGTATAATATTCCAGAGATAAAATTATGCTTTTGCTTTTACCTAGAATCCCAGATTAATTGACAAAAATGAGACCTCTGCCAGTGGAGACAGAGCAGAGGGGGGGAACAGACACAACGTCCACCGCAGAGACCTGGGGGACAAAGAAGGGGAAGAAAACCTGGAGATTCTGGTATTGTCACATCTTTAACTGTTGCTTCTGTCTGAGAAGTTTTGCAGCAGTTTTACAATGCATTACTATATAATACTATTGTTCAAAGGTATGCGGTCAGTAATTACTTTCTCAGCAAGGATGCATTTAAATGACAGTAAAGACATCTAGAATGTTACAAAGCATTTCTATTTCAAATAGATACTGTTCTTTTGAACTTTCTATTCATCAAAGTATCCTTCTCAATGTCCAAACTAATATTAAGCAGCAGCACAACTGTTTTCAACATTGATAATAATATGAAATGTTTCTTGAGCAGCAAATCGTCATATATGATTTCTGAAGAATCATGTGACTCTGAAGACTGGAGTAATGTTGAAATTTCATTCTCTTGCCATCACAGGAAGGAATTACATTTTAAAATATTCAAATAAAAAAAATAGATTTTAAATTGTAATAATATTTCACAATATTACTTTTTTTTTACTGTATTTTATTTATTTAAATCAAATGCCGCTTAGGTCAGGTTTTTTTTTTTCTTTTCTTCAAAAACATTTATAAAATCTTATGGACCCCAAACTTTTGAACGATAGTGTTTATTTAAATATAATTATGTATCATAAATTATTGTTCAACTATTATCATGGTTGTTATACCATCAAACCAATTTTGTTTATGGGAACCATTTCACCCCACTATACATGTGTACCACTGGCACTGTCCAGATATGCCATTGAACTGTCCATGTCATCATTATGCATGGATTCAAGTCCAATTGTTTGTGTACCCAACAGGATTGTGGGAATGCAGAGTGTCAGGAGATTAAGTGTTGGGTTGGCCGTCTAGAGAAAGGCCAGAGTGCTATTCTATTTATTTACTCCAGACTTACCGTGAGCACGTTTCTCAAGGTATAAAAAAATCATATTACTTCTCCCACTGCAAAGTCTAAAACAGCCTGTTTTCACCACACAAATGCTAATATATTAAAACACAGTGGTGGCTTTCTTTCCTTTCAGGCTGAAAGTCAAAACAAATCATACAATGTTCGATCCTCTGCCTCCTTCAGTGTCATAGAGATGCCATATAAAAATATAAACTCTGAGTTACCAACCAGCACAACATCGGTAAGTTCCTATTACATTTGTGCACTGGATGTATGGTGTTTGTTACTGACTGCACTGACCCTGTGTCTGTCCTGCAGGCTTCTCTGAAGGTGATCTGGAATTCAGAGAACCCTCAGCCTGTCCCAGGATGGGTTGTGGCTCTGGCTGTCCTGGCTGGACTGCTGCTGCTGGCTCTGCTTATCTTTGTCATGTATAAGGTAAAGATCTGTAAACTTCAGTTAACATGGCTTAGATTAAGCCTGTGGGCCTTAGTTCAATTAGGATATTTAAGCAGCTTTTATAAATGTGAAAAATAGGGCTGGGTATTGAGACAAATTTCACAATTCGATTCGATTCACAAGCTTGCGCTTCGATTTCAATTCAATATCGATTATTTTGGATATCAGTTAAAATAAATAATTTTTCTCAAGGGAATCAAATCTCTTAAATGCTGTAAACTATGGGAGTCTAGTTGTAGCCAATAGGCTTCATTAGCCTAATATGAAGGTAATAATGAACTGTTTTGTAGCTAAACACTTAAATTACACTTTTATTTATTTTTACAATTAGAAGATTATATGAAATATAAATTCATTCATGTTTATTTCGAGCTGTGACTGATATTATTAACCCGGAAGAGAGATCAGCGCTGCTGCTTCTCTTGAGCTGCGCCAGAGCGCTCTCACGCCACAGCGCCACAGCGCCACAGCGCCAAAACGCTATTTATGTTTTTGAATTTCTAAAGAATATGGACATAATTTGAAAATTGAGACTTTGTTTCATATCAATAGTAACAAAGGACAAAGATTATTGCGATTTTTTTGGATGCGCCCAGCCGCGATACAATGTTCCATTCATTCAAATGAAACAGGATGACTAATCGATTCTTGAGATTTAAGAATCGATATCGGTTCGTAAAAATGAGAATCGATTAATATCGAGAAATCGATATTTAATACCCAGCCCTAGTGAAAAAACATTAATGTTGTGCATCTTGATATTTTTAAGATATATCAGTGCAAGTTGCTTTCATTTAAAACAGCGCAAAAAAAGCATTTTAGTCTAGGACTAGGCTTAAGCCTTGTCTATGATACCAGGCATTAAACTAATTGATTGATTGGCTGTTATCTCATCACAACAGAAGATAGATGACAGAAGTAGTAGTGGTTTTAAGTCCTTCTTTACCGTAATCAATAAAATCTCATTAAATGTTTTTTTATATAAAGAAGTTTGTGTGTGTTTGTATAATAAATTTATTCAGCTAGTGAGTGACAGCTAAACATTATGTCTTAAGGTCACAGAATTGCAAGTATGGGCTAAATAACTTATTTTAGAAATATTTAGCCCTTTATTTTTAAATAAAGTTAAAATATATTTATTATATTATCCATCCATCTATATAACATCGTTTTTAATAGGTCACATAATTGCAAGTAACAAGTAGCTTATTAAAAAAGATGGATGGATGGATAGATAGTTTGCTTTAGATGTCTCATCTTTATTTCTCTCCTCCTCAGCTGGGCTTCTTTAAACGCGTGCGGCCGCCACAGGACGATAGTACCGAGAAAGAGCAGCTTCAGCCTCAGGAGAACGGAGACAGAAACACAGAAGCCTGAGATCTTTACCTTCACTAGTGCCACATCCACAGGAGTGTGCCTGATTCACAGCAACATCCTTCACAACTCTCTCATCTTTATCCGCAGCATCGGAGTGTTCATCCAGACAGCCCAGATGAGTGATGACTTTTGTCATTTGAATGGTGCTTTAACTCAACCATGCTGTTCTGGTAATAAGACTAAAGCCCCGTGCCAATCCTTTCCGCTGTGCTCCTATCCTTTTTTAACTGCACTGAGTCTTAAAACAAGATATGATTTTTCAGTTGGGTTTAGAGATCAACCATTTAAATCGTAACACATTTCAAGTTGTTAACGTGCAACAACAATAAATGGAATGAACCTTAAATAATTCAAAATGTGATCATGATTTTTAAATGTTTTATTTTGAGGAAAGACGACGTAGTTTGGTACATCATTTGATTGCTGGTTCTGCTGTTTCTTGTTGGAGAAACTTTCATGTTACTTTATTTAGTGGTGATCAGTTTCTGCTGTTTGGAGATTTTCTGCAGGACTTTTAGTTCTCATCTGCAGTTTTTTTTTCCAGCTGTTGGGATTTGGACTCTGGTTTCTTATTTGGGTGTAAGGTGTATTATTTTGAGAAAATATTATTATGATTGTCTACTGTAAACACAATTTTAGAGCAGGGTTATGTTTCTGCATTTAGAACATTTGGTTGAATTTGTATTATAAAAAGAGAAAATAATCAAAGTCTTTGCAAAATAGAGCAAATAACTGTAACATTTTTGTATTTTGAAAACTACCACTTATGAAATAAGCACCTTTATAATGTATTCACTTACCTTTAGTTTTAAGATTCAGAAGTATTTTTTTAGATCAAACTCTAATCGGTTTTTTAAAGGTACAATTAGAATAGAAAAAAAATGAATTTAGTGTGATGCATCCCAAGTAACATTAAGAATCAATTTTGAATGAAAATTACAATCAGTTTGATCGTATGGGGGTGGGGGGTATGGAATCCTTAGGAGCAATATTGGCCTTTTGGGGAAAATATTTATATATTAAAAACGGTTATTTGACTGATGTTAATTTGATTTTGTGGTTTAAAAGTTCCAGTTCATGGTTTTAGGTCTGAAAAACACAACCCATAACACTGAAAACACCCCTGGATTTCTTATGTTGCTGTATTATAGTAATGCTGCTGCCCATATGCATTTACCCATATTGGGTTGCCACAATTATGTTGTCTAAATGAAACATTTGTGTACTTCAATCAAAATTATGCATTTTAAAATGATCCAGAATATATTCTCTTTTATTTTGTAAAGTTTGTAAAAAAAAAAAATAATAATAATGGGACATAATCATCATAGTAACAAAAATATGTATTTTTGAGAATCCATCATGTTTAAAAACAGCTTTTTTTTCTCCCTTGATTTTGTTCAGCAATAAGTTGTTAATGCTTCTGTAATTCAAATAAATACACATACTGATGTACGGTAGATTATTTTTTGTTTGTTTGTTTTTGCCTTATTTATGAATATACCAGGGCATCCATACTTTGTCCTTGACTCGAATGTAGTATCTATTTTTTTAGTGTCTAAAGTTCATGTTATCATAACAGGATTTCTGTAACTGGTAACACTTATCTGGTTGATGAATAACCAATTACAGACTTTAAATTTATAAATAAATCATCTTTAGAATGCTTCTCTAGCTTTTGTCCTAATGTACTCAAAGCAAAATAAACAGCTGTAAATAATGTAAAAGATAGAGATTTTTTTAACAGTATTTATTGTAAAATGTTTTTTGCATCGTGCATGATGTCGCAACTCATTGTACATCTGTTAGTAAGAAGCTGAGATCACTTCCCGGTTCATACTCTGTGGTTTGCTTCCCTCTGAGAAAGAAAAACAATCATTTCACTTACTGTGCCTATTTGGCATTATTATTATTTTTTCTGTTATATGTTCCATTTGCAGGAGTCTCTACTTTACCTATGGAATAGTCGTGCTTTTGTGCTTCCAAGTAAGGTGGCTTTGTTTCCTTCCACTAAAAGCATTGAGCCTTCCCGGAGACCCTGCCATCAACAGTATAGGTGTGTCTTAGTGCTCAACTGATGCTAGACTAATAACATTTTTAATGACAATAACAACATTGAGATTTGATATCAAATCTATATATGAAGGATCATGTGACTGACGACTGGAGTAATAAATGCTGAAAATTCAGCTTTGAATCACAGAAAATAAATTGACATATAACACACACACACATATATATATATATATATATATATACTGTATATATACATATGTGTGTGTGTTTAAAAGTTTGGGATCAGTTATATATATATATACGTATATATATATATCGAACTGATCCCAAACTTTTAAACAGTAGTGAGTAATGCATGTTAACTTGACATACCAGCACACATGGTGTGTCCGACTCCTCATGGTACTGGGTGATTCTCTGTTCACGTGTTTCCTGTAAAATACACAATCAAATCTATGCTCATGAAGCCTAAAATATCTACGTTCAAAAAGTTTTGTTTATTATATTTTAAATATTTCATAAATTGAACTTTTATCTCATGGCATCAATTTCCTCACAATGCATATTTCTTGGATTTTATAAGAGAAAAGTCTCTGCAGCACCAGTACATACACCCATGTGTTTGCTGTTGGGATCAGTATCCAGAAAGTGAGGGTTAATGTTGAAGGGCACTAAAGCAATGGCAGCAAAAGTGGGTGGATAGACGATGGGCATGTCATTGGTGGTGTTGATGCTGATGGTGGCGACGTTGGTGCCTGCACTTGATCCCATGTAAGGTATTCCATCCTGTGAAATAAAATCCACACCTGTTACAGGCAATTGCAGAATATTTTAGATTTTGGTTAAACAAGACACTAATTCACCTGTAAAACTCTTTTCCTAATCTCAGTGACCACATTGTTGTCATAGAGAGCTTTCAGCAGGCGGAACGTGTTGCCGCCACCTAATGGAAACAAAAATAGACATCAGATTGAGAGCCTGTCTTTCTGAATACATTATAAGTAAATAATGGCGAGGCATTCACAGAAATGAGTATGAATAGTATAGTAGAGAGACCACATTGAAAATTGTGATTTCTAATGTTTTTTTCTAAACATTTTTTTCAAATGTTGATTTCTGGGTCACTGATTAAATGTAAGCAAATTGTGACATTGTTCATGTGAAGTCCTTTAAACATAAATAGGGGGACAGACCAAATAATAAATGCAAATCTTATGAAAAATATATAAATCGTATATATTAAATTATATTATCTTGTATATAAAACTATTTATTTATTTATTTATTTATTTAATATTTCATACCAATGAATATTCCTTCCGCTTTCCTAACAGCATCCACAGGGTCTGGTGTCTCATGGACACTGTCCACCTCATAGCCTGGAGACAAAGAAAAAAACAGTACAGCAGAGATGAAGGGCAATGTGACAGTGACTGTCCAGAAGTGTGTGTGTTCAACCAATAAAGACACAAACCCAATGTCTTGAACTTGTCTCTGGCAGTCTTGGCATAGGCATCTCGATCATGCAGTGCATATGGGACAAACAGGATCCTCTTTACTCCTCTGTTAAACAAAGAAGTTATTCATTTTTATAAATGGGTTCAATCTAGGTCAGATTTATTTGATTCCAAAAAGACAAACTGTAATATTTTGCTCAATACAAACAAGTTTAAAAACCATAACTGGTGTTTATGTTCAAAGAATGGACTTGTACTTTGCATTTATCCAGGAACAAGCCTGCATGCAAATATAAAACCAGGAAACGACATCAGAATATTAATGTAAAGGACTTTATGGCTTTATTGCAACAATATTCTTAGGACTGTAGCAAGTTTTTATTCCAACATTCCTGGTTAAGCTGCAGGCAACTTACTTTCCAAAAAAGTCTTGGATGTGCTGCTCACAGTGTTGAAGATATCCTCCTCCATGAAGTGTGGAGTTAGATACCAGCAGAAGTCTTCTCTTCATGATATTACTGTGCTGTCTAAAGAAATGTAAGTTGATCAGAGGACAGACAGCTCAGCATTATGACCAGCGCCTTTCTGCTTACACCACATATTCTCAGATCAGTGTAGTCGTTATCTTCAATACATTACCTTTGGACAGACTGTATATCACCCTGATTATTCCACAGATGATAGCACTAAACATTCACAGGAACAAGCCATGATAAGAAACGTCACTGGAATCATGTGATTTTAAAGCAAACATAACTTCCATGAAACAGCAAAGGCAGATCAGAAACTAAAGAAATTGAAGCCTACTGATCACAATTACGGAACCTTTAAAACACATTAAAACTCCGTTTTTGTTTGTATTTATTTATTTACATTTTGTAGTTACTCGCGGTCATTGTTTTCAAAATAAAAGCTCTAAAGCTGTCCTCGGACAACTAGCCTAGAACACGCTTTTTATTAGAATATATTGATTTCTATATATTCATCTTGTTAAAATGATGGCATGTTAATTCATTACGATAACGTTATTGATTTTGTTTTACAGATGAAAATGTAATAATTTATTATTATTTATAATTATTTCTTTTTGTTTCTCAAATACGATTGGTCTAAATAAATTCAAATAAATAACACATATTACACCCTTTAAGTAATTATTGTGTGAAACAGTGAGTGTTGTATATATTTAACTTAAAATAAAAAATAAAAAACACAGTCCCATCATTTTGTCATTTCCACCATAACCTTACCGATGAATTATTTTTTATCAAACTGTTGTTATCAAAACGACAATAGAGTCACGGTCAATATAATTTTTTGAAAAAACATAGATTTACATGATTTACAACCAAGCTGCCATTCTGTCAAATGGTCCAAAACGTGTGTAAATCTATGGTGTAAATATAATTTTAGTGTGCGTGTGGGATGTGTAAAACTCTATCTATGCAAACAGTCCCATAATTTTGTCATTACACCATAACAAACACTCAGAGTAAGCGTTAGCAATTAGTCTAATAAATAAACAAACTATTTTTAAAATGTGTTTTAAAAAGTCTTTTTCTGACTGTCAAACATCTTTAAATGCTTTTATTTTGTCGTCGAGTAATCTCAGACATGCATGGCCATGAACGTGAGATGACGTTTCACGGCCAAAAACCAATCGGAGGAGAGCCCTTCTAGCCAATCAGAGGCGAAAAAGGCGGAACCTTCCCCTACCATCCTGGGGAAAAAATTCGCTTCCCAGTGCCCCCGCGCACTTTACATTACTGTTTAGCGGAACATGATTGATCAAACTAAAATGGACGACACAAATTTAAATAGTTTAATCCTGAAACTACACGACGTCCAAGCAGTCAAGTTCGGAACGTTTAAGCTCAAAAGTGGACTCACTTCGCCGATCTATTTTGATCTTAGAGTAATAGTGTCCCATCCAGCGTTGATGAACCAGGTAAACACGTGTTCACTTTTTGAGTAATCATTATTCTAAAAGTTTGTTATCGTAGGCCTACATCACATCCTGAGCATTTTCTTACCAAGAATGTTTTAGAAAACAAGTCCTTCAGATCTTTTTTTTTTTTTAAATGGATGTCATTCGTTGATCATAAAATCATTTTTTTTTTGTGATCAGGTGGCAAGCCTTCTTCACAAGCGTGCTGAGGATGCAAGGGTACAGTTTGATAGTGTGTGTGGTGTCCCTTACACGGCTCTTCCTCTGGCCACAATCATCTGCTCTACCAAGCATTATCCCATGCTTATTCGACGAAAGGAGGCGAAGGACTATGGTATAATAGTGCAAATTTAACTCCACTCCATCTGTAATCCGTTTACTATGTTTAAATTTCACTAAACCAAAAATATTTGGACACTAAAGACACTTAAAAATTTGGGTAGCAACATATCAAACCAAGCAGCATTCATCTAAAAACAAAATCGTAAAACAATCCTCAAAAAAAGTGTAATGCTGTAGATATGATATTCCAAACAATAACCAGTATACCTTACTTAAATGCAATGTAAGTCGCTTTGAATAAATCCATGTGCCAACTACGTAAATGTAAAATGAACAACATGGAATGTCATATGGTCTGTTTCAGTGTCCAACAAATAGTTCTTGAGTTGCTATATTAAAGGGTTAGTTCACCCAAAAATGAAAATTAAGTCATTAATTACTCACCCCCATGCTGTACCAACCCCGTAAGACCTTCGTTCGTCTTCGGAACACAAATGAAGATATTTTTGATTAAATTTGAGAGCTGTATAACTACCACATTGGCTCCTAAGGGACTGCCTCTTGACGGCCCAGAAAGTCAATGAAGAAAATGTTTAAATATCCCAAGTGACTACCGTGGCTCAACTATATGTTTATCAAGCGACGCGAATACTTTTTGTGCGAAAAAACAAACAAAAATAACGAGTTTATTCGACTATTTCTTTTCTTCCTTGTAGGCCAGAACGAGACTTCCTTATAGATTTCCACGACGCATGCGCGAGATTTGCGATCTGCTTACACCAGCTTACACTACTTCAGATCGCAATTCTCGCGCATGCGTCGTGGAAATCTAAGGAATTCTCGTTCTGGCCTACAAGGAAGAAAAGAAATAGTCGAATAAACTCGTTATTTTTGTTTGTTTTTTCGCACAAAAAGTTTTCGCGTCGCTTGATAAACATATAGTTGAGCCACGGTAGTCACTTGGGATATTTAAACATTTTCTTCATTGACTTTCTGGGCCGTCAAGAGGCAGTCCCTTAGGAGCCAATGTGGTAGTTATACAGCTCTCAAATTTAATCAAAAATATCTTCATTTGTGTTCCGAAGACGAACGAAGGTCTTACGGGGTTGGTACAGCATGGGGGTGAGTAATTAATGACTTAATTTTCATTTTTGGGTGAACTAACCCTTTAATCATTAACTTAACAAATAGTTTATTTATATATTTAGTGGTGTGATTTGCAGTGTGAATCTGTATTATTATAGTTTACTAAACTAAAATCATAAGAATTTATGTTACTTGAAATAAATATTTTTTCTATGTATCGCATTATTCGCATACATATATATATATATATATATATATAAAATGGAAATAAAACAATAAAAACTGTTTTATTTCAGCTTGTTGCAAAGGCAACATTTCTCATTTTCATTTAGTTTAAATTGAGGTACTGAAATTAAAAAAAAAACTAATTTGAATGACAAAACAGTTATTGCATAAATAATGTACCGGTAATAGTATATATTTTGGATATGCATCGACACATTAAACTTTTACTGCTCATTATTTAATGTATGATGTTCAGAGTTTACATGAAGGAAAAATGTTGACATCCTCTGGTAGTACATTTGTTTTTAGCACCTTATGATGCTTGTTATATTGACCTTTGCACTGTCTCTCTTTGTTTGTTGTCGATTTGAATGTTGCACTATGAAATGCCATTTCACCCTCTCTATATACTTGTATAATACCGGTCTGACAATAAAGCTCTCCTAAATTGTGTTTTAAAATTCCCCAGGAACGGAGCGTCTCATCGAAGGAACCATCCGCCCTGGTGACAGATGCCTAATAGTAGAGGACGTGGTGACCAGTGGCAGCAGTGTTCTAGAAACCGTTGCAGTACTAGAGAACGAAGGCCTGAAGATCACAGATGCAGTGGTGTTATTGGACAGAGAGCAGGGAGGCAGTGCCAGGCTAGCTGACAGTGGCATCACTCTACATTCAGTCATTTCTGTCTCCAGACTTCTGGATGTGTTGCTTAAATCCGGCCGAATAGACACAGGCACTTCTCAGAACGTTGAGAGATTTGTTCAAGAAAACAACACCTACGTATCAGCAAAGAAGAATGACTGCTCTGCTCCTAAAAAGGGCTGTGATTACCTCGGCTATGGGGCTCGTGCCGGCTTGCCAGACACTCACCCTCTCGCCGCCCGTCTGCTGAAGATCATGGAGGACAAGAAAAGCAATCTGTGCGTGTCTGCAGATGTGACTCATTCTGAGGAGCTGCTGGAGATCGCTGTGACGTTGGGGCCATTGATTTGCGTGTTGAAGACTCATGTGGACATCCTGCAGGACTTCACTGCAGACGTCGCCAGCAATCTGAAAGAGTTGGCTAAAAAGCACAACTTCCTGATTTTTGAGGATCGCAAGTTTGCAGACATTGGGAACACAGTCAAGCATCAGTATGATGGTAGGTGTTTGTTTCACATGGTGGTGGATGTGGAGCTCTTGGAATTGACTGATCTTAAATTTAACTTGTATAGTCTGCACTAGATATTCAAAGACCAAAGTGTTTGATTTACTGGACAAGGTTTAAGAAACGAGGAGTATGGGGGGTCTGTAAAAGTCTTAATTCCCACATACAAAAATTAAGACCATAAAAAGATCTTAAATAAGCGCAGAATGTCGTCTTGTTTTTAAATTTTTTTTTATTATTATTTTTTTATTTTATTATTTTTTTGGCTCTACACAGTGCTTGTTTGTATGTATGTATTCTTAAAGTGATAGTTCACCCAAAAATCAAAGCAATGATTTTCATCAAAGTCATCATTTGCTCTCCTTCATGTCATTCCAAACCTGTATGACTTTCTTTCTTCTGTGGAACAATCTTTATTCAGAAGCTCACCATGCTAGGACATTTAGGAGAGTCAGAGACATTTACCAAAGACATTTACCAAAAAAAAATAAATAAATAAATAAAAGTAGACCTTTTATTTCTAGACATGTTCAGATTCCTTGTATTGTGTTCCACTGGAAAAAAAAAAAATAGTCATACATTCCTGGAATTACTTCAGGGTGAATAAAAGAAAAAAGTATTTTTTGAGTGAACAATTTGTCTAAATTTTATTTTAATTTCTGCGCAAATGTTGTTCACATAAAATATTCTTGTTTTTTAAAGGTGGTCTCTATCGGATCTCCTCATGGGCACACATCATTAATGCCCACGCGTTGCCGGGTCCGGGTGTGCTGCAGGGTCTCGGTGCCGTCGGCAAGCCTCTGGGTCACGGCTGTTTGCTGATTGCTCAGATGAGCTCCCAGGGTTCCCTTGCAACAGGGGATTACACTCGAGCAGTGGTACGTCTTCTACTTTCTGTGAATAACTAGATGCGAACACTTCCTCACTTCCAGTAACCCTTGTTTATCATTTCGTAATATCTTATTGCTACAAGAGCTTCACTTTTTTTTTTCTCTCCTTTTAAATGTTTCTGTATTTTAAGATCAAGGTGGTGTTCTTTTTAATTTTGTCCTAGCTTAGTCCTTTTAAAAGTCGACATGAAATGTATGTTCTTTTTTTCCTATTGTGATGTATATGTAAGAGAATTGGCTTCTCAAGCAAGAAAATAATGTAGGGCGGGACTTGATTTTGTCAATTGGGAATTGATGGGATCATTGTGGTTTGCTATTTCTGTGATGTCATGTGAGTGACAGTTTCAGCTGTTCCGCCCTCTCGCCAGTAAACATGTCATCAGAGAAGATGTTGCTGTAAGAGGGGAGGGAAGTTACTTTGATTAAAGGGATACTCCACTTTTTTTGGAAATAGGCTAGGACCAGAAACTGTCTGGTTACTGATATTCTTCTAAATATCAGAAAATCGGCTTCATGGATTAAAAAATTGTAAAACTCAACTGTTTAACTCTGAGGGAGTTGTAAAATGAGCCTATTTCCAAAAAAAAGTGGAGTTTCCCTTTAAGGATTACGAGGGCACATGTTATTTTTATATATAATTTCAACAAAATTGTATAAAAAAAAAAATGTCAATTTTGATTTCATGGTTACTTTAAGGACCTTCTGTCTCACTTATTATTTAATCCACTTATATGAGTTAATTGAAATGTCTTTTAGGTCAAGATGGCTGAAGACCATTCTGATTTTGTGTTTGGATTTATAAGTGGATCGAAGATCAGTGACAAGCCTGGTCTGATTCACATGACTCCAGGAGTGCAAATGCAGAAAGGGGGTAAATTTTTTTTACTGAAAACGCATTGTTTTGGCATTAGCTTTCCTGTGTCTCCAAGTGTTTGGTTGGTGATTTTTACAGAAGCTCGGCTGTTTTTAGCGATCAGATACCGATGTTGTTTTTAATGTCTTTTATTCTCCAGGGGATGGACTTGGACAGCAGTATTCAAGTCCAGAAGATGTGATCTGCACTAAAGGTTCTGATATCATCATTGTGGGACGAGGTATTCTTGCCAGCCCAGATCGGCTCCGAGCTGCAGAAGAATACAGAACGGCAGGCTGGGAGGCACATCTGAAAAGACTCTCACAGGCCAGCTAAGGAGACCCCTCAGGAAAGAGGAAGAAGAATTTGGGGCCAGTTAAATCATGTCTAGTCTTTGTAGCTCAGTCATTCCATCCACTTTAATACTAAACTGATTCAGATAACGCCCTCCTTGTTTTTGTTCACTTTGTAAAAAAAAATGTTTAAATAATTTTCAATAAAAGTGTTGTTTGACATGCCAAATCATATTTTTTAATAATTATAATATATTTTAATTCAACATTGAACAGGGGAGCTTAGCATAATATTTTTAAAATGTAATTTATTCCTGTTATGCATAGCTGAATTATCAGCATCATTACCCCAGTCTTCAGTGTCACATGATCCTTCAAAATCATTCTAAAATTTGATTTTAAATTTATTGTTCAGGAAACATTTCTTGTCTATGTTGAAATCGGTTGTGCTGTTAAAGTTTTGTGTAAAAAAAAAAAAAAAACCAAAAAATTGGATCATTCTTGGATCAACTTAAAGCATTTATTTGAGTCAGAAATATTTTGTAATATTACAAATGTTTCTACTCTCATTTTACTCACTGCATTCTAGCTGAATAAAAGTATTAAACTATTGTAAGTATTAATAAAATGAATTACTGACCCCAAATTGTTACGGCAGTGTATCTATACACAATTTTACTAAAAAAAAAAAAAAAAAAAAACCTGATAAATCCATTTCTCCTCTGTCTTAAACCATAGACCGTAAAAGAACGCCTTAAACGTAAGGCATTTCCACCATTGTCAAAGCTAAAAACTACATTTTGAAAGGATCTGTCATCTCTTGTGAAATCCAGTAGGGGGCAGAAGCACACCAGCTGTGTTATGCCAGTCAAGTGTTTTGATAGCCTATAAGAAAATGATTGGACAATGTAATAATTGGATAACAAATCGCCCGTATCATTAAATATGACCTTTCATTTTTATTTCGATTAGCCGTACTACCCATAGACTGTAAAAAAGGTTTTACCCTCTTTTTATTGATAATTGTGTTACGGTTGGGTTTAATGACATTAACAGTGAGACACGCTACTTTATCTAAAATTTGCAAAAGCTTTTATCTAAATTCAATAATGATAATATTAAAACTAAGTAGAATATGTTATGCATTTATACAATTTATTTGTCAATCTAAAAAATTGTTTGAAGTGGAAAAAACAGCAAAACACGGTGATTAAAATAATGCATGATCTTTGCATCATTTAGAAGGAATATTTATTTATTTTACCTTGCCCTAAAGAGCGAAAACATGTACAAATAAATAACATGAACTGAGCAATATCCAATAGCATATTTTGCTCGGAAGATTAGGTGTTTTTTATGTTATTTTTTTATCCATTTAATGCTCCGTTTATATTTATGAAACCGACATTAAGCATTAACCTGCAATACCGCTTCTTTCTTTTTTTTTTTTTAAGTTTAAGAGGTCATCTTTGTACCTCGCCTGACCTCACGCGCCAATCCGCTCCAGATGTCTCAAAGCGTTGTATCTCGACGAAACGCGAGGTGGGTTTGCACAGAGCGACATGATTGACATAATAGAGAGAAGTAATCTACTGTGGACCTCCCATTTGACTCCCTGTGTCAATATTGGATGAGAGGAAAGTGCCGTGCGACAGGTGTCCAGGACAGAGTTCCGCGCGCTCAAGACAGAGAGCAGATCAATGCATTACTCTCGTGTACACTATATAAAGCTGAAGGCCTCAGCAGGTATGTATGTGTGCATTAGCAGTCGCTATCATAACGCTTCTGGCGCGCTGAACGACATGGTAAGTTTTGTCAAGTTTTTGTAACATTTTGGTTAATGCACACCGATACTTGCCTACTTTTAAAATGTCCTGAACTGTACAATCATATATTTTCATGTTCAAGAACATTATAATGTTGTTAATAGAAAGTTACCAATAAAATAATTGTTCACATGATCTATTGTTCTTCTTTACTGATTGTCAGGAAATCGACAAGTCATCATCAGAAACCGAATGAGTCAATGGACGTCATAATGGATGTTGTATATGTGCTTTCTGTACTTGTATCACGTTGAGCCACACGCACAATACCTGCAGATGAAATGGTTTTGTTCGTTCGGCTCGCGTTACGCAGATGCAGACATGCGTCAGTAAAACACCATACAGCGGGAACCGGGATCCACGCAGAGACTGACTTTTCCACTGCTGTCACAATCTGTTCAACGACGCTTGACCGTGTTAAAACAATGAATAAAGCGCGTATAATTTGCTGAATAACTATTTTGAATGAATAGCCTATCTATGTCGACATAATGTCTTATTTTCATGTTATTTATTTGGTATTTAAACAAAGGAAAACTCTGCTTGTTAAAAATAGGCTTAGTTTTACCAGGATGCTGCCTACCACTTGTAATACTGCAAGGCCATCATTTAGGCTATAGTTTATGAATTGTCTTATAGGCTATGACCATTGTATTTTAAAACAATAGCCTACAAATATAATAATCAGTATTGATAGTAAAACATTTCCATTACGTTGAATTACATGCTATTTTCTAGTTAGATCTTTGAGAGAAGCCCAATTGTTAAAGAACCAACATAAAGATATCTTATTATCGTCTTCCTTTTCATAATGGAGGCGTGCAATGTACGTTATTTTTAATTGTTGCATTATTTTAATAAAACAGAAACTAAATTTAAAAAACAAAAAAGTGCTTTCTCAATTTGTATTAGTAATCAACAGACAATACAATTGTTTCTGAATTAAGCATAATGCTATTGCATTATTCTTGGTAAGTACTTTGCAAACAGTTAGCCTGTATACCTGCTGGACAGGAGTTGCCTGTTGGCTATGTGGCAGTTAAAAGGGTTACTGTTGAAAATGCAAATTATGTTTTTTTTCTTGCCCTTGGCAGTAGATTAGATGGAAATGTCTGTCTCTGTATATGGCCATGTTCTGCCGAAGCACCCGTCCTTGTGTGCTCAAACACATAAAGGACATTATCAGAGCAGATGTCACCTGCACTAGCTGGCTGGACCTGTCCACATTTGCCCTTAGAAGGATTAGTTTCCATAGCACCCTAAAGAAAACATCATCCAGCACTAACTATTCAAATAGCACCGACCAGTTTCACTGCACCTTCACACCTTTGTAAACTGCATGGTAAAGTAAATGAATGACAATCAGGAGAAACAAAATGCACACATATGGTTTGATGGTGTTGTGCACAACACACAACAATAATGAACATTAAAAAATTTAGTTTATCTTCGCATGAAAATAAAATGTGGCCATATTACAGTTTAATTTGTGCTCAAATGAAATGTAATATGATATGTTACATCCTGCTTTTCTGAGCAATGACTCCATATACTCTGGAGTGACACGGAAGCATCACACTTTCTGATTTTGCAACGGATTGATTTGCATGTCAAATCCCACTGACAGTTATGGGTTTTGCATGTGGGATGTTTACCTTAACACACACTTCAGTGCTCATCTGATGATGTCATCAATTCCTCATCTCTTATGCTCATTAAAGATGCATTTAGCCTATTTTAAAAAAAAAAATACAGTATCAAAAGTACAGTACAAACAGTGATATTATAAAATATGATTGAAATATGCATATTCTGTTTTAATAGGTTTGTAAATTATTGATGGTAAAGCTGAATTTTCTACATCATGCAGTCTTCAGTGGCACATGATTTGCTTCAGAATTCATTATAATATATTATGCTGACTTGGTGCTCAAGAAACATTTCTTATTATCATCAATGTCGAACAGCTGTGCTGCTTAATGTTTTTTGTTTTTGTGAAAACAATGGTATTTTTCAGGATTTTTGGATGAATAAAATGTTTATCGATGAACAGCAAAATAAATATACTTGAAAAATAAATATTCTGTAATATTATATAACTCTCTCTATCTCACTCATATAAATATATATATAGCACAGAAAAATTATGAAATAAATTCGTAATTATGTACATAATATATATCTCACCCTCAATGCATCACCTAACTGATGCCTTGGGAAGCATTTGGACATGCTTCAATATCTGACGCTTTAGGCGCCCTTTAGCGTCAGTTAAATGACGCCCTAGGATCGCGTGTACCCTACCCCCACCCCACACCTAAACCTAACCGCGTCTTCTAACTGACGCTTTCCTTTAGCGTCAGTTAGATGACGCCGTAGGATCGCGCCATGTAAGTGACGCTAAAGGGCGCCTAAAACGTCAAATATTGAAGCATGGTCAAAGGTGACGCCTTGGGGTGAGAATGCGTTGTATATATATATATATATATATATATATATATATATATATATATATATATATATATTATGTACAGTGTGGATGCAACTTCATTCTAATGATATTATTCCCCTTTTTTGTATCAGGGCTTGTGGGATGTAACTGGCTATCCTGAGAAAATTAGTGTGAGCTCAGATCCGCTAAATCAGGATAACAGGACAACAGCTGTGCTCCCTGCATCTCTACAGCACCTGTTCTTACGCAAACAACGCCTAACAGGTGCGAACAATCACATATGCATGCATTGACACACATATTATCCATACCTTGGCTTATTAGAATATTTAATAGGGTTTGGATTTCAACATATGTCTACGTCTTGACTATAAAAATAATAAAACTTAATGCTCTAGTGATAAAGGTCATAAAAATGAAATCCACTGGTCATGCAATAAAGGATCACACCACAAGATGTCATCAAAAGGGCTGCCCAATGGACTCATGTTCAGTTTTAAGTACAAAAATAATGTTTTTCTTTTACTTTTATTTATATGATCATGCTCTAAATTACAGTTGTTCTTGATTTGATAAATCTGACCATGCTTATCAGATTTCAAAAGTTACTTTTATGATGTATTATTAAAGTTGTTATCGATTGTACTAAAACAGCCGTATTCATCTGAGCAGCTGCAATTATTATAGATTTAAAAGAGTATGTATATTACTGTAAATTTTGTGATCCCCCCACCCCACCACACCTCAGTACATGCATATATTGTTGTTCAAATGATCTCAGAAACAAAAAGAGAAGATTTGTGTTCTGTGTGTATTATGTTTTCTGATATGATTATTAATGTTCAGCATCATTACTATTACTATAGGTCAACAACAGCCAGTTCTGTCCAGGGAGAGCATCCACAAGCAGGCACCAGAGAGTGACCACGGACGGCTCAGCCTAATCTCCAACAATTCTGCTATTATCTGCCCTATCCAATCAAAGTCTCGTGTCAAAGCATCGCCATTGTGAATAGCCAAGGGTCCAGCGTGGGGGCAGAGTGTGGCGTTTTGATGAGTCAGTGGGTCTAAGACCTCCACAATAGAGCGCACAGGGCTCCACAATAGTGAAGGCTAATGCGGTTTTTCTGTTGGCTGCTGCTGAGTGTGCAGGCCTGATGCGCATTCTGCACTAAATGAGGGGCACTGTGCTATAAAAACACTGGGCAAGGGCTTGGCCACCACATTGATTATACTGGATCTGTCCCACCTCAGTACGTGAGTATGCCACTGTCTTTGCCCTTCAAAAAAGTGAAACATTGGATTCCTGTACAATGATAAAGAGCACAGACAGAGAGAAAGTGATCTTACTAGCACAAAGAGATCCTGCTAGCAGAAAACAAATACTGTCGAAACTTTATCCAGGAATCTACCCAGGAATGTTTCACAATGGTGCATGAATTCACGCCATGGTCTTGGTTATGCCCCTCTCCTCTCCTTGTTTTCCCGGTATAGAGAGAGCGCGGTGATCGACAGCAGCCATGAATCCGCAGCAGCAGTTGGAGCAGAGGGGGAAGTTTAGGATGACTGTGTTCGAGGAGGAGTTCTTCCAGGGAAAGAGCTGTGAATTCACGTTTGAGTGCCAGAACATTCTGGACAGAGACTTCCGAAAGATTCGCTCCATTAAGGTGGAGAATGGCCCGTAAGTGTAACCTCTGGATGTTTCAATGTGCAAAGGGTGAAGCTGGGAGGATGTATGACCGCCATGTTTAATATTGGAGATGTATTTTGATTGATTGATTGATTGATTGATTAATACAGTGAGATATTTGTAAAATTAGAAGTAATATGCACTATATATATATAACTGTTATATATATATATATATATATATATATATATATATATAACTGCTCAAAAGATTTATTCCTTTTGTTCAGCAAGGATGCATTAAAATGATCAAAAGTGGCTGTAAAGACAGTTAGACTGTTACAAAAGATTTACCAAATAAATGAGGAAATTTCTTTTCTATATCCTGATATCCTGAAAACACAAAAATATTTAACAGCACATTTTTATAACATGGCTAATAATAAGAAATGTTTATTGAGAACCAAATCAATATATATATATATATATATATATATATATATATATATATATATATATATATATACTGTATTTGTGTGTGTGTGTGTGTGTGTGTGTGTGTGTGTGTGTGTGTGTGTGTGTGTGTGTGTGTGTGTGTATAGTAGTGGCCAAAAGTGATGTGCAGCCTGTTGGAAAATTGACATATTTACCCTTTATTCAACTAAAATATTATTAACTAAAATGTAATATTAGTACTATATTAGTACTATAAATATTAACTAAAATGTATTTTGTTAAAGATTTTGTCAGCATATTGTATAATTTTACTTGGAGTGAATTGTTTTATTTGTGTTTTATATATTGTTGTTGTTGTTGTTTATTACTTAAACATGCCTATATTAGAATAAAAGTGACTCTTTGCAACTTTCATAACATGAAATACATTTAGCAACATACTTGATAGCCAATCATTATGCCATCTGCACAATGTCCCACAAAACAAGCAATTTAATTGTCATAAACAGCATTTCCATCCGGAACTAATAGTCTGAATGCTGTTTAAAAAAATATATATATATATATATATATATATATATATACGAACTGGAACAATGACAGAGAGATAGCAGAGATAGTGTGTGCGGCTGGCAGCTGCCGGCTGTGTTGTGCCTGTCTGTGATGATGACAGATGAGCTGATAAAAGAACAGAGCCGCTCATTCAGCCCTCACCATCGTGTTTGCCTTTGCCTTTGTGTCCTGATCAGCAGCGATCATTGCCATGTAAAACGATGTTGCTTCTTGGTTTGTGTTGACTATGACATTCTGTCTCTCAGCTGGGTGGGGTACGAGTATCCTGAGTTCCAGGGCCAGCAGTTCATCCTAGAGAAAGGAGATTATCCCTGTTACCAGGCCTGGAGTGGCAACAGCAGTTACAGAACAGAGCACATGCTCTCTTTCAGACCTATTAAATGTGCTGTAAGTTGATCCCATTATGTCAAATCTGCAAAGACTTTCTCATACGGCTTCTTACATCATCTCAGCATTCTCTTTGTTAAAACGGCACATTATGTTTACTTCATTACAAGTATCCTCCTAATCATCCTGGCGTGATCTCATTTCCCATACTCACTCTTTCCCCGACAGAACCACAGTGACAGTAAGATTACCCTCTATGAGTGTGAAGAATTCATGGGACGTAAATTTGAGATGTGTGAGGACTATCCCTCCCTTCAAGCCATGGGTTGGTGCAGCAAGGAAGTTCCCTCAATCAAAGTCAACTCAGGAGCGTAAGTCACCTCATTATTATTGGGGAAAAAAACATAATTCTATATAGAACCCTTGACTTATTGTTACAACCATTTAAGCCAAAAGGCTTCTATATAAGAAATGTATTAAATGATTGCAGATGTTTAACAGTTTTTTTATTTTATTTCTAGTCATAAAGTGTTAATAAAACTTTAATAATGAATTAAAAAAAATAAAGAATTAAAACTGATCCCCACCTGACAGAATCCTATTAATATAACTATATGTAATAATTTTGTTTAATAATGTTTTTAACAAGATAAACAGTATATATATATATATTAAATGATCAATAAGTTATAACAACGTATGTTTTTACATTGCTTTAACAGGCAATTTTAACTATTTTTTTTTGTTATACAAGATTCAACTCATTATTTAAAGTCAGTTTAATGTAATTTAGCACCTCCCTGCACGCAGTCTTATTAGTGTGCAGTGCAATAAATGAGATTTGCCCTTTTCTCTGGCAGCTGGGTAGGCTATCAGTTTCCTGGTTACCGTGGATATCAGTACATCTTTGAGAGAGACAGACGCCAAGGAGAGTACAGATGCTACAATGAGTTCGGCACCCAGGCACACACCAATCAGATCCAGTCTATGCGCAGAATTCAGCAATAAGACCCCACACCATTATGTACACATCATGTCATGCCATGTCATAGGCAATAAAGACATTATTTAAACTATGGTAAAAGTGTACTTTTTGCCTTGTTTTTTTTTTTTTTTTTTTTAATAAAACAACTTCTGCTCAAATCATGGATCTGCTAAGTTTGAATTCTTGATGTAAAAACAAGAAGGTTTTTAAGATATAATTAGAGCAGACCTTGCACATTTTAAAAGAAATCATGCAGAAATTTTGGCAAGATTTTTCTTTTTTCTGAGATTGCTTCCCCCCCCCCCCTTTTTTTTCTGTGACTACACTTTCAACGGAGGAATATAGGCCACTTCGTTAAATTTAACAATTATGATATTTTACACCAGATGAACACCACCAAGTCTTGATGTCCTAAACCACCAGGGGATGTGAGACTGTGATATTTATAATAAACAAGAGCATGAGTACATTCATGTTAGTGTTATGTTATTTATTATTATTATTATTATTTTTTTTTTTATTATTATTTTGTGGACTGTTTGGGGGGATTTTAGCTACATTTACAGATACATTTATACAAAATAAAATAAACATATTCATGTATATATAGGCCTATTCAATTTCCTGAAAAAAAATTACAGAGTAAAAAAATAAGTTACCTGGTTGCCTTAAAATTTTGAGTTCATTGAAATTAAAAATGTAAGTTCATATAATGATGGAGACTGGTTTAATCAGAAACCAAAAATATTAACCAAACCACATTAATTTTCTAAGTTGATTTGACAGAAGAAAAAAAATTGTGAAAATAAATCATGAAAATATTTTGTAGTGTAGAAATATAAAAAGTGTTGTTAATAAATGTTTAAATAAATGTTTCTTTAATGTGTATAAAAATACAACGAAAATATCTTTCTACTTTAAAAACTATTTTATTTTGCATATTTTATTTAAATTATCTAATTATCTAGGCCATTAGAATTTAGTATATATATATATATATATATATATATATATATATATATATATACTTTCAAAATTTGCCTTTTTTATTATCCATGGGCTGGTGAAAGTTCTCACGTGTTGTCACAGGTTTTTTTTTTTTTCGGGAGCTGTCCAAGGTCCTGACCTTTGTGGATCAAATAGGCCTATAAAGTTTTTCGTTGATGAAAACAGCCGAGGTCTAATGCAATGCCCTTGATGAAGGGGTAAAGGAAGTATCTTTTCCGTTCAATCAAATCGTTTGTAACACTGGGATCCGGGTGTGATTCCGTCTCTTCTGTTTGTTGTGTGTAACCGTTCAGGACTCTAGCAGTATTTGGCTGCGCACACCCACTTTCAGAATAAGATGTGTGCTGTTTGAAAACTTGCTCCCACACCCAGTCCAGGATCTCCTAATAAAATGTTCAACTGTACACACCTTAAATACACATTTCTCTACGAGATGATTAAAAGTGTAGTACTGGTTTTTAGTGCAGTGGTTAGCTATAAGACAGACAAGAGTGCTGAAAGCAGATGGATCTGGGACAGGCTGCAGTCTGACATAATAGGACGGGGTAAGTACACTTTAAGGGAGCAATTAGGACAGGACAGAGATAAGTTTTTAGATGGAAATGGCGGATATGAGTCGAAGATTATTCAACTAAACATGTCTTATAAATTAAACTAAACGTACTACCCAAAATGATAACATATAGTTAAATAATTTTAAGTAGGCTAATCTAAAATATTTATTCAAGTAAAATTCGTATTTAATAGGACTGAATCAACCTGACTACAAAGTTAGCCTTCATTGACAACAGAAAGGTGAGACCCGCGTAAAACATTTTGTTTTTTGAAGTTTGTGTTGTGTACTCAAACTTTTATATGATTGATTATTCCAAGTTTGCCTGCTATTTCCGATCCCTGAACTGAAATTATTGTCAAAAACAAAGAGTGCAGCTTTTATAACTTGTTCCCCCTACCGGGAACAGTTGTAATAGCCTAGCCTACCGTCAAATGAAACGTGGACATCTGGTTATGGTGGTAGTCGAATTTAGGCTACTGTTAAATTAACAAATATCCCCCAATCATCGCACAATTACATTTTTATCATTTTAAATAAAATGAGAAACAAACAAACATTTAAGACATTTTTGCAGGTATGTATAGTTAAAATTAAACAAGAGAATCTGTGGATTCAGTTAAACTCTAAAAAATGCTGTTTTTTGGGTAAAATATGGACAAACCCAGCCATTGGGTTACATTTTTAAATTGCATACCCAATGGCTGGGTTTGTTCATATTTTACCCAAAATTGGGTTAAAACAACCCAGCATTATTAGAGTGTAGCATATGGCAAATTACAGTTATCATTAAAAACACAACTTATCTTTGGATCTATTCCAGATTTAATACTTTCTCTTTGCATTTTTATATTCTAGATCACTTCTTTGATTAGCATTTCGCATTTATCTTTAAGCATTTAGGTGTTTTGAATGTCAGAAGGTCCAAGGCCAGCATGAAATATGTCGAGACTCGAGTGTATGGATGGACACACTCAAGCATTGCCTCGCTTCCGAGGCTTGTTTAAGTTGCCTGCGATCTCTTTAATGCCTCAGGCAGCTAAAGCAAGTCTGGGACGCCTGAGTCTGAGACAACACGACACAAACAACTACAAGATGACTCGCCTGTTCATCTGATATATATGTTTGTGCATATGATGTATTAATGTATGTTTATGCATTTGTGCATTTCACAGTTGACGCTGCCAGGGCAACGCATTCTCGGGCTCGCCAGGGAGACTTTATTTTTGTGCAATTAATACAGATTAAATACAGATTATACAGAATGAGTAGACTATAGTGTAATCGCACTAATTGCCTTATACACAAATATTATATTTTTATTTGTTATAAACAAATAGCCTTTGTATTACCACTTTCAGGTTTGACACATACACAACCTGTACAGATGGACAGCATTATGTTTGCTCGGCACACAAAAAAGTAATAAAGCATTTACCTTCTTTGTCTGTCTGTCTTTTTTTTTTTTTTTGTCACCTCATTGGTCCACGAGTGTCGTATGGGATTACTTTAAAATATATAGTGAACCTAAACTGTTTTGTTGTCGTTCACATAGTTATCAGTGATATTTTCTTATTTTTAAGATTTGGTTTTGTAAAAAGGAAATGCAAGGACTAAATAAAAAAGGTGTCAAAATAAAATGTTTAGACTACTCTAGTTATTTATAATGAAAAAAAAAGGTTATTTTTGGGTTCTATGTCTGGGTTCTTGACTCAGTTTTAAAAAAAACATGTTTTTGTTTAATAAAAAACAATGCATTATGTGACAGTAAGTGAAACGATTATAAGACAGTGAACATGGTTTACAATACCATCTATTGCGCATTAAAGGAACATACGTTTGGGATAAAATGTTCTTGTTTACCAGTATGCGCTGAGGCATGGTTAAAAAGTAAATATTCTCAACCAACATGGAACAGGCCTTTTTGTTTGCAAAGAGGTAAAAAGGCGGAAAAGAAAGAGGATCTGAACCGGTTTCCATGTCAAACACTTCAATTCTCCATAGAAACTCTGATCTTAACGCAGAAACTTTATTAAACCTTGATGGTGGATTGATAAGGCCGAATTTCTATCGGTTCCTTTTTATTGTGGAGACGGGGAGGGATGGCAGCTAAATTGCTCTTTTAATTAAACCAATGCACCGAAGGAAATTGCTGTCTGAATATTGTCTAAGAGATGGGGCTTGTGACAGTTGCCTGGAAACTTCAATCTGTCTCACATTTATTCCAGATCACAGTTTTGAGATAAAGTTTAATAAAAATCTTTGCGCCAATGAAAGCCTACCCTTTCACGTCCACCACCACCACCACAATGCGACAGAACTGCGGAGGAAGCCTTATGTTTAACATGTATCTCTCAGGTATAAGTCTTTTTGTACGTAAAATGAGAAAAAATAAGAACTGCTGAAATGAGTGAAAAGAATAGGGCGATGCTAGGGGTCTGTGGGTGCACGCTGCGCACCACCGCCGGTGTCTCTGAATTCTCCATCTGGAACGCATGTCCTCTTTTGTCGGAAATCGGATATCCTTTTTCCTGGACGCGTTTCCTGACCTCAGCGCTGAAGTCTGGGCAAATACATCGAGCAGCAACACGACGATTCTCATACTATTTAACCTCTTTTATTGCGAATTCTTATTTATAGATGGATGACATTACGTATTTTTCCTCTAAAATTATCGGCCTATAGAAACAAGGGGAAATAAGTTTAAAGCATATTTTGCTTATTACTCTTTTCAAAGTACACATAGAATATGAATTCTAATTGTCAGTCGTATTTCTTAAACGTTTTCTTCCAGACCCCACAGAAAATCTTCTGAAGGAAAGCAAAAGCTCTTCTTGGACCCCCATCAACACAGGCGTGCAGAAAGGTGAGTGATGCGATGAATTGTTGACGGACGAATTTTCTGAC
This sequence comes from Pimephales promelas, assembly GCF_016745375.1. Next base: position 10,620,590 of record NW_024121765.1, on the reverse strand, counting down.
TTTTGTGCAAAAAAATAAAATAAATAAAAGGCTCTTAAATAGTTTTAAAAATAACTATTTTGTGCTTCACACAAAATTGTATACACACTTTTATTATGATTATACCTAAAAAAAAATAATTAAATAAAAATAAAGACTAATTTATGGGTTGTCAAGAAAAAAACCTTTCAGAGAACATTTCAGTTTTTCTGAATAACATTTATATAGTCTAAATAACCTTTTTACACTACAAAGAAACTCCAGAAAGATTCCATGGTTTAAATGATCTTCATAAAATCAAGCCAATAAAGAACCTTTATTTTTAAGACTGCAGAACCAAACCAATGCACTGAAAATATTTTTTTAATCTCCAAATGACCATATAACCAACTCAAGAACTCCGTAAAACTGTTTTTAGAAGAGTGATTTTAACTTCAAAGAACTTTTATTTTATATAATATTTCCCTGTCCTCTATTTATTCTGTCTTCACTGAATATTGATACAAAAAAGGTCGGTATCATTGTTTGCCCTACAAAGGCTACATGTATAGGCTAAGTTTAAACTTTCCTTCCATTTTATAGGAAGTGGACAAATCCAGCTATGGCAGTTTCTCCTGGAGCTGCTGTCTGACAGCGCCAATATGACATGCATTGCCTGGGAGGGGACCAATGGAGAGTTTAAACTCATAGACCCGGACGAGGTGGCCCGACGGTGGGGAGAACGCAAGAGTAAACCGAACATGAACTATGACAAATTGAGCCGCGCTCTTCGCTATTACTACGACAAAAACATCATGACCAAGGTGCACGGAAAACGCTACGCGTACAAATTTGACTTTAACGGACTGGCGCAAGTGTGCCAGCCCTCTTCAACTGAACAAGCTATTTATAAGTTCCAGAGCAACTTCGCTCCCATCCAGTTTTCAGGCATTTCCAAACTCAATCTGGTTGCGCCAGGTGTTGGTCCGTCGGGGTTCTCCTACTGGCCCGGATCTCCTCCCACCCTCTACCACAGCCACAACCTGCAACCGCCAGGAGCCTTCGGTGCCGTGTCTGCGTCACATTTAAGTTGCGTAAACAATATCAATACTTTAAACAACCTGAATAATATCAACACTCACTATAATTGATTTTTTTTTTCCCTTGGTGCGCGTCGATATAGCCAAAAGCGCAAACTGATCAGCCAAGCGCAATCACTCCAGATAAGACCGTAGCCTAATAATTTACAATAGGCATTGAATAGGCCTTAACTTCTTTACTCGATTGAAAACGATAATTGCGGCTGAACATATGGAGGACTGTTGTGTTGACCACTTTAAGATAAGAAAACAATTTAGCGCCATCTTATGGATAACGAATAACATGGCTAATTTGCCTTACCTCCCAAACCTTTGAGGTCAACAAAAGAGAAGACAAAATTAAGGTAGGCTATGTTGGAGAAAAGACTACATGGTAGAACAAATGGTTAAGAAGCAAAAACGTCTTGGCACACCTGTGCAATCGAGCATATAGTTCACTCTTAGCCCGTATGGAGCGCTTTAATTTTCGTTATTTATTTACGATAGTGACTGTGTGTGTGTTGGTCGAAACATTGGGCATAGGGAGGACGTTGTGGGTCTGAAAATTAGGCATAGGCCTACATTTTCAAAAGTGTAGGCCTATATCCTAATAAATCGTAAAGAATAACTAGCCTATGTTTTTTTTTTTCCTGTAGCCTATTGGTATTATGGAAGCTTGTTTCCGGAATGAAAAATAAAAAATGTAGTTGCGACTTTTTATTTCTATTCTGACTTTTTTCTTCTCAATTGCGAGATATAAAGTCAGAATTGCGTGATATAAGGAGCAATCGCATGTTATAAAGTCAGAATTGCGAGATATAAAGTCGAAATTGCGTGTTGTAGAGTAAGAATTGTGAGATTTCTGTGAGATTTAATTCTATAAGTTTTATAAGTATAGCCTATTTATAAAACTTATAATAAATAAAACCTCACAGAAATCTCACAATGCCGCATTGGCCTAGGCCTTTATAAGTAGGCTATTCTATAAGTTAGTCCTTTTTCCCTTAGAATTGACCTGATAACAGATATCAGATAACAGATGAGATAAAAAGTCTCAATTCTGTCTTTTTTTCTCGCAATTGCGACTTTATTACTCAGAATTGCGACTTTATATCTCGCAATTTGCGATTTTATTTCTCAAAATTGCGACATCTCGCAACTTTATTTCTCATTGCGACATTATTTATATCTCGCAATTGCGACTCTGTTTCTGACTTCATATCTCGCAATTGTGAGATAAAAAGTCGCATATTAGGCTATTATTATTATTATTATTATTATTATTCTTTATTATTCAGTGGCGGAAACAAGCTTCCATAGGCTAATATAGTTAAACACGAGAGGACTTCTTTAAGTTGATAATTTGGTTATAATGTATTTTGCTTGTGATAAAACATTAAAATTGTTAAACAGTCTGATCTGTTAGCGTCATATTTTTGTGTGTTTCTAGGCGGGCTTAAGTAATTTTGTGTGGAATTCGGGAGTTATTTTATTAAATTAATTCTGAAAAATGCTAAATTTCATGAAATTGATTTTGTATGAGGGTAGACATCTTTGAAATAAAGCCTCAACATTTAAATTCTGTCATACATTTAGCCTACTCACCCTCAAGTTGTTCCTGTAGAAATGTCTTTGTTATGTGGAACAATGTTATGTTTCCTATTATCGCTGCAAAGCTGCTTTGAAACAATCTTTATTGTAAAAAGGACTAAATGAAGGTGACTTGACATAACTTGGACTTAAGACGTTATTTTGAAGAATGTTAGTAAAGAAATACCTCACAACTGTTTGCTTACCGACATTCTTCAGAATATCTCCCTTTGTATTCAGCAGAAGAAAGAAGTTCATAAGTTTGGAACAATTTGAGGGTCAGTAAATAAGGAAATATTTTTTTGTTTGTTTAGTTTTTGTTTTTTGAATAGGCTATAATGCTCTATTTTGTAGACATAATTAGTCACGAACTAAAATAGAAAAACTCAATAATTGTAAACATTTAATAATAATAAATTAGCCGCTATTTATCCAGTATTTATCTGATTAAATGTCGCCACAATTAAAGCACATTGGCTATGCTGTGGCTGCCCGTCATCGGTACACACTAAGAAAACAGCATAATACACGTTATGCTGATATAAAAGTCTGTAAAGCCTCTATGATTCCTATCACATGGGGGCCCCCAACACTGTGCATTTTGCAGATCGCTTCGGTCTACAATACGTAATCAGGACACAAGAGGGCGTCATGTAGCTATAGCCTATTCCACCATACCTACAACTGTGCCGTAGGACATTCCTTCAGCTTCGTATGTCAAAAAATACTAAAAGAGGCAAACTCGGGGAAGTAGGAAAGAAATCCTAACCTTTTACTAATGTATCGTCACTAAGATATATCCATGGCAATACAGTTCAGTTGGCTAATTTGTGACAAATGGTTTTCTTGTATGCTAATTGGCAGTTTCTCCAGCATTGCTGTGTATTGTGAGGAGACCCATAAGTCCCATCAGTGTGATTTGCATGTCAATTAGCAGCTCTACTGGGGTCTGTCATTTATGGAAAGATTTGTTTGCACTGACACACTGGAATAGGCTCTTGTCTGGCCAATAGATTCCAGCTTAGAGAAAAGGTTTGTGCAAGGACAACCAAAGCTATATCAGCTATGTGAGTCGAGCTTAAGGAGTCTCTAACATTTTACTCACTTTAGGGGAGATAGAAGTTACACTTTTTGCTCCAGTAAATGTTGCTCTGGCTATATTTTTATTTATTTATTTATTTATTTATTTTTTGTATAGACCATTTTGCAAGATGTAAACAACACTGGTCCAGAAGCACTTCCTGTTTCAGTTTTTTAACACTACACAAAAGCTGGGATAAAATACAACCAACAGAACATATAAAACTGAATCAAAACGTTAAACAACATCTTCAAGATGTTTTCTTTACATGTGAAATAAAGAAAACAGTTACAAACTGAAACAGGAAGTGTTTCTGGACCAGTGTTGTTTACATCTGTAAGCCAATAACAACAAAGAGCGTCTAATCTATATTTCCGTAGGTGTTCCTCAGTACTCTATGTGCTAAATCACTCTTATAATAAGTCATTTCAGCTGCAGGGTGTCACTGAGTGAATGAGCAAGAGTTAATCTGGCCATTATGTGTGCTTAGTCCAGTGCAGCAGCTTTTGCATAACACACAGATGGACGGAGAGAACATTTCCAATCTCCTTTGTCCTATAAACAATCAAGCAAAAACATTATTTTACCTTCCTTGTAAACCCAATCCCACACTTTGTGTTAATGTTTTAAGGCACTTAAAAAAATGCCCAATGCTTTAGTTTCTTTTTCTAACCTGTGTTTACAAGCATGGTGTCAATCGCATAAAAATCACTGCTGTCACATGTAAAGGATAAATGCTATAATTGAAGGAACGTGAAGAGCGATCAATCAAAGTCAAGTTTGTTAACCCTTTGATGCACAACATGGGTCTAAATAGACCCGACTGAGTTTTCATTTTCTATATCTTTGCAAGAAATTAATTTCATCACTCAGTATTCCAGGTATTCCTCAATTAACTTGTTTTTGATCATCACAAATCCTTATTTTTATTTTTCATTTCTTACTTTTTGAATAAAAATAGTTTTTGTATAGCAACCCTTCTAATGCGCAACATGGGTCTAAAAAGACCCGTGTTCATTTCCTATGGTATTTCAGGGATGGCTGAGTGTTTTCTTTGCTGAATCTTTAAAATATATGTATTTTATCATTTCTTATTCCAGATATTTATTAAATATCTTGTTTTTGATTTCCACAAACCATTGGGTTTATGTTTCCTTTCTTACTTTATAAACAAACACAGTTTTTGTATTTCTACATCAATTTTACATACATGGGTCTAAAAAGACCCGTATTGATTTCCTATGGTATTTCAGTGATGGCTTGTTTTTCTTTGCTGAATCTTTCATTTAAAATATGTTTTTTTTAATCATTTCTTATTCCAGGTATTCATTAAATATCTTGTTTTTAATTTCCACAAATCATTATGTTAGTTTTTTTTTTATTTATTTCTACATCAATTTTACATACATGGGTCAAAATTTTTTATTAATCTTATTTTATTTTAACCACAGACATTTTTTATATATATATATATATATATATTGTAAAAGATAACAACATAATATCTCAATATTAGGCTATGGTTACCTTGACCTTGTAATCCTAGTGAGAAATCCTAGTGAGAAGGAGAAACATGTCCAATACTATTAGCTAGCTAGCTGTTGACATATTCTAGCTAGCTAATGTTAACTACACAAAAAAGATTGTTTTTTAAAGCTTATTTACATTTAGTAGGCCTAACAGTTCATAATCATTCATATGCTGAAATGATTCTTATACTGAAATCATTCTATGATTGAAATGATGCCCAGCTGCCAAAGACAGAAAAGTCAGCAACTGGTGTTCTCAGAGCACCAGGCCTGTGTGCAAGGAGCACAAACGTGTAGTTGTCATTTTTGACTGAGGCATGTAAGCACTAAGATGGCAATTTGAGATGCCGCTGTACCAGTGTGATTTTATTTTTTCTGTTTTTTTTTCTTTTATTTGGTCACATTCACCACAATTCAATACAGTTACACTACACCACAGTTCAATTTCAGTGTTATCAGTTATCAGTTATCTGTGATATGTGAATGCTATGCGAGACAAAGTGGCAAATAAACATTTCAAGTGTTAAATATGTTGTTAAAATTACTTCTAAGATTATCAATTTAACAAAATGTTGTCTTTATTCTTTTGTTTTATTATGCTTGATAAGTACATTTGATATAGTAACACAAAACCTAGAAAAAAATGAAAAAAAAAAATTTTTGGTAATTGAAAACAATATTTTTTTAATATTTATAAGTCATGAAATTTATAGATAATGGAATATTAAATGCTTAAATAAATTGATCTCAAAAGATAAAAAGAAAAGAAAAGTCCAGCCATGCATTAAATAACATAGGACATGAATACGGGTCTTTTTAGACCCATGTATGTAAAATTGATGTAGAAATACAAAAACTGTGTTTGTTTATAAAGTAAGAAAGGAAACATAAACACAATGATTTGTGGAAATCAAAAACAAGATATTTAATGAAGACCTGGAATAACAAATGATAAAATACATATAGTTTAAAGATTCAGCAAAGAAAACACTCAGCCATCCCTGAAATACCATAGGAAATGAATACGGGTCTTTTTAGACCCATGTTGCGCATTAGAAGGGGTATCCATAGCTTGCGCATCAAAGGGTTAATAGCATTCTTGGCTGCTAAAATCATTGTGAGGCAGTCTTGGTAAACACAAGCCTCTGTGACAGGAGAGGAGTGTTGGCTGGTGGCCCCTAGAGAAAGCTTAATGAGCAGTACTGCTTTGAATCTGTCTGTGTGATCTAGTGACTAACTCCCAGCCAGTGGGTGGCTCTGAATGTATCATCCATCCAAGTCAGTCACGGAACACCCACTCTGACTCTATATATAGTCAACATCCTCCATCTCGCTCTCCCACAGAGAGACTGAAAGTAAGTGAACATGTTACTCATTATACAACTAAAAAGTTAAGACAATTCATTTGCAACATTCTATATTATTCATGTCAAAATAATCATCTGTTATAGGTTTTACTATGGATTTCTGTTATCATTTATTCACCTTCATGTCATTTCAATCCTGTATGAATCATATGGACTGTTTCTTTACTCTATTTGGAGCTTGCCAGTCACTGGTCACATTCATTTATTTATTCGAATTTATCCGTTTGTGTTCTAAAAGCGGATAATATTAGTTTGGAACTGAGGGTGAATGATTCCTTAAAGCAAAGGAAATATATTCTTCATAACTTTAAGTTCACCAAGTGATCTGTTTAAAAGGGAGAGCTTTTGGGAAAGATGTTTATTTACTGACCCATTGGTATTACTACTGACACTTTGATTTCCAACCCGATATAACCTATTTCCACTAATCTGGGATTAGCCGGTGGAAAGCCTTAGGTAAGATCTCTTATACAGTATATATAGCCAGGGTACATGTTATATGGTCAAATCGATGGTGACTACAGAAGAAAGCCTCCTGGCAGATTAGGGAACAATTACAACAAGTACAAAAATAGAACTAATCATTCTTTGTTTGACACTTTGGTTGGGGTAAACTAAGGATTCGGGAGTCTGCATTTCTCACATCACTACAGAGTCATCTCAGAGTCATCCTGCTGAGGCCTCTTGCTACCATATTGCACCGTGAAGGAGCTATCATCTCTGGAGCATGATAGCCTCCCTGATGTGGGGTTGACACTGTTCTCTGAAAGTAGAAGGCTAGGGCCCCAACGCTTTCTCACCCCAAGGCGTCACCTTTGACCATGCTTCAATATTTGACGTTTTAGGCGCCCTTTAGCGTCAGTTACATGACGCGATCCTACGCCGTCATCTAACTGACGCTAAAGAAAATCGTCAGTTAGATGACCGGTTGGGTTTAGGTCAGGGGTGGGGGTAGGGTTACATGCGATCCTAGAGCATCATCTAACTGACGCTAAAGGGCGCCTAAAGCGTCAGATATTGAAGCATGGTCAAAATGTTAGGTTAGGTCAGTTAGGTGACGCCTTGGGGGTGAGAATGGGCTGAGGGCCCATAGGCTCCGGGCTATACTCCTTTAAAGAAAGTTCTCTTGGCGCTCCCTTTTATACTTCCTGGTCGCTCTAGAGCATGACGTCATGGTTAATGCGGACCAATAGAATTGTCGTGATTCTATAGTGTTTCAGTCATCAGTCACGCTGAGGCGTTCCCCATAGCGTTTGACGCAGTGTCTCGTTCCCTGTTCTCAGGGAACAAAGGTTACAGTCGTAACCTGAGACGTTTTCAAATGGTTGTGCAAATCAAATATATAGCTGCCTTGAGCATTTTCAGGTAGTGTCACCAAGATCTTGACATATGCACTGGAAAACATTTACAGAGTAAACTATCATAATGAAAACATGACAAAGCCATTTGACTATCTTCATGAACAATGGTGTCAGTGCTTTTCATTTTGATGACACTGACACTTTCATTCATGAATACTTGCTTTTGAGGAATGAGTTATCCTTGCTTTTGCAGGTTATCAATATGTTTTGCTGTTTTTACTAATTGTTTTGAGAACTGTATTAACTGTTGTGCAAATGTAAATAGTGATGTGAGAAATGCACCAAAGCCACTGAGAGAAACGTGTAAATTTAAAGAAGCAGAACTAAAAATGTATGCAAAATCAATTATGTGTTTTTAAAACAGAAAAAAAATTATGTGTTTTTTGTCGTTTGTCAAAACAAACAGATGATAGATATGGTCAAGGCCTGAGAGCTGGAAACTAGAGGTAGCCTCATGTTGCTTACAACAGAAGCTAGAAGAAGAAAATAGTTCCAAAACTAGGACATGTGTTGATTGCGAGCTAATTTCCTACTAAATAGAAGGCATAGCCTTCTTGACGTATTCATAATGTTCATGTGGCCACGCGCTGCTTGAAGACAAAGGACGTGAGGTTCTGCAGTGCTGTGAATGAGCGATCCTGCGGTTACTATAGAGACCGTCTGGAGAGACGAAGCCCCAGTTCACATGTACTCCTCTGACCCAGTCTAACACATCTCACAGACTGCACCATTTTCCGGCCAATGAACTCAAAGATCATTCACGCCAAGTGTTTTATTCACAATTCCGAGAGACTCGATCATTCTTGCTTTCAGCTGAACGTGATTGGCTGATGATCTAAAAAAGTCCCACAGAAAATAAATACATAGCCTCGAGTGAAGTCATAAACATGATTTATCCATCTGTTAATTGTAGACTAATTAGGCATATTATACAACAGTTATATAAATTACCATTCTCTCTTTCCTTTTTTCTAAAAATATCATTCGTAATCAAAGGGGAAAGGATTAAAAATGTAAAATAACCCATTCGTAAATCACACACACACACACACACACACACACACACACACACACACACACACACACACACACACACACACACACACACACACACACACAGAGAGAGAGAGAGAGAGAGAGAGAGAGATAAATAAATTGTAGCCTGTTAGTTTTCACACTAAAACTCTTAACTTAGTTACGTGGTTGCTTTAAATAAAACAATGTCAATACAATGGAGAACTGTTTAATCAACCGAAACTAAAAATATTATGTTTTCTGAACCACATTATATTGTCTGAACTACATTAATTCTCTAAGTTGATTTGACAAAAGAAAAAAAAAAGTTGTGATAACAAATCATGAAAATAATAGTGAAGACATGGTGGATAGATGCCTTGTTAGTGTACAAAGCTTCAAAGGGTTAGTTCACGCAAAAATGAAAAATTATGTCATTAATGACTCACCCTCATGTCGTTTCAAGCCCGTAAGACCTTTGTTCATCTTCAGAACACAGTTTAAGAAATTTTTGATTTAGTCAGAAAGCTTTCTATCCCTCCATTGAAAATGACACAGTATAATGTCCCTGCCCAGAAAGGAAATAAAGACATCATCAAAGTAGTCCATGTGACATGAGTGGGTTAGTTAGAATTTTTTGAAGCATTGAAAATACATTTTGGTCCAAAATTAACAAAAACTATAACTTTATTCAGCATTGTATTGTCTTCCGGTTATGTTGTCAATCCGCTTCAGTGACGCTCATGACGTAAGACGCTGCTGACGTGTTATCTGGTGTGTCCGTGTGTTTGGGTTCAAATAAATATGGCTGGGCAAAAAAATGCAAGTCTTCCTCTGTGTCAAAATCCTTAGACATGTTTGCAAAGATAGTATTGTTTACAGCGTGTGTCTCCCTCAGACTGTAATCAAAGCTCGGATGCACTGATAACACGTCAGCAGTGTCTTACATCAGCGTACAATGCGGACTTGTGAACGTGGCTCGACAACAGAACCAGAAGACAATACAATGCTGAATAAAGTCGTAGTTTTTGTTATTTTTGGACCAAATTGTATTTTCGATGCTTCAAAAAAATTCTAACTAACCCATTGATGTCACATGGACTACATTGATGATGTCTTTATTTCCTTTCTAGATAAGGACAGTACACATACATTATTGATGGAGGGACAGAAAGCTCTCGGACTAAATATAAAATATCTTAAATTGTGTTCCGAAGATGAACGGAGGTCTTACGGGCTTGGAACGACATGAGGCAAACATGTCATTAATGACATAAAATGTACATTTGTGGGTAAATTTTACTAACCCTTTAAATGGATGCTTGAGCTTATAATAGGCCTATTTCGTCAAATGGCACATGCAGAGCATTAATAAACTCGATTCATGAATTATCAATCAACAAAACTAGTCTGACTGTGTTTTATTTAGCAAGAATTCAAGCAAGAGCACTGAAGAATCATGTCAAAAAATAAAATAATCTCCAAGCAAGATCTGCCCATTTTTCCCTAAAATCATTGTGAATATAATAATAAAAAAACTGTAGTTTCCTATCACACATGGATTGGCACATAGAAAATCTCAGTGAAGAGAAAACGTTTTCAAGGTTCACATTCAGAATGGCATCTATCAACAGTGCAACATGAGCACATGTAAGTCACGTCAGCACCTTGGATAGTTCCATTCGCATCTCTTCAAATGTAGGTTTATCCTCTTGAGACCCACTTGTCCACTGTGTTTTGAGAAAAATATGACAATTCATAAAAATATTAATAGTAGGCTTATACACCGATGTTATACACCAAACACATAGGCTAAATAGCCTGCCCAAAAGAATAAACCTTTTCTTTGGGTCTCAGGAGGATAGTGGAGTTACTCAGATAGCCTTAGTAATGACAGCTGAGAGCGACAATTAGATAGAATAAACGTTAATTTGTCCTTTCCGTTTTTATGTAAGACTGTGAAGCAACAGATACAAATCTATGACATGCATTAGCTAAACCGGCGTCGCCATGTTATAAATCACCATTTAATACTGTTAAAACAAAGCCAACAAAACCGTGTCATAAACCGGCTATTATATTGATAAATTGGCTCGTGGCGCAACGCAACAGTCACTCAAGCAGAGCTGATCACAGTTACAATCCAATAAATTAGTAGTAATTGATCTCTGCTTGGATTTCGATCACAGTCAGCGGTCCAGTTCGCTTCCATCCTTCTTATAATCTCCTTCGTTTTTTAAGTCTTGGAAAACCTCTGTGAAAAAGTGCGGATCCATGTTAATCTGCAGCATTTTCCCGCTTAGTTTATTGATGACATCTAACGACCGTTCAAAAAACGCGTCCGCATTGGCGTCGACCATGAAGGGCTTGAGAGGATACGAGATTTCGTTTCCGATGTAGGAATACGCCAGATAGAGGCAGGTCAGAAAGGTCCCGTGGAGTTCACGTGCATTGTCAACAACATCGGTTACAGTTTCCCTAACGAGCAGATAGACGAACACCAGGTTGGCTGGCGTGATGAACCCGTGGTCCTGCCAGCCCTGCAACAGCAGAGTCCTGTCCACGTTGCGGAACCAAAGGATGACCTCATTTGAGGTTAGTTCCTTGACTTTTCTGCACCGTTTGCACAGGAATTCACCCAAGCAACGGAGCAGCTCGCCGGTGGAGGCCTGGACGATCACGCGCCGTGGCGAGAGGAGCGACCGGTTGCTGGACTGCTTCTGAACCGACACCAGTTGCTTCGGCGCTGGATTGAGCTGGTCCTGATTCTGATCCAGAAGGGGAGGAACCGTGGGGATGGGCACCGCAAGAGGTCCATTTTTCGTTTTCCGCTCGGTCGATTGTTGCGATTTCCTGAAGTTCTCCTGGTTTAGATTTTCGACCTGACTGCTCTCTGGCATCGGAGCAAGATTCGGATTTACTTTCTTGGCGCATTTTTTCTTACCCGATGCAGTCACTAGCCGCTTAAATGTGAGCATGGACACGACTACTGACTGCTTTTTAAGGCTTTTCCCATTGGCTTCGTCTTCTCCATCTTCCAGAATGGCCCCTTTAGTCACTATAGGGGATACAGATAACACGGTACCCATATTGCCGAGCGCGCGACACAAATGTTATGACACGGCCCTGCGCGCGCGGAGACGTCGCAATAGAGCTTGAGCGTATCAAATCACAAGTGCAAATCCATTTGGTGAGTAAAACAGGCAGGTTAGCAGGTGGACTGACAGACCATCATAAAGGAAATTCCAGAGCAGTCAGACACTCCCTCCACTTCTGCAATAGTGACTGCAAGCCAGCCCCGCATTGCCAGCCTCAACCAGAGGAGATTTGTGGTAAGCCTAACCAATCTGACATCAGCTTCTGTTAACCGGGATTATCCCATCGTGTCTTTGTAATTAGCCAACCTCCGGGCTACAGAAGACGAATGGCAGTCTAAAGCACCAATAGAAACATACGTGCCCACATTATCACTTCAGAAGGCAGAATGTACCGCATGAGCCAAGTATAGTTCTGCTATTCCCAGACAGGGTGCCATTCTGTCCTTACTCCATTTCACCTACTTAGTACTGAAATAGGCCTACATCATGTGTTATATAAAATTATTAAACAATGACATGAGATCAACCAAGATTATTGTATTGATAAATGCATAATAAACAACAACAATAACAACAACAACAACAACAACAACAATCTTTGGCCTGGGGTTTTCTAGTATTTTTTTTTTAAATCGTAGCTTATAAATGATAGGCTACATACATTTTCCTAACTCACTACACGTTTTGATATTTGAAACAGGGTATTGAAAGCAAACTGATTATTCTTTCTTGGCATAAATAGGTTACACAAGTAATCCTCTAAATTTCCATGAGATTAGGAAAAGAAACCCAAAATCATTCCAGAATCAAGCTGCTCATCCATCTTAAATCGAGATTAAAGCAGCCAATGTTATCATTTGCTTTATGGTTGGCCTATAGCTATAACCAATCTTCATTTAGCCTAATATTTGTCAGAATATGCAATACCAAGATTTTACACTATAATATGATGCAACAGACTGAATGCAATCCAAATTTGAAACCGATTAATTCCCAAACCCTGTTTATGTGTTGCTGCATGTGCAAGTTGATAGTGTTTTTTGTCTGCTAGCTACTGACCCCATGCTGGTCTCCCATCTGTGGCTCTGCCGAATGACAAAAAGGCCTGTCTGATCATAACAACTGGCAGGACAGATACACTTTACTACACTCTGGTACCTATGAATTATACAGAAAATATTATAATAATAACAATTCCAAGTCTTGCACAACAACAAACCAAACAATACAATGCACTCATCATATTGAGAGTATTGTCTTTAAAAATACATGTTCCATTATAGAACACAGTGAACCCCAGAGGAGTTGCCCACAATGCAGCATCACAGTTGTAGAACTGACAGTACTGCAGTCAGAGTAGCATGTCTCTGTATTGAATATGCAGTGAGAGGGTTATGAATATTTACCTCTTTTCTCTTGTCTGTGAATCCAGCACTTTTCTAAAGGACAATAAAATTATCTGCTTTTAATAATAACAAACCTGTATAAGTGTAGTGCCTCTGTATTTTAAATCTTTAAGCAGCTATTTGGTTTTAATAACATCTTAAAATCAGAAGTGGCAGTTGCCAAGTTTTTCAATATTACTTGAAATGAATCTGGATCATTGTATGACAACAGTTGTGAGGCAACTGTTGTAGGAATTCTAGCTGCTTTATGAGTCAAGGATATGTGAATTAGGGCATATATGCCAAAATCAGAACATTATTTAATGGAGCCAGGTGACTAGGTATAGCAATAGCAGTTAAATCAAGGTTGTTTACTGCCACTGTCCATAATGTATTATTATAGTCACTCCCTGCACTCTCTCTCCACCTTGTGGTCAGTCATATAAAAGCAGTCTACAAATGTAATAAAGAAAAATGTGTGTGTGTACTGTTGATCAATTAAAAAAAATAATCACACTTTTTTTCTGTAATTAATCGCACATAATATTTAAGTTTTTAATATATTTTTTAATTGAAAATGATTTCAAATTTAATCTCCAAATTAGTGGCATCTTTTTATGAATGAAGGCTAGGATCACCACCGATACCAATACTGCTGAAAAAAAAAAAAAAAAAAAATATATATATATATATATATATATATATATATATATATATATATATATATATATATATATATTTATTTATTTTTTCTCAGAGACATCAGCAATTTTGGCCATTAATTAGCCATTTAACATTACAGTATTATAATTGATAGCTATCAATCTTAACATTTATTAATTAGGCTTTTAATTTAACTGAACTTAAAACAATCTTAAAGTGCTCATAGGTTTCCCCATGCTGCCTTACCGCAGCGCGATTTTATCAGTCTGGATACCATGGCCAGATTTTCGCCTCATTTAGGGAACCAATCACAGAACGGGGAGGGAGCGGCAAGACGATGACGACATCTATGCGACCCACTGGAGTAGTTTGTTTATATCTTCAACATGGCAGCAGACGCGAAGCTACCTTTTGATGCAGCCTTATATTGTTCTAAGTAGTAGTTTAGAATGCAAGTTTATTTTAAAAAGAGCAGCTTTTGGTGTTAAACTTTGCGAGACTCCAGTCGTTCATGTTGTCTCTCCTTTAATCGCCTAATGGAGGACCAGTACAGAGGCGGTCAACCTTGGAATATCTGCCGCTCAGCTGTGTCCTGAGAAAGAAAATGCGATAAAGAATTGTCGATACCAACTTCTGTTCGGCAGTCCCGAGGCCTGGATGAGGGAAAAAGTGGCAAAACATGTTATCCACAGAGTTTTATAGTACCAACTCATCGTTCGACGAAGTCCATTTAAATTGGTAAGTGGTATTTATTAATATCATATTGCCATTATTATGCCTGTAGACTAGGCCTACCTACTGTTGTCACAGTTGTGTTCATTTTCAATATCAATATACAGTTACCGCTTTAGTAGCAAAACTTTCAACTGTGCACACCCGAATAAAGTTGTTGACACTTATAGTCATTAAATTAAATTTTTATTTTTTTTTTAAATTTGTGAAGTTTAAGCGCAAACACTTTTTAAATGCAAATAACAATTTCAACTTCTGTTAAACTGTACTTAGTACTGTTTTTCAACGTACAGGCGCATAGACGTTCCTTCAATAAACGGCGCCGGATTCGTAAACCACGCCTCAAATAGGAGAAATGGGCTATATGCACGCATAAGTTCCGCATTTGACGCAAGGATGCTCGTCCATTTCCGGTTGTGGAGATTTAAGTGGAGGAAAACGGGATTATGGCAGAGTCTTCAAAATGAACTGTCCTCCTGTCTTTGAAACGAAACGTACGTTTAGATGTAATTTTATATATAGTTATGGATATTTAATATAATTTAAAAAAGAAGCATAAACACAGCGAGGGGTGTCTGTTTTATCTGTTTTTGTGACTAACGTTTCTTTAGTACAACCATGGAGTATAAAATTCAATATAAATTCTCGGTATTGCATTGGACTCTATGATCGGCGGAAGTTATCAAGCATCCTTACACCTTCACCGGAAATACCGCCGTGCATAGAGCCCATTGAACATGTGATTTGATTCCCAGACCTAAGTCTCAACGAGAATTGGGTCTGGCATTAGCCAGGCTACTCCTATTATGGATTTTTGAATGAAAAGATCCTGCAAAGTTTAAATCTGAAAGTTCAGCATATAAAGTTATTGTCTTTCAAAAGTAAGAGTCGACTCTGAGTCAATGAAATGAATTGTTTTTCAAACGAGTCATAATCCATTTCGTCGTGATGTTAAGATGAAACATTTGCATATTGCACGTGCAGACACCTTGGTAAAATTGAACCTCAATCACTAGCTGATTCTTGTAGATAAAAGGCTGTGTTCTACAATGTGAAGGTAAAGCCATTTTTTTTTGTCACTGCCCAAGGACATGCATAGAATGCATGCTAACAGGCGTGGTTAAAATTCATCTTTTGAGTTTTGAGTTTTATGTTGTGTAAGTCTCCTACTAACTGGTTAACTCACATTATTACTATCTTACTGAAATACTTCTGCTAATCAGCTGTGGGCCACAACAACTATTAGCCTACCTAAAACTGTGTCTATTAATGTGTCTTTTAATTGTCTGTCATTCTCACTATTTTGAGGAAAGACTAATTATGGAGCAAGACTTGTTTTACCAACGTTTAGTCCTTCACGCTATAGAGCTCGGCTAATGTATGCACTGTTACAGTTTCCACATGTTCACCGCAATAAAGTAGAAAAATACTCAGTAAATAAATAAGTACAAGTAAAATAATCGGTTTGTAGAGGCACATGTTAATGCTGGTGGTGAGGAATTACAGTTGCAACATCTCATAATATACCTCAAACTGTGTAGTGTGTTACCAACGCATTCTCATCCCAGGACGTCAAATAGTAACGCTTTTGACAATGCATATACATCCAACGCACTTATGCACATGGCACCCTTTGGCGTCAATATAACATGCTTCGGTTATGGGTAGGTTTAGGTCTGGGCTAGGGTTAGGGTTAGACCACTAGGATGCGCCTTCTGGCCCATATATCTGCGTCTCATATTGACGCTAAAGGGTGCCATGTGCGTTGGATGTATACGCATTGTCAAAAGCGTCAGTATAATACGCCTTGGGATGAGAACGGGCTGGTATTACTGAGAAACGTCCGCAGTTGTCCTTGCAATTCTGGTTAAATGAATAATTCTTCCGACGTTTCATCATCAGACTCGTGCTCAAATTTACATGGTAAAATCAACGTCATCATTCGTGTTTAGTTTATGGTGTAGAAAGCCTTAGGCTTATAGAGCTGACACTGTTATTATGGCAATGGACGTTTTTTTTGTTTTCGACATGCCCGATGTGCGGTAAACCTGTTGTTGGAGACTCCAAAAGTAAACAACTTTAAAATATAGCATAATAGGGGCATTTTAACATAAACCCACTGTGATAAATGTCACATTTCCCTGCCCTTTAATCCTCAGATTTTTACTTGCCCTGCCAAAATGCACAAAAATGTATTGTTCTCTTTGTTTTTTTTTTCTTTGATTTGCATTAATGACACAACAGAAGGTTAATCGGCTGCTGTCACTTCAAGACCTGATGCACATGATGCAGATCTGACATGCATCATTTTCTCACAACTCGTTACCTTCATCTGCTTACAGGGTACCAGAGAAAACTGTCCTTTGGCATAATTTTGTGGGGTTTTTTTTGTTTTTTGTTCGTTTTTTAATGGTAAAGAAGAGAGGTGAGGGATTAATAGAGCAGAGGTAGGGGGACACATAACCAAGGTGGCTACTTTTTATTTTTTAAATTTTTCTTTCTTAAAAATAAAAGTATGTTAAGAATGTCTTCCAGGCTTGTGCAATTGCACACAAAGACTAGACACTATATATATGATTAACTTTCCAATCTCTCTGATACATAGAATGGAATGCATCAATATCTCAATTTTATTTTATATTAATTAATCTAAATAAAGAATAAAAAACACTAACTAACATTTTCTAACATACTTTACAGAATAAATAAAAAGAATGTTCATTTTTGATTACATCTAACAGTGTTATTATTACATTGTCAGTGTTTAAAAAAAGTGTGATATGACAGCAAAGGTAATCTAAATGTCAAAATAGGGGGAATGAACATTCGCAACTGATTATATCAGCCTATACCAATAAATAAATAAAAATTCTAATGTCGGACGGATATATCATGAATTCTTAATTATAAAAAAAATACACCCTGTCTTTCTCAAAGTTTCAGAAACGCACATTTCAGTTTGAATTTAATCTCTAATATATAAGGACAGAAGAGGGCACCATCTACTAAGTGTCAGGGGTGCAAGCATTTGGAAGAAGCGCAAAATCCTGATGATAGGGAGAACTGATGATAGCCCCTGTCAGCAACGCCCTTCAGCACCTCAGGCTAATATTTAATAACCCCAGGCAAGAGCTAGCGAAATTATACACCCTCGGGTCCCTATCTGTCTAATATTCTCACTCATGACAGAATCCTGCTTTCAGCCGAGGCACTGCTGCCAACAGCCAAATCTCTGAACAAATGCTGACTATACCTCCCCAGCTGTTAGAGGAAAAAGCTCTTCATATATGGACAACCTTTTATTCAATTTGTCCACATTTAGGTGGAAATACTTGGAAACAGCACAATGAACGTGCATGGCAATTTCTGAAATTATGTAATGGATAGAAATGTTCTCAATGCTCGCACAACTGAAGGTGTGGATTATAAATGCAATCTTACTGCAGTTAGTTATCAAACATGATTTACGGGAAATAACTATGAGCAATCCATGCCAATGTTAATAAAGAGAAAAACTCAATGAACTCAACTGTCATTGTGCACAATAGGCTGTGGCCTGTTTCATTTCTCTCTTGCCCTGTAAAGCACAAGAATCTGTCCAGCTCTTTGTTGTGGGTCACATCAAAAGCAAACACAGAGATCATGTTGCTGCTCTTATCACAGGGTTGTCTATCAGGACTCCAGAAAGGGCTTAGCGGCACAGCCAGGGGCAGGTGGGCGGCACAACACATCACTGATACTGCAGCTGGACAACACTGAGATGATAAGACAGATACTAAACAGAAACACACATCCAGTACCGAGCATGAAAAAAGTTCTCATTTTCAAACGGATTCACTCTAAAAAAAAAACCAAAAAAAAAAACCAATCAAGATTCTTTATTAATGGTTCCACGAAAAACCCTAAGTCGCCATGCTTTTTAAAAAAATGGAATATCATAAATTATTTGTCGGGGCACATCATTATTTTTGTTATTTCTGTCCTTGTAATCTTTATTCAAAATAACTTCCACACTTTCTTGCAGCAACATCTCTTCTCTTCTCTGATGTATTTACCGGCACAAGGGCGGGACAACCTGTCACTCACATGACATCACAATATAGCAAGCCATAAACATCTTATCAATTTGCAATGGACAAATTCAAGTCCCGCCCTACATTATTTTTTTCTTTCTTGTATGAGAAGCCGTTTCACCAAGATATAGGTCACAGTGGGGAAAAAATATATATATATTGCAACCTCCATTTCATTCTGACTTAAACATCAATGTAACCTTTCCATTGCTGGTTGTTTATAGTGGAAAAAAAAATCTTTAGATTGTTAGATAAAATTATTTAGATAGAAATGAAATATTTACTGAAAGGTTCTTTGGGGAACCCAAAGTTGTCCTTCTATTGCATCATTTTTCCCTGGAAAGCCCCGTTTGTAATAATCATCTTCTCCCGGCTGCCAAGTTAGACTCTACTTTCAAGCAATGGCAGCACTAGTTAAATGTAGACATTTTATTGATAATATTTTTGCTAGTTACAATGATCTTGTTAAAATTTAGTCTTAAAAACATATGTTTTGGTCTTGTCCTAAACTGAGGCAATTTTGGTTTTCAGTATTTCAGATTTTAAACTCCGCTTTTAAATTAAGAATTCAACCTAACCCAATAATGGCTCTGTTTGAAGTCAGAGATGACGACTTTCAAAATAGCCAAAAATAAAGAGAATGCCCTGGCTTTTGCACACTAATAGCTGAGTGGAAATCACACAATCCACCTAATATGTCATCATGGCTTATAGTGATCTAATGATGTTTCTAAAAACTGAAAAAAAAAAAAATAATAATAATAATTAATAACCCAAAACATGGGACCCTTTAATAAATAATAATTTTGTGAAGAATATACTCCTCCCTCTCATACATTCAATTATGTATATGCATTTTTTTATTTATGTACTTATTATTTTTTTGGGGAAAATTAGTTGTTAGGTTTGTGGTGTTGGTATGGGAATCGGTGGGTGGATATTTTGAAAAAGAAAAACTTTTTAATAGCGTTATGTCACTGAATACTTTCAATGTACCTTGTTAAATACTTGTTAAATAATAATACAAAAAATAAATTAAATAATAATAAAAAAAGTATACATATTCTACAGAATTAAAACAGAAGAAGGTAAAAATGGCAAATAAGTACTATACTCTTCCACAGTTAAAAGACTAAAGTTTACCACATTGGCCCTGTCCCAAATGCCACACCTGAGGTGAGTAAAATGCTGAACAGTTATTAGAATGAACAAAACTAGAACATAAGAAATAATAGTTCTTATGGAAAAAAATAAATAAACAAAAGCTGCCAGCTTTGTTTAACCTTACCGGTCTGAATGAAGATCAAACACTGGTTAATACTAATAAAAGCTCAATATGACTGGCCAAGCTCTCTTGAACACAGACACACCTGCCTTTCATCAAAGCCCTCTGCTTGAAAGCCACGCACAGTGCGACGCGACAAAGTCCTGTCATGCAAACAAACCTGATGCTAAATTCAACTGGGCAGCTATCACTTGAAAGGCCTGCTTGTTTTTATCTGAAAGACATCAGACGGCATCTGCTGCCTCAGGAAAATAAGGGGAGGAAAATGGTTTTACCGAAAGCGAGCAACGTAATGTGATGAAACTTATAATTATCACAGCGGTTTATTTATATAAGTTTGTTTCGGACCTCAAATTGTATTGGTTTTGTATCCGTTTGTTTGCAGACTTTCTGTAGGTTACATCTTTATATCAGTAGGTGGCAACAAGTGACTGTCTTTACGAGTGAATCATTGAATCATTCATTAAACCGATTTATTCAATTTACGTTCATCATCATCATCATGCCTCAATAAGTACCAAACTTGATTCCAATAAATCAAAATAGCAAACACATCTACTAGTCTATTAACATATAAATTAATTTAAAAAAAAAAAATGAAAAAAAAAAAAACAATGACAGAAGTCTCCAAAATATACGCAACTTTTTTCTTATGCATACGTTTTAAGGATTTGAAGATCACACATTTCTTCTGTATTACGAGAGGAGGGGAGGCTCTGCATTTATGTTTAAAAGTCTGTATTTATACTTAAAGTTTTTACTGTCTGTTTGAGTGAGTCACTGAATTGAGATCAGTGATTTTGAACCGAATAATCACTGCGTGTTGCTTGGAGACGTGAAATGGTTAATCTACTGTGGCTTTTCTTTTAAGTTATTTTTGTTGGCAAATTAAAAAAAAGGTAAAGAGTAACTGGGAAATGTTACTCAGTTACTCAGTGTCACACTTGCTTGTGTGATATTCCTCGATTGCACCGTCGGTGGTTGATTATGATTTGACTTTTCTAACTGTAGTTAGTATGTAATGTTGTAGTTTGATCATATGACCTTTTTGAAAAGGCCATCTCTAATTTTGTTGTTTACAATCATGAGGGGAGCTGAGAACTTAATATTGATACTCGAACTGATCTCTAATTATCCCACTGGAAGAAGGAACGAGAAGCATCTGTTTACCTATGATACTCTTGTAATTGTTTGGAATTCTCCTCCTAAAAGTCTGAAATGGTTAGACAAGATGATGGTAGATGCCACAAATACATTGCAAAAAAAAAATAAATAATAATAATATAAATAATAAAAAAATATCCATTTAGTCAGAGTAGCCATATTTTGTGTATATATTATTAAATATTACTATAGGCAACATATAAAACACTAATATTTTTAAGAATGAAATTGACTTTTTTTATATATATTATTTGCCATTTGTCACAACTCATTTGACCACATGACCAAATGGTGCCACTAGTGGAATAGAAAGTATGTTGATGAATGTCACTTTACAAAAAAATAGAAATCCATATAAAACACTAATATTTTTAAGAGTGAAATGGACTTTTTTTATGTATTATTTGCCATTTGTCACAACTCATTTGACCACATGACCAAATGGTGCCACTAGTGGAATAGAACGTATGTTGATGAATGTCACTTTACAAAAAAATAGAAATCCATATAAAACACTAATATTTTTAAGAGTGAAATGGACTTTTTTGTATGTATTATTTGCCATTTGTCACAACTCATTTGACCACATGACCAAATGGTGCCACTAGTGGAATAGAACGTATGTTGATGAATGTCACTTTACAAAAAAATAGAAATCCAAGCAAACCGCTTAAATATTACTGGAGATATAACGTGGGACTTTGTGTATTTATACTCACAGTAAATCAATATATCTTTCATATGCTCAGTACAAATGGGCTGAAGTACACATTAACAAACTGCCTCAATGTCCCACTGATGAGTTCTTGCTGATGGTCTTTTGGGTGATTGGGTGCAGGTGATGCAGAGTGAGACCCCCCAGCTGGTGCTGTATTTAAGCTCATGTCTCATTTTCTAACCACCAACAATGGAAACTTGAACCATAGCATGGTCATATTTTTTCACTTGATTCTTGATTCCTAAATGTCTCTATATCAGCTGTACAGGATGGTACAAGTTCAAAAAGCTCAAGAACAGATGTTAGGGGGTTATAGATGGGTGTTATAAATATAACAATATAAAATATAAACAGTGGTCTTCCCTTCCATCACTTACCTCTTGCTGGAGTGAAATTGAGTTTCACCAGCAGATGGCATCGTTGTCTGTTTATGGCGAGTGTTGAGTGCTATAAATCATTAGACAGCATGGGTCATGTGTTTGGGGACAGGGTCATTCTGAATGCTGTGCCAATGCCAGAATCAACAGATGGATCCTTGATTCCATCTAAGTAATGCGGCTCATGAAAGGCCAAACCCCTGTGATAAATCCATTACACACAACTCCTGTTGTCATTGTCCCACCTCTCACTGGCCTCCCAAAATAAACTCTAAAATCTTCCTCTCCCAGGGCTGGGAAACTCACTCGGACGTCCGATCAGCCGGAGAAATGTTCAACGCTTCATTTCAGGGCGAATGTATAAATACGTTTATAAGATCATCACTTGGTGTCCTGTGGTCTTTTATGACACCAATGAATGACAAAGTGAGGGTGAGAGACACAGTGAGCAGATTCCTGCGCCCCAGGCCCATTTATCAGCACGTTTGAAGTACCAGATTGACATAGGAACGCACATGAAGCACAACCACGTGTGTCCAGAAGTGAGTCTTCAGCAAGGAATTGTGATAGCATTCTGATACAACTCTAATTTAACATAAAAGAAATTTAAACATGTTAGTGAAATCACACCCAATTTTAAAGTAGTACAATAGTGGATGGTGCAGCCTATTGTTAAAATACAGGGGCTGCTAACTGGATGGATGCAAATTCAAACCCCATCCCAACTAATAATCCCTTAGAGTAAAACACTTGACCCCCAAGTTACTCCAAAGGGATTGTGTGCGTGTAGTCTGTATCCTGTTAATTGCTTTGGACATAAGCATCAATGAAATAACTAGTCAGTTTAAACACTTTCTCTGTTTGCCTTGTAAAAAGAAGTGTGCTTTATTGTATTAAATTATATTGCAATTATAGTGTACGTCAAATCCCATATATATATATATATATATATATTTTTTTTTTTAAATAACTGCAGATATATTATCAATTAAATAAAAGGCATCTTAAGTGTACATATAGGGAGAGGGGAGTTTTATGACTATTTCTTATTTTTTAAAAAGAGCACTTTGTAATGTCAAATTATTTACTAAAGAACATTTTAGATTATTGTTTCAATAATCTTTTGTTATGATTTAAAGAAATACATTCATTTTTATTTGCCGACTAACTTACTGTATAAAGTACTTGATTGTAAATGCAACTGTATTGTGTTATTCAGTGTAACATTTACATAACATAAAAGTTTAAATAGAAATCACATTAAATTATAGTTTGTTTTTTCCATAAGTGCCGTCAATAGAAGTAATTGACATGTTAATTAAGTGTTTTGTAAGTAAATCAAAACACCACTCTAAAGTTAGGCTAATTGCATTTAATATAAATCTTTTTTTCAAAAAAATGCATTTATGTTAATGTTAATTACTAATACATTTACATAATACAGTTCGGTGCTGTTTTGTACCCCATTGTTATGTGCAAAGACATTTGAAACATTTTCATTATGACACCAGTTCAGTCTTAAAATACAGTGAACGCACCACTTATCATTTCTTCAGATCAACCAGATTCCGGCATTCCTGTCGTCAGGTGGTGGAACCGACCCCTGAATCGCTTCTGGCCTCACGCTGGGTTCTCTCACTGCCACAGAGGGCAGGCTCGATCCCTGTACTTCATACACCTGGTCCAAAATCAACAGCACATGTTGAAAAACACTAACAGCGGCCTGTTGCACGCTGAGTGATGATGTCACCTGAGCCTGCCATACTGCAACACTATGACTTGTCAAATTAAAGAGAGAAAACCACAGAGATGTGTACCCCTTGGAAGCGACGAGGCCTTTTTCTGCTTTCCTTCTGGGAAATGGAGATTGTGTGTCAGGAGGCCAGTTTCCAGAATCCACCTGCTGCCAAGCTTTAATGGCGTGATAAACAAAGAGAAATCGTAAGAGCACATTAAAAACAGCCCCTAACTCGCATGCGACTTCGGTTTATGAGAAAGAGGCAAATGTTCTCCTCTCTAAAAGCTAAAAATAGAGGCTCTTTGTACTGTTTATATATCGTTTTACAATTTATACAGTGCACTAAAGCGGAGAAATTGCAACCTTGTAAACATTTTCATTAAGCATCCTTAGAGCAGCTAGAATTAGAATAAACTTTCACAACGGAGCAGCTATACACAATATGGTCATAAAACAGCCTGTATAGTGAATGAAATAAGACTCTGAAAAGTAAATACTAAAAACAGCTTGTGTATTGATAAAAAACACTCGCTCCTAGCACTGTTGTGGCTATTAGCACGGTTAGCATTCTTGATTCTCCAACAGAGGGCAACACAGACTCCCATATCAAAAGGATGTACATACAATACGGGCATAAACCTGCTTCAAAACACTATAATTGAGTCACATAAAATGACATTTCTTAATTTAGCCATCACTCTTCTGTCCACAAGATTAATCTAAGATCTTTTATTGGATATTATTGTTTTAAAAATATGGGACGGTGACAGTCAAGGGGTTAAACTTTGTTATTTATTTATTAAACGAGCGATCGTTTCATTTGATAAGACCCCTATTCATCGTCTGGAATCCTTTTAAGCCCTTTGAACAGTTTGCAGTTTGTACTGAAAGTGTCTTTTGGACCTTGAACCGTTTGGTTCCCACTGAAGTGCATTATATGGAGAAAAATCCTGTGATGTTTTCATCAAAAACCTTAATTTCTTTTCGACTTTTCGAAGAAAGAAAGACATGGACATCTTGGATGACATGGGGGTGAGCAAATTATCAGCAAAAGTTTTTTGAAAAGTGAACTACTCCTTTAAGTGTTCCACTTCCTGCTTTTTATGACGCAAAAATCGTAATTTCTTTCTATAAGGGTTGAGACTACAAACACTAACTCATCATTTATTCAGGGTGTGGGACCCACTCATGCTACAGACCTATTACAGATCAGTGGGTGGTACTTCACAGGCAGATACTGAAATCAATATTTTTCACATTGTTTGGAAGCTTAACAAGTGCTGTGGAGATAGGAAGTTACGACAATGATGTAAGAAACTAAATATAATATGTAAGAAGAGGATTTTAAAATTCTGCTGCTTATAGTGAAGAGCAGCTGAGCTGATGGAGGAACACGACAGCCCGTTCTCATCCTGTAGTGTCATATAGGTGACGCTATACGACAAAACGGCCAAATATTACGCACATGGCACCCTTTATCATTAATAACACACGAACCCAAGGCGTCATAAATCCTTTAGCGTGAATATGAGACTACCCTACCCTACCCCACACATAAACCTACCCATCACACGTTGTTGTTGGAAAGAGGAGGCGGGAATCGGCAAATTTTAAACCGGCGAAAATGAAACATTTTAATAGTAAAATTAACAAATACAAAACAAAAGTATAAGCCAACAGCCCCTCACTGCTGGGCACACACAACAGAAACAAAACAGAACATAAAATCAGGCCTGTTCCTCTCTCGATCTGCACTGTCGTCACTCCTCCTTTATGCTTTGGTGTTGTTCATAAGCACTCACGTCACCGGCCTTGCGCGGTCCTCTCACGTCCCTCACCCTCGTACTAACTAGAACAACTAGCTACAGCCAACTAACTAGAAATTTTGTGTGAAATAAATTTCAAACTCTGGTGGCAGCTAACTTTAACCTTGTAGACGGAAGAGTGATTTCTCTGATGTTTGCACCTTTCTGGATTAGTGGGAGTGGCTTGCGGAGCTGTGCAATGTGGTGCATTGTGGTAGTTGTTGTCTTACATACAAATGCGCCCTAAAGTTAAACTCTTCTCGGTCAAGAGGGCACCAAATTAAACATTTCTTTTACATTTCGACTACATATATGACCCACTTTCAATAAAGATTAAAGGGATACTCCACTTTTTTTCTGGAAATACTCATTTTACAACTCCCCCAGAGTTAAACTGTTGAGTTTTACCTTCTTTGAATCCCTTCAGTCGATCTCCGGTTCTTGCGGTACCACTTTTAGCATAGCTTAGCATACATCATTGAAGTGCACAAGACCATTAGCATTTCTCCCAAAAAAATTACCAAAGTGTTTCTATATTTTTCCCATTTAAAACTTGACTCTTCTGTTGTTGGTATCACTTATGGTACGTCAGTGAAGTTTCCTGATTATTACGCAACAATGAGAGTATAGTTCCCTGCATATCAGCCTACAAAATCGCAACTTTACATTTTCCGTCTGTCTTAGTGCATGATATAACTATAGAAGAGTTGAGTTTTAAATAGGAAAAATATTGAAACACTTTGGTAATTTTTTTGGGAGAAATGCAAATGGTCTTGTGCACTTCAAATATATGTATGCTAAAAGTGGTACCGCCAGAACCGGAGATCGACTGAATGGATTCAAAAAAGGAAAAAAAAAAAACTCGACAGTTTAACTCTGTGGGAGTTGTAAAATGAGCGTATTTCCAAAAAAAGTGGAGTATCCCTTTAATGTTGAAATGGGTGAAATGCTCCCTTAAACCCTGCGTTCGGTTGTGCCCCGCGCTCCCCTAATCCATGTCAAGTGTACAATATCGCATAAGGCCAATAATTTCAGCATCTGTTCTCATTATGTGTAAATGAAGAGTAATTGTTTTCAAATTTGAAAAATGTGGTGATGGAACTCTCAGCTACTGCTAATGTGGCTGTTGTTATTTCTGTGGGACCCAGTGGAGTATTTAGGCAGCTGCTGAGGCCTCCGTCCCAGCCCTGGTATCATCCCCCCATCAGGCACTCCTTGAAGTGGTTTTATAAGACATGACGAGGGAGCCCGGGCCGAAAGTGATCAGCGGGCGACGCACATCTGAAACCCATTTCCCGCAATTAAAGGGGAGAGACTATCAGCTCTAAACATCGCCTGTTTCCACGGTATCGGTTCAAACATTCGCCTCGCACACACATTCCCATAAACAGTGACAGAACATTTCCAAATATATTTGTTTAGAGAGAAAAAAAAAACACAGTGACTGTTCCAGCTGGGATCTTCTATGGATACATCTTTTTTTTTTTTTTGATACTGGTCTGAATGTTTGAAACCAGTCCCAGCATCCACACCTGGGATGAGACTCAATGTGCAACGAGTGTGTATCCAGTTCAAGCCCTTCACTGGTCGTTTTCTCTCTATTTGGGAGCTCATCAGACTTCAAACACAATAAAACAAATACCAGACATGCAGCTAGTGGAATGGCAGACCTGATTGCTATCAGAAACTGCAATCAAGCCAATTTAACTTGAAAATGCATTGTTATAATTCCAACACGCAAAGAGATAGTAAACAGTTTTGACTTAGAATTGTTTGGTTCACTGCTCCTCATGCTGAAGTCTAAAAATGCTTTGG
The DNA here is from genome assembly GCF_016745375.1 of Pimephales promelas. Next base: position 10,592,758 of record NW_024121765.1, on the reverse strand, counting down.
CTAAGAGAAAAATAACATTGGTAACACATTACAATAATAGTACACGAATAATCATGTACTAATACCTGAATTAACAATTACTTTACTATGAACTAATGATGAGTTAAGACATGTACTAATGAGGAACTAACCTCAACTACAACATGAGTCATATGAATTCCTGCATGAATATACACGTTATAGACTAAATAGACTAAATCAAACTTGCTCTAGAAAATGGACACTTTTTGTGGCCCAAAAGAAGAGCAAGGGCCCTAACTGACTAACATCCAACTGCATTATGATATAAAGAAAGCAAACCAATCCATAAAATAACCACACAAATAACCATCATCTGTGCTAACTCTGATTTTAATTTTGAAAATTACGTCTGAATTTATATAGCTGTATATAAAAAAATGTTTTATGTGTGTTTTTGCCTTTAAGTAGATGGTAAATAATGTTGAGATTATCAATTTCACTTTTGCACAACAAATAAATAGAAATTTTGGTATGTTGAAAATCTGCAACAGCGGGCATTAATGGTCAATTTGGAGTCTATTTGGTATGTTGCAAATCTGAAACAGCGGGCATAATGGTCAATTTGGGGTCAATTTGGTATGTTGCAAATCTGCAACAACGGGCATAATGGTCAATTTGGTATGTTGCAAATGTTGCAAATGTTCCTGACCGGAGAAATCCTCGTGCCTAAACAGGAAATAAGTCCGTCACTTTGAAACAAGTGCTTGTCAAAGGTCCATAGGTCCGTAGTGAATATGCACAAACCGGCATTGGGGGAATGCAGACGTTATCTCGGCTGGTTGACTGAGTCAAATGGTTTGTTGCATATTTGCGACAGTGGGCGTTAAGGGGTTAATGAATATGTTAGTGTAGGTATTTCACTCTTGATGGCAGCAGTGGAATCACTTATAACAGAATTAGATTAAATATTTTTTAATGATGAATGCATCATTATGGGCTCAATGAGTAAGATTAAATGGAATATACCAGGGAATATACCCGTGCGTTTGTTGACAAGCGATACCCCTGAATTTTGCAGATGGAAGGAGTTATCACATCTTGGGCAGACTGCCAGTGTTGTCTTAATCCCAGGTACGTTGGCATATATTTCAGCGTGTCATATGAACAGTTTCATGGGCTTTATTTATTTTATTTTTTTTGGGCTTTTATTTTGTCCGTCTAATCATTTGTTATTTACTTTCAAGAATGTAGCCTCTACCAAACTCAGTAATCAGTATACTTTCACATCTCGAGTTGGCGCGAGCTGCCCGGGGATGCTTGAGTGTGTTAGGCGCCCTCAAAAGAAAGCAATGCAATCTACATTGGATGCAGCAAGGGGTGTAGCTACACAACACATTACCAACAGTAAACTTATCGCGTGCGCGCTCTGTTTCTGATGCACTTCACATTTGGTTTTACTTGCTGCTTCACCCATGACAACATACAGTGGTAAACAAAACAAAACAAAAAAACGCTCGTCGGGCGCTTGCGTCGGAATTTAAGGAAGTGATGTATGCCATAAAGCAGTCAAATTTTGTAGTTATTTTTGTGCTCGGGTTCCTACCCGCACCCCAAAGTTACAGAGTACCAGTAAAAGCGATACAGACACTGTCAGGCTATGGCAGACCTGTTATTCAACCTACTGTAAGTTGATGTACCATCTCAAGGGTTTTGGAAAAATATTATAAAGGTTGAAAAAGCTACATTGTGATGGCATATTCATGCAGGAATTCATGACTCATGCCGTAGTTAAGGATAGTTCCTCATTAGTACATGTCTTAACTCATCATTAGTTCATAGTAAAGTAATTATTAATTCAGATATTAGTACATGATTATTCATGTACTATTATGTATTGTAAATAGTTACCATACCATCTAATGGTGGTTTTGTGAGATACATAATATGTGTGTTTGCTGATGAAGCGCTGCAAAATACTCTTATACTCTTTCTTTGGTGCGTTTTGGTCCATATTAAGTTGTTTATTTGAATGTGAGTATGATAATGTAATTAGGAAAGGTTTATTATTACATCAAAAACTAAGGACAAGAACAAAGTGAAATTCAAAAATTTTCAATCATGAAATTTCTCCACACGCAAGTCAAAGCAAAACATCATTGAAAAGAATCATGTGCTCATGGTTGGTGTCCACCTGAGTTGATTCGCCACCGCTGCTTTTTCAATGATGTATGATTCCAATTGACAGGGGAATATCCGATTTGTCCATTTACATGGATAGCACAAATACACATATTCGATTCACACCAGATTTATTTTTACAAATCAATGAGGCTTGAACCCGATCTGAGAATATCGGAGTATGTCTTTTTTTCCAGCTTATATGTTTGAGTGTCAAATCCGATCTGTGCCATATTGGAGGGGAAAAAAAAAAACGGAATTGGGTCACATGAACCATGTAATGTAAATGCGGCCCAAGAGGCTTTATCTCAGTCATATGAAACAGATTTCCCTGTGGTCAGACATGCTCTCCTCGGTGGTGGGCAGATGTCTCTGTGGACTCAACCACTTGATATTGAGAGACAGAAATGTCAAAAGCCAAATTGTCATGGGGGGATGATCCTGGTTCATCTTTGGGCCAAACGTTGCCTAAGCTCATTACAAATATTAGACAGGAGCTGTTCTTTGGCTACTTAAACTTGTGTCTGGACTAGACAGAAATGCAGAGAGGAGTCCTGTGTAAGGCCTGGCATCATTAAAGTATTTTTTTTTTACTAAAGTTGTCAAGTATGGACTGCAATGTTTGGCTTGTCATGAATTAAGAAAGGAGCAGGATTTAGATCTGTATCATAAACTCGCGATGCATCTTTAAAAAGACGTGCCACACTCTACTCTTTTAGAGAGGATAAACTCTGCAGAGCGATGAAGCGACCTGGGGGATCGCTTAGATTATATAGGGCATAGACTCCAGGGAATGTACACTCGTTGGGAATCGCCGTTACACCAACACCTGGAGAGAAGCTGGTCTCGAAGAGGAAGAAGATCTCAGAATGGCTTAGGGAGTGAAGCATACACTTGGCTCCGAACCAAAACATATCTGCATATTGCCGCGTTCTCCTTTTATACCCACAAGGTAGAGCAGAGTTGCGCAATGCAAATTCCACAGACTCATTGCATTTCTTTACCATTGACTAGTTTTGTAAGACGCGAAGTTGATTGGCTTTCTAAGCGAAACCCCATTCATTGTCATCCAACGTAACTCGGAGTGACAAGGAGAGGGAACAATGTGAATCAATGGCATAAAAACAAAATCGGCAAACTTTGTGAAACACACTGCCATTACTTTTGGCCATGACTAGAGTTCTGTCAGCTTCTTAAAGTTTACATTCCTGTGATTACGATGACACCAAAATGACTCTATAAGACATTTTTGCAGTCTTTGGAGGGCTGCAGTATGTGCCAGTGTTAGCCCATAAAATGGCTACCAGTGAGGCCTCTGGTCACTGTAAAGCAATATGAGCATCTCAGCAAGAGCCTGCTAGACTCATCCATCTCTGTCCGACAGCATTGTCTGCCTACTGGCTGGAGCTGCATCTGGTGTCACCGTTTCTGGGAGAGTCTTCCTGTAGCCCCATAAACATACTAATCATTAACGCAACCTGTTTTAGCCAAGAGTGCTACACTCCCACAGCTGCTGAGAGCGCTGAAGGAGAACATAAATCTGTCCTGGGAGAACCAAGCAGAGGACACGCTCTCTGGTGGGCACTGGGAAAATGGACATTTATTTGGGAGAGTGATGCCGTTGGGATGGTTGCCGTTGCTGACGGGAACAAAGGTAACCTTTTGGACTACAGGGAGGGTTATGGTACCTCGTTGGGCCATATGGTTTCATGTGTTTATGCTTACGTTGAACTTTCCAATGAGTTCCTAAGCCTATCTGTTCCAGACCAAAAATTTGGAATGATACATGTCGTTAAAATACACGCAGATGCTCCAGATGTTGATTATTTTTGTGCTGGACTGAGTTTTGAAAAATGGGTCAAGGGTAATGCAGCATTTTGCCCCACTGAGAATTACTTGACTCACATTATTTCACGTTCACATTATTTGATTGTTTTCCGTATTTTCATAACTCCATGCCATCTTATGCCATGCTTGGTTGGCCTCCAATACTATCATTGTGAAGCAGCAAAAATTGGAGATGCCCAGAAGGAAAATACAGCTGCATAAAATCGCACAGAGACACGCATATCATTAGAATCTGCTGCAGACATTTGGACCAATCAGAGGTGACGAGCTTAAATAGTTTGGCACAATATGAGTAGAATTATTTGAGCCTCTTTCTGTGAAGCTCTTATTATCGTGCAAAATACAAATTGTGTATGGTTTATATATTAGTTGTGTTATGTAGTGCACCGAGCACGTAAGATTCAGACTGCTTAATATGTTAATTTTTACTCCACTATTTATGAACAGTCAGCAAGGGATGCAGTTTCTTCTATTAGGCCAGGGGTAGGCAATTTTGGTCCTAGAGAGCCACTGTCCTGCAGAATTAGTTCCAACCCTAATAAAACACACCTGAAGAAGCAAATCAATGTCTTCAGGATTACTAAGGCTATAGGCAAGATTTTTTTTTTTTTTTTCAGTGTTGGAGCAAACTCTGTAGGACAGCGGCTCTCTAGGATGAACTTGCCTACCCCTGTACTAGGCCAACAGTTTCCAGTGATAAGGAAAAGTTTTAGAGATGTAATGTTCATTATGTCCTGTAGAGGTAGCATATCCTAAAGCTCTGCTGTGAGAGCCCTCCAGTGATGCTGAAACCCACCTGCCTGCCAGATGTCATTGTGCTTGTTCTCCGTGATTCATAGAGCTTGTGTTTTTGTATTCTCTTTCTGCCCTAACCGCTGATGGTATTTCTCTTACCATGGTATATGTTTACAGTAGTGTGTTAACCTTGAAGAAGGTGAGGCGAGGTGAGGGAAATTGCACTTGATGACAGGACGGCTTTGGGGAATCCCGAATGCGTCACCTTGCTGAGGTTTCATGGCTATGGTATATGAAACTCTCCACACTTACATTTGCACACCTAACAGTTAGGGACAGTTATATATCTTTTGGCACATACTTATGACTAGCTGCATGCTGTGATTATTGTTGTTGTCATGGAAATCCAGGTGTGTATAATATCTGCAATTTATTTATGTTGGATTTTTAAGTCACTTTGTTTAAAATCATACCTCACCTTAATTTGGAGGGGGGTCCAGATATTGATATTTTTTTCTTAAATATGCACCATTTTTAAACAGTATTTTCTCATTAATTTCTCATCCTCATAATGTTCCGTAAGTTTAAAGACTTTCATTTATTGAGTGTTTTGAGTGTTTGTATTGAGTTTTACTCCTTTCATCAACCACCTCCTGAAGAAAGACTTGAACATTCATCAGCGCTCATACCTAAAGCAGATCAAATACATGGTCAATGGAAGTGCAAATGTACAAGATATGTGATAACAAACCTCATGGGTTGTTATGCGTTACATACACACGTGTGAGCTTACATTTGCCATATTTGATGTGCATATGTGTGTGCATTGAATGATATGAAGGTGAATAAAAGGTGAACTATCTCTTTAAGTTGTTGGCTGATATGGTGGTTGTTTTAGGCTTACACATACTTGTGTAGATGCAGCATCACGTTAAAGCAAGTTTTTGTTGCAAAGAAAATTTACTTTTTGCAATGAGCCAATTCCTTACTGAGATAAAGCGTATTCAGTATTCAGCAAGTGATTTCAAAATGGCTACTCCCTTGAGGCAGCTCCATGTAATGTAAAACAGCTTTTACTAGACTACAGATATAACTAGATTCTTCATCTCATGTGAGTGTACATCATTTTGAGAGTTGTGTTCATTATGTGTAAAGGAAAAAATAGTGAGTACTCCTTTAAGAGATGATGCCAGAATATGTTGGACAGCGGAAACCCCAGCTACTTTCTGGCTTGTACAGGTGAAAAACAGTTTTGTTGTAGCTGGTTGAAGTATAAGCACAGGCTCAGTGTAATTATCCTGTTTACTTATGGAAGCAGCATGCTGTACAGCGACTTGGAAAAGAGGCAGAGTAATCCTCTGTGTTTTACACTAGACTATAATTGCTTGCTTGCTGTCAAGGAAAAATGCCAAACATAATAATAAGTTGATTACCTGTTTTATGAAGCCACTTTAAGTTCGCTTAACTTTCTGTATTAGCGTCATGTAACTCACATACAATTTGGCAGCCAGAATCAAGGGAGCCAGAGGAATAATTCTGACTGATTCACAACAGAGATGGTACATCAATACATGAATTGGTTACAGAAACATGTTCCATGTTTTTTTTTTTTTTTTTTGTGCCGAGCATATTAGTATTGAGATACGTTAGTCAGCATGGCATACTCTTAGGAGCACATCCGTTTTACACACCATACCCAGATAGCAAACTGACATTGAATCAACGTGGAAATATGACATCGAAACAACGTTGATCTGACATTGTTTTGCTCATCAAATTAACGTTGAACCAACGTCAGACGCGTCATTCTTTCCAAAATCAACTTGAAATCAACGCGTTGTTTCAACGTTATGAAAGCAAACCAATTTTCGATTTTCATTTAGCTTTGAAGAATGCCGCGTCTGACGTTGGTTCAACGTTAATTCGATGAGCAAAATCAACGTTGTTTCAATGTCATGAGAGACGTCGTTTCCACGTTGATTCAATGTCAGTTTGCTATCTGGGTATGAACAAGTATGCTAATACACATTTTTGTTGTGAGTCAAAAGCAGGGAAAAAATGGAAAAGCAAAGTAGAGTGTTGCCAGCGAAAGTATTTCTGCAGCTGGTAAACAGAACATGTGCATGTTTTCTCGTGTATTTTGAGATTTCACTAGATTCTCAGATATTAAACGCTTAAATGAATGAGTCCATGGCAGTTTTTATTTACACAACCACAAACTGGCAGGGCTAGAAAGAGCAGCCCTGTCCCTACGAAAGGAACGGTCTTTAATATTTGTCGAGAAAGCCACAGCAAGGGTGTTCCCCCCAGATCGGTGGCCAGCTGTGGTGGCTGGAGCCTATAGGCCGTTTGATCCCTGGTAAAGCTGAACTTCCCTCTGCCTTCCGAGTTCAAATGCTCCGGGTCGCCTGCTGGAAACGTTACGGTTCCGTCAGCAGCAGTGGAACTGCCCAGCTGCTCGCGGGCCACCGCTGCCAGAACCACGCCAGATTCTCGACATGTGTCATAGCCACAATTTACTGAGAGCAGTGTTGTGTAACAGATATATGATACCACAGTACTTATACAGTTATTTTTAACATGGTCAGTCTCCTGCCAGCAGCAATTATGAACATCGCATCTATGGGAAGCCCAAAGATCCACAGAGGCTGATAGGATTGCTGATGTTTTCTGCCCTGCGGGACAAACAAAATGCTTTTCTCGCCATCTTATACCTCAAGCAAACACATGATTGGATTTGATTGAATTTTTCCTTTCAGCTTTCTTTATCAACAACAAACAGTATTTCAGTTTGTCTTTATCATATTTGAAATTTTCTCTAATTATCCAGATGACAAGAACAGGGTCCTTTTATTATAATGCAATATGTGTGATACACTGGGGGGGAAAAAACAGCACATAATGTTCCAATGAAATGAAGACAGTCTACACAAGAAGCAAAACAACTGGAATGAATTAAAGAGATTTAGTAAACAGAAGAAGGCTTAAATTATTACGAGGAAAATTAGGTTTGACGGCAATATAATAGAGCTACACCCGATCGTAAATAACAAGAAATAATGATATTTCTATATTAAATGAATGGCACGGGTCATTCTGACACAATGGTCAGTTGTTTAAGTCTGGATCTATTCATTTCTAAATACAAATAAAACATTAAACATGTAGTTCATAAATCCAGCGACTTAAATACACATTTTTTTTTATGATGAGCATGTTTTTAATTTCTGAATTAAAATTGAAATTTGTTTAATTTTTACATGTTTTTACAACTTTTTTTACTTACGCTTCCAACAAACCCACATCAATACAAAGAGTACATTTCTGATAACTTGGCACACATGCTCTTGAAAAAAAGAAAAGTGCTAGATTTTTAGAAGATTTTTCCTTTTTTGTCTCTTTATCATGGACACCCTCATTTGTCACTGACCCACTTGTTACAATACGTCCCCTTGGAATTATAAGGTTCTATCTGCGTTCTGAACAGTTTTGAGATATTGAGCTTCAAAGTTTTTGCATTCCATATAGGAAAATGTGTATTGGGAACAAGTTTCTTTCAAACATAAAAATAACAGGGACCCTAAATGTACAAAACACATAACATAATGTAAATAAATTGTCACAGAATAAGAATATGTGAATAACTCAATTTTGACAAAAATGTCAGATAGAACCTTATAATTCCAAGGGGACGAATAGTAACTTTGTAAATGAAGAGGTTAGTGAAGGAAGCTTGGTCGTCTGCACACAGGCTGAGTGGGAAGTGAATCATTGCCTACAGACCACAGAGCATCTCACAAGGATGAGTGTGTACACCAGCCCCTTGTGTTTCCACCGATTCATTCACACACTCTCTCTGCCTATGGACGTGTGTGTGAAGCATTGTGTTACCACATCAGTCCTGGCCCAGTACAGCCTGCCTACATTCCCCTGACACACACACATCTGAATGCTGGATGCCCCACCCAGCTAAAGACCAGAGGCAGTATTCAGACCCAAACGCCAAACCAAACTACAACCTGCTGTCGTAGGAAGTTGCCTGCATAGAGCTGCCCTAGCATGCCGTCTACTCAGTCGGTGAAAGCATGGCAACAAACTGAGATGCCGTCTAGCACTGAGTTAGGAAGAGCCACCACAGTGTGGGAGAGCACACTTCCATCTTGTTGCCAAATTCCACGGGTGATAGTCAAAGACAGATCTTGAATCACTATATATGTTTAGAGGTGTTATGAGGTGCACATCTTTAGAACAGCAGCTCTGAAAGGCATTCAGCTATCTGATGATACTTTTGCTTATTGCGTGGTGGTGATAGTAGAATGCTTGATTCTGACTGGTCAGTTGAGGCGTTCTGCAGTCAAATAGTTTTGTAGAGTGACCATTATATAGTTTACAAAGCTGTGAAATGACTCACTCTGTGGTCTTTTTCTAAAGAATTTAGAACTTTTATTCATCAAGGATACATTCAATTGATAAAAAGTTACAGTAAAGTATTTCTATGTTTTAAAAAATGCTGTTCCTTTGAACTTTCTATTAATTAAAGAATCTAAAGCAATGTGTCATGGAGAGAGTGATGAAAGATCCCCCACCATTGGGGTCTTGAGCGCTCCATTCTGCCTGAGTTTGTTTTGCGATAATGTCCAGCTGACAGCACATTATCCCATACTTTTCTTACAATAGACTGTGGGCCTCTTATCAGTATAATAGTCTGAGTACTGAGCCAGAATAAGCAGCAAAGTGGAGCAACCTTTATGCCTAGGTATAGCCGAAGGTTTTTCTCAGCAAGGCTAAATAAAGGGTGGAAATGATTATATAAGGGGAAGAAAGGAGACAGCATCATCTTAAGAGTGTGTTTACTGCGAAATCTTATAATAAGTGTTTATCTTTTAGGCCAGGATTGAAAAAGCATACGTACGTCAATCGCCTTTGTGTGTTTCATATCCGCAAACTTTTCAAATAGAAAAAAGTTTCTCCGGTTTGTTGACAAATCAGGTTCTCCTCGAAATTGAGTCTCTTTTTAGGACCCCAAGTGATCCCATTGGCTCAAATTGCTTAGGTACTCTCTTTAGCGCAATAATCATTTTATGATAAATGCTTTTTGAATGTGTTTATTAGTTATGCACAATCTCATACAGATACCAAATTAGCCTGAAATATTAGTTTATTAAGCTTATTTACATGCATTTGCACTTGCCCAAATGTGTATTCAGAATAATCTTTAATCATATGTGAAATGTCCAAATATTTACGTTATAAAAAGAATGTAATGATTTATTCAATATAATAGGCTAGTGTTATTACTCATTTATTAAGTAGTGAACAGTTTATCAAGTGAAAGAAATGTTACATTTGTTTTATTATATATTGTTGTAATTTCTTAATGAATTTAGATTGTAGTTTACTAAAATGAAGCAGCCTCGATGACATATGCGGCCATGAGGCGTTATGAGGAAAAAATGTCAAATATTTTTTTGATCCCCATGAGCAAAGTTTTCTGTGATGGACAGGTTTAGTGTAAGGGGATAGAATATGCAGATTGTACAGTAAAAATCATTATGTCTATGGAAAGTCCCCATAAAACACGAAAACACAATGTGTGTGTGTGTGTGTGCACGCTGGAAAAGAGTGTCAGTTAAATGAACTGCAGAAGAATGATGAACCTCTCTTGAACTCTTTAAGAACAATATCATTGTTTTTAAAACAGTTGTGGCAGATTTGTAGCTAATAATTAAAGTTAAATATTACCATCTCAGTCCAGCTAAGTGTTAATAGGTATTTTATGAGGCAATAACACACAGGTGTACTCTGTGTAGTCAGACACAATGACACTCCAGAAACTTCTCAACTCTCCTTCTGCGTGGCGAGCTGCCAGCGATGAGACAGGAAAACCTAACTGTAAATTAAAATTTAATTAACGTTAACGGGACCGTCGATAAGTTAAATAGAAAAAAACCCCTCAGACATAAAGCTGAGGCCCTGCCATTGTATGCTTTCTCTAGGTCTCCCGTCCCTTCTTGATCTGAGACTTTCCCCCATGCGAACAGGTCTGCCCTTAATGTCCTGCCCCAAGCACAAAGCGCTGCCTTCATTTGATCTTTCTCCACTTCAGACATGACAAAGGAGCTGTATGGTTGTAATTAGTGTGAGGAGGAGAGGACACACCTCCCTCGCTCTCTCCCTCCTCCCCAGCTGCCGTCCAGGAGCACAGATGAAAGGCTGGCTTTAGTGATTCAGATCTAAGTGATGTGGTCCAAAGCAGCACCGACAACAGCAGGTTCACATGCCGGCCCCATAAATTGGCACCGAAGCGCACGTGGAGCGTGGTGCTGGCTGATGAGTTATAAAAGACCTCGGCTTATCATCTGGATACAATTCTATCATTACAGCTTTCTGCTGTCTGTGAGTGTGGGCACAGCTATCCAGCTGATAACAGTTGGAGAATGGCCCTCGTCCACCCGTGCACATGAGAGGGCGAGATTGCGAAGCCACACAAGATGCGGTTTAGTGGGAAAACGGGTCTGCTGCGTGAGCCTGTGACGCGACCCCTCCTGACCTCCGGTTCGCCTGTAGGTCGGTCACGAAATGACTTAATAATTCACACGGGCGGTTACCGTAAATTCCACTCCAGATAATTGAAAAGAGGGAAGTCATTCAGCTCTAATTATGTTTGGACAGTGATTGAAAGCTGACCTGCGGATGGATGGCAGCTGGAATCACACAATTGCGGAGGATAATGTTTACAAATATATGACAAATCTATAAGACAGTGATTTGCTGTTATAAAAAAAGATGAAAATGTAGGCCTTTTTTAGGCTCAATCCACATCATTTGTGGCATAATAATTGATTACTAGTAAATACTACTTTTACTGGTTCCATGTCTCCTGCTTTTTTCTTTCTTCAAAAATCCCAAAGTCTGCTTGCCATGGTCTATGTTTGAAAGAAAAAAGAACTGCGTGCCGCTAAACGTTACGCACTACGCAGTTGTCCACGTCTGTCACCATGGTTACGTCATGGCTATGGCAGTATGAACAAGGGGGTAATCCATCAGCCAGAAGTTGAAGCCTCACGGGAGCCATTGTAGTAGAACTTTACCTGCTGTTAGCATCCCATTGACTCCCATTTATTTTGGCGTCACTTTGAGACTTAATTTTTCCATTATTTATTTCTAAAGAAACACGACAATGTATAAAAGGCTCCATAACTTTGTATCTTACGTTACGGCCCAGTAGAAGCCATTTTTTGTAAAAAAATAGGCTAAAGATTGCGCCATAACCACGGGACTTTCTGTCGCACAATAGAGACATTACCGTATAGACAGGAGGAGAAGCTCGCAGACAATCTTCTACTGTCTATGAGGCAATCGAGGGGACATGTAGGCATAAAGTCGAGGGAGAAGCCCATAGATAGAGAGTCCATAAAAGGAACAGGACAACATTTCAACAACGTTTTTGAGGAATTAGGCGATTCATATTTGTCTTGGCACAGCTACTAGAAGATTTTCAACTGTCATACTGTCATCACGCTCAGTTTGAGCCTGCAGTCGCTCAGACATCAGACAGGAAGTGCAATAACCAGGCTTCAGTATTCTCCATTGAAATCAATGGGGTCGCTGTATCCATTTCCTTTACTGTCTATGTGTATGAACGGAAACTGAGGATAGCGCGGATATTGCGTCATTGACGGGCGACATTTTTTTTTTTTTTTTCTTTTTTCGGTTCGGCCACTTATTTAACTTAATTTGTACTGAACCTGGAATATTCCTTTGGGCATGTCATCAAATTAATTGAGGTTTTTTTTAGAATTGATTGAATATTTCATTCCCTTTTGATCTGATAAAACACCTTTGTTTAGTTTATCTGAGAAATGGTTACTTTCTGAGAAACTCTGACTGATCTTCAATTAAAAAAAAATTACAACAATAATAACTTTTCAAACCAAAGGTGTTTTCCTCTGCCAACATGTAGCTATACAGTAAGAACCACCCTGTTATTTCAATCTTTAATGACCTGACAAATTCGAAATAAGATCCAGAACAACGTGATTTTCCTCCTTCAAACCTCAAGGTGAGAGAGAGAGAGAAAGAGCGAGCGAGAGAGAGAGAGAGAGAGAGAGAGAGAGAGAGAGAGAGAGAGAGAGAGCATGCATCTCTTTCATTTCTATTTTGCTTGGAGAGATTTCAGTTAAATTTCATAGATGTAATCATAGTAACATCACTCTTTGCTGTCCTGTGGTTCAGAGTCTCACCTGAGCTCAAGTTTTTGTAGGCATGACTTCATCTCAGAATACTGATTCTTTCATCATGACCTCCACCAACATGAGTCATTTAGCCACTCATCTTCCCCTGCTATGCTAGTTTGAAAACTATTTATTCACTTCTACCCAGACATTTAGACAAGCAAATTGGCTCTCTCTAAACCCAACCTCTGTTTTATCTAATGAGGGTTGTGGTAATCGTCTCGCTTTATAATCAAAGGCTTAGGCTATTGCGAACAATTGATCCTCTTTAGTTGAGTGTTTGACATCTTACCTCTGGAAGTCTCAGACTAGTAATTTTCAGCCTTTTCAGTTTATTTCTCTCAAAGCACTCTTTTATTTCAGGTCAGAAATTTTAGAGGAAGTATGTGATAGATGCAGGCCCATTAAAGTTTAGTCAGACAATGATTATTCAGATTGTGTGGTCTGATTGTCTCTCACTGTCTACTGACCTGTGCTTGCTCATATACAGATTACGTCTTTGTAACTGCAGTGAGATGTTTAAACAGACCATGATTTTTCTTCAGGGTGGATATGGACAGATCTGTATAATTCTGCAGTAAACAAACGCAACAACATTTTTTGTCCATTAATGTGCCAGTGCCACATGTTTGCATTTGTGATGACCAATGTCTTTATAAGAAAGCGATTTACATGGCGCAAATTGTAACCCATGCAGGTATGCAACACAACCTTGAATTTAAAATTGATAGCCTGTTCTAATCCTTGAAAAAATGTGTGCCGCTTAATATTTTTGAGAATACCAAGATCAAAAGAACAGCATTTATTTGAAATAGAAATGTCTTTACTGTCATTTTCGCTCAATTTATTGCATCCTTGCTAAATATGTGTAACAAATATCTATTATTATTATTCGATTACTGAAAATGTTATTTATTTGAACTCATTATTTGGGCACATCCCATTGAGGTATTTGGCTTTGGACACATCCCTAATATACCAGAATTCATATGAACCGAACCCTAGGCCACCTTTTCAAGCTGACGGGTGTGGTTCACTGGTGTGTGTGTGCACCCCGAGTTCGGAAAGTTCAGCTTTCACACCAACCGAATGACCCAATATCTGACGTCAGATGGACTGGATCTGCACCACAAACTCTAGTGTGAAAGCAACCATAAAGTTTACATCAATAAGTCTTTATTCTGTTTCAACTTACCAACTGTGTTGAATTGGTTTGTGTTTGCCACGTCAAGCCAAAACACATCGTATCGGATAACACTGGTCTGACTTAAGGTTCAGCTTAGTATATTAGGATATTATTTGTACCTAAAAAGTCTATAAGAAGAGATTATAACTGCCATTATAACGTTTTTATTTGGACAGATATCATTTAGACAAAGGATCACACACTGTACCATTTAAACATATGAACCATGTATTCAGATATTAATCTATGATCTTCTCAGGTTAATAGCAGTGAGAGATCGCTCGACAAGTCATTAGTTGTGTCATTTTAACTTTTAAATTAGCATTTACCCTCAACCATATCTTCAAATGCACATTAGAACACATGCTGCTCACTAATTGGCTCAGAGTGGAGTGAGTCTAAACCTGGCTGAATGTGAGTAAGACCACATAGGGACCACAGCGCTCTCTCAGAGGCCTGTACATTCATCATCATGCACTCTCATAATGTGGAGGGATGGGTGACCTCAAGAGCAGATGTGCCGGCAGCCCAGCTGTGGTCACCCATATTGATGAGAGCATCTGTAACCAGGCTTTTATTGCTTTATTTAGACCTGTGTGAATCTAGGATACAGTAGCTACTGAGTCTGCATACATCCTGAACCTGATCACATGATGTGGCGCATGCTTTAAGATCTATGATGGTTAGACATGGTTCCAAGATGTGAAAAAGTCTCATGTAAGTAAATTATAAATTGTAAGTAATTTGTGTTAACACATTATAAATGAACATGATGTCATAGCCTCTAAGTCATAAACCAAGCAAACATAACAAAATGATTCCTACTTGTTGAAAAGTGTGTTGAAAGTGATGAAATAGCTGAGAAGAACTGGCTAGTTAGTAGTAAGCTAACTATCAGTGTTGTAGTCGAGACCACCTCACTCGAGTCCGAGTCGACACCGAGACCAGAGAGAGTTGAGTCCGAGTCAAGACCGAGTCCATAGAGAGTCGAGTCCGAGACTAGAGACGGTCGAGTCCGAGTCGAGACCGAGACCAGTGAGAGTTGATTACCTAATTTACTTTTATTTACTTAGAGAAATCCTTTTTTTTGTTTTTTACTGAATTTACTTAGAATTTAAAAAATATGATCAGTTTAGGGTAAAAAGGCCACATAGTAGGTGGTGTTAAAAGTAATTTTATTACAATTTTTCATGTGCAGTTGCGCACTAGAAAATCACCAATCACTGGGCGTGTCAATCAATTTAAATAAATATTTTATTAACATACATTAATAATCATGAAAAATATTTTGAATTGAACTCGAGTGGACTCGGGAATAATTCCGAGTCCTAAAAAAAAAAAAATGTTCGAGTACGAGTCAATTCCGAGTCCAAATGGACACGAGTCCATGACAAGACCAAGACCATTAAAATATGGTCTCGAGACCGAGTCCGAGACGAGTCCGAGTCTCGAGTACTACAACACTGCTAACTATCCTATATAACAGTGAACATCAAAGTAATTGGGACAAATTAACAGTCTATTTACATTAAGTGCATACAACAGTCTTATCGGCACAGTCTATTCTAACTGCTCGCATACCTTTGGTCTTTTCCAACCCGGGACGTCATTTATTCTCCTCTCCCTCATAAAGTTAAGCATCAGTCTTCTTAGTATTTTTGCTGCAGTTATTACCAGTTATTATTTGCCAAATGTCATATTTCTTTGAAAATTGTCAGATTCAAAAAAAAAAAACTTTATCAGAAGCTCATGTGATTTGAGTTTCCTGAAAATATCAGTGAACGTGATTTTAGTGGACACTTATAATTAGTGGAACTGGAAGCATTGAGTTAATGTGAAATGTAATCAGTGCTGGGTAGTAACTGATTAACTGATTACATGCAATCTGGATTACATAATCAAATGCCAAAAAATGATGTACTTGTAATTAGATTATTGCATTTAAAAATACTTGTAATCAGACTATACTCTTCTATTGATTACATGTTATTCTCACAACAGCAGTAAATTATTCATAATTCACTAAATCTTTTAAAAATGTTCCTTTCTAAAAAAGCCCACAGTTTATGTTTAGAAGGTCTTTCAGGTTTTTGTAATTGCTCACACAGACTGGCCTAGTCATGTGCATGTCACTGAAAACTGAGATTTACTGGATTTACACAAACCATTTCACTTTGTTTAAGATGTGTTATCTCAACATCGAATGTCTAATCGACTCCTGTTGAGAACGTTAATTAATATTTGAATTAACACTCAGTGAATCATTTACTAATGTCTTTGGAAGGCTTTTGTCATTTGTACATTCGTGCATTTTGTATTAACATGCAATGCAGGGATTCCCCAACTTTTTTGTCAGCTGAACCTTTTTGACCTATAATAATAGTAATAATAATAATAATAATAAATAAATAAATACATAAGGAAGTTTGCCACATAAGTTTGCCATTCTCTGGTGTCAGTTAATGGTCACATGACATACAGTTAAACAAAGAAAATATTTAATATTATTTCTATTTTTTTATTATTATGATTATTTTGTTTATTTTAAAATGGTTTATTTTAAACTCTGATTTAATTAATAGCTTTTCATTCATTTCGCAAATCCCAGTCTAGAAAACCTTGACATAATGTATTTATTGCACTTCATGTTGTTGATAACAAACAAGTAATTTTATATCAATATGGTACAATATTATCCTGTTCAAATCAATTTGATAAAGTATATTTACCTTAGATCATATCATCTTAAATGTGCAATGCAATGGATTACATCACTAACTTATTATTATTTTTATTTTTATTTTTTTTTATTTTTTTTGTCAGGTCATTTTGAATCAGTAACCGACTACTTGGCACTGAAAGTGATGACTTAATTCTTGGCCAAAGTCACTTTTACTTTAAGCCATTGTTGTAACCACACAGACGTCTGCTCTTGGTCAGATGGGGAAATCCTTTAGTCACCAACCACCTCGAGCCACACTGATAAGAATCTAACAGAGAGAGAAAGAGAGCGGGAGAGATACAGAGAGAGTGTGTCATAACACATAAACATGCCGAGCGCTTTGTGAGAAAAATTGTGAAACCAAAAAGACATGAATTATCAGCACTCCCTGCTTGTGCAAACCAAAATTGATGTTTCATCCACAAGTAAACAAAATTCTCAAGAAATAAACACTGAAATGTATTAATATTAGTGCACAGATCCAATATTGTATACTATAAAGTTACAAACGACCTCAGGAGCAAAATATTCTCACTGGTTTAGAAGTTCAAACGACTCTTTAGTGAAATTTCTCCAACAGATGCCAGACAGTGTAAGAACGCACACGGCAGACACTGTTTCTGGATGCTCGTGTAAATTACAAAAAAAATTACAGGTAAAACAGATTATATGCTCTCTGGGGCATTCTCTCTAAGGAGTTTGTCTTGAAAAACCATTGATATGTTTTGATATCTCTCACACCGACCACCTAACAGCGTATTTACACATTGACAGTTTCGCTTATTTTTCAACCACTGTAACTAAACATCATAAAACCAATTTCTTTCAGTATCTAATCAAATGTAATTGTATTTATATACCTCTGTATACACAAAGTATGAACTGCGTAAACTAACAGCAGCATGGCTGCATTCCCCTCCTCAGAGTTATGAGAGCTTGGCCTCGGGCGAGAAAAGTATGAGTCATTAAACTTGTGAATGCTCCATCGCTGCTATTGTTACACGATACACTCCATTTCATAATCACAAAACATTAAATGTGCACGGCCAATCAGCTGCCTGTCATACTTTTGCTGTAGAAAGATCATAATTTGTCTCAGTAGCAGTCTCTCATGAGCTGTTGAAATGTCAGCGCGTGTGCTGCGCTGTTCTGTCATGAGATGTGTTTACAATACGCCACTGAAACATAACAGAGCATGTCAGGAGGCCCTCGTTTTTGTTCAAACTGTGATTAAAAGGTTTGCGCTGTCTCTCTCTTTCTCTCTCTCTGCTGTTTCACAGTTTTTTTTTCTATCCCAACGTGGTAACCTGTCTCTCTCTTTCTCTCTCTCCTGCTCACAGTTCTCTCCATTTCTCTCTCTCTCTCTTTCTGGTGGAAAGTCCCATGTGCATTGGGAGTTATGGGGTCAAGGCACGCCACTTGCAGCTGTGTGACCACATGAGAGAGAGCGGAGTGGAGGAGTGAGGAGATAATGAGAACCTCTGTGCTGTCAAATGCAGCCAGCTGCTGCAGCCAGATTAAAGACCAGCTTTACTGCTCTCCACACTGATCCACACTTCACACTGCTGCTGCTGCTGCTGTCCAGGGTCCACACACTCACTCACTCACTCGCTCGCTCATTTATGACTGTCTTTCAAACATTCATTCATTGCCATTCACTCATGCATGTATTCACTCACCCATACATTTGCTCACTGACTCATCGATTTATTAGGTCATTTACTCCCTCAATGACTCACCCCCCTTTATGAATGAATGAGTGTAAATGAATGAATCTCACTCTTTTATTGACCTAAGGCCCATTCACTCTAAGGATGACAACTGTAACAATAAATTTTTAATAATCTAATGAGTCCAAATCACAAGTATAACAATAGCACACAGAGAAATGAGATCGTTGAAATCACTTTCAGATTTTTTAGACCGCCAGTCAGACTTTAAAGAGCTGAGGCATTTAAAGGACATCTTTTATGGTTAATATAGATGTTTGTGCATGTAAACATCAAACACAGACTGGGTTCTGCTGACCAATCAGAGCAGACTGGGCTTTTTGGAAAGGTGGGCTTTAAAGGTGCTCTAAGCGATGTCTGGTGACGTGATTTCTTGTTGACGTTTAAAGTATTTTCAAACAAAATGGAGGCTAGATAGACCCTCCCTCCTCCTCATCTGCACTGACCCCCCCCCCCAAACCCCACCCCCAGGGCCTTCTTATCAGTAATTGGCTGGAACAGTTTGTTATGTTTCGTGGAGCGGGTTGCCATTTGAGGAGCCTGGGTTGTCTGCATAGACCGTGGTTTTTTTTTACAGTGTGTTTAGGGGACAGGCAGCTAGCGGATAGTAAGGAGATGTTTGCTGTATGAGACAAAAAAAAATGTTTGGGCCTAAAAAACGTGTGACATCGCTTACATTACGATAAAAATAATGTGTTTTGAATTTTATATCATGTAAAGGCAGACCTCCAAAATAAAATAATGAACTTGTAAATAAGCATAATATGGGCACTTCAAAGTGGCAAACGACAAAACTGCAATGCAAGCTTATAAAGGCTACTGTATTGTTGGTGATGCTATAGATGCTAGTGAAGTAATTTTTTTATAGTTATTGTTCTTGGTGTGAACTGGTCTTAACTGTCTTCACTCTTGCATTCTTTCATTGATTCATTTATACTTTCATTCGCTGGATTTTTCATTCACTCACTCCAATTTCTCATAAATTACACTCATATTCCTTCACTCACTGCTTTGATGAATGAATCAGAAAGTCAATGGGTGAGTGAATGAGTGAATGCACAAGTGGATGCTTTCACTTATTAATTCATTCGCTTACTCTTTTTAATGAAGTAGTAATGGGTGAATGAGTGAATAAGTGCATAAATGATTTAAGGTTGTCACATTCCACTGGCAAATCTGTCTAATGTTTGACGCTGCACATTTGTGTGTCAGAGTTCACCTAGTCTCAGCCTCAGACATCACATGGACCATTGGCTGAACATCTGATGCATAAGGTACACTTCAAGAGTTTTGAAGTCGTCATTTCATTGGTACTGGATTTCCAGGAGATGTTCTTTAACGGCCTACCTGGAAACAAAGCCGCTGTGATGTCAAAAGCCCTTATAGAAGAAGAAAGCCAATGAGCGCTTTAAGGGTCAACTAAACACTGGATTTTCGAAAGTATGTAAAGTTCGAGTGCCAGTTTTGCAGTAAACTTGCACAACATTCTTGAATGATTAAATTGCCAGCATCAAGGTCACGGGTTCGATTCCCAGTGTATACAAGACAGAATTTGACCTGCAATGCAAGTCAATTTGGATAAAAGTGTCTGCCAAATGCATAAATATAATGGGAGACAGAGAGTCTCATTGATTCACACCTGCACATATTTACTCACTCAAAGTTCTTTATGAACAGTCACTCTCTGTCCTATTTGCTCACTCACTTGTTGAGGCGATCCACATTGCTTCATCTACGCGTTCTCCATAATTTAGTAATTTCCTCACTGACTAATGCTTTTCTTTCAGTGTGGGAAGCCCCACGCATCCATCACTCGCACTCCTTTACTGCAGCCCCTCACGCTGCTTCCGCTCGCGTCTGGCACACACTTCAAACTCTCCGTAATTAAACACATTCCTGTCCATGAAACATTTCTCCTCTTTCACTAGTGGCAAACTGGGTAAACTGTAATATTCAGAGAGAAACAGAAATGCCTTCCAAGCCATTTTCCACTACATGAAAGGGTTAGTTCACCCAAAAATGAAAATTATGTCATCAATGACTCGTTCCAAGCCCATAAGACCTCTGTTCATCTTTGGAACGCAGTTTAAGATATTTTAGATTTAGTCCAAGAGCTTTCTGTCCCTCCTTTGAAAATGTGTACACATTATACTGTCCCTGTCCAGAAAGGAAATAAAGACATCATCAAAGTAGTCCATGTGACATCAGTGGGTTAGTTCGAATTTTTTTGAAGCATCGAAAATACATTTTGATCCAAAAATAACAAAAAGTACGAATTTATTCGGCATTGTATTGTCTTCTGGTTTTGTTGTCAAGACGCCTTCAGTGACGCTCATGACATAAGACGCTGCTGACGTGTTTTCAGTGCGCCCGAGCTTCGATTACAGTCTGAGGGAGACACAAGCTGTAAACAAAACAATCTTCGCAAACATGTCTAAGGATTTCGACACAGAGTAAGACTTGCATTTTTTTGCCCAGTCATATTTTCTTGAACCTAAATACACGGACGGACCAGACGCCAGCAGCGGCTTACGTCATCAGCGTCACTGAAGCGGATTGACAACAGAATCGGAAGAGAATACAATGCCGAATAATGCTGTAAAATGTATTAAATGGATCAAAATGTATTTTCGATGCTTCAAAAAAATTCTAACCAACCCACTGATGTCACATGGACTACTCTGATGTCTTTATTTCAA
Organism: Pimephales promelas; assembly: GCF_016745375.1. Next base: position 10,571,465 of record NW_024121765.1, on the reverse strand, counting down.
CGCATTCTCACCCCAAGGCGTCACCTTTGACCATGCTTCAATATTTGACGTTTTAGGCGCCCTTTAGCGTCAGTTCCATGACGCGATCCTACGGCGTCATCTAACTGACGCTAAAGGAAAGCGTCAGTTAGAGGACGCGGTTAGGTTTAGGTGTGGGGTGGGGGTAGGGTACACGCGATCCTAGGGCGTCATCTAACTGACGCTAAAGGGTGCCTAAAGCGTCAGATATTGAAGCATGTCCAAATGCTTCCCAAGGCGTCAGTTAAGTGACGCCTTGGGGGTGAGAATGGGCTGTTTATTTCCTTTTTGGACAAGGACAGTATATCGTACATACATTTTCAATGGAGGGACAGAAAGCTCTCTGACTAAATCTAAAATATCTTAAACTGTGTTCCGAAGATGAACAGTCATACAGGCTTGGAACGACACAAGGGTGAGTCATTAATGACATAATTTAATTTTTTTGGGTGAACTAACCCTTTAACCACTGATTAAAATCTTCAAACGGCGTCCCCATTCTCCTCTCCTAATCACGTTTCACGCAGCCACTCCTTATTTTTTCTTCTTGTTTTGGTTTTATTATGCTCTCATGGAGGCAGCGTGTCATTACTGTCTGTTTCTTACTGAACATCCAAAGAATGCACTATGACTCACTCGTCTTCATGTTCAACCGCCGAAGCTGGCAGAAGAGAACAGAGTGAGAACCTAAAAAGGGAGACTTCCCTCTTAGAAATAGATTGGACAATTAGCTATCATTGGCAACCACTTGCTCTGTAATGGTTTCGGGGTTGGAGAGGCTTTCCTTTTTTTTTTTTTTTTTACCACATCATCTGAACAAGCTAATAACAGTCATTTCCATGTGTCCAAACCATCAGACAATGAAACCTGCAGAGGTACTGAAGGAGTTGTGGGTGGGATTTCTCCACCGTAATAAAATCCCAGAGGTGACTTCACTGCCTTGCCTTCTAGTCAAAATCCAAAAATGTCAATTAAGACTAAGTGTATCCCATCAGTCAAAAGGACATGGGAGGTATCTGCGCTCAGTTGTGGTTGACACCTGAGGATGAAGCGTATACCTGTGTCACAGTCTGTTTGTAACGCCTTCAAGCTAACTTATTCAGCTCCTTTGTGCTCTGTTTGTCTGTGTAAAAGAATACCCTTATGTCATAACCCTGAGAGGTGCAGCTGGCCCTCATTCATTGTTTCAAAAGGCATAGATAATCTAGTTGGCACCTACTACAAGAGAGAAGGTCTGAAACATCTTTTTTATGTTTTATCTTGTGAGATTAAATACACTCAAACAAACAATAGACCAAACAAACCAAAAACCAGCCCCACATTGCAAACTAAAAAGGAGAGGAGGCACAGTTCAAAAATCAAAAATCTGTCATAGTTTACTCACCCTCATGTCATTCTAACCTTTATTCTGTGGAACATTAAGGAAGATATTTTTGAAGAATGTTTATTTTCCAAAACAACACTGGACTTTCATTGTATGCACAAAAAAACCCACAGATTTCTCAAAATATCTTATTTTGTTTTCCACAGAGAAGAGAGAGAGAGAGAGAGAGAGAGAGAGAGAGAGAGAGAGAGAGAGAGAGAGAAAAGATGAGAATAAGGGTGAGTTAATGAAGACACAATTTTCAATTTTGAGTGACCTTTCCCTTTTATGAGTAAAAGATCATTGGGTTTCTTTAAACATAAAGGTCATTAATAATCATTTGCTGATGCTGGTTTTGTTTCTGAAGCCTAAGATGGCATTTGTGGCACTTATAGTCTCTATTACTTTTTGATGTAAGGACAAATATTTAAGATCAGGCAGGTTGTAACATTAAAGTACTGAGAGGCACTGGCACTCCCCCTAAGACATGTTCCAATTTGCCCTCTCCTCTCTCTTCCTCCTTTCCTCTCTCCATCTTCTTTTATTTTTCTTCTCTCTCGCTCCTGTTTTTTCTTTTTTTGTAGTGCAAGCTTATGAAGCTTAAGCAAGGGTTTGATGTGACACACATCGTCATGCAGCTCCACAGTGAATCAGGGTTCAGATGGGCGGCTTGAGGCGGGAGGGAAAAATAAGAACATTCCATGCTAACCCACCTGTAGGTAATGGTAGGACGAGCTAATGTTTGCGGACGATTTACTTGTGTCAAAGAGGCATAAATATGCCGCGCTTCAAACATAAATTTGCGTATACCGAGCTATCCTCACTCTCCTTTACAACAGATGAATTTTACTCTATTTGTGATTGTTGATCTTTCAGAGATTGTCAGCTTCCAAAGAGAAACTGTGCCTGGAAATAATGCTTTTGGTTTTATAAATACAGAAAGTGGTGCACAGTTTTAGAAAGATGCAGAAAACAGGAGGAAAAATGCCAGGAATGATCCTTATACTCAGCACGGCAGGTCTGTGCACGGCATGCTGAACTTCTGTTTGCGAGCAGAATTAGCCTCGGGCTCTTGCCATTTTTCTTAACAAAGGGCTGGAAGTATAACTGATTAGTGTGTATCGAAACTACACTCACTGAGAGCAATGCCTCCACATCCAATGGAATGACAAAATATTAATCTAAGCATACACCTGCACAAGCCTTGAATTAATATTTATTTGCATGCTGTGCTAATGCAATCATTTGATGCATTGTAGTATTTAAAAATGCCACACTGAGAAAAAAAGAGAAGGAAGTCTAATTTGACTTTGCTTTGTTCTGTTGTTTCTTTGTTTTTGGGTTTTTTTGTTTCGGAAGGTTTGATGTTTTCAGTATCATGTCATATAATTTCTAAGTCAAACATATATTTGGGAAACCACATAGAGATGAATGGTCTATTCACTAGATCTCTATAATACGACCCTATCTTGTTTGATGTTGCATCAGGTGGCCACAAAAAGAGGAACATTCATTTGTATGTAAATATGGCATTTGACTGAAGGGACAAACATTTTCTCTCAAAGACAGCATTGCAAATGAGTTTTGCATTTTGCATCAGTGTTTGCTTACCTTTTTGTCACTGCAATGTGTGCATTTAAGATTGGGGCTATAATGAGGTCATATGTTATATCAGTTCCGTCAAATTTTGTATAGAAGACAGATACGGTTTTTGGGTTGTTTGTCTGACAGTTTTACAGTCACTACACTAAAAAAAAGGGTGTAGGATTAACTTTAAAACTATTTTCTCTTAGAAATGACTAGCACATTTAACAAATAATTACAAAGCAATGTCAAACAGCACACTAACAGCACTGAAGTAAATGTTAGTTAAACACTGTAAAAAATAACTTACAAAAGTAAGTGTTCATGCTGATTTAAAAATTTAAGTTTAGTCAACCTGAAATGTCAACTTGGATTTTTAAAGCTACACTGTGTAACTCTTGTAGTTTATTCTTAGCTAAAAACACTTAGTTCTTTCAAAAATATATGTGCTCATTAATGTATATTTACTTTGTTCAAGTAATAAAGTATTGTCGTGAGTGTATAATATCCCATTGAAAATACATATGGGTAAGGGGTTCCAATGTCGGTCGGCATGTTGCCCCTCCATCTTGAAAGTACATTAGCCAAAGAGGGACATATCCGTTAATTCAAGCTTCGCCTTTCGCGTTTACGTTTGAGTTAACACTCATGGACGAGGTCGAACCAGAAGCCATGTTAATCTTGGACTACATTGGCCACTGTAGGAGTTAAAACGAAATCGGAATTGAGAGGAACATAAACTAATATTCACTGGATGGTCATATACCTTTTCACCTCTAGATGGGGATAAAAATCACACAGTGTAGCTTTAAACTAAAACCTAAAATTTTAATGCAGCACAGACACTTTTTTTAAGCTGAGAATTATTTTTTACAGTGTCAACTCTGAAATAGTATTTTTTGTAAACCATACTCAAAGAATTTTTGTTATAAAACTTTCTTTTATTCACAACTTTGAAAAATCCTTTTACAGTGTGAATTTGTTCTATCCTGTCTCCTCTTTTTTCATATATATCAACCTTTGCCTTCCTGACAATCAATAAAATGGCTCAAATGCTCTCATCTAATATAGGCCTACCATAAAACATGGCGTGTGGCTTGTTTGGGTCAGTCACTGAGAAAAAAATGGACGAGGAGAGAGGACAGGAGGAGTTGGAAGAGAAAAAAGGAGAAAAACGATTGTGGAGCATAAGATTAAAGGGTAAGGTTGCTTCTACTTTTTATGTTATTAATGTTGAAATTGCTAATTATACTCTTTAGAAGTTTTGAAGGCTGGTTGATGATGCAGCAATTTAACTCATTTAGTGCAGATAACTTTGATCAAAGCTGTAGAGCCCAGGGTCACTATGAGAGGGTCAGAGCTTAGAGGTAAATCATGGGGCATAGAACACTTGATTTCCAGGATGACCATGCGTAAACATTTTCAAAGACTGTATTTAAATATGTCAGAATGTGGTGAGTTGGTGGGAGGCCCCGTTATCCCAGCCGTCTGCATGCTAACCTCTGCAAAACACCAGATAGATGCATGAAAATATGTGGCCGTGCTTGTGATAAAGGCTTGTTTTCTGATATTAGAGCCTTTTGGCACATTATTAGGTATTTTAGGTATTTTAGGCATTTTGGGGCAATCAAGGGTCAAATTGCTCCTGAAAGAAAAAAAGATAAACCGTCATACCTTGCGCAGTGGAATTACCTGCTTTTTTCTGTTCATTAAGCTTCATATACAGTATGTGGGAAAGAAAATAGATCTGAAAATCTGTATTTACTCTTCTGAAAGCCAGAGCAGTAGCAAGTATATTTAGTTATCAAAATTAATGATGATCTTCAGCTACCAACCTGATAGCTCATCTCACTTTGGTCATTTACCTGCAAAAATGGAAGCAGAAGATCTAAGGACCTCAAATATTATACGAGCGTATAGTAAGCTGGGAACCACATCTGCTGCTTTATAGCAACAAAAAAGAGCCGGGTCGGCTGTAAAACAAGGATTTCTCCAGTCAAGCGACTACTTTTCTCCAATAACATGGCCCCCTTTGAGATTCGCTCACTGATATCCTGTTGTGTGGGTGTGATTAATATTTGGTCAATGAAAATAAAGTCTTTTGTTGTAGTTCTCGCAGAAGAAGAAGTAAACACTTGCAAAAAAAAAAAAAAAAAAAAACTTAATTGAACAAATGTGGTTTTGCCTCCGCCAAGTAATATGTTATTTGCGCCTTTATACCAGTCGTAATTAAAACCCGCGGCTACCATATAGGCAAACCAGGCAACATATTCAAAGTTGTGAAAAGACACAAAATCCCCAGACCTGGATGGAGAAAAAAACAGTTTGGGTCTCTGTCAGATCGCAGCTCTCCCGCTGTGCGCCTGAAGAACGTGATGTTCTTTAAGACATGCAACAAGTGACTTAAGGAGCCCATGTGAAACAGAGCTCATGCAGTATTCACTACGGCTGAACACAGAGGGCGCACTTAAAATAAAGTCCAGATTTTACTGTAAGGACAGGCAGGGGAACCGAGGAACAGGAGTGGATGGACTGTGAGCTAAAGGTTTTACACGTGGGGCTGGAAGCAGAGAATCGCTCGCTGGCTCAGGTCCATTTATAGCCCGAGCAACGGGGAAATATTTAACCCTGTTGATGAATATTTCAAAGAATGGCTTCCAGTGTCGTTCCCCATCTCCGCACCTGTGAGGCAGCTGTCACAGAGCCTAATCTAGAGTAAAGTGGAGCAGTCGCTGGGGAAAGCGCCACTTCACATCTTCCCTTTCTAAAAATGGAAGTGAATTCGCTGGCAGTGTTGCCTAAGGTCACCCCAAACATGTTGCAAATGGTGTTAAAAGCATGTACTCGCTGGCCCGGTCTCAATATTTCATAAAAACTCTGCGCAAATTATCCCTCTCGCTGCCTCAAAAATCCTGCCATGCTGATGCGGCCTATTGAAATAATCATAAGGATCAAACTGTGATGTTAGCACAGATCAAGGATTTGTAAAGAAGCTGACATAATGAGGGATGAAGCCTCTGGGGACAGAAGAGGTGCATATGTATGTATAAAATTATAGTGTGGAGTTTCCTTTTATTGGAATTTAATTCAATTACAGCTGGAGTGACTATATTGGCCTAGAATGGCTCAGATATGGGTTTGGAAGTTATTGACTTATATTCAAAAGAAAAAGAGGCACCAAGAGAAGGAAAATCAAAAGAAACTTTTTGTTTAAAATGAGTGAGTAATGTAAAAAACTTGGAGTGAAGTTGGAATGGACTGAATACAACGGGGGAGAGTTTCTGAAAACATAACTTCATGGAGAAATGAGCAGCTATCTTAGAATTCGAGAAGCAATGCGGATTAGATGCTCAAGCAGAAGTGGAGCGGGGTACATGGAACAAAGCACAACTCTAGTCTTTGGGGTGCATTGAAGTGAGATATTACAATATAATCTTGATGTAAATGTCAGGCATTAAGATGATTAAGACTGCTGGTGTGTGTGAGTTCTCTTCTGATCATACCATTGAGGCTCAATTGGTGCTGACTGTGGCTTATCTTAGAGCTCATCCACCAAACCTGAACTCTTCTAATCACCTTCAACTGGACCGAGTCCTTGTACTTGCTAGCTTGCAACAACAAGTCTTGTTCTCAAATATCATTTTTTCAAAGCATTATGACTGATTACATACACTGTCAGCTCTGACTTTTCTTTGCACATAATTACAGATATTATTATTATTATTATTATTGCTGTATTTTATGTTTTACCAAAAGTCTAGATATACCATTAGTCTTATTAGTGGTTTCCTGCACCAACACCAAGTAGTAATAGATGTTATACTAAGAGCAAATAGCAGTATGTTCTCCGCTCTTGTTAGATGCTATTTAAAAACAGTGAAGATACTTTTTGCACCTCAGTGAATATAAAACAGTATGCGGTAATACAAACATATTCAGTGTATTTGATTATATTTATTAAAATCATAAATGGATGTTGTTTTTTTTTACATTATACTTAACATTGCCTCCCCTTAGCCCTACCCGTTAAACACCTTATTCCCACTATTTCTACTTTTTGAATATTTTCTTCATTTTTATGTTATATAAATGCTACTCTGAGTTGATTTGCGATAGGAAAAGGCAGAAGAATGAGTTCGGTAAAAGGCAGATTCGAACTTGAGTCGTTGTGTCAAAAGCTAATACCACTCGCCTTACTCTCCACTCCACTGATTGTATTATCAGTGGGATTTGTTTGTAATTTTAAGTGGGTAAATTTGATGATAGTGGATTGAGTTAGTGTAAATAGCCTCTGCCAACAAGGCAGACTTTTTGCACTTGGCGTGAATACACTCCGAATATGTATAAATCATATTTTTGCTTTACATGACATTTTGCTAACCCTCTATCCAAATTATGTTTTTTTTCCCTACTGTATATTTAAGACATATTAGGCAAAACAGTTTGACATAATATTTTGCTATTTATTTTCTTTGAGCAGTAAAGCATTTTTTTCACTTTTTATTGTTTTGTTATTTTTTGTCCAAAGAACACTTTGACTGTGTAATGGTCAGAAGTTCTTTACAAAAATATGAAATGGTAACTTTTTATGACATGTAAATATTACTGTATAATGACAAAAAAAAAAAAAATGTAATGATATTCATGATTTAAAAAAAAAATCTATTAATAGCCTACCTGTATATTCAAAGTGTAAGAAAATATATAAAAAAATAACTTAATGATTCCACTCTTTAACTTTTTGTTTAAAATGGTATCAATATTTTTTTAATGCATGACACCAACATGAATACAATATGAGTACATTTCTAAGAACGTGGCACATGCTTTTTAAACTAGATTTTTTTTTTTCTCATTCTCAGTTCATTTTCATTGACTTGTGATAACAAATGTGGGTGGCCATTTGAAGCATGTGTTCATGCTTCTGATGTCATAACCATGGCAATTTCTGTGCAACCCCTTTTCAGCTTTGTTTGATGGAATGTCATCAAATTGCACTCTTATTTCAGAAGAGCAAGGGAAAATCCTGTTTTCCTTGAAATGTCCTGACTACATAAAAAGCAGACATTGAATAAATTGGAATAATTACTAGATAATAAGCATTTTCACTCAAGATTGCAGTAGAGTGGTGGACGAAAAGGCAAACTGTTATCAAAACATAATGATCCATAGTTTGTTCTTGCTATTGCTTTCTATTTGCATCATGACCTTTCTAGTGACTGTGTGGAGAATTCCCTGCTTTCTGTCTTCTTGCTGTCTAGCTGTGCGTCATGCTCTAATCCTTATGAGGCCTATTGCAAATCAAATGACCTTCTCTGTGATTGCAACGATTATATATATATATATATGGTTTGTGGTTTCAGTGTTTTACAGATTTCAAAATCAGAGAGCTGAGGAATCTTTACAGGCATTATGTTGTTCTCTGCGACACTGAGATCAGTTGAAAAAATGAAAGAAAATACTAATGACAAATATCAAATATTGTTGAGAACTGAATGAGCGAATAATAGACCAGAACTGGATAGTGGTGAGGTGGGTGTGCTATACAATAAGGACAAATCTTAAACAAGCTCAATCCTGCCTGTTCATTTTGAATGTTCAGAAAATCATACGCATCACAGAACCACAGAATTTCAGGGGGCAGCTGTTGCATGCAGAGTCTGACGTTCAAACAAAGGGTGTTACCAAACATTATTACAATGTATGATCGCAAAAAAAAAATAAAAAAAATGGATTGATTGATAGCATTGATACAAGAGGAATGTGGATTATTTCCACTGCATTATGACATCAATGTTTATTATAGACAAAGCAATAATCATGTTGACAACAACACAATGATATGAGAGTGACAACGATGAAGAACAACTCTTTTTATTCAGGTTATAGTCTCATTTGGTTTTAAATGTCATGTGGTGCAACTTTTGTGGGTTAAACTTTACTTAAAGCCTTTATGTAAAAATGCATTATAAAAGTATTTGTTATGTGCATTATAATAAAGTATATATTTTCATAAATAATTGTAAAATGCGTTAAAATATTTGCAGATTCCTTGTTACATCTGAAATTGGTTGTTTGTCATGTGGTTTGATCCATTATACTCAGCCCATTCTCACCCCCAAGGCGTCACCTAACTGACACCTTGGCAAGCATTTTGACCATGCTTCAATATCTGACGCTTTAGGCGCCCTTTAGCGTCAGTTAGATGACGCCCTAGGATCGCGTGTAACCCTACCCCCGCCCCAGACCTAAACCTATAACCGCGTCATCTAACTGACGCTTTCCTTTAGCGTCAGTTAGATGACGCCGTAGGATCGCGTCATGGAACTGACGCTAAAGGGCGCCTAAAACTTCAAATATTGAAGCATGGTCAAAGGTGACGCCTTGGGGTGAGAATGTGTTGCAGCACTCTCTAAAGCTAAAGGCATAACATATACAATATTATAATGCATTGTGGTCACTCATGACACCATGCATTATAAGGTGCATTAAAAGGAACAATTAATGCACACACACTCATGATGCTATCATATTATAAACACATTATATGATGATTTGATGCTTAAAAAAACATTTCTAATGAGCAATGTTTTTTTGTGGAAATATTGGTAGTCTATTAAGTAAGGGTTAATGCCCGACGAGGTGTCCATTGTCCAGTGTCCGAGGTGTCCACTCCGCTGCGCGTTGGCCGGTTCACGCCTCGCCGTCGTCCATTAAAACCTGACAATGGACACCTCGGAGGGCATTAACCCGCTTATACCATGGTCACTTGCCAAATAAAACATTTTTAAAACATTAGTTTATATTTTAATTAGGCTAAATCTAGTTTTTTTTAAAATAATAACTTGCCTGACGGTTTATTTAGTAACTTGAGACATAGCTAGTCCGCTCAGCTTGTAGAACCCTTCAGGTTCAAAAATGCTTTTTTTCATGAAACACAAAGGTAACGTTAGGCATAGTTATTTTTTATTACACATAAAACACTATGTGTTACACTAGTCTACACTAACCACTGCTGTAGATCGACTCTCCGATGCTGGACTGGATATCCGTCAAATAATGTCGGTGACATCGATGCGAGAGCAGTCTGCGGGCTTACTGGGCTCCGTCAGTACGTGAGAGACTGACGAAAAAACGAAGTTGCTCATTGTTGTATTAGTAGGCTATGTAATATCTAACTTGTAAAGCTTTTGTTCATATTACGATGGAAGGAGGTGCACGCTGAATTCGTTTTATCATGAGGGTTTATTAACTCAAAATCACACAGGCAAAGTGCTCACTCTTATCTCGCTGGATGCATACTGAACTCTGAACTCTCCAGAGCTATATCGTATAGACCATTTCACAAGATGTAAACAACACTGGTCCAGAAGCACTTCCTGTTTCAGTTTGTAACTGTTTTCTTTATTTCACATGTAAAGAAAACATCTTAAAGATGTTTGTTTAACTTTTTGATTCAGTTTTGTTGTTCTGTTGGTTGTATTTTATCCCAGCTTTTATGTAGTGTTAAAAACTGAAACAGGAAGTGCTTCTGGACCAGTGTTGTTTACATCTTGTGAAATGGTCTATTACTGACATGTGACATGGCCAATAAGAACACAAGATATTATGTCTATGGCATATGATTGGTTCTTAGCAGAATAACGTTAGATGTTTGTTTTGATAGAGCAAATTGTTAACGGATACTTTGACTGCCTGTTGCTATGGTTACTCACAGCTGTTGTGGGCAGCGCATTTATTTATTCATTTCGAATGGTAAACAGGCAGTTTCACCAGAACTACTTTACTAGGTGTCCTCTATCACTTTTTAACGGACACCCTGCAGCCAATCAGAATCGAGTATTCACCCAGACCATGGTATAAATAGTAATGATATTATATAGGCCTATAGACAAACTAACTGTAATCTTAATTATGATATCAGAACAGAATCTGTACCACCGCTTTTTAAAGAGCTGGATATTGGCTTCCAAGCTTTAAAGCTCATATGTTACAAAGCTTATTTATTGTCATATTTCTTTTTAAATTCCCCAGCTGAAGGACTGATGAACTGTAGGTTAACCACCACCCAGGGCCTATTAGCACTGCACCTTCCTCTACGTCTACGACGTGCGCATGATCTTTTCATGCTGAATTCCTCGTGTATCTGCAAACCAATACCTGCTCAAACATTCATGTGTGGTCTCTGAGCATGTAGGGAGGTCAAAGTTCACCTGTGTTTGCAAACAGATAATTAAATGAGCCTTCAACTCTCAAGATCATAATTCCTTTAGCATGGTCAAACAACCATGGCCAAATGGTGTACAGGTTTCAATACACACGGCATGGTCTCTGCCTCTCGCATGTCATGCTTTTGATTCAGCTAAGAAAATAATAATGACTTATCCCTGGCTGCAATAAAAACTGTGTCATTCTGAGCTTTGCGTGGTGTGTACAGTCTCTGTCTGTTCTGTCCTGTGCTTGTAGAGACTGGCCCATCACATCAGCTTGACGTGATCCACCCTTGGGGAAAAACGCAGAACATTTATTTCACATCAGGCATTGGCACTGAGGTGCTTGTTTTCCATCGGTTGCTTTCCCCAGCTGGCCTCTTTTTTTTTTCCTCCTCAATGTCTTTTCAAACTTCTATACATAATCCCGAATGTCAACTTCCTGAACACACTGATCGACACCACAGAAAACAACGCTTTAACTGACAGGATATATTTAACACACAATATATGCAAATTAGCTCTTTCTTTGAAGTCACATATGAAGATGTGTGCCAAGAACCTCACTCTCCGTGCAAATATACAGTAAATACAGTACCATAAATCATGTTGTTGTTTTTTCTCAAACATGAAACACCAGTGTGAAGAATTTTGTTTTGCCTGTAACATGTCACAATGCAACAATGTTTGATTTTGTCTAATACTAGACCATATCTTTTGCAAACAAAATAAGTTTTGCACATAGTCATATGACATCGATATTAAAAGTCAGGGATCAAACAGACGTCATTAGTGTTCTTATGTTGCCATCCAATATGAACAAAATATAAATGCTTATTAAAATCAACAGCTTATTGTCACAAAGTCTCTGTACCCGCAGAACTGTTGATGTTTAGCCTTCATGTTCTAGATAGATAGATAGATAGATGGATGGATGGATGGATGGATGGATGGATGGATGGATGGATGGATGGATGGATGGATGGATGGATGGATGGATGGATGGATGGATGGATGGATGGATGGATGGATGGATAGATAGATAGATAGATAGATAGATAGATAGATAGATAGATAGATAGATAGATAGATAGATAGATAGATAGATAGATAGATAGATAGATAGATAGATAGATAGATAGATAGATAGATAGATAGATAGATAGATAGATAGATAATGTAGATAGATAGATAGATAATGTAGATAGATAGATAGATAGATAGATAGATAGATAGATAGATAGATAGATAGATAGATAGATAGATTTTTTATGTTCTTTATGACAAAATGTTGAAAAAGTTTGAGTGAAAAAGTTGAAACTTAACTCTTGAAAAAGTTAAGAGATTACTCTTGATTTTCCTGTAACTGAATCGCTACTTCTGATGCCATTGCATTAAATACTGTATAGACTATGGAACAATTATGTATACAACAATAATAGATTTAACATAACCAGATGTCAAATTTAAAATGTATGTTTTTAATGTAAATACTTTGGTCAGTTCAAGAATAATCCATGCAATTTTACATTATTTATTTCAGAATTTAAAAAGCAGTTTCATATACAGTATCCTTGTACTGTTCAACTGGTTGAGGTTGAAATGGGAATTAGAAAGTAATTAATAACAAGTAATACAATACTTTTTAGAGAGAGTGTAAGGTAATTGCACTGTTAAAGATGCATTTAGTAGGTAGTATTTCATTACTTTTCTTTAGAGTAACAATGGTGACAATTAATGATTAAAAAGGTTACTTGTCTGATTTATGCTGAAACATGTTTATATAAAGGCATAGATGATCAGTTTTGCTACTCTATAAATGGTTGTTGACTGACTGAAGCCCTGAGGGCGTCTCTGTGCAGGCTGCAACAACGTGCATGTCCTCACTCTTCATGTGGTTTGCAATGGAAAAATAGTTTACTTTTGCCAGAGAACCGAAAATAAAATTCTCCTGCTTTCCAAAAATTAAAAGATACATGTTCGATACCAAATATTGGTCTGTACGATGTCCATCGCATCAGTCCTGTGTAATGCCTGTTTTTCTTCCTTCCTGCTGCACATGCAAATCATTTCAAATGTGAAAGCTGGTATGCAGGAATGTCAACATCACTCGTCATCCTTTTCTATAATTAAGTTCTTTATTGTTTTACAAATATTAAGTTATCCACAAAATAAAATAACTTATATATTCAAACTTAAAAAAATTTACCATTTAAAATTATACCATTTAAAATAAAAATGCCTATTATCGCGTTCACCCCGCACAGTATTTCATGTCAATCATTTCTCCAGGATAACTGGTCTAAATGTGCAAACAATCAAATTGAATTAAACGTTAACCAGAACTCAGTTAACTGAAAACTCAATATTCAACTGACTCAATATTATTTTACAAATGCATTATTTGATGTTTTGGCATATATTTTAACATGAGAAAAATCACACAAATAAATAAATACAACAACAAAGCAAAACAGAAGGACATAACAAAATTCGAAGATTAAAATAAACACAAAAGGAATGATTTAGTGTCTACTTCTTTCATTTTGGGACAAGTTCTAAAACTACTGAATGAAAAATTGGTTGGAGTTTCCTTTGAAATGTATTGCGCAATTATGAGTAGTCAGGATCCAAGATTTTAACTAGATACAAAGAAATATGGTTTAGATGGGCAAACGTGTTCAAAAGCTTATTCTATGTATAGTTATTATTGATCAAAGTAATGGTTTTCGCAGAAACTTCATGATTCAATGAAAAAAAAAAATGAAACTAAAAGTTTCTTACACTGGCCATGAGCAGTTATTTTCATAAAATATCACTAGATATTTTACTACTTTATATAAGACATTATGTAAGACAATGTAAAGATGCTAAAACAACTCATGTCTGAACAGTTGAACAGGCAGAAATTATCATTTATATAAATTTTGGTGAGTCCAGGGGGCCTATAGCTACCACATTATGGGTGTGGTGATCAGGATGTGATTATACATTTGTCTAAATATCTACTGACTGACATTAAAAGCTCTGGTGAATATGTTCCTGTTACAGCCAATAGTTAGCAGGGAAACGTCATACACACAAGCATCTGTGGAGATCCAGCTTCTTTCACACGTTTAGTCTCCTCAGATTTTATGATGTCTTTTTCATGCTTTTGTCCATATCCATGTAGTGTTGTCCTTTCTACTGGTCTCCAGGACTGATCCACAGCTTGCACATGAGTGCAGTCCATTCATATGACTGTGCTTAAAATGTGTCCATTGACAAGGCAAACAAGCCTTTGAAGACCAGTCTACATTTTTACCAGAACTAAAGTGGTTTTATGTACAATCACTGGAAGACATGCTGGCCTTTTTTAATTGATATTAACTGGTATATGATACCGTTTTTTATACTAAGAGTTTATTTGCTAAACTCTTCTGACAAATGGTTCTGTGCAAAGGTATATGAAACATCATGAATGTACTATATATATATATATCACTATAGACACTCCTAGGCAAAAAAGAAAGAAAGAAAAAAGCCAAGCCCAAAATGGCAACACATTAAGTTTTATAATTGTCTCAACCACAAATTATTGGTCAGGAAATTAGCTAAATTTAAGTAAATGCACTACTTAAAAAGCTATTTCATGTCTCTGCAAAAACATCAAAGAGAGAATGAAGTTGTTTGGCAGAATATGGGAAGTTGTGTGTGAAGTGATGAATCACAATACAACGCAAGTTGTGTGATGCTCCAGAGTGGTGTCTTCTAATATCTGGTGAAAAAAATAAAAATAATAAATGCATCTCTACCACAGTGAAGCATGAAGGAAGATGTCATTGTGTGGGAATGCCTTGTTAGGTGCTGGGATTGATGAGCTACTTCACAGTGAAAAGTCATTTAATGCTTTGGAGTACAGGAACATATTGCAGAATGGCGTATTTCCCGCATACGAAAAGTTGTTAGAGGAATGATCAGATGTTACTTTTCAACAAGACAATGCTCTTGCCCAAACCACAAAGAAGTGGTTTGAGAACAAGTCCAACAGGCTCATGTTTTTTGGCCTGGTCAGAGTCCAGATTTGAACCCTATAGTGAATACTTGGTCTCACATTAAACTCAAATGAACTGGGATACTTTGTCCAGCTACTGTTTGAAGCCATTAACATTGAGTGGAACAACACTGATTCTTCTTCCTGTAAAAAGTTGTCTGCAATTTGGGGAAGGCTTTTCTGTGCAAAGTTACTTTATCTACAGCATTTGTGCAATTATTTCTGAAGTTATGTGATCATTTCCTGACCAGTGATTTGTGATTAAAATGATTAAGACCTTTAAAAAACACTTTTTGCTAAGGAGTGTGTGTGTGTATATATATATATATATATATTAGTACATATATTTCTCTTCTTTAAGTACCGGAATCCCATGCGGCTGCTTGGTGCTATATTACAGGACTGCGCGCCACTGATTTCTTTCAAAACCAAACTAAAACGAACACAACGCCGTGTCAATGAGTGCTCTGTTGGCAATATACTCCACAATATATTCATATTTGTAATTTATTTAAATTAAAAATACTTTCTGAAATTATATGCAGTGCAAGTCCAAAAAATCAGTCTGAAATCTTGTGCTTGGACCCATGTAGTGTGCAAACATGTGCACACTTCTCTAGCACTCAATTCATCTCAGTCCGCTTTTTGTGCTTTCCAATGGAATCATGGAAATGGCAGTCCATTGCAAAAAGGAAGGGATTTCTTAGTCTTTCCCTATGTTTAATGTCTGTTTTTGTACATTTAGTAGATGATCGCTCATTTCATTTGCACACGCTGACCCACTCTGTTATCCTGCACTCCTCGCACACCACGTAACAGCACCAGTGGAACTTGCAATTGCAGCGTTCACTGCGAGTCTGCTGTAAGATGTTGTGTCCCCGTCCACAACACAGGCTCTCACAGTTGTCCATGCCCTGGCTGGTCTTGTTACAGATCCGGCCCTGCGTCCCAGCAGAGTCCGAGCCGAGGTCCCTCTCGCAGAAATCCGGAGACTTCTCAAAGTAGACCAGATCGTTCACGTTGGCTCTTCGTCGGTTGGTGGAGTGGGCATGCTCCACCTGTCCTGTGTTTCTGTTGTGGGCTTTGATTAGCGTGGCGATGTTGAAGCGTTCTTTCAGCAGCGAGCCCACCGTTCTGAACTCTGGAGTCACCTGCCAGCAGGTCTTCAGCTGACAGCTTCCTGATGTACCATGGCATTTACATTTCCTCCTCATGTGGTCCACCACAATCTGCACACAAACAAAACAGACGAGGAAGAGTTAATATCTGGAAACCACAGCACATATGGACCATAGCTGGCATGGTATAGTTTGCAATGCCATGAGAGGGTCTACACAAGGACAAAAAAGGACAATATTTCAAAACAATTATGCAAATAATATGATTAAAAAGGTTTTAAACTTATTTTAACTTTTATTTATAAAATCAGGAAAGTTATACCACCCTAATATTTTATTTGATTTTATTTTATCTCAAATATCTAAATAAATTTTAGCTGTTTACACCTGGTATTACGATGTGTTTTGGTTGATCGGATCACAAGTGGAAGACGGAGACACATACCCGTTTACATTTGGTGTTTTAATCCATCTTTTTTTGTCCACTTTCAACAACTTCTGTCCTGATTTCTAAAAGGGGAGGGTCTATGGGAAAGTCAATGTATATATCTTTTTTGTTCATGTGCTGGAAGTGGTCAAAAGTGGACTAGCTCAAAATGTTTTAGACCCCGTTTACACTGTATTTAGCATCGTCCACTTGTGATCCGATTGACCAAAACACTTAAATCTTATTACCAGGAGTAAACAGGGTCATTGTTGTATGGCCATTGTATCCAAGTCATTGTACAATAGTTGTATTTTTATGCATTTTTGAGCAAAAAAATATGTTATTAACAGATTTATTCAGTCTAGTATATCTAATGAACATTTCTGTGTGGTAATGAGTTCTAATACATGACATGTCAGAGAATGGTGGGGATGGCCTATTCACAAGTTCAGACCTCCCATTCTCTCAACAATGTACTCGTCTGTCATCCCGGGCTATAAACTTTTAGATCCAATTACCAAGAGGAAGAGGGGCCACCCTCACTACTGACAGATGCCCCAGCATCCACCCATATCAACAACACAGGCACAAACAGTAAGGCTTAGCAATCCCACATTTCACACTGTCTCAGGCTTCCTATAGCGCTCAGCACAGGACAAAACACAGTTTGAACGTCTTTAGAGATAAGTCGAGTTTTGTCTGTCAAAACTCAACGGATTAGGTTTCACTGTACAAGATTTCATGCTATTTCATGTCACTCAGCATATATATAAAATGTCTTTCAGTTTTTGAGGTGACTCAAAACATATTTACAATCCTATGAGGGTCTGCTAAAACTGATTTATTTATTTATTTATTCATTTTTACACTTTTGCCGTTCACCTTAAGTCGCAGGTCGGTTTCAGCAGTTGTCAAAAGCAGACATGTCCCATCCCTGAAGATTGTGAGTTCTCCAGGCTATGCGGTTTGCATGCCGGTGGTTTCTATTTCAAGCTCTTAGCCACCATAGGTGTGCATGCAAATGGAGCCAGGTCGGTTTTATATGAATGGGCACACACAGTGGAGAGACAGATATGAAACAGATATAACCTTATTGAGGCCAAAGATAACAACCATCAATCACAACAATACACCCACAATGGCAAATCAGGTACTACAAAACCGTTTTCGCTCAACATAGACAAAAAAATTCAGGCTGAGGCAAACATCTCAGTGGTACTCAAATTAACCCTTAGTGGTGGGAAAACAAAGATTAATCCTTTCCGGCACTAGTACTTTCGTGGTCGGGATCGTTTCGAGAGCCTGCAGCCTTCCAAAAGGAAGCCAAATCAGTCCCCTGAGGGCCAATGCAATATGGGTACAGACAAATAAAGATATTCAAATCCTTTCGCTTTGAGTGCCGAGGACCTGACGGAAATTTAAATGTCTCACCTCCAGCAGTGTAGTAAGTGGACCTGCCTGCTCTTGCCATGTGTGGCCCATGATGAGGGAGCTACAGGGAAGAGATGGAAGATCACAGAGTCTGATTGCTCTTCTTCCCCTTCGGCCTGAACTAGGCACCTAAGGGCAGGAGTGGCGTAGCAGTGGAGGAAGTGAGGAAGAGACAGGAAGCGCTCATGGAAGCTGCCGCCCTGCTTAAGTGACAACAGGATAATCTATCGGGTCTGTGGAGAGGTGGAGCGTCTGACTGAAGCCTGGCAGGCTGCATGTCTAGCCTAAGGAGCTACCGATGAAGAACACCTCATTCCTCTGACTGCCATGAACAGATTAACATCCTTGAAGCGAAGCCTATTAAGACTCTGTGTTGCCTTGCTTGCACAGAATGAGACTTGTGAACAATGGGCTTTACCGGTAGATTTGTTTTATCCAGTGTATCCTACAATTTCTATAGGGATACAGCACTTCATAAGCCAAGGAACATACAATTACAGTGCAATCGCGGGGTGTTCTGGAAATCTAAAGAGTGTCAGCACCTAACAAACCTAAAGGCATATTTCATCCTTGAAAAAAGCTAATCTTTCGGTCTGACATGTCTTTGGCAAGAGCAGAAGTGCAGTGGAAGTATTGCAGTTATTCATCAGCATTTGATGTGTACAGCAACATGTGCTGCTCCAAATGCTACAGTAACACAGCAGAAGCCACTATAAATGGCTCTGCAAGCAAAACATATTAGGGCCTATAAATTTGCACATTTTCTTTTCCGACATGCTGTGGATGTGGATGTTTTGAAGGGTGTGCTGTCATTTCATTGGTGCAGAGCAAATTGAGAGCCACATCTGGGCCACTTTAATTGAAGAAAAAGTGAGACAGGCTCGCCCATAAACTGGCACCAGACTGAGATCAAGTAAAACACATTGGTAGCACGTTTGGACCACAGGCAGTATACAGCAAAACAGTTGTAAATGTACAACCCCTCAAGTCAGACGTTTTCCCCACTAATCAATCAAATAATGATACTAAAGTCCTTTAAGAATACTATTAAAAACAACTGAAAAAGCATTTGAAACACATTTAGCTTTCTGGATGTGCCATATTTCTGAGTGGGACTATTTTATCCATCTGGATTTCATTTGAGTGATATTATGCTGATATACATATTGGCTATGCTATTATTGGTTAAATTACCTTTCTCTGTCTTTTAATCTTTTAAACATCACATAACGAGTGGAGAAAGTTATTCGATTTTTCATATAGAAAATGAAAACGTAAATGTAAAAATGCTTTAAACGTTTTAATAAATAGAAAATTATTAACATTGTAAATGTAAAAATACAAAAAGTTGTGTAATGTTTAAATAAGTGTAACTGGGACATGGATTTTGATTTGTAAAAAAAACAAACAAACAAACAAACAAAAAAAGATTAAGAATAGTGTTTCTTTTCAGGATGCCACTTATCATTAGTGCAATTCCAGTACTGCCATATGGCAACATGCATGTCTTCCTTTCTAATAAAGAGTTTCCACATTGTTCATATTCCTTCAATTTATTTTAAAACTATTCCAGATAAAGTTGATCTGTGAACAAAAACATCTATGTAACGTATAAAAGATTTAGAAACTCAGATGTACAGTATAAGAAAGGTAGGCTACAGAGAACAGCACAGTTTGTGGAGCACTGCAACAAGCACCTCATGAATGTGTGACCACAGGGAAATCTGCAGTGAAAATTAAAAGAATGAAACTGCATTATTGCTTTCTTTAAATGAAATGTAATTTCTTGTAATTGTTTTCTGAATAGTCAGAATGTGAAAGAAAATCAAATGTTGACATTAAATTGTAAATTGGGTCAGCTTTCATTTTATGATGTCTTTAACACTAGTACAACGACAATATTGATGTCTAAAATATTTGCATGCTAGTCCAAAACGCATCACCACAGACAGAGGTGATTATGGGCTATATGCACGCATAAGTTCCGAATTTGACGCAAGGACGCTCGTCAGTTTCCGGATGGGGAGATTAAAACCGAGGAAAACGGGATTATGGCAGTCTTCAAAATTTGCTGTCAAAAATAATCTTTGAAACGAAACTTTCATATGTTTAGATGTAATTTTATATATAGTTATGTTTATTTAATATAATTTTAAAAAGAAGCATAAACACAAAGAGGGATGTATGTTTTGTCTGTTTTTGTGACTAACGTTTCTTTAGTATAACCATGGAGTATAAAGTTCAATATAAATTCTCGGTATTGCATTGCTCTACGATCGGCGGAAGTTATGGAGCATCCTTAAACCCTCACCTGAAATACCACCGTGCATAGAGCCCATGGTGGAGCACTTTGCTGTTCAGGGCACTGTAGTCGCAGTAAGACACTGTTAGGTATAAGCTGGAGCGTCCACTGAAGGTCTAGGACAAAATGATGACAGGGTACCTGACAACATGATCCTCCATCTAATGGCTCTTGATGAATTGCTGAATGAGAATCCTTTGATGTTTTAGAGGAGGCGTTCCACCAAAAACCTCAATGTCCCGACACACATCTTCATTAAAGTCTCGGATAGATGCGTGACCAGACTGTGATGTATTTAGTCAATTAAACGTGTTTACATTTAAATCATGTGTAGTGTATATAGCAAAGAAATGTAGGAAATGTCACTAATACTTCTAGGTCAAAACATCGTTCTTATAAACTGTGTTTTCGTACCGACTCTTGCCCTTTGCTTGCCTTGCTCTAAAAGTAGAAACGTTGCCTGGCTTTCCAACCGGTCTTCATTGAGTGGAAGGAGCTCCAATGAAAACATACAAAAAATAATTTACAACCCCACTAGACGTTGCCATGTAATCGGCTACTACTGCAAACATAAAAACATGCCCTGTTCTTTTTGCCCCGCCAGTCCATATGATGTTGCCAGAAGTGGTGAATGGCAAATCCTAAAACAATACAATTAAATTGATTCTCTTCATGCAGTTTCCTCTTCTCTCTCTCTCTCTCTCTCTCTTTGTTGCCCTGGCCAGTGACAGACTGTTTAAAAGTTGTATTTGGGGAAGGAAGGGCGAATGTCTTTCTACTTCCCGCTGTGTTTGATGTCTAAAATCTTTTGCTAGCTTTAAACATCTGTTTCCAAATAGCCAGCAGCCACTAATTAGAGCTTTTAACAAGACTGAACGTCGTGAGAACCAGAGGGTGGGCATGAGGCGACATGTACATCCCAGTAAAGTCACTACATTCTTCGACAAGCGACTACCTTTCCCGGGGAGGGAGGTGGGGAGGTGAGCGAACGTTGGGTCGCAAACCTTGCAAATAAAAAAAACTCTGTGATACAGAGCATGTTCCCACCAACCCGGGACCCCTACGTCACATCACCCATCTGCCAAAATAATGGGATCCAATCGCCAAAGACAATGGGCTAAGCAGAAAAAATTAATGTCATGAATTATGAATTTTGAGATCACATATCGTTTAAGAAAATTTGTTTAATTAAAGTTGGATTTCTGACTTTTCTTTCTCATCTTGCTGACACTGACTCAAGACAACCTGCCAACAGTAACATATTTCGGTAGCAGCAAATTGTTTTTCTGACAATCAGATTTGGATGCCAAATAGGCTTACTGGCAGAAGTAGAAGAAATATTCCTAAACAATGGCGTCTCTCTGTACATCACACACTTGCTGGCAGCTTGATCAAAGACCACACCTCCTAATTGAGCTTCTCAGACAGAAATCCTGAACTTCCAGCATCCTTTATAGATCATCCAATGTAAATAACAATTAATCAGTTTAGAAACTGATAACAATATAGATCATTTGAAGTGTCGTCTCTTAAGCTCTTGAGAGCTCTTCAAATGGGTGGCTTTTGCCAATGATCATGATAATTACAACAATAAATCATGAAACTGTGACAGAATTCATCAATAACAATGACTCTGGAAATATACCAAATTAACAGTCTCTAGAACAATGTGTCAAAGTGTATAGAGCAAGACAAAATTGGACATGCGAATCATCAGAAGTATTATAGATGGGAAACAGAACTAAGGTTCTTTTTTTCTTCTTCTTTTTTGACATTTATGGTTCCATGAGTAAATTTTAACATTCATTATTTTTTCTTGGGAAAAAAAAAAGATTTCTTTAGAAGTGTTCCTTCACACAAAGACAAAAAAAAAAGTTGTTTTGAGAACGGTTTACTGAATGGTACTACAAAGCTACAATTGTTCTTCTTTATGGCATTGGCATCATTGCAAAAAAACAAAACAAAAAAAACGCAGTTTGGAACCTCTATTTTTAATAGTGTATCTGTTACTTTATTTAGGACTGACCAAGTATGTTTTGTCTAAATAATCAAGGGAACCAGAAAACTGATGGAACGATACAGAGACAAATTGGAGAAGAGGAAGCAGCAAACAATGAACAATCTGAAACTCTGTCTGTGTGAACCTGCCAGTGATGGCCCATTGGAGCTTATCATGGTCATTTACAATTTACAGTTCTGTACCGTCCTGATAAAGAGTGATAGCAGATTAATCCATGATGATATCTTGCCTCCCACAACTAGAACGCACAGCTGATTAGCTGCTGTTTATTGCAACACCAAAGTGAGTTGGACAATATTGGAGTTACAAGCCATAATGAAGCTCTTAAAGTCCCTCTTAATTGTATCCCTTAAAATAATTGTATCCCTACTAACTCATTTTTGATCACTGTAAATCTGCACTGTAAAAAACTATTGTTGGTTTAACTTAAAAAAAATTAAGTAAGCTGGTTGCCTTAAAATTTTAAGTTCATTGAAATAAAAAAAAAATGAGTTAATACAATGAAGGAGATTGACTTAATCATCAGAAACTCAAAATATTATGTTATCTGAACCACATAAATTATTTAAGTTGATTTGACAAAAGAAAAAATGTGATTACAAATAATGAAAACATTTTTTTACAGTGTGGGTTCAGGCCAAATTCTGAGCCCAACCCTTTTACAGCACGCCAAATATGCATACTACTTTACTTTGATCTGATTACTTGTGAAACAGTTATTAATTATGTTTAGACTTTTGCTTGACTATGTTATCAAACAACTAATAATGTGTTGCTAATGTAACACAAACCATGTTCCCATTCACCAAATCTATCAATAATCAGAAACGCTTTGATACGTGGAGAACACCATATAGTTGATAATACCCAATGGTAGTATTGAAGCAATGGTGTTGATTTATGAGTTTCCACATGGTTTGTCTTAAAGCATATTAAAACACCACATAGACATATAAACAACATTAAAAATTAAAAACAGGGGGACTTTAAAACCATGGTAGTGATAAGAGTAATACGACTTAGAGTTGGGGTTAGTCAATGTAGCTCAATAGAGTAATAGCACTGACCAGGTTATGGGTTCAGTTTCCAGGGAATGCATGAGCTGGAAAAAAATGTAAAAAAAATAAAAAAAAGCAATGTAAGTAGCTTTGGATTACCAAATATGAAACCGCAGAAATAAGAGAAGGGTTAGTTTATAGGGGCTTTTGCACCGGGTAGTTATAGGAACTCAGTTATTGGAACTAGCATCCAAGGCTGTCCCCCAAAAACTAAATTTTCCCCTAGGGCCATTTTCCTGGTTGCATTCAGCGTAGGAACTTTGAAGTGATGGAACTCTGAAGTAAGTGCGACATTCAACAACGTCAACTGGGGGACGCCGTGATCAGTTTTACTATTACAGTGCACACAGCGTAGTATGTTGTGGGTTTCGTTATAATGGAGATGGAATGTAGACATATAAGTTATGCAATTGAAAATTAGGGGTTAAAGACTAAATCTCTTACAACAACTTCCAGTACAACATATCATTGAAGCTAAAAAGACAAGAACACAAAGCCATGGGCAAAGGCTCCAGGTAAATTTTTTTACATATACAGTATTCATTAAATGGGATATGGATGGATAGACAATAAATGGCTCATGTATTCCACTTCCAAATTTCACTGTGATCATATAATACAAAAAAAAAATTGCTTAACTCTTAAAGATACCCTTTCCAGATCTATTAAATAATTTAGGAGCTGGAGTCTAACATTTATGAACAACTGGGCAACAACTGCTTGAGTAATCATAAACAAGCATAGTACCAGTGAAAAGTTTTGAACACATCTTACTACAGTACATCTAAAGAAATGATCCAGATGCTTATTCTTAAATAACCACTATATGACTATATGGACGACGACAACAACAACAACAAAAAAAAATGTATTTGAGATGGATGACTTGGACCGAGAGTGAAGGGAAAGCAGATAACAAGACAGTGTCCTAAGAACATTATTCAAGATCTCGGGATGCTCCTCATAAAGTTGGTTGGGCAAATATAGAGTGGGTAAGCTGTCATCAAAGAATTCAATTTGTGTACATAGCCTATGTTCTGATGACTTTGTGCTCTGTACTACATGTTGCAATATGTTGAAATAAATGTTTATGGATTAAAATAAGTGATATGTTTGCAATAGTGGCATCCACTTGTCTTCCTTAAAAAACAAAAGTAATAAGTAAAGACTCAGAAAGGTCCCATCCGTTCTTCACCTATTACGTCCTGTAATTCCTCCCAACTCAACTGCGCTACAGTGCCGCTAATCTACCTCTTATTATCTAATTAGTCCAACACAGGCAAAAAGACAACAACTCGATCCCTTGCATCACACATTGCCACTAGGAGGGACTCACTGATCAAAGGCAACACCAGGGAAGGCATATTTTGATAAAGCTTAAATGCCTTTTAAACATTCCCAAATCCAAAGATAACACGTTTCAGAGAAGCACATGTTTGCTTTTGCTCGAGTGGAGTTATTGCTCATTTAAGTGTTTTGCAGTTGGTAGGTGGTTCGGGGGGTGGACACTTGCGTGGAGATCGGAAAAGATTCATGAGAGCACCAAATTGAGCATTGACGGGGCACCAGCTCTTACGTTTACGCACAGGCAGGAGCCCAGGCAAAAAGTTCAACGAACCTCTCTCGATGCCAGCCCCTTGCTTGCTTTTTGAAAAAGCAATGATCACACGATGCAGGGAACGCACAAACAAAAAAATGTTACGCTTGGCAAAACGGACAGGGATGAAGCTTTCAAGAGCACAGCTGCAACATGAGCGTCCCTTCATGTTTAACTGCCGCTTGGAGAAAACCTGTAGCTTCTAGGTACATCAAAAGGAGGAACTCAACCGCTATTGTCTCCTTTTGTACATGTGACACGGTTATAGTATCTCGGTAGAAAAGAAGCGCTCATCTTTGAACAGCGTGTTTTAACGCACCTTAAAAGGGAGCGTAAGTCGATCCCCTTTGCAATCCAACACTGCTGATTCATTCAGGCTTAGTGTCACACATCACACACAGCCAAAATAACGACGTCTCTCACCTGCCTGCCAACTCTGTTGTTATGAAGTCTCATCCTGGAGTGAATGTCTCTGTACATCTCACGGGAGTCCAAGAACTCCTTGGAGAAGCGTTCACCGAACTCCACGTTGGGGCTGCAGCCGCCCCATTCCCAGGAGTCCTGGGGACCGAGAGCGTCGGCGGGAAAGTGTTCCATCACGCCGTGCACCATTCCTTTACCCCGGTTGATGGCCTCAAGCTGCAGACGGTTGAGTTTGATCCTGAACGCCTCCTCGTCCCCTCTACGTTTCTCATCGCAGCCACAGGCTTTCAGTTTGCCCATGGCGCAGGCATTGGACACAGCGTGCACCACACCGGCCGCCGCAATAGCGTATGCAAATGCGCTTTCTCTGAAACCTGCCAAAGAGACAATACAAGGGATTATTCAGGCAAGCCTCACTCAAATGTTGTCCATCGCCCACTTTGCCCCTGTGCTTTGGGGAGGAGATCCCTATCACCTTGATGCTTGACAGCAGCACCAGTATATTCCTCCACACAACAAGAAACCCAAAGACCTCCAGGACAAAGCACAACAAATCTAGTGAACGCAGTGCAGCGCTTAAGTATCCAAGGCATGCACATGCAGGGACAATTGGGAAAGGTGTGGAGAGCTCTGGTTAGTGTAGCTAAGCACAGACATGCTCATCTGTACACAGGCTCTGCGAAGAGCTCAAAAACGTGGCTACAATTAACCTGGCTACCGTTAGCAGCCGTTTGATCTGCACTAATCACATGCCGCTCATCTGGATTTCAGCGCTCATCCACCACACTTTTTATTGGAACTGAAGTGTGGCAGACTTTAATGCTCTCCGACAAGATTTAAGAAATTCCTCAGCAAATACGTTCAAACACATGAGCCACATCTAGCAGTAGCACGTTATGTTGTTGTCCTTGTATAATAATATTTAATGACAATATTTTTTTTCCAGGGTTTCCAGAGTAAAGAAGATGCTTCACCAGAAATGCCTGCGTGTGCTATAGGCTTGTTGAACGCTAATGGGTTTAAACAGTAATAAACGGAGGTCTCATAAAAGCAAACTCTCCTGAATCACTTTCAGGGACAGATGGGGAATTAAAGAAGGCCATGCTCAGAAACATGAAAGAGCCCACTAAGGGCTAAATAGTTTATAGTTCCTTCTGCTTGCTAAAATCAAAGGGCACTTCTTCAGTATGAAAAAATACTCTCTTTAAGTATACATATAAAATTCCTGTCTCAAAAAAAAAAAAAAAAGTCTAGTAACTGATCTAAAAGAATATAAAGTATATATTTATACACACACTTACATATACATATACACACAAATACATTAGATATATATAGTAGTGCAGTCAAATCAATTAATCGCATCTAACACAAAAGTTTGTTTACATAATATTTGTGTATTCATATATTATTACATTTATATATTTCATGTTTGTGTATGTGTGTGTGTAAATGTACATACACATATAAGCATATATGTATATAAATATGTTTGTGTATGTACAGTATATACACTCACAAACACACAGACAGAGACATATATACAATATATAGAAATTCTATATCTATACACACATTTTTATTTAAATAATTTAAAACAATGGAAAACAAGACTTAATCAGGCTGGTTAATGTCAAAGATCTGAAAGAAACTCTAGAAGACACAGATTACTGTATGTGTCAACCCCTCAACAGATTTTTTTAAGTTTATCATTTCTGCATTATTGACTGTCTGCATTCATATGCATTTGTGTGACCACTAAAGACCTTTGGTTTATTGTAAATTATCCTTCAAGAGAAACAGAAATTTCCAAGTTTGAACAAGTTTTAAACCGGCCACGACCCTATGTCTACCACTTAAAAAACGTGTTTAATGCAGATTGGGGCTTGTTTTATTAGGCCCGTAAATGCAGCCTCGCCTCATCTCCATGTCCTGTTTTGTCCATCTTTGGCGATTACAAATGACTAATGAGACTTTTAGACTTAAATCAGGTGTGAAACAGTCAGTGCAGGAATTCGCTGTGTTTTCCAAAAATGCTTGCCGATGGCAGAACTGCCCCTGGGGCTCAGAGCAAAGATCTGAGATAGCTGAACGATGTTCAATTGATCATTTCAAAATACACAGGAGCTTACGCCTATTAACCCACCCACCCACAGTGACATACACACTCACACAGAGGAGACCTGAATGCTGAAACACACACACAAACACGACACCAGCCGGTGCAGCTTTTTGCTCGTGCAATCCTCTCATGATTCTATGGGGGGCAAACGGCACTTAGGTGCAGCCAGAAGACACGGACATGGAAATGCTGTTTTAGATTTCCTTCCAAGCCAATGAAAGACCTGGAACAAATCAATCTAACAAATAATTTAAAGTGAGAGGCATGCCCGGATGCGCTGATGGTGGAGGAAGTGGGAAAATGAATTAAAGATTGAAGGAAACTGTCACTTTGGGTTATAGAAACTAACTAAACAGGTTTCTGCTTTTGCCACTGAGGGTTGGGAAAATGCTGAAAGCAAATTCACAGCACTTGCACTGGCACAAAGTAAAAGCATTAGCTGGCCAGGGAAGCCCCCCTTGCAGGATATTTACATTCACTTTTTTAAGTGATATATGCCTCTGACTGATACAATTTTCCTACTATCACACATTTATGTGTGTTAGCAATGTACAAACGTGGATTTATTTACCAATATGGGGCAGTTTCAAGCTTACCAAACCAGTTTAGATGCAATTACTTAAGTATGAATACCAACATTAATTTGAAATTCTGTTATTGTATACACAATGGCCCCAAGAAAAGCACAGACCAAACCAGCTTTTCCAAAAACTTCACCCGAAATGTTGACAAACTGACGAATTCGTCACTAGTTCCACATAGTTATAGGTTTATTTTGTTGCTTACCCCTGCTGAAGACAATACTCTCATAGGGGATCTTGTTCCTGGTCTCCAGACTTGAGCAGTTCCAGCGATGTCCTCTGAACTGATGCTGGCACTCATGGATGGCGATCTGAATGCCTTGTATGGCAGAGGCCGTCACATCTGGATGTCTCATACACACGTCCAGCTGTTTCTTTGTCAGGCCAGGCAGGGTCAAACACACCGTGTTGGCATTGAGAATGGGGTCAAAGGGGATCTTTAGTCCCAGGATTTCGTTCGAATCTGCCCTAGAAGAGAGAATGAAAACTTATCAAGTATCCAAAGATGCTTAAAGAGGTAATAAATAATAAATACTCTGTTTTTGAGTTCATTTTGCATTGTGTATGTGTTTATAATATAAAAATACCCCATGGGTCGTACAAAACTGCTGTGTCACACATTAGAGTGACACTGAGCCACTGTGGAGCCCAATGCTCATGACTAATACAAAATACTCCATTTGCTGGAAATAGATACTATACACATGCAGACAAATTAGCATCAAATGGGGTTGATTTGAGATTACTTGTCAAAATATCAGATGCAACAACAGTAGCCTACATTAAAGAAAAGTTATGTGAAACTTAACTTAGTGTATAAACTAATACAATGCAAATTACCAATATAACATTATACAAACTATGTTATACATTATTTATACACTATTATATTATACATATATTATACTAAATTATATAAACAAAGTAACTAATCTGCATATAAACTACTGTATAACTGGTATTAAATGAAGACATTTTTGTTTAGCAAAATATTGAAATCTATCAATCAAAAACGAACCAAATAGCCAACCTCAGAACTTTATGACTACTTTACTTACATTATAAAAGAGTAAACAAAAAACAAAACAAAACAAAAAAAAAACACTATAGGCTTTACTATAGCCTACTATACTTTTCTCAAAGATGTTGGAAACAAAACAAAAAACGGATCCCCAAAACTTCTTGTTTTGAAGGTTTGAAAAAAGACGTAAGAACGATAATTTACTTAGTGTATGTTTCTGAGCAAACATTTACATTAAATAGATATAGATATTCATGTGCAGAAGCGAATGAAATCGATTCAATTTAACTCGAAAAGTCCTTACCTTTGAACTAAAAGCGACGCCAAAGCCAAAGAACAGAAGAGTCGAAATAAAAAGTAATCCATGCTGCTGCTCCTCTTCTGCAAAACTCTCTCACAACAACTCTTCTGCTTGAGGAGAAGATCCGTGCAATACGCGCACAGCTTTCCAGCGATCAGCTTCAGATCGTCCAAATCTGACGAGAAATCAAATGATGCTGCAGAGTGCCAAGCGATGTCGTGACACCTCATTCATGAAAGCACTTTACAACTTTTTTTTTCTGCTGGTGCTTTCTGTTGAAAGAATGAATGAATGAACGAACATGTGAGCTGACGCTGTGAGGATCCGCTGAGATATCATCTGACACAAGACACTCATGTACATCTGTACTCAGACTGAGCAATCTACTGTCTTCAGGACTTCTGATGTTTGCCTTATCTTGATGGCACTCAGACTACTCCACTTAACTCTCTGCCAGCCCACCTCTACGTCAGCACACACACACACCGCCATAGAGGACAAGTGCCTCATTAGACAAATCCAGATTGAACCGATAAACAGGAAAGTTAGGACCTATTGAGATGTGAGTGATTGGTCTGGGACAGATAGAGAATAATAATGAGGTACTTTCATTTTATGAATATGGATAAAATAAATGTTGTCTTTATTCAATTGAAGGATTTTATTGAGATAAATGACAAACAAAGATAGGATATATGCCACAAAAAAATAAATAAATAAAAAAAAAACAGAAAAAGAAGAGTCTGGCAGGGATGAACATAACCATACAAACATCTATACCGAAATGGTATATGGCTATTTAAAAATGAATAGGCCTATTCTTAAAATCAACTTTATCTTTATTCAATGGAAGTGTTCAAATTCATTCAAATGTTTTTCTTTAGGGGTAAAAAAAAATTATACCCTCTCATATTTAAACGAAAAAAAAAAGGATTTAATATTTTGTAAGTCATTTTCTAAATTGAAAAATAAAAACCTATCATTTTTTTAATAAATGTAAACAGGTCAGGGTGATTTAAAACTGGTATACAGGACAAGGGTATTTTTTTTCATAAATATCAAATTGGTGAGTTGTCACGTGTATCAAATGTTTTACATTATAAAATGTATTCATTACCCTTTAAATATATTTTGCTGTTTTATGAATTGTTTTGTGTTCCATTAAAAAAGTCATAAGCATATGCTGTGTAAACTTTCCCCATTTATCCCCCATTGGGACATGTTGTCACAGAAGGTTAAAATGTGTTCAGTGAACTGTATCTTTTAACTAACGGTGGTGAGAATGGCCCTTTTAAAGCAATTAAATTACATGATATATATAATTAGAATTATTACATGATATATATATATATATATATATATATATATATACACTGTATATATATATATATATATGTATATATATGTTTTATTCTTAAATTGCTTTTAAAATGATTTGTTGTTCTGTAATTTCAGTTAATAGAGCCTTAATAACTGAAAATAAATTGTCTAATACTGTCTATTTTTAATTCCTACATATGGACTCTTTCTTGGTGTTTATGTTACCTGGAAACGCAATTATGGACACTGAATTTATAGTAACCTCATGACAAATGTAAAATACAACCACATCTTACATGCTGAGAAAAGAGCCAAAAGCCCATTAAAGCTGAAACCTTCCCGCAGCTTTTGTAATGTTTGAATTCCATATGCTCCTTTGTAATTCTTCATTTCAAGGCTTAAATGAAGAGTATGTGCATAGTGGTATCAATAAAGCGAACCACAGAAAGTTACTTAAATGTGGCATGGGGGGGGGGGTTTAGTCACAGTGAAGTCACAAGGAAGGAGCCGGTACGGTTTAAAGCTTTAGAGTGAGGGTAAACAGCCCTCGCTGACTTCAAATGAATTGATAATCATCTCTGTCTTCAATTACGCACCATCACGGCTAATTTTTTATTGCTAGTTCACGACAAGTTAAAAACATTACAATGGACACATTCCCACACACAAATGGTTACCAGTAAGATGTCGCAACTTTCAGAAAAACAAAATCCTGCTTCCATCTGGTGTGGATTCTTGCCAAGAGATCTGCGGTCAAGAATTTACACATGCTGATTTTAATTGTGTCCTAGTGTCAACTGGGGAAACCCTTTCTCTATGATCTTTTTTAATTGTAGAGCACTAATGTAATTTAGTAACGACATTTATCCAAAGGCCGAAAAACACATCTTCTGATCATGAGTTAAATGGCTGAGAAGGACATCATTTGGTAAAAAGGCAAACTCATTACAGTACTTTTAAATTGTTTAATCACATAATGATTTCTTGTGATGTAATGATTCATATGAGTAAAAAGGAGTTTTGTTAATTGATTGTCGGGATTACCAGAAGAGCCCAAAGGCAAAAGATAATGCAGATACTTTTTTGTTAAAATTTTTTTTTCTACTTTCCCACAAAAAAAAGAGGTGTGCGTGCACTTTTCCTTAGCGAAATGGCAATGTACGTGGTACTAGCTCTTGTCCTTGTCCAAATGGTCCCGTGGGGACAGTTGAATTATTCACAGTCTGTTAGGTTTAAGAACTTCTCTAAGAAAGTCTTCACAGCTGATACTCACTTGAGAACACAGAGACATGGAAATGTAGGAGATGTAAAATACAGAATCTAATTAACTTATTTTGAGTGTTTTCCAGTAATAGAATGCAGGTTTAATTTTTATTTTATTTTATTTTGTAAAAATACAGAAGAAAAATGTTATTTCATAAAATAATGTATTCATTATTTACCTAATTTTGCTCATTTTAAGAAGGGACCAGCAGGTTAAACAATTCCCAGTCTTCCGTTAGCATTTCCTACTTTCATGAGTGGGCAAAAGATGTGACACGAAACAGAACAGAGGGTAAAAAGATCAACACTGCAATTACTGGGGCTCCCGCAGGTCGTCTCACTAAGAAGGTTTTTAAAAGAATTAGAAAGTTCAAACCTCCTGCTGTGGAGCAATGACACATCTGTGGAGAAATGAGTTCTTGCAGAGAAACCTTTTTCTGAGAAGAATAAAGATGAGTGCGAAGCTTTGGGTTTTTTCCCCACAGGGATATTTGTCTCTTTTCTGTTGTTAAACCATTAGAGCATGATGGGAAAAGGACTTTTTGATTGGTCTAATGGTGTAGGTATTGGCTCTTAAGACACAGAAAGTGAGGAGACTTGAAAGTGAGGAGAGCTCCCAAGAATCGTTGCCCTCTGATCTTCTTGTTGATATGTTGGGATGGGAATGGTTGTAATCAATTAAATGTTCATTGTGTTGGAGCAAAACATTTGGGAGGTTAGAGATGTATTGTTATTGACGATGTCCTAGCAACTGAAACAAAGAGTGTCTTGTGCTTTTTAAGACGTGTTTTTAATTGGCCACAAAATATCTTTATGGGCCATGGAATGATGCGGTCTGTTTTGATCAGTCAAATTGTTCACAGTGTGGTATTAGCGGTAATTTATAATTTATACTAGTTATTGGACTTAATAACATGCAAGCTCACTTTAAAAAGAGGAAGTTTCTCTTTGATGTAAACCTGTAAATAAGACACTTACATAATCGTTTCGACAGCAGAACATAATTCCTTAAAAAAAAAAAAAAAAAAAAAAATTTTATTCTAACAACTGCACATGTAGAGTAGATACATATAGATACAGATTTTATAGTTAATGAAGTATCAAATATTTATTTTAATGGATAAATACATTTTACCATTTCTGACTGAAATTTAATTATAATGAAATCCACACCATTAAATTCAATAAATTATTTATATTTGAAAATACTGAATAGCAATAAAACGTCAGGATGAAGCATGAAGAAAACAACACATAAAATCAGCTGTTTGTGTTTGTACAGCTCAACTATTATTGCCTGAACATGTCAAACTGGCAGTTAGGAGGACATGATATATGAAGCTCCCCCTATTGGCCACAGGAGCATGTTCTTCCATGAAAGCACTGGAGATGCTTGGGTTTTGTATCACAAATTCCCAATGGTACTTATATTCAGAGATTCTTGTCTTTAGGTACTTGCCCAGCTGCCAGGTTGGCTAAGCCATGGCTATTGAAAAACAGCAGAGCGTCGCTTGTTTTCTTTACCGCTTGAGTTACTGCTTGCTATCACTAATTGAG
This sequence comes from Pimephales promelas, assembly GCF_016745375.1. The sequence goes on along the minus strand of NW_024121765.1, from coordinate 10,537,716 downwards.
CAGAATTACACCCGTTTGCTTGCTTTTCTTAGTACTGTGAAAATGTTTGGGTTACTGCAGCAGATGATAGGACTGTAAAGGTATGTGAAGCAGGAGAATGTATTAGAGATAAGAACATCTCGGGTGGGTGGCAGTGTGCCACAATTTAGGTAGAACATCTTGTGTGTGTGTATATATATATATATATATATATATATTGATGAATGGATGGAACTCATGTCAAATATGGCAAGTTATAAACGTGTAATATTTGGAGCCTAAGGATGCCGTGCTGTGTTTATGAAAATGTGGGGTCCCTTTCTATACCTGAATGAGAGTGTAGTATAAAAGAGGAAAAATACGTCATATATATCTGTGTTGTTACCTGCTGTTTCTGCTAAGTCTAAACAGTCTTTATTTTTTTTGACTCAACCATTTATTCTATGTATTTATGTAATTCTTCCTTTTATCTGCTGTTTTATAATTTTTTTTCTACATTGTGCAATTTAATTATTTTTATTTATTCAATTATTATTTTACTTTTTTCGGGGGCTGGTTGATTAAGTTCAGGTAAGGGGTAAACAACAAAACATTTCACTGATGCAATTAATATTTTCTGACTGGTATTGTTCGTGAGGAAAAAAAAAGAGAGAAAGAAATTACATTTTCATTTTATACATTGACACCGGTGTATAAAATCAAGCACCTAGCCAGTCAGTCTGCTTATACAAACATCTGTAAAAAAAAAAAAAAAAAAAAAAAAAAAAAAGGCCGTTCTGAAGAGATGTAACTGTAACTGTAACTGGTGTATTGGAAGCATTTAGGAACAACACCAACTTAGCCACAAAACATAAAAATCACCAATGCTCTGCTGACTCCATAGCTCAAAAGTTTCAAATTTTCACTGCCATTAATATCAGCACAAAAACCGTGAGGCATGACCTTCATGGAATGGGTTTCCATGGCCAAGCAGCTCCATGCAAGCCTCACATCACCAAGTAATGCCATTGCCAAGTGTCAGATGGACTGGTGTAAAGCATACCGTGTCTGGACTCTTGAGCAGTGGAAAAGTCTTCCGTGGAGAGACAAATCACGGTTCTCTGTTTGGCAGTCTGATATCTGGATTTGACGTAGGACTTAACGATTAAGATGTCCCGACTCTGATTCACAAGATTTTAGTTTGATTCGATTCTAGATTGTCGATTTTCGTTTTAATTCACTAAATTCAATGATTCAATTTTCATTGGTCCCACCACAAAGTAAGAAATTAATAAAACAGTTATCATGTGACTATGATGCACGTGACTATGATGCACATCATTGTATTGTAATAAATATAAGGTTATGACACCAAAAATTTTAGATAGCGGTGAAATTGATTCAAATTTCGATACCACAGCTAAAACTCTTAATATACATTTCAAAGATTATTAAAAGGTTAGTTCACCCAAAAATGGATTATCTAATTAATGACTCACCCTCATGTCGTCCCAAGCTCATAAGACCTCCGTTTATCTTCGTAACACAGTTTAAGATATTTTAGATTTAGTCCGAGAGCTTTCTGTCCCTCCATTGAAAATGCATGTACGATATACTTTCCTTGTCCAGAAAGAAAATAAAGACATCATCAAAGTAGTCCATGTGAAATCAGTCACATCGAAAAAGCATCGAAAATACATTTTGGTCCAAAAATAACAAAAAATAAATAAATGTAAAGTGGAGGACAGTAAAGTGATGTAAAGTGGAGGACAGAAGGCCTCAAGAGTGATGGGATGTACATCCGAAAACAGTACTTTAGGTAGGTAATCAGGATAAATATATGAAGAGTTCAGATGCAAAAGCCTCTAAGTGCCATTTGAAATTTTCTTCTAGAATGATAATTTTTATCAAGCTTGTATATTTAAGTTCAGTGATTTCACTTAAATGGCAATGATAATTACCTATTAATTGTTATTTAAGTGAAATTACTGAACTTAAATATACAAGTTTGATAAAAATCATCATTAAAGAAGAAAATTTCAAATGGCATTTAGAGGTTTTTGCATCTGAACTCTTCATATATATATATATAGTTTTATATTTTATGCTCAACATTCCTAAAACCTGGTTTTCATTACATTTTAAATCATGACAATGACAGACAGAGTTTATAAAACTGAGGGAGACGTTTCACCTGTGAATTGTGGTCTTTAAGATGGTGAAGATAACACAAGCAAGAGTTATTCAGAGGTCATTTGCTATGAACAGCTGGACAAGGTGAATGTTTTTAACCTTGCAGGCTGTCTACATCAAGATTCTATGACTAAACCTCCCACGATGCACTGCACTCAAACTAAATCTGTCTGAGAGGACTTGAAAGATTCTGCATCAAGCAACAGAAAGTCTAACAACACTAACTGTGCGTACTCAGACAAATGAAGAGCTAATTGGATGAATTAAACAGCAGCTTCTGGTCTCCTCCTTTACAGACATCACCCAAAGCGTCCTGACATCATCTATAACTGTCTGAACAGAGAAGACAACCCTGGAAGCAGATTCCCTCTACATTAGAAAAAAAAAAAAAAAAAACTGCACACTGGGACAACAAAATAATCTATGATCCCTTTTATCCCGCTTCGCATCAGTTCTTCCAGCTTTTCTCTTGGAATGTACCACAAATCCCTATCCGCAAAGACCACCGGCTTTCAGCAGAAGCTTCAGCCAAGCTCTTAACCCGCATACTAACCCCATATGACTGTCTGACAGGTGCTGCTGCTGCGCTACCAACAACTGCGTTTTGTCTGTACTTTATGGTCTCATTCAATGAATGCACTGCACTGATTGTAAAAAAAAAAAAAAAGCATTTTCTTTAGAGATCATTTTGTTCAGCCACAACCTGCCTCTGTGTGATTGCTCTGTAAAAATATGTGTTTTGCATATGGGTAGTTAATGCATAGTTGTCTGCATGTTATACGTTTTTAAAAATCTAAATGCATAAGTTAGACAGACTAAGCTAATAATCACAGATCACCACCCACTGACTTTTTTTGTCCATATAATATGCAACATTTTGTTACCCATATTCTTCAAAATATCTTCTTTTGAGTTCAGAAGAAAGAGGTTTGGATCAACTGAGGGCGAGTAAATGATGAACTATGGGTGAACTATCCCTTTAGCACACAGGTATGTAAAAGTTTTACTTTAAATTACTTTAAATAATTTTGTTTTAATAAGCTTTAAATAAGTACATTTATGTGCCGTCTAATATACTAAACCATGTGAAAAGTAGGCTATTTTAGTATAGGCTAATTTTGCTACTGTAGTATTTTTCACTATTTAAAGTTAATATATTTTAAACGTTCTAAATTGAAACTTTATCATTATCATCAAGATCTTTACGCAAACACACCAATCAACCTCTTTCTGGTTCTGCCAATTGTGTAATACAAGTAGTTTTAGTTACCATAAATGATCTGACAGTACACTTTAACCATATCAAAGACATCTGAAGTAATTGTGAAATATACAGCAAGTCCTTGGGTGGATCAAAAAAGCACTCTAAAGTAATGGCATGCAATATAAATTAAAACTATGACATATTTTGCTAAAATAACATGGAATTTACTGTCTGAAAAAAAAATCACATTAAATGAATACTAGATTAAATTAATTTTAAAGTATACAACTTTCGTAATAATACTTTATCAGTAGCCTATACTGAAGAATATCTATTTCTTTTTCACAAGGGGTATTTCATGCAGTTTCTACCGTTGTCCTATTCAATCTACTCTCAGTTGTCTTTAACTTGGGTGTTCTTATCTCGCAGCTACTGATGATCTGAACTAAGCTGTATCATCTGTCATCTGTGTATTTCAAAGGCTCAAAGGTATCTTACGAGTTTCTTGTAAAGCATGCAGCCATGAAATGAGATAAATAGCTCCATCTTGTGTTAAGTGGCGTGTGTGCAGGGGATGGCATCATTCATTTGAGAGACTGAATGCCTACAAACCACAAATCCATAAACACTTCATTGCAGGCCCATTTTGGAAACAGCAATCCTGATATGACTGAGGACAGGGACTCAATATCCATCTGGCGATTCCAGTGCAGTGAGTGCCCAAACAACAGTGCTTATTGACACAGACTTACACGCTGTGTCTCTTTACGTTTTACTCCGTCCAAAAAGAAACAAGCTGGTAACTATGAGTAAGCTTTCTTCTGGAGATATTATCAGCACTTAAAGTCCTGACATGAGAGGTTAACAACCCAGTGAGAGCACAAAACTCCATTTATCCACAAAAAGAAATGGTCCAGGTAATTGTGTTATTTAGAAGCAGCAGTCACTGCCATTAGGGGAGATGAGGCTTTCAACCCTCCTTGAATACATGAACTTTCTTACCCTGTAAAAACCTCCTGGATTTGGACATTTAGCAGCAATTCTTACAATAACATATATATATTCAGAATTGTACTTTTGAATACTTTTGAATCTACTTTTGTACTTTTACTTTTGTACTTTTGAATCTTTTTAATTGTAAAAAGATTGATTCATTGAGCATTCAGAGAACATTTAGAAATAACATTTTCATAACGTAAAAGGAACATTAGCAAAACGCTCTTAGAAGATGTTTTGTTAGTTGGGATGTTCAATTTGGTTGTGATAATTGGACTGATTTAGATTGTACTAATATTAGCCAGTGCAATGGTGGAAACAGTTACAGAACAATAACAGCAGAAAATAAAGTTTACTTATTGTTTTATAGTAACTTATTAAATTTGCACCATGTGGCCATGTTACAGAGAAAAAGATTAATAAAATCTGTTTTTATAAACAATCAGGGGCAGGGCTGCCATCAGGGGAAACAATGAGGAACATTTTCCTGGATCCTGTGATGATGGAGACCCATCCATGACAAAATTTGTCCTCCTGGGCCCAGTCGATATAGCAGAGCGTATATTTCAGTATATTTTTTCCATATTTTTGTGGTGTGCTGTGATACAATGATGAACAATGTGTGTATTAACATTAAGACACAAGCATAATAGCAGAAAAAACAACCACCACAAATTAAATGTTGCTATTCTTGCCATTCATCAGAATCGCATTATTGACTCTGTACAACTGTACAACTAGGCTACTGTAAAAAAAAAAAAAAAAAAAAAAAAAAATGCTGTCAACAAGGAGCTAACATACCAGGAACGTTATCACGACAAGACGTGAAATAATCACGTTGGTCCACTTTGGAAAACGTGTATATGTCACGGTTTAACCCCCTCAAACGTGAAACTTACATGTTTGCGTTAACACGTTCGGGATGTTGACCTATTCTACACGCAATCGCCTCTGCCATAAACCGAGAAAAATTTAATTTTGTTGTATTGACGATCACTTTGAAAAGTTCTTTTATTTAAAATGCAAAAACGTATTATTTTCAAGGTGAAAAAGATTCGCCTTGATCCACGCCGAAAAAAACGTCTAAATGTCACGTTTTTAATGAAGCAGCCTAATGAGTAAAACGTCTATTTTCCCGGCGTCCCCGCTCCTAAAGCAAAAGGTACGCTAAAACAACGTATTACATAGACGTTAAACCACATTAACCGTGTTAACCATAACCTTTTAAATACTCGACCTTCCGTTGCTTAGCAACGGGAAGAAACTCCTGTAACTTCAGTGCCATAGGTTAGCACCTTAGTGCTTAGATTAGGAGACATTATGTTCGCTGCATTTGTAATGTTATACTTTTAATTCCGAGAAGAAAAATGTTGTGTTGGGTAGAACCGTGACATACACGTTTTCCAAAGTGGATCAACGTGATTATTTCACGTCTTGTCGTGATATCGGGTTGCAACCTAGTTGTTGCAAGAATACACAGTATAAGAAAGAACATTCAATTTTTTTTCCAGTGGACTCTTCCATCCCATCATGCACCTCCCAAATCGACTCACATAGAGTCTAACAGATCATAAAATGTAATTAGACAGACTACCTCCTAAATAAATCTCCTGCAAGGTTTCAAAGCCCATTCACAGATCGACTTTTTTGAGTATATCTTCCTAAAGTATCTCTATTTCGATAAAGACGTGTAGACATGGTGGTTACCGTTTTATTCGCTCAGGGCCTCAGGCTATACACACATGCACCTGTGTACACACAGACATAAACTATTTCTGTCTGTGCATTCATAAGGAGAGAAAACACTTTTGCTATACTGATATAAATCCTTCAACAAAATCTCCATTATTGCAAAATGTTGAATCATACATTTATTATTCAGCAGCTAAAATAATGATTAATAATAATGATATTTGAAGACTTGCAACTGGAGTTCACTGTCTCTCATCAAGCGTCTTTGAACCTCATTGTCTAGGTGATTGGAGGAAATGAGAGTGTATCCCATCATGCCGTGTATCCACCCACAGTGGCAGGCCTTCATTAGTGTCCTAGGTATTTTACTATCAACAGGCAAAGACAGAACAATCGTTTCGTTCTGCGCATTCCACAGCCACTGTAAATGTGTGTGTGATTGAAACACCGCAACCATGTTAATACCTCCGCTTCTATAAATCTATTGGTGGTATGACTCCACTGTTGTCCTGCCGTTCTGTGCGTCTCTCTCTGTCTTCCCTCACCAATGCTCCTGGCACATTCCCGGTCTCTTCCCCTCTATCTTCAACACTGTTAGCTATACGCAGCCCAAATTCCTGGAAAATATGAACTTGTGCTGACTTGCAGGACTTATACTAATACAAAGGGAGTCTTTTCCAACTGCGTAAATAACTCAAAACAACACCTTTCTTCTGCTGAGTTGCAAAGCGGTGCACTTGAAACTGAAATCTCTGAATTGCCTTAGTGAGAGAGTGAGGTGGGAAGCATTGAGCCTTGACCCTGTGTGAAGTGAGCCAGTTACAACAACATTTATGTTTAACGTCAATGAAAGGAAAGTGTGACATAAGCTTCATTATGTTGTCTATATAAATATCTCAGGCTGAAATGGGATCATATCTCCGAGTCAAAAAAATCGAGTGAGAGTTACAACATTCAACCAGATTATCACTGAGGAGAAATTGGAGGCAAAGTCTGTTGACAAACCTTTGACAAATGGATTTTTGTCCGATCTTGTCCATCAGTTTAAACATGTTAGAATTTAACAGTACTCTTTATTTGTACATTTTCTACTAAGTGTAGTTTCACTTTGTCAATTTAATGCCTATTTCAATAATTGATTGCTTTTCCCAGATCAATAATACTTAGAAAACAGCACTAATTTATGACTAAGAACACACTTAGATAAACATGACAGAATAACTGTCTCTTTTATTCAGTGTTGAGCAGCTAAGTAGGATTTTCACCTCGAGTCTTCTGTTTTTCAAATCTGAATGAGCTTCCTTTCAAATGCATTGCAAAATATACAATTCTAGTATGAATTATAGCAAGGTCACTTTAGAAACAGCTGAAGAGCAGTTGATAATCTTGCACATCTTTCCACCAGATTTCTCAGATAAGAGGTTGAGGAACTACAAATTTTGAAGAGTCTACAGATAAATACAGATGAATCTTATGTTATATTTTGAGGCACTGTAGTCACTTTTCAGTCTAATTAAGTATTTTATACGTATGCTCCTAAAACAAATGCATGTGAAAACGGTCTGTGGCTCGCTCCAGATGATACCTTACGAAGGTATTTTCAAAAAAATGAAATACATTCCAAACAAAGGATGGGAGACTTGAGATTAACACTTGATGAAAGTATCATGGCTGACCTCTTAAGTAGCCTGTGAAGCTCTGCAATCTGTCTGTTGACATTTCTGTGTTCTGATTTCATTAACTGTACAGACTGCAGAAATGTATTTGTATTAATGAAATAATGTATTTGGGTGACACTTAATTAAATTAACATGGTGCTGAAATGGTGTTTTGATGACCTGTATGAAGTCCATGGAAACCATTACACTGTTAACCCTCCAGTGAGAGAGCCATTGTAAATAAAACAAAGTGATAAAACATGAAATTTCTCATGCATTCCTCTGATCATTGTCATTAATGATCAGTTGCAATTGGTTTTGAGAACTATTGAGCAGTGTTAGCATACTAAAAAAGGCATTTCAGAGCATATAAATGAGGTCAAGAGAAGAACTCTTACACAAGAACTCTTAACAAACAACCAAAACTGAAACAAACCACTGAAAATGCTTTTCACCAAGGAGCAAACCAAAGAAAAATAGTGATCAGTATCAGTAAAAGTGCATTAAAAGCCCCAGAGATGAAATATCTCACAAACATAATAGTTTTTACATGTTGGATCTCTTGCATTTGCTTTTTACCTTTGAGTTTAAGAGTAAAATGATCTGTTACCCTTTCTGTTAAAAGTTCTCAAAGTGCTTTTGAAGGAAAATAACAGGGCATAGTCACAAGAAGTAGTCATGATATAAAATGCTTATAAATAACAGTCTTTGTTTCATATCCAGTGATATGCCAAATATCACTTTCTTGATGTTCTGTCACTTCAGAGCATGAACAGCCAGCATACACTGTGGCTGTGTTGCTGATGTGGATGTGCTTCCAGTCTAAACTCATAAAATATAAAGGGCTGATTTAACAGAAAAAGATGCACAAAAGCCTTCTCAATCTGCTGATAAGAATGTCAGAATGTCTTGACTTCACAGCTAAACAACCCCTTGAGTCTTGAGTGATCATTGAGACTATAGCGTCCTGGGTTTTCGGAGGGGTCAGTCACAAGTCAGACACTCCTCTAGGCTTTTCAAAAGCCTCAAGGTTTGAAATGTGTAAGCATGAATCTGGAATGTTCTCGATTCTTTTGTTCTGACACTGGCACCACTTCCTTGTTCAGAATCACTCAACTCAATCCCTGCAACAAGGGTTCTCGGTTAGTGACACAAACTCAGTTCTTTCCTGACCGAGCATTTTTTACACTGGACCACGCAGCACCAGTGGAAACGGCAGAGACAGTTTTCCTCCAGGACTACTGTCTCGTCCCGGTAACCCCGCTCGCAACACAGAAGGTCACATCCACTCACGTCCAGCGCTGTGCTGTTGCACATTCGCCCGCGTGTGCCCAAGGAACCTGTCTTCCGATTCGGCAGGCAGAAGTCCGGTGACTCGGCTGAGTAGATGAGATCTTGCTTGTCCGGAGGTTTGATGTTCTGCCCCACTGGGATGAGAGTCTTACCGTCATTCCCACCCATCACTTTGGATGCCCCGTTGAAGCGCTCGAGCAGGCGATCACCCACTTCGCGGAAGTGAGGCATTTTCTTCCAGCAGGTCCTCAGAGTGCAAGAGCCAGACAGCCCGTGACATTTACATTCAGTTCTCATATAATTCTTCACCGCCTGCAGTTCAAGACACAAAGATAGTTCAGTGAGATAAAAGGAGAAGCTATTTAGAAGGAATTTACCCCAGTCTCTCCCCTCCCTCTGTAGCCTCCAGTCACCTGAAAGCCAATCCGAGAACTTGAAAACAGATTCGTACAGTTCTATACCTGTTGAAATAAACATCTGATAATGTAGCATTACCATTTTTCTCACTTTAATTCCAAACAATTCTTTGTGAGGCATTTAAAAAAAAAAAAGAAGTATTGAAGAAGAAATTCACTATCTGCCAAATATGTGATTTTCCCCCAAACACTGCCCCCACCTCACTCCTTAATGCCTACTTACCTGTGACCGACCTCTTACTAACAGGACCTGAGGCTGTAAGGCAGTGACCCCTGCAAGATACTACTGATACTAGTGAATAACTAACATGAGGGTTTTTGGCCACTGGCCGACTGATGATTGCTTAAAGGAAATCATAAATAGGACTTATTTAGACTACTGAATAACAGTGTATTTTAAACTATAAAATAGTAAACTGAGTAGTTGCATACATCTAAAGATATATATATATACATACATAAACACACACATATATGTGTGTCACCCACCTGTGACATTCCATCATGCCATTAGACTGATTTCACACATGCTTCAGACAAATTCTAGCAGTGGCATTCCCAAAGCATCAATGACAATCACGCAGCTTCTCGTTCCCTTCTCAGGGAACAAGGGTTACAGTTGTAATCTGAGACATTCTCAATAAATGGAGAACATTCTTTATGGAAAATCTATTGTGTCATATCTTTACATATGATGCAATATCCAAAAGGCATTAGAGTTTATTATTGAATTACTGCACATATGCATTTCTGTGTTTGCATTTTCTATGCATTTGTATGCTGTTCACGTTGTGAATGAGAGCCGAATATCACCTCTGCTCAGTGTCGTATTGCACATATTAAATTAATATTATAGACTATTTTCTACTCTGAAAGAAACTGGATGTGTCAACTCATAATAATATTTACTTGTTTCATTTAATGTACATAATGCTGTCATTTTAAAAAGCCTTTAAAAAATACACTCCTTTATATATTAAATTGACCTAGACAATAAGGAGGGGAAACTAGTCTCAACTGTCTACTTCAGCTTCTGCCAAGTATTTTCCATAACATTTCCAAGCTCTTCCATGCTTGGGCTTTTGAAGTGCACCATCTGCTCATTTGAGCTTAACTATCTCTGAAGGGTTGTACAGGCAAAATAGCACACGACTGTGCTTGTATCATCTATGCATCAATGCAAAAAATCTATCTACAGTGATATCGTACCAAAAAAAAAAAAAAAAACACATCTACGCCAAACCTGCATGAGGGTGACAGGTATTAACTGAGGCGCTGTACAAAACACTGTGCAAAACATGTAAGTAAATACTGTAAAAGCTGTCTGGCTAGTCATCACAATTCCTAATTTTGTTTATTGTAGATATATTAACAAAGGTTGTGAAAGGAAGTACTCTATATTACAAAAAAATATATAAAATTAGTTCCTGTCAGGATCACTATCGTCAAATACGACTGACAATTAGCATACAGTTTGGATTGGTGGTATGATTCTGTTCTGGGCAAGAACTCCCTGCGCATCCATGCAGCCTAGCACGGATAAAAGCCGGGAGAGCAGCAGTAGCCCCCTTAGGGTAAACAGAACAGAACCAAAATAAATGTTTTGCAGATATCATAAATTCAAAATTTGTATGTACAACATAATTTGAGAATTTAGTCTGATTCAAAGGGGAATCAGAATGCCAAATCCTGACTGGACGAGAGGAGCTGGGGATGGAGGAGGGTAATTAGCTCCTGAAAAACACGATAGCTGTTGATAATACTGAAGGAGCTTATATATGAATGTTATGGTGTTATGGGTGTCATTTTCAGATAGGTAGACGTGGATCAGCTGACGCGAGCTTGACTAACATGACCTGCAAGAAATGACGTTATACGCTTGATTTCTGTTGCCTTAATTGCTCTTGCACATACATATAGTACAGAATAATGTACAAAGTGACGAGAAACTGCGAGAAAAGTCACAAAGTGTAACTGCACATCAGAATTTTTTTTTTTTTTTTTTGCGCACAAATAGTATTATTGATGCTTGATAAACTTAAGGTTGAGCCACTGTAGTCACAGTCACCAAAGACACCAAAATTTTCAACGGTAGTGCATAGTGTTAAAACATTATTTTTAAATATATTTTAATTTAATATATAGATAGATATAGGGATTAGGGATTGGATTGGATTTATACTGCCAACCGTTGCTAAACAACTGTAAAAAGTTATTAAGTCTGGTTAAACATTATTAGAATTGTTTTAAAAATGTTATTCTACAGTTATTTGTGAAAAGATGTGAAACATGAAATAACGTACCAGTCGTCCAGCCTCATTATTATGAAGGTCTATCAGTGTGCGGATGTCACTCTTGCCCTTCCTCCGTCTGGCGTCCATGAACTGCTTGGACTTCTCATAGCCGAACTCCACGTCGTCCCCACAGCCCCCCCACTCCCACTTGACCCCTTCGGTTGGGCCAATACTGGCTAAGCGAGGGGGGGGGCCTCTACTCCGTGTGGCCTCGCAGCCGCATTGTAGCAGCTCCCCCATGCTGCAAGCCTGGGTCACTGCATGCGTTACACCCGCTGCTGTGATGGCATACACAAATGCTGTCTCTCGGATGTCTGTGAAAACACACGCACAGAGAGAGAGAGAGAGAGAGAGAGAGAGAGAGAGACATCAAAGTTAGCTTCTGATTGTTGGCCAAACTGGGTTGCATCTGACTCTGATAATTATGGAACTTTAGATATCCTAAAGCTGCATGGGCTATTTCTGTGATAAGGTAGTCTCATCCCAAGGACATTATGCCACAAGCCATATATGAGGACAGAGCAAGCTGCATTGTGGATAAATCCTTATGCTGTTCAGTTAAAGATCATGTTCCATGATTATCCAATAAGTAAGAACTTTTTTTTAAAATAACAACCGAAACATGACAGGAATAAATTACGGTGTACAATATATTAAAATAGAAACATTTATTTTAAATGAAAATTATATTTCACAATATTACTGTATTTACTGAATTTAAATAAACGCAACATAGGTAAACACAATGTATATATACATATATATATATATATATATATATTTATATATATATGAAGAGTTCAGATGCAAAAGCCTCTAAGTGCCATTTGAATTTTTCTTCTAAAATGATCATTTTTATCAAGCTTGTATATTTAAGTTCAGTAATTTCACTTAAATGGCAATGATAATTACCTATTAATTGTCATTTAAGTGAAATTACTGAACTTAAATATACAAGATTGATAAAAATGGTCATTTTAGAAGAAAATTTCAAATGGCATTTAGAGGCTTTTGCATCTGAACTCTTCATATATATATATATATATATATGTGTGTGTGTGTGTGTGTGTGTGTGTATGAATGCATTTTTTAAATTTAAATTACAACGTACAAAAATAAAAAGTTATTTTAAAAGAAAGTGACAGGGCCAATTCACTAAAAGAATTTATTAAATAGTAAAAAAACAAATTCTGAAAACAAATTCAGATGTGTTTAGCAACTTGTAGTAAGGGAGTTGAAAGAAATAACTTTTATCCTGTGTAAATGCTGGATGCAGCGAGTGTGCAGTCACTCTTCAGTCTTGTGCCAATTCTGCAACGCATGATTTGGTGAATGGGATTCATTAAAGCCAGTGAAATCAAATCAGAGCTCACACACACTCACACACACACACACACACACACACACACAGATATTAATCCAAGCTGTCCATTCATACTCCCACTGTTATCTGCATACTGTACCCACTGTGTGTGCATTCCTGTTTTGATACATCTATGAACATTCTGACAGCACCCCACCTGAAATCACCTGTAGTTTTCTGGCACACAAATCAACAATGAAATCTATAAACTGAGCACGGTTTACTACATTGCTATCCAAAATGAAGTACCCTAAAGAGAAGCAGATTATGTGGATTTCATTTTTATTTTTGTATATTTCTGTCACTGTCTGGCTGTATAAATACTGCACAAAGGCGTAGAACTCACAAAAATAGTCGATATAATACAGAGCAGAATGACGGGGGAAACACATCCACTAAGATGATGCAGGACAAAGAATCAAGGAGAACTCAGGGCATATAGAAACAGAACAAGAGTGGGGGACTAATTAACAACAATATAAACAAACAAGTGGTGGGAAAATAAGAACAAAGGAAACAGGAACTAGAATAAAACCAAAACAGAACATACATGTGGCACATACATTACATATCCCCTGATTATCTGAATACTAATGTATATATTAGCCCCTACAGGATTTCGTAATGAAAAATTAAAAAAGAAAACCAATGGATGCTTATGTACTATATTCAACAATGTATCTTACTCAATGCATGCTGACATTTCAGGCAGCATTACCTGTGTTGTCATGAACAAATAATTCTTTTGAACTGGTTCTGTGATTCAAAATACTCTGCAATTCAGAGGCTTAGAATGAGGAATCCATCCAAAGCCTTGTAATCCTCAGCCACCTCTTGTGTCGCCAGCCGGTAGCTAGATGCGGTTCGAGGACCTGGTCACACCTTCTCACGCACACCCTGGCGAACCGGGGAGACAGGGTAAGTGTTATAACACACACTCAGACCCCGCTTCGGGCTGGCCCCGGTCCTTCCAAGCCAGGTCCCTGTCCTCCACTTCGCTGCCCCACCCCGGGAACGTCTGTGGTGCCTCTGGTCCCCTTGGGCCGATTCGTGGAAGAGTGCCTCACAACCGGTCCAAAAGGCTCCTCCGTACCATCAGACTCAGCTACACAGTTCGGCCAGCGTCTGCCCAAATTCAGTGGTGTTTGTTACACGTCGGTGTTGAGTGAACGTGCCCCTGTCATTCGCGCAGAGATTGCAGTCCTACTGGCAATGGATATAAAAGAGCTGGTTCCTCCAGCCGATATGAAGACTGGATTCTACAGCCCATACTTCATTTTACCCAAGAAAGGTGGTGGGATACGGCCAATCTTGAACCTGCAAGTCTTGATTTGGGCCCCTCACAAACTTCCGTTCAAGATGCTAAAGCAGAAACACATTTTTTAATGCATCCATCCCCGAAATTGGTTCACAGCAATCGACCAGAAGGACGCATAATTGTATGTCTCCATCCTGCCACGACACAGGCCCTTCCTGCACTTTGCGTTCGAGGTTCAAGCATATCAGTACAAAGTCTTACCCTCCGGGCTGGCCCTGTCGCCCCTGCATCCCCTCCATCCCCTCCATCAAGAGGGTAGGGGACCTGCACGCATTTTCGTCGACGAATCGTGCCTGGAATTTGGGCCGGCTAACTCTAATGTTATCCTGAGACCTTGACCTGGGTATGTGCCAAAGGTTCCTATCACTCGCTTTCGGGAGCAGGTGGTGAACCTGCAAGCGCTGACCCTGGAGGAGGCAGACCCAGCCCTGGCTTTTCTCTGTCCCGTCCACTCCTTGCGGTTAAATTTGGACAGAATGCAAAGCCTCAGGACCTCAGACCAGTTCTTTGTCTCTTACAGAGGCCAGCACAAGGCTCACTGGACAGTGGATGCCATCATCTTGGCGTATCAATCCCAAGATGCACCATGCACCCCTGGATTGCGAGCCTACTCCACTCGGAGTGTATGTAGATTCTTCATTGGAGTTGGCACAGGGTGCCTCGATGACAGATGTTTTTAGAGCTGCGGACAGGGCAACACAAAAAACGTTTGCTAGATTCTACAGCCTATGTGTCGAGCTGGTTGCTTTGTGTGAGCTCTCTTCACATAGCTCAAAGTTTTGGCTTGCTGCACATATTCCCTTCCTACGGACCGGAAATGTGCGCCATTCTTGCTCCAGTAGAGTTCCTCTTTAGCCGAACACTGTTGAGAGCCCGCTCTGCTATCACTGACCAGTTGAGTCTCCACCTGTAATCCTCCACTTGTATACCTCCCTACGAGCAGGATGTGTCTTTCGCAGCATCTTCTTTTCCCCCAAAGGGCACTAATTATCTAAGTTTGACTGAGTGGGTCTTGCGGAACTGCAGTGACTTCCCTGGCCTAAGCCCTGTCCCGTCTCTGCCTCAATAATATTGGGGGATCAGGAGGCTTTTGTCTAGGCACTGGAAGGTGGCAGCAGAACTGGCGTTTTAATTGGGATCCCAATTAAACTGTCGACTACGCCGAATGTGAGAAACCTAAAGGGAACGTCTCAGTTACGTATGTAACCCTCGTTCCCTGAAGGAGGGAATGGAAATGTAGTCCCGTCGCCACTATTGCTGGACCACCGCTGACTCTGGTGACTCATCCACTTCCTTATTTATGCTTGAGCTGCGGGGCGGAGCGTGAGATGCAAAGCTCGCACTCCAACGTGCATTGGCTCGTTTTATCAATACTTGAAGATGACTGGCTCCCTAAGCATGATCCCAATCAGTCGACACATTGACTATGTCTCAGTTCGCTCCTTCAGGGAATGAGGGTTTCATACATAACCGAGACGTTACTTCTTAAGCCACCAAGAAAGCAAACATGTTCTCTGTTTATCTGTATACCTCACAATCACGTTCATTCTTTGATCCTATTAATCCTATTAATTTGTATCAGCATTGTCATGATGGCAATGCAATGAAATTGTTACAGTAAGTTGGACAATGACAAGAAAAGTAAATAAGGTTAACTGAAAGAGATTTTGGACATATGAAATCTCACTGTTGGCAGACTTAACATGACACAACAGAAATAAAAACTAATGGACCAATGTCTTGTCACTCATGCACTGCTGGTTTGCATGATCTTTCATGAATATCAGATATGAATTTTTAGAAATAATAATTCCATGTCAAATCTTTAAAATGAATATTTAAACCATTATACTTATTACTGAACAAATGTCACTTATGACCCTCAATGGACAGACTCCTGTGATAATGCTGGCTTGTGGGGAAGTTTTATTCTGCAGAAGCAACTATCTTATTAAATATGTTGGAGCAGAGCAGATCTAGAATGCTTACAATCATAATTAAAATTACCATTACTTTCAAAATGTCCTGATATCTCCAGATGTTCCATGTTCATTGAAACCCTGATATTACCTCAGCCTTTTTGAATGTCAAACATATCATGATCAAACTATATTTTGTAAACACTGCATCATCCAGAATTTAAACTACAAAGACTAAACTCACCCCTTTGGAGCCACACTACCTAATCCAATACATTCATAAGACAGGGGTTGTCATGACAGACAGAGGGTAAAAAGTCTCTTGATTTCACCTCCCTCTCTTATTTTTTCCTCCAAGACAAATTCCAAACAAATTTTGTGCAGCTGTCTATGCCCAGGCCTGCCTAGGAAAGAGAGAGAGAGAACATAATGCCAGAAGGGGCTTCTGTGAGAATTAGCAAATATTTTTTTAATACTCAATCTTTGAGTCAATGAAGCATGGGGCTGCAGGATGAAAAGAGATGCAGAGAAGGCAGGGCCCCTCCAGCGGCTCTACCAGTGCTGACTAGCGGGAATAATTTTGATTGATTTATTTTGCCAACATGTGCTGCCTGCATGCAGCGAGGGCTGAGAAAATCTTTAATGCTGTGCAGATCTTGCATACCTGGGATCCACTTTTATCAACTGAAAGCAACCGAAGCAACACACACATGCTTGTGGATAATGTGTAATTCTCAGGCTATTCTCAGGGTCCACATGAAGCGCAACCTATACCACCTTTTAAGCGACCTTAGGAAGTCAGATTCGGGGTATGAAAAATTGCTTTCCCACTAACAAACTGTAGTGATCTCTGATGCCAAATGGACTGTCTCATTTCTCAAAAAATGTCCAATACAGTTCCTCTTGAGTGCACAAGGAATCCATTTAAAACAGGTCTGGCTATCCCTTCAAATGATAACATATATTCATGCAGTCCTTAAGGCTGAGTGCGCCAGCCTTTTGAACTGTAAAAATGCCAAATAAAGCGTATGTGCTTAGCTTTGAAAAAAATGCTGGCAAAAATGGTTTGCCTCCGGGCTTGGAGATGGACATTGTTAGATAATGTAAAACCTTAATTTTTATCTTTTTCTCTGCCTCTTTCTCGCTCTCCCTGCCCTTTTCTTGAATGCACACATGCTTACGAGTTCAAATGTGAGTTCACGATCACTACTTTACTGAAGATACCGAACACATCTGCTGAACAAATGGCTGATGTGAGGATGTCATTTCTGATAGTAAAATTTGAGAGAAATTTTGATTTCCATTACAGAATACCAGAGGGATCATGTACCTATTGTATGGGACTATCTCACAAGATAAGATGGGATTAAAAAAAAAAAAATATATATATATATATATATATATATATATATGTTTTAATGGCTTGCTTATAGGTATTTATTGAGATTCAAATGTATATTTATGTATACTACTGTTCAAAAAATGTTGTTTTTTACAGAAAGTAATAATTTTATTCAGCAAGGATACATTAAATTGATGAAAAGTGACATTGAATATTTTTAAAAACATATTTTACAAAAATGTCTATTTCAAATGCTGTTCTTTTGAACATTCTATTAATAAAAGAATCTTGCATTTTTTATTACAGTTTCCATAAAAATATTACAGTAAGCAGCAACTGTTTCAACATCACCAAATCAGCATATTAGAATGATTTCTGAAGGATCGTGTGACACTGAAGACTGGAGTAATGGCTGTTTAAAATTCAGCTTTGCCATAACAGGAACAAATTTAATTGTATAACAGTTATTGTACTGTTTTTACTATGCTTTTGAAAACATCTAACCAACCCCAAACTTTTGAATATATCATAGGCTTCAAACTACTTTTTTTTTCATATATACCCAATTGAAAAATAAAAATACTAAAATATATTTGAAATACATACATTTAATGCTAAGTATACTATAAATACACTTACATATTACGTACTTAATATAAATACGCTGCAACTGTACTTTTGGTATACTAAATTGATATACTTAAAGTCTGATAAGCTGGAACACCTAATTTTGTACTTAGATATCCAGAAATAGTCCAACTAAAGATATACCGAAGTATATTTGATTGCGCTAAAGTGGAACTATTGCAAGTATACTGAAGTACAGTTTAAATATCTTGCATTTAAAGAATGATATATAGAAATCATTCTATCCATAATAGTGATATTAAACATTTTGAAGCCTAATGTGCATTGTGCAATAAAGTAGAGCTCCAAATAAATTTGAATTTTTATATCCGTAGGTCTCCAGTGATATGTCAGTAAATATGTTAATGGTTTGGAATATACTTAGTATGAAATAAATGTAATAATAATAATAATAATAATTTTACTAGGGTATAAAATACATAAAAAAAATCCATAATATATACAGTATTGATATATAAAAATAGATAATTTGTATGGAAATCTCAGTTATATTTTAGACTCCATTCTACTATTTAAATACTATAAATTAAATTAAAATATAATTTGAATTCAAATGCTTGTTGCCATTCTGAGACCTGAACCTCTGGAAAAAATTCGGTGTCCTCTGTACATCAGACAATGCACGATACCATACACTCATTGACATAGACATGCAACAAGAGGTCTTGACAGCAAAAATAATGAGGCGCATTCCTGAGGTGACAGGGCAAATTACGTGCACACAGTGTCCTTATCATTTCTGGGGTTTCTAATTGGAACCGCATATTGTCTCTGAGCGATTTTAACGACTTCATTACAACCTCAGAGACAACATGTAAGAGCAGCCGGCAGCATTTCCAGCAAATTCTGGCATTAGAACGCCGCTCCCCTGGGCCAAGAAAACAAGCTCTGGTTTACATGTTTGAATAGGGGAAGAAAATAGCCCCCAGTTATTTAGCAATGGAAGAAATATGTGAGACACTTTGCACAACCCTATCGCACGGTGCAGGAAGTGAACCTGCCTTAGCAGAACTCTCATGACACGTGGTCATTAGAGCAGAGTCTCACGGTAATTGTGGTAAATTCATGAAAACAGAAGAGCACTTAAGCTTCACCTATAGACACAGAGGAATTTATGATTAATTTCCATTTTGTGAGGCAGTCTCCAGTGCTTAGTCTAAGATGGGCTGATGCAGACAGAGGAATCATGTTGCAATCCGTGTGTGAACACGTCCACACTGGAGGCCAAACCGTGAACTCTCAGCTCCAGACCTGGATATGACAAGCCTGCATCTCTCTACATCACTGTGATATGGGTATGTCAAAAAAGAAAACTCAAGTCAAATTAGGCACATCATTTGCTGACCATCCTAATCTCATACCAATCTCATAGAATGTTGAGCCAAAATAGTGCCCTCTACTGGTGACAACCAATGAAACGGCAGGCAACATGCAGCATCTAACTGACATATCCTTTAATGATTTGCTCATGCCAAAAAGATGGTTGCAAAAACAGTATTATACAAGAATGCTGTCTGTTGTTCTAAGAATACCAGCAAGCAATTTTACGTTTAAAAGACATTAGCCACCCAAACACAGCCCTGATATCTATAGGCTAAAACAAGGCAAATTTAAGCGAAACCAGTGAAAATTTAATAGATGTTTAACCATAGCCTAAGAACAGATCAAATCAAACACCTTGTAATCATCGTTGACTTACATGACTTGCGAGTTTTTTGGGCAAAAACGACATGCAACCAAACTCAAGGTTATTTTGGCTAGAAGTGGGTTACTCATACCCGGACTATATCAAGTGTATAGTTAACCTAGATGGTGAAATGACAGTTATTGCTTGCTGGGATGTGTTGATTTTTGGGACAATTTACAAATTTAAATCAAGTTTTTGTAAACTGTGGCCTGATCTACCAGATGCATTTACAAAAGGCTGAGTTGTGCCTATTATGTATCGAACCACCTCCCGAATGGAAACCATTTACACTCGCCCTTTAGGTTGTTCATCGGATCTTTAAAAGAAAGTGTTTACAAAATATTAGATAATGACAGACATTTTAGACTGTTGTGGGGTGAAATAATGGCCACTACTGAACAAGTTATCAAACGTGAGAAGGGAGGAGTTGAACCCTGAGTGGACGGCCTAATAATTGTAGAGGTTACGTTAGTTTATTACTCTTCAAAGGACTGAAAAATGTGGCAGATCTATGATCATACAATTTGGGGATCGTTTTTAGAGAGTAATTTAACACAGAAGAAGAGCACTGAGGTAAACCGGACACAACAGCTGTCCTTGTTCTCTTATGAACTTGGATCAAACATGCTGAAAAGAGGGCATGGGTCTCAGGGCCAGAGTTCATGCCCTCAAAGAGACGTCGCTGACAAATAATCGAGGCACAGATTGATTAATTTAGGTAGATAACTTAGGTAGATAACCTGTGAGAGTGCATTCTTTCACCTTGTCAGGACAAACGCTCACCTTGCTGGAGGATTTTGCCAAAGTATTTGTTCTGGCTGGTACAGTTCCAGCGACGAAAGCGGAACTGGTATTGACATTCTCGCACGCCCAGCTTGGCGCCCTTGGCGACTTCGTTGACGATCTCCGGCTGAGTCTGGCAGAGCTCGGCCTGCTTGCCCGCCAGACGTTTGGTCTTCCTGCAGATGCTATTCGGGTCCATGACCAAGGGACTCCCCACTGCCCTGAAACCAACAAAGCTTCATCAGATGACTCATCTGAACTGCATGAGGTTTCACAAGATAAAGTGCGGTTATCTTCTCAAACTGCACGGCGCACAAACCACTTTAAATGATTAAAAGTATTACACATTTAATGTTCTGTTGCTTTACTGCAAGGTTCAGGTTAAGGTCTGAGCAGATCCTCATTCATTTAGGCTTTTCGTGGTTTTCAGGCATACTCATTGTTCCTTGCAGATGACAAAGAAAATAAACAGAAAAAAGACAACTACTAGAGTCAGACACACTATAATGTCAGCGGTAATAGTATTACCCCTTTGAACATAAACGGATAACATTTAAAGCAAAAACGCTACATCTTAATTGCTGGGTTTTATCAAAAGTGACGACAGACGTGTGTTTACACTTGAATCAATTGTTTATTTCAACTGCTAATGGGAGAAGAGGCCTCAGGTCCAAAGCGTGGAGCGAGCTGCCAGAGCTTCCCGTGACAGTCGCTATGACGTAATGTAAGAACGGCACAATCCTTCGGTTCTTTCATTTTAATAACTCTCGCCGTATTAGAGTGAAGTTCAGCGTCTGTGATCCGTGCAGCTGAAGTCGGTTTTTATCATTACGTTGCCATCTGGGGGAGCAGAACTCTGTGCGAATACTTCATTGCTTTTCATTCACCCCAGTCAAGGCTAATCTTTCAGACTAATAACATTCATCTGCCGTGCGAGTTTGTTTTAAAAAGTCAAACCAACGCTCTTGCCAGTCGCCTTCCATGGCGGTCTGATAAGAAATATGAGAGGGGAGATAGCAGGCTTTACAAGTGATGCATCCCATCTTGATAGGCCTAATATTTCATTTACATATGACCACTCAACAGAAGTCTTTGGACATGGTGCAGCGCGAGTGTGTTTTGCTGTGAGATATGCTTACACGCACTATTGGATTCATTTCATTGCACATTAAAACAATTTATAGAGCCAAATTAAATACATTAATTTAATTTAATTTAATTATGACAAAAATTAATTAACTGTTTTTCTCTCACTGTATTTAGAGTGTCAGACTACACTTGGCACATACTACTCAGCAATGTCAATTTTTACTTGTATTAGGTGACTAAAGAGAATTTTGGACTCAAAAATTAGCAGGAGATGATATATGTTAGTTAACGCTACACACTATCACTACACTCTAAAAAATGCTGGGTTGTTTTAACCCAATTTTGGGTCAAATATGGACAAACCCGAAATGTTGGGTTAAAAATGTAATGTAAAAATTTAACCCAACGGCTGGGTTAGTCCATATTTGACCCAAAGTTGGGTTAAAACAACCCAGCATTTTTTAGAGTGTATGCATCATATGAATAACACTTCTGTAAAGCCATAATTGCAGTTTTTATACATCACAAATACCTGATGATTTATTAAAATAATTGATATATCTCTCTCTATATATAAATAAAGATATATACTGTGTAAAATGCAATTTCTAAAATTCTAAAATTATTGTTTTGACAGTCTAGAAGCTCACGGAAAAGTCTCCCTGAGGCCAAATCATTCCTAAGTATTGTGCATTAATCCCTCTATTAGATCGATCTGCACAAGCAGATACAATGTTCTCCGCTGCAGTCTCTGATTTTCTACAAACTTGTGAGTTTCTCAGCGCCAGGATCACTGCTCAAATAATGGAACCACATTTTACAGCAGGAGGTGTAGACTCGTAAAAGAGCAGACAGTGTTGGAGCAATTCTCTCTTTCCAAGTCCTGTTTCACTGTCAGAAGGGGCGAGGTAAAGCGTTGGCTTATAAAGGAAAGCTTGAACAAAAGCCCTGAGATGCATATGTGGTCACATTATGGCTTGGGTGATATAGAGATGAAGATATTCGTCTGCGTCTGATGAACCATCCCTTCCCTGGCTCTAATCGAAACCAGCCACGACCATGGCCAAAAACATTACAATAGACAAAAGAGCATGCCTGCAGAAAGAGTCAATCTGGACATGATGATCACTTCAGCCATTTCTTATACAGTGATTCATTTTAGGATTTTAATAGGGGATGTTGATCCGAGGTCAGCACATAAGGCTGGTATATATATAAGCAGAGGAAGACCACATGCCCTTCACGATCAACCATCATATTCACGGCTTTATTCAAAGCCACTCCTTTATCTGTATGTGATAAGCGAGAGATGGGGCCTAATGATAACATGGAAAAGGATGTACCCAACTTGTGCAATCAGGAATATCCAAAAACAGCCACACCGTGATGTATGAGAGAGATAATATAGAGGGGGAACGGAGGGGGGAACTGTGATTAAGAGAAGTTATCCAAATAATCAGTGCGAACATACACACGCACATTTATCTTTTCATAGACCCGTCGCCCTCTGCGCCTGTTGAGACCTCAGGTTACATTATGAATTGCGCGGTTACAGATAAGTCTCTACTTTTTTCACTTTGTGAAAGAGCAATATTCATCCCTACTTAATCCCCCAAGTATGCTGGATATGAAGTCAGTCACGACAGGGCTGGAACTGCACAGAGTGGCTTGGGTTCACTTCTGTGGCGCGTGGCGCAGAGCCATGGCACAGTCTCGTCTTGGAGTGCACCACTAAATCATGAGAGTGGAACCACGGCGCTGCGCAACTCCATCACCACCACGCTGTCCGTCACACGCAGATGGGACAGACCTGAAAAACGGGAGAGCGGCAGACGCATGCTCGGAGGTGAAACACTGTAAGTGCGGCCAAACTGGCCAAGCAGCTGTCATCCAATCGTTATCTGATCCATCTCTCAAGGCCGCTTGATTGGATATCTCTCCATTCTCCAAATGAGATTTGCTTCTCCCAGACTGAACATCTTAGAGGAGACTGTGCAGTCCGGGACACACTCACACATATTGGTTTGGTCCAATAGGAGACTCGTGAATGGATAAAAAAAAAAAAAAAGAAGAAAATTTGTCATTATTTACACACCCTCATGTCGTTCCAAACCTGTATGACTTTCTTTCTTCTGAGAAACACAAAATAGATTATTTTGAAAAAAGAAGTCCATACAATGGAAGTGTTGTGGTGAGTGAAAAAACGACAGAATTGTCACTTTTTCGGTAAACTATCCATTTAACACAGACGTTCTCAATCAGAAGGTGTGGAAAATTATTTAAATTAAGTTAAATTAAATATGGTAACTTAATTACAATGCTAAAATACACATAATGTGTAAGCTAAACATACATTTATTTTATTTTTTTTCAATATTTAATTATTATTATTTCTATGATCGTTTGTTTTATTGGAGAACATACAGTTCTTGAAAATTCTGCAATCACAAATGCAGTTAATTGATTTAATATATTGACAAATATATGTTTCATTATTACAGCAGAACATTTGTTTCATTATTACAGAGGAACTATTATATGAGAGGCCTTTTTAATATTGTGTTGGACAATGGGAGCCTTCAAATCAAAGACGTTTAAGCGATCGAGAACACTGTTTGAACAGAATAATTAAAAGTGTGAAGGAACAGATTGGGTTGAGGTCACACGGGCATTAAAATGCAAACAAATGTTGACTGAGAGCGGACTCACACAGACATAAAAGCAAGAGGGTATGGCGCGTGCACAGTCACACCTGTCCGACAGACTCCTGGAGGGCTGCCAGCACATGACCCCAAAGACTCCAGAGGAGGTGAGGCTTCCCATCGCTTCCTCAAGCACTCAGCTCTCAGCCCCGCTGATCAGAGCACAATCAGAGTCCTGAGAGCCAGTTTATCTGCCTCCGTTTCATCTCCTCTCAGCCTCAGCATGTGAATGGCACGCTGTCTGTCAGAGACCCTCGGCACAGCCCATCACCAGACGAGAGGTCTGTGATGGCATGCGTCATGCCCCAAAGAAAGCATCATTGTCTTTGCAAACTTTTTTTAGACATCCAGGTGTATGAAGGAAGGTGTGTGTGTGTGTGTGTGTGAGAGAGAGAGACGTGTGCGGAGAGCATTAGGTGCAGCTGACTTTGTATAAGGTGGAAATTTGAACATTCAAAGTTAAACAACACCCTTGTTAAAGGTAATGTGTCACTTTGGTTTGTCTGTGTTTATCAAACAATCTCCCTCTTGTCAAACTCATGCATTTTAGAGTGTTAAGAGAAGGAGTAGTTTATGATGACACCCACAGCCCGGAGGTCCAGCTAAAATTCCAACTCTGACCTGATGTGTCTATCTCTGAAACAGAGTAGAGCTTAACCCTTAGTAAACCACAAAAAACATGAAAGCTATAATCAACAATGTTTCATGGTATCACAGTAAATTTCTCTCAATATGTAGGCTATTAATATTTGAGAGACCTACTGATCCACCATTTTTTTCCCCAGAAATTCAATTAATGTTCTTTTAACTAACAATCACTTTACACAAATGTTATATAGGCTAATCTGTGCAATTATTTACTGAATAACTCATTCTTAACAGTTTTTCATTTTGTGGAATGGAATTATCAATGGAAAAATGGTTTGTATTTTAGAAGTGAATAGTTTTCATAGAGCATGCTGTATAAGGCACCGAATTTATTGTGCACAGAAATTAATTTTCTGCATGCAGTCAGCAAAACTGCACCACAGGCACTCTTAGCATTACAGCCTAATGTCACAAAAGAACCTTAATAGGTTCCACAAATAGCTTATGTCTTTAGTAAACAATACATATTTTACTGCATTCAAAAACCAATACCCTGATCTGAAGAACCTCAACTTTTTAACCTCCAGAAAACCCACTCAGGAATACAACAAGAGGTTTCCTAATAAGAAGAGGGATGTTTTGCTGAACCAGAAAAGCATTTATTGTTCAGGGATGTTTCTTTAAATAATAATCATGCGATAAGCCGGAACGAATTGTCATATTTTCTATTCAATCATCTCTATAACGTATTCCCTATAAGTTTCCCTAATCACACTGATCGAACTTTAAATAGCCTATGGAGCGTGCTGGAATTTCTAGAGGAAATTGAGCGCGCGCCTGATAATATTACTTACCACCAGAGCCCGATGATGTTGACTGGACAAAGTAGAATAAAGAAGAGAGCAAGTTGTGTTCTGGAAAGTGGAATCGTCATGGTCAAATGGCTTTCGAGTGACAAAAGTTTACGTCTGATGAACTAGTCCAGAAATGACAATGGCTTTCCTGTGCGAACGTTTGGTAATATCTGAGAAGATTCAGCACCCCTGGATAATGTTACACTTCCAAGCAGCACATCATCGGGTGAGGACGGTCGCAAAATCCGTTTGGAGAGTCCTCAGCATCTTCATTATTACTTCTTGGAGATCTTCATCCATCAAAACCAGATAAATTGAGGAGAATTCCAGGCAGAAGTGCACTAAGATTAGGTTAATGGAATGTAGTCAAACCTCTCGAACTACTTAGATGCCAGAACTTTTAAAAAGCGTTTCCATTTGGTATGTAAAATATTCAGTTTTTATTCTGACGAGCAAAGCTGTTGACTTGAGTGCCATGTGCTGAACCTGCGTGCGCGCGCTCTTCTGCGATTGCTCCAGATCTCATCCTGATCCAAACAGGTAGACGTCTAGGCATTTAGTGCTCCTCTCGTCACACTTTTTTCCTGCCTTCTTCAGCTGGGGACCTTTTTTTCCTCGTGGTGTATGAAATTCAGAGCTCATCACCCACTCAGTGACGTCGCCCGGGGCTCGAGTCAGGAACCTTGTCATACAGGAAAAAAACGGTTCTGATCTACAGTTTTTGGAGGATCAGGTAGTACACAACACATTATGAATGTCCATTGCTGTTAAGCGGTTTATTTTTTTACAACTTTATAGAGCAAGCCGATTTGATGTTTAAACAAGAATCAATCTGTAAAGACATGTTAAAATAAAATAAATTAATTAAAAAAAATAATATTGACATAGGGCTACATTAGCCGATAATTAATAAATAAACTATATATAGGCCTATACTTTGTTTTAAATTGAATGTAAAAGAAAAAATGTAATTTGGTATAGATGCTTGCTTTATTTAATAGAAAATAGGCTAAATAACTGAATCTGAAGAAGTCATGTTTGATTCCGCTATACAGTCGAGACAGGGTGAGCAATGGTGACACACTTTATTCCAGTATTACATTACTGTGAATGAACACACTTGTGCTCAGGTATTTACTTTCCCAATTCACTCCAAGTTAGCCTTGCCGTCTTGCCTTTTCAGAGACATTATCAAATATTCTAAGATTTATTTTGTTGTAGAAAGACAATCCCAAAATTCTCAAATTCCTTTCAGCTTGTGCTTTTGCATTCCGGCCCCCCTCATTGTTTAAATAATAATTTATGGACATATCAAATCATATAAAAAGTCATATTTAGCCTTTAGTGCATTTAAAACAAAGCCATAAATCTCACACATTTGGCCTGTAATAGCTGTCCTCTCATCTATCATCTGCGAAGATCTGTATTATCGCCCTCATTAACTGTCCTCCCAATGTAATTTGTGGCTCTCAAGACAGTTCTTCATTGTGATGTTGTCTTCATTCGCCGTACACGCTCTACCTCATCCATCCGATGGCCAGGGGGTCCCGAACTGAAATCCAAGACCTCCCTGCTCTTTTGAAGTCTCACTTTACTATTGGTTACAGTGATGAACTGCATCACATACAGGTAAAATCAAAGATCTGATATTTTCATATCTCGTTTGAGATAGCTGGGAGCAGAGAGGAGATGTGATAGACTGTTTATCTGCTATCTCAGGGTCAGGTCTTTTTGATTTTCACTCTTTGTTTTCCCTCCAGCTTCAAAGCAGCAAATATGGAACAGTTTTGTCTGAGGTGCAGGTGTGTTGCAGCTAAATTTATCATTACATAAAAGAGGGAAGATAGTCTGCCTGTCTTGAGGCATAGTTTAATTGCAGAGGAATGGTCAATTCTGGTCTGAAGGCATATAAATATCCTAAAAGTTAATGCCTTTGGCATTATGCACATAATTGCTCGATTTAGCAATGATAAACATTAAAAAAATCAAATCTATTAAATAAATAACATCTAATTGCACCAAGTCAGTTTTGTTCATGTTTTTCCTGTAGTTATATGAGATGAAGAGCCTTCTTTATATTAAAGAAACTACTATTATCATATCCCATCTATATATATATATATATATCTGCTGCATAATTGGAAACATGGCTTTGACAAAAAAGACTGCACTCTTTCTCACTTTCTCTCTTCATACATATGTGTGTGTGTGTGTGTGTGTGTGTGTAAGAGAGAGAGTGTGTTTTGTTTGGGAGGAGCGATTCTTCATACTTGGCTTAAACTTTATGGACAATAAAGATCCCATTTCAAAGTACAGCAGGGTGTTGAGCCTGGGGTCTTGGCTGAGCGTTCCTGGGAACAGCCCTCTGAAGACCAGGAGAATATCTTCAGCTGACACATGGTGCGGAAAAATCCCCATGCAGACCGTGTGGCAAAACTGCCTCTCATTTACTCAGCACTATTTACAGTCAATCTCTCAGGTCAAACTCTTTTGCTACTAAAATTAATATCCATTATTCGGGGGGAAAAAAACTGTTAATTATGATCTCCAACCTTTTTCCTATTGTTTAACATTCTGGTGTCAAACTGGGAGTGAGACAACTCCCTGTTACGTTAGCATCCAATGCGATTTGAAATCCCATTGCACACAGTATTTTTTAGGCATAGTTAAAAATTACGTCCAAATCAAAACCACATGACGCTTATGTGCCATAACCTTTATAAACAAGCCACAGTCATTTCTGGAATCCCCACGAGAAGTCAAGTTCATGAAATTCCTTCACCACTGGCAGTAGAGTTTGTGTTATAAAACGTCAATATTGCCACACGCTTCTGTGTGTCTGTGAACAGGCTCCTCAGTGTATGGAGAGAAGACAGTGTCAAGTCATGCCATGACCTAAACAGCAGAGGATGGGAGGGGATTCGGCAGACATGCTGTTTCCTGGAACTCGCATCAGATGAGTAAGATTGTGTCTCTTCAGAACATGGGGGCAGAGGAAAACATGTATAATCACAGCACACTTTATAATAATCTGTTTTGTGTATTGTAATTTATTCCAATAAAAAAGCTGTTGCTCACCACAAGATTTGAGCCTTCGAGCGCTTGCTCTGTAAGATTTTTTGCAGACTCAGTTTTTTTGCAGACTATTTTCCCTTTTATCAGATCATGAGCTCAGCCTTTCAGCAGCAAGAGTATTCACTCCACGTACTGCAATTGATTCCAGGGTCGCTTTTAATGCCCTGTAGACCGTAATAGCATCACTGGTGAACTTTGGACCAATGGATGGTGTTAACCTTTGAGTTTTAGGGAACATGTCTTCAATGGGTTTACCATTTACCATATGAGTACACTGCGATTGGTTGTATTGGGCATTTTGGGCAAGATCATTTAACACCATCTTGAGGAATTTCTCAAGTACACTGATGATTCATTTAATACGCTTCACCACACAAACGTGCTGAGATGGAATATTTCCGGTTTTGTTGAATTTTCCAAAAAAGACTGAGAATCAGTGAGTCAAGATTACTCTAAAGAAATAATTTTTAATTGTATACACACACACACACACACACACACACATATATATATATATATATATATATATATATATATATATGAAGAGTTCAGATGCAAAAGCCTCTAAATGCCATTTGAAATTTTCTTCTTTAATGATGATTTTTATCAAACTTGTATACTTAAGTTCAGTAATTTCACTTAAATGGCAATGGTAATAACCTATTAATTGTTATTTAAGTGAAATTACTGAACTTAAATATACAAGTTTGATAAAAATCATCATTGAAGAAGAAAATTTCAAATGGCATTTAGAGGCTTTTGCATCTGAACTCTTCATATATATATATATATATATATAGCAATGTTCCTGTGATATTTGGGCAGAATTGATATATATATATAGATTTTATATATATATATATATATATATATATATATATATATATATATATATATAATGTATTTTATGTGATTTGAGTGTACATTACGTTATAGCTATGATGAGCAGATAACGTTTTAAAATAGTCTCATTTATAAAAATCTAAAAAATATAGTATACGTATATTATTTATTTCATGTGATTTGAGTATACATGTCATACATTATTCTAGATGGGCAAAACATAGCATAAAAATTAGACATTGCAATGCAACATGGACAAAATGTAGTCATTGCATGGTCTAAAAGACAAGCTTTCTGATACCGCAATGAGATGAGCCAATGAGATAATGGGCCACACACTGATTACCGGAGTGATAAACTCTCGGCAAATTAGAATCAGCACCTTTGTGTGTGTGTGTGTGTGTGTGTGTGTCAAGCTGCATAAGCTTTTCATTGAGTTCTTTGTCCTTATGTTTACTAAGCTTATAAACGGAAAAGGAAAATCAGCAATGTTTAAAGAAAGGAAAACTATTTGAACAATTTTGATCTTCCCTATAATGATAGATAGTATGATGATGGATATTGAACATCCAATTTATTTCATAGGCACATGGTGGTATGAAGCAAAAATTGTACAGCTGGATATGATTTTAGGGGGGGGGGGGGTAAACTCTAAAACTGTGAGCATACAGCGCCACCATGTGTTAAGATTTTTACTGGCATATTCTGTTACCGTTTGTCTCTTTGTGTTTATCGTGCAATAAGTACGCGAAAGTGAGTTTTTACGTGCATATGACACGTAGTTTTCGCGTCCAAATGATATACGCACTTTATTGCGTTTAATACACACGCACCCCACACGTAGGCCTATAACAGGCCTACACAAGCACCCGACACCGACACCGACACCACTCCTAAACCTACCCAATGCATGCTTATAATATGCACGTAAAAACTCATTTTCGCGTATTGCACGATAAACACAATGCTGCTTTGGTTTGTTAAAGTAGCCTACACTTGGTTATGGTTTCAGAGATGGGTGTGCTGAAAAATGTCAATTATGTTAGATTTTGATATGGCACTATCAATATGAATGGATTTGTTTTAATCACATCCGTTTGAATGCTAGAAAGTCAAGTGCTAGCCTAAGTACTTCAGGAATAATAGGTAGGCTACCAATCAAATTTAGCCACGAAACAAATGTTGAAAGAAAATATCAACTCTTACACATGACTTTATCCAAACAGCTTGACATGAATATGTTTGATGACAGATCATGACTGTCAGATGGGATTCTGCAACATAGACGTTTACCTTTCCTGCCTTCAATGCAAAACGCAAAGCAGAACTTAAACTATTTGTAAAAAAAAAAAAAAAAAAAAAAAAAAAAGGTCTCATTCTGTAGAAAGTGACTATGCAATACTTAGGCTATAAAGCAACTTCAGTTTAACATGCACATTCAAATTCGAAAACATGTCCTGACAAAGGTTTAATCTGGAACTAGGCGGATCATGTTTCCCACTCAGCTCAGCAGAACTAGGTGAGGTGCTGTGATTTCCAAAGGAAAGGGCTTCCACTGTGATGTGTCGTTCCTAGGTAAACGTGCAAATATGCTTGATAACATCTAACACACCCTTGATCTATTAGAACAAAGAGCTCAGTGAGGGAAACGTTCCCTCTGGGGTTTTTGTGGCCCGTAAAGAAATTGTTTCCACTCAGTGTGTTTGTGTGTGATGTGTCAGAGAGATTTGGGTGGGTCTTACATTTTCACTCATGTTAAGTTACTGTAGAGTTCAAGCATCAAATCATGGATATTTGAAAAAAGAATTCTCAATTGGAATTGTTTCTTTGCAAAAACAAACCAACAAATAAACAAACAAACAAACAAACAAATCTAATAAAACTACAGTGAATAAATAAAATAAAAGTTCAGCTATTAGTAGCCTAAAGGTGTTTAGAGTGAGTTATTCACAATAATTATTACAAGAAAACTTGGAAATGCATAAGCAAATACATAGATAGTCAGTCAGACAGACAGATAGACAGACAGAATGATAGATGGAAAGACAAATAAAAATGTAACCGTATTATAAAATTACTGTGTCTTTATCCCGCCCAACCCATTTTTTCCCCCCCCAATGTCTAATGGGATTTAGGAACCTCAAATGTTAAGGTATTTAAGACAATTATAAACTTGTTCCATTGCAATTATACTGGCCATTGGTTGAAAAGTCTAATAATTTATTTTGAATATCACCAGGAAATCATGACACTTATGATTATTATTATTTATGCTATTAAACATGAAACATTTATTTTACTGATTGTAGTGAGCAATAACTAAATATGAACCCACAACGCCCTCTAGTGTAAAAAAAAATGTAATTCATTTCATAAGCTTTTGGATAGGCTAGTACAAGAAGTAGACATTAGCCTATCAAGTCCGAACTAATGACAGACAATATCAATGTAAAAATATAAAATGTTATGATGTCTGTTCAGGTTACCAGGCAGGATCAACCGTCGTGGCTTTAAATTTTATTGGGCTTCGAGCGAAAACGCCCGCCTACATTTATATGAGCCCCGCCCATTAAGAGGATGCCCACGGTCTTTGTAATGACGTTTGATTTTGTGGGCGGGGTGTTCGATTTCCTCAGGGAGGAGCGACAGAGCCACTGACACGTACTAATGTCTCAATAATTTGAAGGAAGGTGATGCAGGAATACAAGAAATACGTCCAATAGGTTTCCGATTGTCGTTGAACCGCTTTCTTAATGTGCCCTACCCTGTTCAGAATCAGAAGGTCGCGCTTAAAGGAGGTGTAGTCGGAGTACAATGAGGTTTTCTATGTTGATCAGTCTGTTAAGGCCGATCGGCCCGGTTATTATCGGGATCTCTCTGGGATTTACTCTGAGTTTGCTGAGTGTGAGCTGGGTCGAGGAAAGCTGTGATAATGCCATAGGAGATGAAGGAATCGTTTTATCCCAGGATGGAAGTCTGAAAGGAGCCCGGAGACCAAACTCTATTTCCCCTGAGAGTGATGGTGAGGAGGAAGACGAGGAGGGGGAGGTTTTCCAGCCGAGAATAATTCCATATAAACCAGTGAAACAGACTCAGTCCAAGAAACTTTTCAGGTAGACAGACCGTTCAGCCTGCCTGCTTCATTTATGTTTTATATTGTTTATAAAAACATAATCCCAGGTTAAAACAACATAGTGAATAATTATCTAACGTTAGGCCAATCGATGTATTTTTGAACAGGCATTCTGGATGTAACGTTAGGCCTAACTTACCTTGTTTACCTTGTTAAAAAATAAAAAATAA
Organism: Pimephales promelas; assembly: GCF_016745375.1. The sequence continues at coordinate 10,504,498 of NW_024121765.1, read as the reverse complement.
ATAAATAGTAGCCTATAGCCTACATAGAGACAAAAATTCTCTAAAGGTCCCCACAGACAATCAAATCCTCTATTTGGTGACATAAAAAAAATATGTCTTAAACATAAACACAGCCCACGTATGGGATAGAGTATCTTACATGGGTTAAGGTCAACGTGCATAGTGATTATCATTCTGAAAGACGTCTGTGAATAATAATAGTTTACAGGCCATGCACGTTTTTCTGTTCTTGGTGGTGTTGTTTACTTGTGTTGGAATTGAAGGCTGTTTTCATGAAGTTTATCTTGGTTATTATTATTTTCATAAATCAGTCTTGTTTATGATATCCTCAAAATTAAAGAACGTTGAGATTAAAATTGTATTTTGCAACATAGCCCTAAAATCTTCACATTATTCATGTTAGTAGCTACTAGCATAACATGACATTTTGACAAGATAAGTGATTTAATTTGTTAAAGATCTGTATTTCTTTCAGATTGAAGACAAAACACAAAATACTCCTACTAAAGCTTTGAGTTGGTCTTCAGCTTTTAGTAATGTGACTTAAACTCTACACTTAAATGCTGGTGGTTTAGGGCCTATTTTGTCAAAGCCTAAGAGTCAAATATTTGCTTTTGCTATTTAAAGAATTCTGCAACAAGATTGGCAATGACTGGCATTTCAAACACTAAGAGGTATTTTAATATATATATTTTTTTTCATGGGAATGAGATGACACAGGCCTGTGGCAGGCTTATACTGTAACTGTAACAGTTGATATGTCCTATTGAGAACACTATAATCCTTAAGGGTGGCTCCCATGGTGCTCATTTCTCCATTTCAGTCAATGCTTACAACACTCTGAGGTAAATTAGGAGGGTTGCATAGTACTGTTAACTGATCCCATGACATGAAAGGTTCAGTTGTCTTTGGTTATCAGTTCACGTTGACCTCATACTAACCTCTTTCTCCCAGCTTTGGTTTACAAAGCTGCATGCTGATAGTTGACTGCTAAATTGATCTGAAACATTTGTTTTAAGGCTCACACCCAGTATACAAACTCTTGGGCAAATAAAATGGGCCAATCCAAAAATGGCAAAACATTTAGTGGTCTTTTTAATCACAAATCCCTGGTCTGGAAATGATCAAGAATTGCACAATACTGTAGATAAAGTTATGTGAATAGCCTTCACCAACTTGGAGACAGCTTTTGAAAGGAAGAAAATGTAATGTTAATGGATTCAAACACTTCATGAGTTGAATGTTGTGTAGTATGTACTGTAGGCATATCCCAATTCCTTTGAATTTAACGTGTCGTGAATATTCACTATAGGCTTCAAAACAGTTTGTGCCAGCACACACTTTTGCTGTTTAAAATCTTCTCTCAACTAGGTCTACATCTACTGACGTTATTGCAAATACATTTGTAAATTTCCCATTCAGATGCAACATTTATGGGAGGAGAGTATATAAAATATTAATGCAAGTGGATTTACTAAGGTTTTCTCTAGTCAATTCACTGTGATATGCATGCACCATTATTTAATACCCCAAAAACATGTCTTAAACCTCTGCTATTGGTATGTTGCGTTGTTCATCATATAAATTATAATTTTTTTTATATAGTTTTACTGTGTTTTCAATATAACTTTTTCTTATAATTGTGACAGTATTTTGTAATATCTTGTACCTTTATAACATGCAATTGAAAGTTTAAATCACAATGTGGCCAAATTTATTTTTTTTAAACCTTATCTGAAATGAAGGGTAATCATTACAATGACAAAGTTACAGTTTCGAGTTAAAGGAGTCATATAATGGTACATGCACTTTTACAAGTTAATTGTACTGCAATGTGTGTTGGCAGTGCCTGTACACAACCATATAATGATAAAAAACCATCCAATATATATATTTTTTAAAATCTTTTTATGTATTCTCCTGTCTCAAATGGAGCCACTTAACTGCGTGACGTCACATCTGATTTGTTGCCTATATCCGATTTTTTTTTTTTTTTTAACTGTCTGTTTACACGTTCTTTAAACTGAGACCCATGTCCGATTCATGTATTTACACTTATAGGCTACTATCTGAAACATATCACGCTTGCTTAAAGGGTTAAATTATCTTGCACAGATGGACGAACACGAAATATGCTTCATGCTCTGCGATATGCGAAGTTGCAAAACACCACTTTTGAATAAGAAACAATGTCTATAAAACTTGTTAACTCCACGAATTACACGCGTATCGGTGAGAACACTCGTTAAAACAGCATACACACCCGAACTTGACTGCACATCTCATGTTTGACATTATTGATACTGCTTTCATTCATTCGTACTGCAACGGACTGATCTACGGGACATTAAGCCTTAAAATAAAGGGGTTATTGGGATGTTCACTGTTATACAATAAAGAGCCTGCACAGAGACAGCAAATAGAAATTAACACAAAAAAAAAAAAAACTGCCTAGAGCCTGTACTTACACAACACTGACAGTGGAGTTGCGCTCAGGAGTAGAGCAGCTGTGGACGATTTTCTTTTTTGAGTGGCTGCGGATTAATTCTTTCTATGCACACACAATATGATGTCACACTCTGTACGTTTTTTTTTTTTGTTTTTTTTAAATAGCCCACTTAAAGTGTACAAATAAATTACTAAATGCTTAAAATAAATGTAAATGAACAATTTTCGGCACATTTACAATCCCGTGAAAACATCCCGTGTGCCCCTGTCCACATTCCTCTCCTATGACGCAATCTCCTATCCGTCCCTTTTCTGAAGAGCGTTGGGGGTTTCTCTCGTCATTAAACTGCGGAGACGTCGCCAAATGCCTCAGAAAATCCGATCTGCCTGTTTACATGACCGTCGCATTGGCACATATCCGATTTATTTCCACATATGAATGAGGCCTGAAACCGATCTGGAAATATCCGAATACATGCATTTGTTCCTGTTTACACTGTCATAGAACACATCCGATCTGTGTTACATATGAGCAAAGAATCGGAATTGCTTCACATTTCACTGACAGTGTAAACGAGGCCAAAGTTGCACTTTTATTAGCTTGAATCAGTCAGCCCATTCTCCTCTTACTCCTTTTTACACCATTCTTTGTAAACCCTAGAAATGGTTGTGCGTGAAAATCCCAGTAACTGAGCAGATTGTGAAATACTCAGACCGGCATGTCTGGCACCAACAACCATGCCACTCTCAAAATTGCTTAAATCACCTTTCTTTCCCATTCTGACATTCATTTAGGAGTTCAGGTGATTGTCTTGACCAGGACCACACCCCTAAATGCATTGAAGCAACTGCCATGTAATTGGTTTTTTAGATAATTGCATTAGTGAGAAATTGAACATGTGTTCCTAATAGTCCTTTTGGTGAGTGTAAATTGTAATTGTCCGTCTGTTTCCACAGGGCGAAATACATCAGCACAGAGCTGGGAATTCGAGAGCGTCTTTTCGTGGGAATACTCACATCCAAAAACACCATCAACACTCTGGGTGTGGCCGTCAACCGCACCATAAGCCATCATCTGGACAATGTTGTGTTCTTCACTGGCACACGAAGCCACAAGATACCCCACGGGATGATCGTGGTCACCCATGGTGATGAACGCCTCATCTGGAACATGTTCCAGACGATCAAGTATATTCTAGAACATTACATCACAGAGTACGACTGGTTCTACCTCGCCCAGGATGACACATACACGCAGGCGGATCGTATCAAGGCTCTGGTGGAACACTTGAGTATGGACCGGGTGCTTTACATGGGCAGCCCAGAAGAGTTCATCGGAGGTGAGATGCAGGGGAGGTATTGCTATGGGGGGTTCGGATACCTGCTGTCCCGCAGTCTTCTGTTAAGACTCCAGCCCTTCCTGGAGAACTGCAGGAACGACATCCTCAGCGCCAGACATGACGAGTGGCTTGGGCGATGCATCATTGACTATGCTGAGACAAACTGCGTGGAAGAATTTGAGGTGAGATAAGTCATAAGTTTACGTATAGGCCTATGTTGTTTCAGTAAATTATGGGATAATTTTTTTTTTTTTTTGGGGTGGATGGGGGGGCTATTTCTTTAACAACGACACTGTTAAACAACATGTAAGTAAACCATGGCTGTGTTAAGAGTCGGCAACTGGCGGTTTGCAAGTGCCAACATGTTTAGCTCATGTGGGTGATGCAAGTTCAAGTCCATCTTGCATTATTTCTTATCCTGTCCCACCTTCTTCCCCCGTCGCTACAATCTTCCTCTTTCTGTCTGCAAATACACAACATAATGCCTACTCAGATCTATATCTAAAGGATTTGATACATGCTGCACTTCACCACTGTTTTTTAGAGCAAACGCACACGCGAGGCCAAATGTAGACTGATTAACTCGTTTACAAGCTGGATGAGCTACAATCTCATTATCCAGTTCTATTAGTTAGACTTACACACACAAAAAAAAAACAAACTGCCTGATACAATTTCACTAAAACAAAAGCATTTACGTGACATTTTAAAAATACATTTTGTTTAGAGCAGCTCAAATCAAACCTTTTAAGTTCAAGTTTTCAAAGCCTTTAAGTGCATTTAAACGCACTTAATTATGTATTTCTTGGAGCACCAAATGCTAATCATACAATTAAGTGTAATGGTGGTGGTGTTTAGGGAATTTTACAAGTTAAGAAGCCTCAGAGGGATCTAATTATATGAGTATTATCATTGTTTTTGTTCCACACATAGGCCTAATCATACCATAAAACTTCAAATAATAGCTGAGTCCCAAATAGACACCTGTCTTTTTAGACGACTGTTGTGGCTGCAGGTTTGGGCAAATAAAGGCCGGTCTCAATTAGACTCTCAAATGGTCTGTTTTTTAGTTTCGGGTTGCATTTAATCTTCTAAAAACCGTCAGATCGTCCGCTTTTTGGCGACTGCCAAAGCAAATTTTTGTCCCGCCAAAGTCTTTTTTGATCGGTGAGCGATGTAGAATAGAATGACTGTTGCGCTTGACCGGGGGCATAACAAGCAGATAGAGAGAGCGCCCCGGCTGCACTGTCCTGCTCTCTCTCCCTTGCGCAAATTAATCAAAATCAATTGACATGATAGTAAACGGTCGAAAGACTGCAGTTTTATGTGGAGCATTTGGAGATTTTTAGACATTAGAGACTACGCCTACACTCAATGAACAACATCTCAACACTAAAAGGCCTGTCTCAAATACAAGCTGGTGCAGTTTGACAATTTGGGAAAATAAAAGCACGGCTATTATTTGAAGTTTTACAGTAATTATGTTTGTTAGATACATGTCTGTGGAGATACTAGACCTTGGTGTTATTGGAAATGCTTTTGTGTACAAAAATATTTTGGCATATTTTCAACTTTATTTGAATGAGCAGTGTCTGTATTTTCCATCAGACTCCTTGTGGTAAACCTGCTGTGTTTGATGACAGACCGCTTTATACTAGTAGTGTGTCTCAGTATTACTGCAAGGGACCCAAAGGAGCCCTTTCTTGATTGAAACTAAATCTCACTGCCTTTTAACTCACCGTACGCATGCAACAACCAAAGACAAGATTCAGATGTCTCCTTTGAAATAGGCTGCTGTTCTCAGCAATTAAAGGGAAAGTCTCCAGTCTGCTGCTTTAGTCTGTCAGTCATCGCAACATCTGACGTTTCACCTCTATCCAGGTCTTCTGCCAGTAACTGCTGGAATTAAATTCAAGACGTGTTCTAGTTGCTATTCCCACCGCCTTCAAGTAACAGTACATAGTAACAGTACAAAACAGAACTTTTTTGAAATTGACATGACATGACTTTGTCTCTTCTCAACACCTCACATTCAGTTTCAGTTCTCTTGTCTTTCTCTCTGGATTAGAGTGATGCAAGTCACACTAAAATATCAAAATTAAAATTTGTTCTGGAAATTGTCTAGTGCATTTAATTCCTTGTCTGTATGAGCTATAAATTCTAGAGCCACATAAAACAGTTTGTCAGTTGCCCAGAAATGGACTAATGCCTTTAATCCAGGCCTTGCATAGACCTCACACTTTTTCTTTTTTGTGGTTCAAGTAGTTCTGTAAACCTCTTATTTAGCCTTCTCTTTAATGCTACAGTGGTCTTTCTCCGGTCTTTCATTTAGCTTGTATATACAGCTGCTAAAATTTGTATTGCACTCTGAAACTAGAAAGTTTAGAAGAAAACTGTCATATTTCAGTGTCGTATCAATACTGGCCACGTTTTTATTGTTAAACGTTTTTATTTGTTTCATGTTTGTCTACTTTTTACCATTCCACCTTTGGCCCAGAGAGAATCACAGTTCTTAAATTGAATCTCACCTTTAGAGACTGAACCATATGTCACATTGTTGTTTGGAGGGGTCTGAGGTCCTCCGGTTAATCTGTTCTTGAAACAGGTACAGATACCTGTATTAATCCATCAGAGGAGCATTAGATGTCTGAAAGTCTGTGTGGCGCTACTGGGGAGTAAGAGTCAGTGAATCAGACACACTAAACATGATGTACTGTCTCCATTTTGGCATTTCATCCAATTATAAATCCACCTCTGCCTTTACCGTCAAAGCACGTCCTGTCTTTCAGCACATCATTGTAATGCCTCCTACTCCTGTTTATAGAGCAGAGCTCTTGCAGGGTCAAAATTGGAAGCATTTATTTTACTTAAACATTTGTTGTGACCTGGAGGAAGTGTTCTGAAGAAGTACCTCCTCCGAACTATGCTCTCCAAAAGAATAAACCATTTTTAAATTCAACAATTATTTTTATGTTCTGGCTATATTATTAAATGTAATAATATATATTGCATTTGATTGCATTTAAGATTTATATGAATTGTTTTATTAAGCTCTAGTTTTTATCTGTCAATCTATCGATCCTAAAAATCAGTCTTAATTTATTTTGAGATTTGTTAAAGGTTGCAGTTTAACAGATTAACAGTGTTATTAAATCAGCATTTTTAAAGATTACATTTAAGTGAGCATTAGATGTTTTAAACGTAAAAAAATAGGAGCAATGAGCATGCACAATGAAATATTAAAACAATTAAACTGCACACTAAAAAAAAAAAACGTCTCACTAACCATACTTTTTTTTACAATTTTTTTTTTTTTTTTCAGGGGGAGAAGTATTATTATTATGAAATGGGAAAAAATTCTGACCCTAGTAAGGAAGATAATGTGCAGTTTAATAATGCACTGACCGTCCACCCAGTGTCTGATCCTGAGCAGATGTACAGACTTCACAAACACTTCACTGAGATCGAGCTGCAGAAGACATACGAGGAGATCGAAAAACTGCAGGTACACTTATATTTTAAACCTGTGCTGATTAGTACCAATGACAAACAAAGAATAAATAGTGGTTTCTTTTGACCTATTGTGCTCTATGACTCATAATGTTCTCTTTTGTAAGGGTGTTATACAATTGCTATAAAATCCTTTCTTCATTTGCAAAGTGCTCTGGTAAAGTGCAGCATTACAAATTTTCAAATGAAGGTAGTAACCTGCTCATCAAATACCTTAAAATGCTTAATGTTATCCCACACCTCTTTGTTTAACAGGCGGAAATAAGAAATGTGAGTGTGGTGGCTTTTGAGGGCAACCGTAGTGCCTTGTGGCCAGTAGGAATCAATCCACCCTTTGAGCCCAAAACACGTTTCGAGGTTCTACGGTGGGATTACTTCACCGAAGATCAGGTGTACTCCTGCACCGATGGTTCTCCGAAGTGTGAGCTCCATGGAATCGATAAGCTGGACGTAGCCGACGTCATTGAGACGGCTATGGGTGAGCTGAACAAGAAGTACAAGCCGGTCCTGCACCTGAAGAAGCAGCAGCTTATTAATGGCTACAGGCGCTTTGACCCCACCAGAGGGATGGAGTACACCCTGGACCTACAGCTGGAGGTGGTTAACCAGAAGGGACACAGTCGCTCTATCACCAAGAGGGTCCACCTGGTTAGGCCTCTCAGTCGTATTGAGATCATCCCCATGCCTTATGTTACAGAAGCAACTAGAGTCCACATCATCTTACCCGTCACTCTTCAAGACCGAGAGGATGTTCAACAGTTTTTGGAAGTGTACGCCGCAAACGCCTTCGAAACCAGTGAGAATGCCATCTTGACGTTTCTCTTTATTTACGATCCAATTGAGGCCCAACAAGTCAACCAGAATGACATCTTCGCTATTGTCAAAGCGCAAATCAGTGCTTGCGAGCACCGTTATCCTATGGTCAAAATCCCCTGGATCAGTGTTAAAAGCGAAAGTCCCTCTCAAATCAAATTTATGGACATCATCTCCAAGAAGCACCCAGTTGACACGTTGTTCTTCATTGCCACCGTGAAAACCAGCATCAACTCCGAGTTCCTCAATCGCTGTCGGATGAACTCCATCAACAACTGGCAGGTGTTCTTCCCCATCCATTTCCAATACTACAATCCTGACATTGCTTATCATAACCAGCCTCTTACCAATACAGTGGATTTGGTCAAAGAGGCTGGCCACTTTGATCGCAGTTCCTTCAACGAAGCATGTTTTTACAACTCGGACTACATGACGACCCGGACGCGCATGTCTTCGGATGTCCAGGAGAACGAGGAGATCCTGGAGAACCTGGATATATATGAAATGTTCGTCAAATACTCCGGCCTCCACGTTTTCCGAGCAGTGGAGCCGGCCCTGCATCAGAAGTACAGCTACCAGCCATGCAATCCTCGTCTAAGTGAAGATATTTATCAGAGGTGTGTGCAGAGCACCCTCGACAGCCTTGGATCACGCTCTCAGCTCGCCTTGCTGCTGTTTGAACAGGAACAAGGCAACAGTACATAAAAAATCTAACCTTGAAAGGTTGAGAAATGACTAAAGGGCGATAAACAGTTTTCGTCCATTGGGCTGATGCTTTACTAGTAGGTGGTCTGTCAGGGTGCTGAACTCATCAAAAATGCTGTCGGTACCAAAAAAAAGGACTATGTAAACCAAACTAAAAACTATTTAAACCAACTTTAAAATGGCAGATTTTTGTGACGACAGGGGATTTATTAATTGCTATCTATTTATGTTTGCTTGTAAACCAAGCAGCTGTTGAAATGATCACTTTGAACACATCTAAATCGTTGTGCCTTAAAAAAAAAAATGCTGTCCATTCACTATACTTTTGACTCGTCACTTTTGCTCAATGAGATTTGTTTAAAAGCGTTTTAATTGTTTATTTAACATAACAGTTTTTGTAGTATGAAGGAACCATATTCTGTGTTCTAGCAGTGGGTTTTATTGCTGTTGAAACGTTTTTAAACTTCAGTTCACACTTGGTACTGAATTTATGTTAAATCTAACCTGATACATTTTTTAAGGTAAAATCGTTGTCTTACTGATCATTAGTGCCAAAGAAACAAATGTCAAGACGATACACAATTTTGACCGAAGCTTTTCAACCAGCATTGTTCCATGCATATTTTATGCTTGAATACTGAACAGAAGAGCACAGATATTATTACAAATACCTGCATTTAAATATGCTATTGATACCACCTAGATACATTTTTCTGATTAAACAAGTAAACTTTTTAAAGTTTTTGCACTAACATTTTCATTGCAAATTTGCTTTGTATAACAGTGATGTTGCACAATATGCCTGTCAAAGAATTTAATTTTGTTCAAGAAAGATTATAGGGTGCATTACACAGTTATAGTTAGTTCCTGGGCTGTCTACCAGTGTGGAGTGCAATACTAGTGCAATACTATTCTGATGGTTTGCTTAGAGCCTGCTAATTGAAACACTCCAGATGAAATGTATATCTGATGATGCTATTATTACAGTGATGTTATTAGAATATGCTCTTTTACAGACCATTCTACAACATAATGTGTTACAGTAGGTTATATAATTGTTGTTGTTTTTTTGGCTACATGGTACGTGTTTGTTGTATTTACTTAGTGCTATGTTGAAGGGTTTTTTATATTTTTTTCATTAACTTAATGCAGTACACTGACTTGTGTCACACAATATCATGATGCTGGATGTCAAATGTTTGTGCATACAAAAGCTGTGAAAGGTTTTACAAATTGATGTTTTGTACGTTTTTAAACGACATATGCACAACATGAATGGACTCCCCACAATGAGCGTGGCCACTACTGTCCTTTAGGGGTCAGCAAAGGAGCATGGGATAACCGCTCCTCTCAGAAATGTAAAGTTTCACAAGACTGTTTCTTAACCTCACCTTTGTTGATTTTTTTTTTCACTATAAATATTCTCTGTAAATCTATTGGATTTTGTTTTAATATTATTGTACAAATCTTTAAATAAAGACTTTATTTTAGGGCTCAGAAAAACCAAGCACATGTCTTTCTTTCTCCCTTACTTTTTTTAAGGTCATTCTTAATACAGTTTATATTGCATTTGGTATTCATTTTCTGGCTCTCTTACCAGAGCAACCGATTAGATGGTTAATGCATATATTTCTCTCTGACTATTGCTGCAGTACAGAGCCGGCCCGAGGCATTTGCGAGCTAAGCGGCCGTCACGATACCGGTGTTTGAAGAAATATTGTTTAGGCCACTTTGTTTGATATAATCACAACAATTTAACGCAAGTATGGGAATTGAACTCTGGTCTTCTTGATTAAAGCCCAACGCTTTATCAACTGAGCCACTGCATCTGTTGAGTTCAAGAATGTATTGGAAGGGGTTTATTGCAGGTTTGGATTTATTTGTTGGAAAAATAAATATAGAAATATAATTTGACACAAGAGGGCAGAATAACACGCCTCCGTAGAATAGCCCTATTTGTGGTTTTGAGTTTAAACTAAACCGTGACATCTTCACGTTTTCCGAAGTGGACCAACGTGATTATTTCATGTCTTGTCGTGATACGGGTTGGGCACTGAAGTTACAGGAGTTTCTTCCCGTTGCTAAGCAATGGAACTAGGTCGAGTATTTAAAAGGTTATGGTTAACATGGTTAACTTCAGTGCCCAACCCGTATCACGACAAGACGTGAAATAATCACGTTGGTCCACTTTGGAAAACGTGTAGATGTCACGGTTTAGTTTAAACTCAAAACCATAAATAGAGCTATACTGCCCTCTTGTGTCAAATTATATTTCTATATTTATGTTTCCAACAAATATAAAACCCCGTCCAAAATGCCTTGAACTTAACAGATGCAGTGGCTCAGTTGATAAAGCGTTGGGCTTTAATCAAGAAGACCTGAGTTCAATTCCCATACTTGCGTTAAATTGTTGTGATTATATCAAACAAAGTGGCCTAAACAATATTTCTTCAACCCGGTACGTGAAATAGCTAATCACTTTGGTGCACTTTTGAAAACGCGTAGATGTCACGGTTTAAACCCCCTCAAACGTGAAACTTACACTTAAACTGAAACTTACCTATTGGTTTTCATTAAACTGAGAAAAATGGAATTTTGTTTTATTGACGATCACTGAGAAATGGTCTAATATTTAAAATGCAAAAAACATTTATTATTTTCAAGGTGAACAGGATTCATTTGCCTCGATCCACGCTGAAAAAAACGTCTAAATGTCACATTTTTAATGAAGCAGCCTCAATAGTCACGATTTAACTCCCTCAAACGTGAAACTTACACGTTTGCGTTAACACGCTCCATTGGAGAGATATCCGGATATTTATTCGCCTCTGCCATTGGTTTTCATTAAACCGAGAAAATTGAATTTTTTTTTATTTACGATCACTGAGAAATGTTCTATTAGGCCTATTTAAAATGCAAAATGCAAAAAAAAAAAAAAAAAAAAAAAAAAAAAAACATTTATTATTTTCAAGGTGAAAATGATTCATTTGCATGGATTCACGCCGAAGAAAACGTCTAAATGTTACGTTTTTAATGAAGCAGCCTAATGAGTAAAATGTCTATTTTTCCGGCGTCCCCCCAGCTCCTCGTTTAAGCAAAAGGTATGCTAAAAACAACGTATTACATCGATGTTAAACCACGTTAACCGTGTTAACCATAACCTTTTAAATATTCGACCTAGTTCCATTGCTTAGCAACGGAAAGAAACTCCTGTAACTCCAGTGCCCAACCCGTATCACAACAAGACGTGAAATAATCACGTTGGTCCACTTTGGAAAACGTGTAGATGTCACGGTTTAGTTTAAACTCAAAACCATAAATAGGGCTATACTGCCCTCTTGTGTCAAATTATATTTCTAGATTTATTTTTCCAACAAATAAAGCCAAACCTGCAATAAAACCCCTTGAACTCAACAGATGCGGTGGCTCAGTTGATAAAGTGTTGGGTTTTAATCAAGAAGACCTGAGTTCAATTCCCATATTGCGTTAAGTTGTTGTGATTATATCAAACAAAGTGGCCTAAACACTATTTCTTCAACCCGGTATCGTGACAAGACGTGAAATAATCACTTTGGTCCACTTTTGAAAACGTGTAGATGTCACGGTTTAAACCCCCTCAAACGTGAAACTTACACTTAAAACTTACCATCACGATCTATGGTTTTCATTAAACCGAGAAAAATGGAATTTTCTTTTATTGACGATCACTGAGAAATGGTCTATTATGTAAAATGCAAAAAACAAACAAACAAACAAACAAACAAACAAAAAAAAACATTTATTATTTTCAAGGTGAAAAGGATTAATTTGCCTGGATCCACACCGAAGAAAACATCTAAATGTGATCTAAATGGAATTTTGTTTTATTTACGATCACTGAGAAATGTTCTATTATTTAAAATGCAATATATATATATATATATATATATATATATATATATATATATATATATATATATATATATATGAAGAGTTCAGATGCAAAAGCCTCTAAATGCCATTTGAAATTTTCTTCTTTAATGATGATTTTTATCAAGCTTGTATATTTAAGTTCAGTGATTTCAAATGGCAATGATAATTACCTATTAATTGTTATTTAAGTGAAATTACTGAACTTAAATATACAAGTTTGATAAAAATCATCATTAAAGAAGAAAATTTCAAATGGCATTTAGAGGCTTTTGCATCTGAACTCTTCATTTAAAACTGAATCAAAAAGTTAAACAAACATCTTTAAGATGTTTTCTTTACATGTGAAATAAAGAAAACAGTTACAAACTGAAACAGGAAGTGCTTCTGGACCAGTGTTGTTTACATCTTGTGAAATGGTCTATAGCCCTATTTATGGTTTTGAGTTTAAACTAAACCGTGACATCTACACGTTTTCCAAAGTGGACCAACGTGATTATTTCACGTCTTGTCGTGATACGGGTTGGGCACTGAAGTTACAAGAGTTTCTTCCCGAAAAAAATCAAAAGGGGTAACACAGCCCCCTTTTACTTGAGCCTCCATTTTTGCACTCAGGTCAAAGTCTCACGGCCCTCTATCATAATCCAGAGTTTTGAGAAGATTGGAGAAACTTTATTTTTCGCCCGAAAATGAAAAAAAAACGAAAGGGGTAACACTGTCGTTTTTTTTTCTGGTCGAAATTTTGAATTTTGATATCTCAGCTCTGGAAGGGTCTAGAGCCTCCATTTTTGCACTCAGGTCAAAGTCTCACAGCCCCCTTTCATATACCAGAGTTTTGAGAAGATTGGAGAAACTTAATTTTTCGCCCGAAAATGAAAAAAAACGAAAGGGGTAACACTGTCGTTTTTTTTTCGGGTCGAAATTTTGAGTTTCGATATCTCAGCTCTGGAAGGGTCTAGAGCCTCCATTTTTGCACTCAGGTCAAAGTCTCACAGCCCTCTATCATAATACGGACTTTTGAGAAGATTGGAGAAAATTAATTTTTCGCCCGAAAATGAAAAAAAAAACGAAAGGGGTAACACTGTCGTTTTTTTTTCTGGTCGAAATTTTGAATTTTGATATCTCAGCTCTGGAAGGGTCTAGAGCCTCCATTTTTGCACTCAGGTCAAAGTCTCACAGCCCCCTTTCATATACCAGAGTTTTGAGAAGATTGGAGAAACTTAATTTTTCGCCCGAAAATGAAAAAAAACGAAAGGGGTAACACTGTCGTTTTTTTTTCTGGTCGAAATTTTGAATTTTGATATCTCAGCTCTGGAAGGGTCTAGAGCCTCCATTTTTGCACTCAGGTCAAAGTCTCACAGCCCCCTTTCATAATCCAGAGTTTTGAGAAGATTGGAGAAACTTAATTTTTTGGCCGAAAACGAAAAAAAACGAAAGGGGTAACACTGTCGTTTTTTTTTCGGGTCGAAATTTTGAGGTTCGATATCTCAGCTCTAGAAGGGTCTAGAGCCTCCATTTTTGCACTCAGGTCAAAGTCTCACAGCCCTCTATCATAATCCAGAGCTTTGAGAAGATTGGAGAAACTTAATTTTTTGGCCGAAAACGAAAAAAAACGAAAGGGGTAACACTGTCGTTTTTTTTTCTGGTCGAAATTTTGAATTTTGATATCTCAGCTCTGGAAGGGTCTAGAGCCTCCATTTTTGCACTCAGGTCAAAGTCTCACAGCCCCTTTCATATACCAGAGTTTTGAGAAGATTGGAGAAACTTAATTTTTCGCCCGAAAATGAAAAAAAACGAAAGGGGTAACACTGTCGTTTTTTTTTCGGGTCGAAATTTTGAGTTTCGATATCTCAGCTCTGGAAGGGTCTAGAGCCTCCATTTTTGCACTCAGGTCAAAGTCTCACAGCCCTCTATCATAATACAGACTTTTGAGAAGATTGGAGAAAATTAATTTTTCGCCCGAAAATGAAAAAAAAAACGAAAGGGGTAACACTGTCGTTTTTTTTTCTGGTCGAAATTTTGAATTTTGATATCTCAGCTCTGGAAGGGTCTAGAGCCTCCATTTTTGCACTCAGGTCAAAGTCTCACAGCCCTCTTTCATAATACCAGAGTTTTGAGAAGATTGGAGAAACTTAATTTTTCGCCCGAAAATGAAAAAAAACGAAAGGGGTAACACTGTCGGTTTTTTTTTCTGGTCGAAATTTTGAATTTTGATATCTCAGCTCTGGAAGGGTCTAGAGCCTCCATTTTTGCACTCAGGTCAAAGTCTCACAGCCCCCTATCATAATCCAGAGTTTTGAGAAGATTGGAGAAACTTAATTTTTTGGCCGAAAACGAAAAAAAACGAAAGGGGTAACACTGTCGTTTTTTTTTCGGGTCGAAATTTTGAGGTTCGATATCTCAGCTCTGGAAGGGTCTAGAGCCTCCATTTTTGCACTCAGGTCAAAGTCTCACAGCCCTCTATCATAATCCAGAGTTTTGAGAAGATTGGAGAAACTTAATTTTTTGGCCGAAAACGAAAAAAAAACGAAAGGGGTAACACTGTCGTTTTTTTTCGGGTCGAAATTTTGAATTTCGATATCTCAGCTCTGGAAGGGTCTAGAGCCTCCATTTTTGCACTCAGGTCAAAGTCTCACAGCCCTCTATCATAATCCAGAGTTTTGAGAAGATTGGAGAAACTTAATTTTTCGCCCAAAAATGAAAAAAAACGAAAGGGGTAACACTGTCGTTTTTTTTTTCGGGTCGAAATTTTGAGTTTCGATATCTCAGCTCTGGAAGGGTCTAGAGCCTCCATTTTTGCACTCAGGTCAAAGTCTCACAGCCCTCTATCATAATCCAGAGTTTTGAGAAGATTGGAGAAACTTAATTTTTCGCCCGAAAATGAAAAAAAACGAAAGGGGTAACACTGTCGTTTTTTTTTTCGGGTCGAAATTTTGAATTTTGATATCTCAGCTCTGGAAGGGTCTAGAGCCTCCATTTTTGCACTCAGGTCAAAGTCTCACGGCCCTCTATCATAATCCAGAGTTTTGAGAAGATTGGAGAAACTTAATTTTTCGCCCGAAAATGAAAAAAAACGAAAGGGGTAACACTGTCGTTTTTTTTTCGGGTCGAAATTTTGAATTTTGATATCTCAGCTCTGGAAGGGTCTAGAGCCTCCATTTTTGCACTCAGGTCAAAGTCTCACAGCCCTCTATCATAATCCAGAGTTTTGAGAAGATTGGAGAAACTTAATTTTTCGCCCGAAAATGAAAAAAAACGAAAGGGGTAACACTGTCGTTTTTTTTTTCGGGTCGAAATTTTGAGTTTCGATATCTCAGCTCTGGAAGGGTCTAGAGCCTCCATTTTTGCACTCAGGTCAAAGTCTCACAGCCCTCTATCATAATCCAGAGTTTTGAGAAGATTGGAGAAACTTAATTTTTCGCCCGAAAATGAAAAAAAACGAAAGGGGTAACACTGTCGTTTTTTTTTTTCGGGTCGAAATTTTGAATTTTGATATCTCAGCTCTGGAAGGGTCTAGAGCCTCCATTTTTGCACTCAGGTCAAAGTCTCACAGCCCTCTATCATAATCCAGAGTTTTGAGAAGATTGGAGAAACTTAATTTTTCGCCCGAAAATGAAAAAAACGAAAGGGGTAACACTGTCGTTTTTTTTTCGGGTCGAAATTTTGATTTTGATATCTCAGCTCTGGAAGGGTCTAGAGCCTCCATTTTTGCACTCAGGTCAAAGTCTCACAGCCCTCTATCATAATCCAGAGTTTTGAGAAGATTGGAGAAACTTAATTTTTCGCCCGAAAATGAAAAAAAACGAAAGGGGTAACACTGTCGTTTTTTTTTTCGGGTCGAAATTTTGAATTTCGATATCTCAGCTCTGGAAGGGTCTAGAGCCTCCATTTTTGCACTCAGGTCAAAGTCTCACAGCCCTCTATCATAATCCAGAGTTTTGAGAAGATTGGAGAAACTTAATTTTTCGCCCGAAAACGAAAAAAAACGAAAGGGGTAACACTGTCGTTTTTTTTTCGGGTCGAAATTTTGAATTTCGATATCTCAGCTCTGGAAGGGTCTAGAGCCTCCATTTTTGCACTCAGGTCAAAGTCTCACAGCCCTCTATCATAATCCAGAGTTTTGAGAAGATTGGAGAAACTTAATTTTTCGCCCGAAAATGAAAAAAAACGAAAGGGGTAACACTGTCGTTTTTTTTTTCGGGTCGAAATTTTGAATTTCGATATCTCAGCTCTGGAAGGGTCTAGAGCCTCCATTTTTGCACTCAGGTCAAAGTCTCACAGCCCTCTATCATAATCCAGAGTTTTGAGAAGATTGGAGAAACTTAATTTTTCGCCCGAAAATGAAAAAAAAAACGAAAGGGGTAACACTGTCGTTTTTTTTTTCGGGTCGAAATTTTGAATTTTGATATCTCAGCTCTGGAAGGGTCTAGAGCCTCCATTTTTGCACTCAGGTCAAAGTCTCACAGCCCTCTATCATAATCCAGAGTTTTGAGAAGATTGGAGAAACTTAATTTTTCGCCCGAAAATGAAAAAAAACGAAAGGGGTAACACTGTCGTTTTTTTTTTCGGGTCGAAATTTTGAATTTCGATATCTCAGCTCTGGAAGGGTCTAGAGCCTCCATTTTTGCACTCAGGTCAAAGTCTCACAGCCCTCTATCATAATCCAGAGTTTTGAGAAGATTGGAGAAACTTAATTTTTCGCCCGAAAATGAAAAAAAACGAAAGGGGTAACACTGTCGTTTTTTTTTTCGGGTCGAAATTTTGAATTTTGATATCTCAGCTCTGGAAGGGTCTAGAGCCTCCATTTTTGCACTCAGGTCAAAGTCTCACGGCCCTCTATCATAATCCAGAGTTTTGAGAAGATTGGAGAAACTTAATTTTTCGCCCGAAAATGAAAAAAAACGAAAGGGGTAACACTGTCGTTTTTTTTTCGGGTCGAAATTTTGAATTTTGATATCTCAGCTCTGGAAGGGTCTAGAGCCTCCATTTTTGCACTCAGGTCAAAGTCTCACAGCCCTCTATCATAATCCAGAGTTTTGAGAAGATTGGAGAAACTTAATTTTTCGCCCGAAAATGAAAAAAAACGAAAGGGGTAACACTGTCGTTTTTTTTTCGGGTCGAAATTTTGAATTTCGATATCTCAGCTCTGGAAGGGTCTAGAGCCTCCATTTTTGCACTCAGGTCAAAGTCTCACAGCCCTCTATCATAATCCAGAGTTTTGAGAAGATTGGAGAAACTTAATTTTTCGCCCGAAAATGAAAAAAAAACGAAAGGGGTAACACTGTCGTTTTTTTTTTCGGGTCGAAATTTTGAATTTTGATATCTCAGCTCTGGAAGGGTCTAGAGCCTCCATTTTTGCACTCAGGTCAAAGTCTCACAGCCCTCTATCATAATCCAGAGTTTTGAGAAGATTGGAGAAACTTAATTTTTCGGCCGAAAATGAAAAAAAACGAAAGGGGTAACACTGTCGTTTTTTTTTCGGGTCGAAATTTTGAATTTCGATATCTCAGCTCTGGAAGGGTCTAGAGCCTCCATTTTTGCACTCAGGTCAAAGTCTCACAGCCCTCTATCATAATCCAGAGTTTTGAGAAGATTGGAGAAACTTAATTTTTCGCCCGAAAATGAAAAAAAACGAAAGGGGTAACACTGTCGTTTTTTTTTCGGGTCGAAATTTTGAATTTCGATATCTCAGCTCTGGAAGGGTCTAGAGCCTCCATTTTTGCACTCAGGTCAAAGTCTCACAGCCCTCTATCATAATCCAGAGTTTTGAGAAGATTGGAGAAACTTAATTTTTCGCCCGAAAATGAAAAAAAACGAAAGGGGTAACACTGTCGTTTTTTTTTTCGGGTCGAAATTTTGAATTTCGATATCTCAGCTCTGGAAGGGTCTAGAGCCTCCATTTTTGCACTCAGGTCAAAGTCTCACAGCCCTCTATCATAATCCAGAGTTTTGAGAAGATTGGAGAAACTTAATTTTTCGCCCGAAAATGAAAAAAAAAACGAAAGGGGTAACACTGTCGTTTTTTTTTCGGGTCGAAATTTTGAATTTTGATATCTCAGCTCTGGAAGGGTCTAGAGCCTCCATTTTTGCACTCAGGTCAAAGTCTCACAGCCCTCTATCATAATCCAGAGTTTTGAGAAGATTGGAGAAACTTAATTTTTCGCCCGAAAATGAAAAAAAACGAAAGGGGTAACACTGTCGTTTTTTTTTCGGGTCGAAATTTTGAATTTCGATATCTCAGCTCTGGAAGGGTCTAGAGCCTCCATTTTTGCACTCAGGTCAAAGTCTCACAGCCCTCTATCATAATCCAGAGTTTTGAGAAGATTGGAGAAACTTAATTTTTCGCCCGAAAACGAAAAAAAACGAAAGGGGTAACACTGTCGTTTTTTTTTCGGGTCGAAATTTTGAATTTCGATATCTCAGCTCTGGAAGGGTCTAGAGCCTCCATTTTTGCACTCAGGTCAAAGTCTCACGGCCCTCTATCATAATCCAGAGTTTTGAGAAGATTGGAGAAACTTAATTTTTCGCCCGAAAATGAAAAAAAACGAAAGGGGTAACACTGTCGTTTTTTTTTCGGGTCGAAATTTTGAATTTTGATATCTCAGCTCTGGAAGGGTCTAGAGCCTCCATTTTTGCACTCAGGTCAAAGTCTCACAGCCCTCTATCATATCCAGAGTTTTGAGAAGATTGGAGAAACTTAATTTTTCGCCCGAAAATGAAAAAAAACGAAAGGGGTAACACTGTCGTTTTTTTTTTCGGGTCGAAATTTTGAATTTCGATATCTCAGCTCTGGAAGGGTCTAGAGCCTCCATTTTTGCACTCAGGTCAAAGTCTCACAGCCCTCTATCATAATCCAGAGTTTTGAGAAGATTGGAGAAACTTAATTTTTCGCCCGAAAATGAAAAAAAAACGAAAGGGGTAACACTGTCGTTTTTTTTTCGGGTCGAAATTTTGAATTTTGATATCTCAGCTCTGGAAGGGTCTAGAGCCTCCATTTTTGCACTCAGGTCAAAGTCTCACAGCCCTCTATCATAATCCAGAGTTTTGAGAAGATTGGAGAAACTTAATTTTTCGCCCGAAAATGAAAAAAAACGAAAGGGGTAACACTGTCGTTTTTTTTTTCGGGTCGAAATTTTGAATTTTGATATCTCAGCTCTGGAAGGGTCTAGAGCCTCCATTTTTGCACTCAGGTCAAAGTCTCACAGCCCTCTATCATAATCCAGAGTTTTGAGAAGATTGGAGAAACTTAATTTTTCGCCCGAAAATGAAAAAAAACGAAAGGGGTAACACTGTCGTTTTTTTTTTGGTCGAAATTTTGAATTTTGATATCTCAGCTCTGGAAGGGTCTAGAGCCTCCATTTTTGCACTCAGGTCAAAGTCTCACAGCCCTATCATAATCCAGAGTTTTGAGAAGATTGGAGAAACTTAATTTTTCGCCCGAAAATGAAAAAAACGAAAGGGGTAACACTGTCGTTTTTTTTTCGGGTCGAAATTTTAATTTTGATATCTCAGCTCTGGAAGGGTCTAGAGCCTCCATTTTTGCACTCAGGTCAAAGTCTCACAGCCCTCTATCATAATCCAGAGTTTTGAGAAGATTGGAGAAACTTAATTTTTCGCCGAAAATGAAAAAAACGAAAGGGGTAACACTGTCGTTTTTTTTTCGGGTCGAAATTTTGAATTTGATATCTCAGCTCTGGAAGGGTCTAGAGCCTCCATTTTTGCACTCAGGTCAAAGTCTCACAGCCCTCTATCATAATCCAGAGTTTTGAGAAGATTGGAGAAACTTAATTTTTCGCCCAAAATGAAAAAAAACGAAAGGGGTAACACTGTCGTTTTTTTTCGGGTCGAAATTTTGAATTTCGATATCTCAGCTCTGGAAGGGTCTAGAGCCTCCATTTTTGCACTCAGGTCAAAGTCTCACAGCCCTCTATCATAATCCAGAGTTTTGAGAAGATTGGAGAAACTTAATTTTCGCCCGAAAATGAAAAAAAACGAAAGGGGTAACACTGTCGTTTTTTTTTCGGGTCGAAATTTTGAATTTTGATATCTCAGCTCTGGAAGGGTCTAGAGCCTCCATTTTTGCACTCAGGTCAAAGTCTCACAGCCCTCTATCATAATCCAGAGTTTTGAGAAGATTGGAGAAACTTAATTTTTCGCCCGAAAATGAAAAAAAACGAAAGGGGTAACACTGTCGTTTTTTTTTTCGGGTCGAAATTTTGAATTTGATATCTCAGCTCTGGAAGGGTCTAGAGCCTCCATTTTTGCACTCAGGTCAAAGTCTCACAGCCCTCTATCATAATCCAGAGTTTTGAGAAGATTGGAGAAACTTAATTTTTCGCCCGAAAAATGAAAAAAACGAAAGGGGTAACACTGTCGTTTTTTTTTTTCGGGTCGAAATTTTGAATTTTGATATCTCAGCTCTGGAAGGGTCTAGATTCTCCATTTTTTGCACTCAGGTCAAAGTCTC